>NHZP01000012.1:0-1200000 GCA_003313425.1 Pseudopyrenochaeta lycopersici | reverse complement strand
GAATTTGTCGGCTCATCTGTCTCTGGCCGCAAGGTTATCGAGGCTGACGACTTCTCATACACTGATCTCGATGGCAGTGTCAGCAAGAACCAGGGTATCTACGTAAAATTCGACGATGGCAGCCGCATTGTCGTCCGCTTGTCCGGCACTGGCAGCAGTGGTGCCACCATTCGCTTATACGTTGAGAAGCACACCAGCGACGAGTCTAAGTATGATCTCGACGCTCAGGACTATCTAAAGGACAATGTCCAGCTGGCGACTGGTCTTCTGAAGTTGCAGGAGTACATTGGCCGCACCGAGCCCGACGTCAAGACGTAATTGAGTGACAAAGACTGTGTGTGGAAGCGACCTTGTGAGCGTGTTAAAAATGTTACTATAGCCTAAATGTCGTCGATTAGCAATTCAACCCCAAATTAACAACCGCATAAGGCCTGATGGCCATCTTCTCATTTCTATATCCCAAATGTGCAGCAGGGACGTTGATGTGGCTGTCAACTGTGATCTTAATAGAGGGTCATGTAGATCAAAGAAGGAAAAATAATATGCGACTTGCCACAGAAGATATACGCATGATTACCGTGTGTTTGTATAGAGGGTCGTCATGACTTCTAAAGATTGCGCGTGTGGCTTAGCGCGGGCGACGTCATTCCCAAACCAAACAAGCGGTCTCCATAATTAACACCAGCATTGATCCACGACAACCTCTCCCCGCTGCTTGTCGCAACACCCCAGAAACGCGAAAAGAGCCCCCTAAAACATTTTGAACATATTGCAACCCGATTTAGACCTTATTCCCTTTTACACGCATTTCTTCATCGCAAACATGGCCGAGAAGGAAGGCTCAGCTGTACCCCCACAGTCAAAAGGCTCCTGGTCAAGCTTTCTCAAGGTAAAAGCTCTAGCCACGAATTAAAATTTATACTGACTCTATTGCAGTCCATAGCATCCTTCAATGGCGATCTCTCGACTATGACTGCGCCTGCCTTCATCCTCTCGACCAAGTCGCTCACCGAATTTTCGTCCTACTGGACCGAGCATCCCTCCGTCTTCGTTGCGCCGGCTGCTGAGAAAGACCCTGCGAAGCGATGCATGCTAGTCATGAAATGGTTCTTGAGCACACTGAAGCAACAATATGCCAGTCGAAGTGAGAAGCTGGGCAGCGAGAAGAAGCCTCTCAACCCCTTTTTGGGCGAGCTGTTCCTGGGGAAGTGGGAGGATGCAGCTGGCACAACGCAACTTGTTAGTGAGCAAGTCAGGTACGAATTCCTTGTCATAGGTGTGCGGGGTGGGATGCTAATGCAACATGCTCAGTCATCATCCACCGGTCACGGCTTACTCCATCTGGAACGAGCAGCACGGTGTCCGGTTGGAGGGCTACAATGCACAAAAAGCGTCTTTCAAAACTACCATCAATGTCAAGGTAAGACACTCTACATTGCCCCTCTATGTTACGACGCTAATATGTTACAGCAAGTTGGCCATGCCCTTCTGCATATCGATGCATTCGACGAGCACTACCTGTTCACCCTCCCGTCCCTCCACATCGAAGGCCTCATCACAGGTTCGCCATACGTCGAGCTGAACAGTAGCACGTTCATCCAATCTTCCTCTGGATATACAGCGCGCATCGACTATAGCGGCAAGGGCTGGGTGTCTGGCAAGAAGAACACTTTCTCTGCAATTCTCTATCCTACAGGGAAAGAGAAGGAAGTAATATACAAGGCTGATGGACAATGGACGGATACTTTCCAGATCAAAGATGCAAAGACGAAGGCAGTTGTTGACACATTCGACCCCAAGGTCACGAAGACGACACCGCTCACTATCGCGCCCATTGAGCAACAAGACGATTTTGAGACGCGACGCGCGTGGCAAAAGGTCTCCGCAGCCATCAACAAGGGCGATATGGACCTCACATCTGCCGAGAAGTCAATCATTGAAAACCGCCAGCGTGAGATGCGAAAGCAGGAAAAAGACGAGGGCCGCGAGTGGGACCGCAAGTTTTTCTCACGCGCAGAGACGTTCCCACTCTTTGAGGAGCTGGCCAAACAGATTGGCGAAAGCATCAACGATACTCAAACGAACGGTGTATGGGTCTTTGATCAGCAGAAGGCGAGTGCTGCGAAGCCGCCATTTCATCCGGATGTGACACCACCGATTTATGAGAGGAAGTGAGGAAGCTGTATGCTATACTTTCTACGCCTTCTCTTGATACAAAATTTCTCGGTAGTGGTTGAGTACTAATGTATTAACACCAGAGATGCGACCTGGTATATCCGAAAGAACGGTGCACGACGGGGAAGATTCTACTTGAGCGAAAGTGACACCTCCATGAGCCCTTGGCACGGGAGTAATAGGTCCGATGAATGAGACTTACGGCAGACAACTAATTACAACTTTGCACAATTACCTTGTGCAAAATATCCTACTATAATATGAGAACCTGGCCACTAGTCCCATCTTCCTACCTCCTTTGTTTGACTTTCCTATATAATCCTGTATCTGCGCAATCTACTCTTTATTTCCCGTCCCTATACTTCCATCTCTTCTAGATATATAATCACAGCTCAAAGAGTGCATAGGGCATATTCTCGGGAGAGAAATATATACTCAAGTGAACTTTGGATCATACACACAGTTACTTGCGGTATTAATGGACATATACTGTAAGGAATCGCACTGATCGGTAAGCACACGCATGGTGAACTTGTGGGGATGTAGGGATAAGAAATGTCTTTCCTTGACGAACAGGATGGCAGTCTATGTCCTACGGCTCACTAGCTAGCTGCCGAAGAGAGTCTAAAGCGAAAGTCAGGATATAAATGGACCACCAGGCTTGCAGTGATTCGATATGGGTCCAGCGTGTTTGACAGCTTTGTTGTTTTCGGAATGGAAGAGTTCAGGGTAGAAATGCTTCCAATCAGTTATTAAGGTTTGTACATCCTCCACAAGAATTCTGGAGTGATATGCTATTTTACTAGGTTCTGTATCCTTAATATGACTAACGATATGAGTGTTTAGAGCGGTTTTAACATCGTGTTGATCCTCACGTCCTCCGGTGTGATAAAGTTAAAACAGCAATCAGCGAAACCCCATAAAAAATCCCATGATTGTTTTGTTTTAAGGACAAAAGAAAAATCTTCACTTTCTATTTTTATGCTGCATGTTGGGTAGATTGTTAGCGAGAGTAAACATTTCTATCCCGACTTGATCAGCTTTGGCAGGATTGTGGGGGTGGGGTAGGCAATCTCGAGCCAAGGTGAGTGATTCTACACTACTTGTAGCTTCGAATACCTTGACCAGCACCAATAGAAGCGCTACTGTGGTCGTTACTCTGCATAATCATATCTCCCGCTCTTCGAACTTTCTCTTCAAATTTTTCGTGGTCTTTTTCGAGTTGGTACCTAAATTGAGACTTGCCAAACTAGCTCGGCAGGTTAATGATGTGGGGCAGCACTTCGCAATTCACATGAAGCTGTCTTGTGGGGGAAATCAAGGTTGATTCGCCGCTCGGCCACTACAGTCGAGAACCTACATATAACGAACATATATTGTAACCACCAACCAATAATTGTTGTCCGCTACTTTTCGTCCGTGAGTCTCAGGCCTCTCTGGCCGGCCTGTCCCTTCCAGTCCGCAGACACACTTTCTCCGCGACCTTGCTTTGAATGGTATCTTTCAAATGCCAATTCCCGCTAGCATTAACTTTCTCTTTTCTTGGTCAAGATGAAACAAGTTTTGAACGTTTAAGATTTTCCACAGTGTGGGGATGCTCCCAAAATCGGACCTACCTAAACAGATCACCCCAGATGTATAAGATCAGAACGATCCGGCACAGGAGGATTCTTACAGTATCAAATTTTTGGAACTGAAATTCCCAGTTGCTCCTTTCGGAAACAGTCTGTATAACGCTCCTAAAAGTAGACTCTCGTCATGGAACCCTTTACCGCTCACGATATCAACCTCAAAACTGGTGAAACAACGCACTCCTACGAAGGCGGCCCCAAGGATGGAATTCCTTTAATCTTTATTCATGGCTGGCCTGATCTCGCACAGTCATGGAAACACTTGCTTCTCCATTTTTCTGCACAGAAGTATCGCGTGATTGCACCCGATATGCGCGGCTACGGCCTCTCCTCGGCACCGAAGAACAAACGGAGCTACGCTTTAGAAGTCTTGGTATCCGAACTCGTTGATTTTGTCAGTCAAATAGGTGTCAAACAAGCGATCTGGATCGGCCATGATTGGGGATGTGGCGTCATCAACGCTCTTGCTGCTCATCACCCCGAACTGTTCTTTGGACTCGTATTGCTGGCAGTGCCGTACCGAAGCTTGGAACTTGGGCTCAACCACCTTGTAACCCTAGTGAACCGGGATCTTTACCCTGAAGATGAATTCGAGTGGGGCCAATTCGAATACATTAGGTATTACGAGCTGCATGCTGAAGACAGTGCGAAGATGCTGGACAGCGGACCCCATGACAAAATCGTCAAACACCTGTACCACAAAAGCGACCCTAGCAGTTATGGAAAGAGATCTCCCACGGCCACAACTTTGAGAGACGGAGGATGGTTTGGTGGACATCCTGAGAGGTTACCCAATCTCCCGCTCGAAAATACTTGTCTTGATGAATCCTTGTTCCGGAACTTGATGAAGAGCCACCAGAAGCATGGTTTCCTCCCAGCTATATCATACTACTTAAATAATGACGTCAATGAGGAGTACGCCAAAAGTGAAAGGAATGGTGGAGTCTTGAAATTTCCAGTCCTTTATTTCGATGCGAAGTATGATGTTGTTTGTTCGCCCAGTGTTCACCCTAAATATGCTGAGAATCAGGCAAAGTTCATCAAGGATTTGACATATGAGACTATTGAAGCAGCGCATTGGATACAGTTAGAAAGGCCTAAAGATGCCATTAAGGGCATCGAAAAGTGGTTGAAGGCGAAATTCTGACTCGATCTAGATCGGTGCAGAAACACTATTATGAATTTTCCGTAGCCTTCGGTATCATTTCGGATGAATGCTTATGAACGCAACAAAATATTCACTCAGCCGGTCATGTTTTATGTCTGCATTGCTCACGGAAATGACAGTCCATATTCTAATAGTAGTCGAATAGGTAGCGACATCAACGAGCGAGCCTTCCTCCAGTCGATCAACTTTGCATGGCACTATCCATAACTTTGCTCCATCTAAGATAAAGGCTATGCATACGTAACCGCAACCCCTCCTGGAAGCTCTTGGATCCATTCTCCATTCTTACCAACATTTTCAACCACTTGTTGAGCCTTCTTACAGTTCATGGAGTCCTTTGCTGACTGTATTTTGAGCACGCTACAGTTTGCATTCGCACACCTGCCGGTTGGCAAAGCATCCATTGCTTTTTGTAAAGAGTCATCCTTCCAGCCAAAGAGGTAGTCACCATGCTGTCCATAACCAACCCTATTTCCCATAGTCAGTAAATTAAACTAAATAGATAAACCTAATAAAGTTGGACATACCCGTCACCGAAACTGTAAACAAAAGGTTGTTTACCATTACCATACCAAGCAGTGTTCTTGTATTTCCCAGTGTCCCACATGATCTCGTACATGACCTGGGGGATAGCCACAGGGTGAGTAGAAGGACAATTTGGACTTCCAAGGCCCCCGCCGTTGGAGTAGGCAACATGGCTCTTGTGGTCTGGGGAGTCAAGATTCTTTCCATCCCAGCATGATGGAAAGATGACCGTGGCTCGAATTCCCTGTGGACAGTATTTGGTTGGAAGTTCGCCAGTGTCTTTGGCATCGCATGGGGCAAAGCCCTCCCCATTTCCGAGACAACGGTGACAGAGAGAGGCTCTGTTATTTTTCTTCGAAGTAGGGTCTCCAGCAATCATCCTAAAGCCAGGCCTGAAGGCTGTCATTTTATTGTTTTTGGCACTGTACGGCATGTAGTACACCGTCATGCCACCGTCCTGTTGGAGACCGATATTGGCATACTGGGGCACGCGCTGGAAGGTACCATTCTCAGGAGACTTGAAGTATAGGGAAGCGGTCCAGTAGTTACTGAAGTCCTCAGAGTAGGTGCAAGATGTACAGGTGGACTTGGCTGCGGGATCGTATGTGCCTGGTTCCATCTGAGCCTTGTTAGTGTTGTAGTTCTTAATAGAGTCGGTGTGCGCTACCGTAAGATTGAAGGAATTTCCCCCAATTATCTGGTGCGTGTGCGGCGCAGGATTCTGTCCAGGAGTGACAAGAGGATCAGCACGCTCGACGGTGAGCTGCGAGCATGCAAATCTCAGCATGTTCTGTGCAGAGACAGATTGCGCCCAAAGGGCTCCGATGGTGAGAGTGTTCCAAAACATGGTAGAATCTTTCTATGGAGTTTCTAAGAAATTCGATACCAGTGAGTGAGTTGGCGACTTCTGAAGAAGATTAAGAATGGGCAGTTGGACTACTATATGAATCGATGTGAGAATATAGTTGCGCCTGTACGATACGGCGATCTTTTAATGAGCGGGACCGTCATTAGAACCATCACTCTTATCGGCTGCTTTGATCAACTGACGAAAAGGAACCAACGAGATTGATAGAATTCAAAGAAACCGTGGTTTGGATGAAGTCGTCAATTTGTAGTGGCATTCGGCAGTTGATATTAGAGTGCCGAATGTAACACCCGTGAACATATTCAGTCACCTTTGGTATAGTACAAGACAAGGGTTAGTTTGAACCCTGTCTTGGTCATGAGCTTGACCAAATAAAGCCTTTTGTTAAATCAAGGATAGCGAATTGAATGGCAGGACTCCTTCATCCATATTACCTGCCTTGATCCAGCGTCCGCATCAGTCCAAATACGAACTCTTGTCTAGACCTCGGATGCAGTTTTCAGAAAGACGACTTTGCAAAGAGACCACAACTGCCACTAACCCCTGTTGTATGAACGTCCTTGTTGTCATAAAAAAGCTTGTCGGATTTAGGCTGGGGACTGCAGCACCGATACCATTCATGACTCGTGCCCTAGTATGCTTCATATGCGTACGATTAGGTAAGCAAATATCAGGAAGGGATAATATCATATTCTTTCCAGCTATGGCTCATTTCGCGAATCGCGGTTTTGAGAACGTCCGATTGATCTCTAACCGTCCACGTTTACGGAAAGTTTGGCTCAAAAGTCGATCATGTTTAGAAATTCTAGGTTCCAGCATTACAATTTCGATATTGCAAGCCCTCTCCTGCCAATCATAGCATTTTATTACTTTACAGACCAATAGCAGCACTCAGCTTTGCGATATCGTTTTGCATGCAAAATCAGTATCTTGGTAGCAACTTCACCAGTGTTAGACAAATCCACCAAATGCCGCTGCTCCTTCCCCGAGTATTCCCCTAAAGCCTAAAAAAGAGAGCGTATATAGGCCAGAATGCGACCAAAACTAATCTTCTTAGATTTTTTCAGTAAGCCAGGTCTATATGTCCTATTCTTAATCATAATTACAAATAGCTGACCTCCTCGTCACTGAGTGTGCTCAAGTGTGACTGACACCTAGAAACTAGGCCCAAACACAACTAGCTCTAGTTGTCCTAGGTTGACAACGATCCTACGTATATTATGATGAGTATTGAGCCATTTTCTTAGTCAATGTCACCTTTTCAGTTTTAGCCACGAGCTCAACGATCTATGGAATTGTCCTTACATGCAGCAAAGACATAGCGAAGTCTAACGAGGTTTAGTAAAATGAGAATAATATCTCTTCCATCTTCATGTGCACTTTGCTTTCACTCGCCAAAATACGCTACATCAAAGCTTCTAAGGCACAGTATTCGGATGAAGCAGAACAGTGACTGTAGGAACCTGAATGGAACCGCTAGGACCAGTACCTCTATTACTAGCTCAGCAATGGATTACCCCCTGCTTCTGAAGCTCCCGTGTCGCCCGAAGGGCCAATGACCCGTATACGGACAGGCTTCTGCGGCCCGAAGAACATGAGGTTTGTGCCAAGAATATTACTAGTACTAGCACTGCGTCAAGTAGTAGCAAGGTATTGTTATTTCATGCGACAACATCAGCAGCAGCTTGTGCGCTAGTTGACTTTCGCGCAATACTACTGTTGCTAACGGAAGGCCTACAGTGTCAACGCTTTGGTGTACAGTGGGAATGGCATTGTTAGCGTCAGGCGTAAATGTAAAATACGAGCTCCTTCGTCTTGGTTACCGGTAGTGTGACAAGGGGGGTTTACTTGTGAGTAAAGTAAACAACCGTCCTGAAACAGCGGGGAACCTGGGAGGTGGTTGCACAACAGGATTGTATTACATACGGTCGTACTCAAGTGCTCGCTTGCGTATAGTCAAAGGTTGAGGCCGAGCGAGTGTAAAGTACTTTTGTCCTTTGAAAAACATGGCTCTCTTGACAGGATGCAGGGGCTGCCTCAATGTGGAACTTGCATTGCAGATGCTAGCAGGGTCACAAAATGTCTTGAAAAACACGTGCGATTCTGTTGACTGTCTCCATTGTTGCTCTTTGGAATTTGAGCTAGTCTATACGTGCTGTAATAGGGCGAGGCATAAACACTGTTCCCTGTGGGGGCGGAGCGATCCGCAATAGCCGACGAGGCGTGGCGAAGGATGAGCCTGCATAGAGGATCGCGTATACAATGACAAGCGTGTAGACGGCTTGCCTTAAAGCGTGTTATACTACAGCTATGGTTGGTACTTGTGATGTATTAGGCGTTCTTTCTTCCCAAGAAAGGACGCTTGGCGAGTGTTGTTCGTTTGGGTAATTAGAGATACCTGAAGGAGTAGTCACTTGGAATGACGGCCTTAACGGAACGTCGGGTTTCTGTTCCAGAGCAGTGAAGAAGAGAAGACTTGCGAAGACAGGCAGTAGTTAGCTCTTCGAATGTCGGGAAGTATATAAACATCTCTTCAACTCATCTTCGAGCACTCAAACTCAACAGTGTTCAGCATCTCTCAAGTTCAACTACCTTATACTATCCAAATCATGAAGCAATCTACCGTCCTCGTTCTCTTCACTGGCCTCTTCGCGTCGCTCTCCATGGCGGTACCAGTTGTCGACTCAACTGTAGCACTAAGCTTGGAGGCTGACAGCGTTCTCCCTCGCGACGGCGCTGAACCGCACAAGCTGAACAAGCGCCAGTGTGGCCAGTGTTACAGGGGAACTACATGCTGCATTACTTGGAGCCCATTCGGGGCCGCTGTCCAAACTTGCCAAATTCCATGGTAAGATAGATATACAGACCCTCCACTTGAGACTGGATGCTAAATGATCATTACAGCAAATAGCTTGCGCAAATCTAGCGATTGAAGATAGCTGAAACATGCAAGTGTGGGTTTAAGTGGGAAGAGGGCGACGATTGGAGCACAGACGGATAGATGCACTTATTACTATAAGACTGTACCAAGATCATATCGAATTCATTCGTCTCTCCTTTGAAAATAGACCTGGTCATTTGAGTACCGCTCCTAATCGATTACACTAGCACGCCCCGAAGGCGTACAGGCCCTCAAGTTATTTTAGCTGATGCTGGATCGCATTCTTTGTGATATTAGAACATATGTTGTCATACTGAAGACTGTGTGCTAAGAAATTATGAGGACTGTCCATCTGGTGAATATATCGTTTGATAGCACTATTGAATGTTCCCCTAAAATACCTGCATCATTCATTCACAGCATCTTATTGGCATTAAGATGACGGAAATGTTACAGGTAGACGAGGGTTTCAATTGAGAAGATTACACGGCAAAAAATCGGTCTCAATCTTCACTGTTTGCAAATTACACGCTGAAACATCCTGTCCTCCTGATCCCCGAGTGGCAAGTATCTCCTTGTCGTGAGGGGCATTTACTTTCTGACTCTAGTCACACAGATAAGATATTGATAGTGCACATAAATGTCCAAAGCAGGCAAATTACAAAAGTATGCTGATGTGAAAATGTAAATCAATAAAACGTAGGTTCCCACCCGTCTATGCTGAGGTATATGAAAACATTCCGCTTCTCCCCTTTTGTGCATACAACCGTCGCGCTACTGATATATACCATGGGACTTTGTACAGAACAGTGCCCGGTTTACTCATCACCGCAGAGGGAGACTCTTCTCTTCACCCACATCGCCCACATCCTTTACAGGAACAGTCTCTGGGCTGGAAGCGGGCGTAAGCCACGGTGTGTCTCCGTCCTGCAGAACTCTGACATCCTTCTTCCTCTTATTGACATAGCCAGGATCTGGACTTGCCCACGCATACCCGAATCCATCACCCAGAACCTCTTGAACACCCTCGGCGAGAATCTGTACCGCCTTCCTGCGATTCCTTGACCACTCCCATGCACGATACCATCGTCCAGCTTTTACAGCCGTCTCTTTGCCGCCCTCTAATCCGTCGAGGATTGACCGCCAGACCAGCATGGTCTTTTCGAGCTCCGCTGCGCGACTCACGCCAATTACCGAAACACCCAGCTTTGTACCACCAACATCGTCATTGGATTCATGTTTCCAGGGGACGCCAGAGGCGGGGTCGCCTTTCGAACCGCATATCGAGCCAGCGGATATCCATGTCTCGAGCGCGAAGCGGATAGCGATGACTTCGATCCGTTCGCCATAGGTGTCGCAAAAGTCGCTTGCCTTGCGAACGGCTTCACGCAGCGTCGAGGGCGCGGGGTGGAAGTCGCCTAGCCCACCGACAGGGACGCCGTCTCGTCGCAACAAGCCCATGCCCAGGATAGAAGCATTGGGCACGACATCCACGCCAGCATTTCTGAGGCGTTGAATTCCGCGGGGGCCGGCAAGAGTCTGGTTTTGAAGGGTGAAGTTGGCGTAAGATTGAACGGCATCAAGAGGCTCGCCAGTTTCGCGGAGAATCAGCTCAGCCATGTCCCCCAGAACATCGAGGGGAAATCCTGAGATGCCGACATAGCGAATAGTGCCCTCCTCATCCCTTATGCGCCTCAATTCCCGAACCGCCTCAAGGACCTCGGCCGGGCTCACGAATTCGACGTCGTGGCAGTATACCAAATCCAAGTACTCGGTCTGCAGTCTCTCCAGACTCCTCTGAACACTCTGCCGTACCCACTCCTTGCTGTAGTCGAATTCGTCGCCCGCTATGCGCCCGGCTTTTGTCAATATCATGTACGAGTTCCGTGGAAACGTCTCCCGTACAAAGGGCGTTGCGAGCGCATTGCCGAGCAGTTGTTCCGAGGGGCCGTAGTACGGGGATGTGTCGAAGGCGCGGATGCCGTGTGTGAGGGCCGAGGTCACCAGGCCTGTGGTGTCGAGCGCGAATGGATCGTCATTGTACAGGATATTGAATGTCGCGGTGCCGAAGACGAGCGGCGGGAGGATGGAGGAGAGGAGGGTGCGGCGCCCGTCAACGAGCGAGTAGGGAATGGGCTTCTGCCGGGTGGGGAATGTGGTGGTAGTGGTAGGGTGCTCAATAGGTGTCGTCGCCATTGCTGTGAGGACTCGCGCTGCGCGTACCTGCGATAGGCGCACCGATAAGAACTGTGCGGGCTGCGATTGGGTCTAAGGTATGTATTTGGCGGGGTGAGGTATGCTGCGCAGTGGGAATCAACAGTCGTTACTCAGCAGGGTGGTGAGGGTGTGCAGTTCCTGCTTGCCAAATGCTATTCCTGCAGAAGTCTTGAGAGAGGAAAGACTTAAACAGAACGGACAAACAACCCTCCTACTCGGTACCAGTGAGTAGCCCACGTTCCCAAAGCGTAAAATGTACGCCTCACCACCCACCGTGCCGGAAGGGACAAGCCTCCGACGACGATGGCAGGGACACATGAGCTAGCAATCAAAATCAACCAGGGCCTAGCATGACGCCATCTGCATCTAGAACGCGTTTTCTAGGCCATGCCCACCTCCTATTCGTTAGAAAGCGCATGCAGTGGAGGGTTCACATCGTTCGCGATCAAAAGGGTCTTGCCTGTCAAACGCCCCGCCGCTCGGCCTAACGCACAGCCGATCCCGGGAAGGATCGGAGTGATGCATCTGATGGTATCTCAACCACATCTGACAGCTTCAATTATTTTTTCTGTTTCATTACATCTTCGCACGCATGCGCGCTGTTTCAAGACAACACGGTGCAATATAGAGATTATTTTAAAATTAGGGCCGTCCCGGATCCACAGTTTAGGTTCTCCATCTCTGAGCGCTCACCTTGTCCTCCTCTCCCGCTATACACTCCCGCTAAACACGAGACATTCCAGGTATACCTCGCTAGACGTGTAAGGCTGACGGCGTGATGTGGCTGTGGTGCTCGGCGATGCCCTGTATCCATTGTATACGCAACCCAGTTTCAAGCTTCAAGAACAGTTCCAAGCACAGCTCTCGTACTTGCGCAATTTCCACATCCTCCGCCTGCTGATTCATTGTCCCAAGGTCAGACAAGACCTGGTTGTACCCTCGAAGTTCGTCACGTGTCGGAGGCTCCTCTTCTGGATTATTGATGTGGTGCGCGAAAACGGTGACAAGAGCAGCAGTAAAAGAACGATGATTCATCCTAATCACTCGTAAGCCAGGAATATTTAAAGGGCCACAGCGTACACCGGAAACGGAATGGGAGGCTAATGCTAGCCCTGGGAAACATACCAGTACAAGGCAACATCGCCACGCGGTGCAATCGGTAGCAGACTCAGCAGCCGCCTCGCATCTGCATGACACTTATGGTTTTTGAGCTCAGCCAACCTTTTCAGTCCTTCCAACTGGAAAGGATTGGCCTTTGTATTCTTGTCAAGACCCAAGACAGCATGCACCCGAAATACCGTCGCAAAGTACGAAGACTCAAGGCTGACTGTATGTGCGATGTCGGAGCGATAGAGGAGCTGGAAGAGCTGGCTAGCATTGAGCTGGAAGATTTCATGGTCATGGAACACTTGTAAACGTGCAAGTGTGATGGTGGCCGCAGCCTCAATATCCAATGGTGTTGTGTACTGAGCCTTGAGGCAGAGAAGCTGCTGCACTGCTTCAGCCTGGAGTATCGCTAGTTTTGCACGCAACCAGAAGATATTGACTCTCCAACTACCCTCTGCCGCTACAACCGAGCCGAGAGCATCTGAAGGACTTTCTTCTGGCTCTGCAGCAGTAATGTCTTCGCGGCGGTGCGTCATGGGCGAGTTCGAGGTTATCGTTTCGTGGGTATCGTGAATGAACGCAAGCCAAGTAACCCTGTATTCTTGTTCTATATCGCGGATACCATCCAACTCGGTGGTTTGTTCTTCATGGTACGCAAGACTTTGCGCAACCCGCAGTGCTGTAGACACGAAGTGACTATCCGACATTTTCGAACCACATGATGTACATCGGATAAGAAGCGACACACCCAAGAGGCACTGTACTAATCCAAGCGATGGTGGCGAAAAGAGCAGACCGTTGATCCCTTGCAAAACTCGGGCAAGATAGTACTTACTCATATAGTTATCTTGCGAAGTTGCAGTCGCACTCATGGCACGAAGGCTATGTGCAATACCAAAAACAACATAGGCGCTGACCCAAGCGACAGCTGACCCGTCGGACTCACCAGCATAGCAAATGCGTAGATGATTTGCAATTACATGAGGGCGATACAAAGGGTAGGCGGTGTTGAAGTCCATGAGATACTCCGCAAGCAACGCAGTCCCAAGCTCCGGCAGCGGCAGGTACTCGTCACACTCCGGTTTCTGTGTAAGGGGTGGCGGTATGGATGTGCTTTGAGTAAGAATGTTAGCAGGTTCAAATGCCGCACTTTGCAGAAATGCAGCATCCTCCTGGAAGTCGGCAGACGGCACAACATGACTAATGGATATCGGAGCTAGTGTTTGCGCGTTGCTCTGACTCTCTATTGAATTGTTATTCGATGATCCGGTCGAACTCTCAG
Source organism: Pseudopyrenochaeta lycopersici (assembly GCA_003313425.1). NCBI lineage: Eukaryota > Fungi > Ascomycota > Dothideomycetes > Pleosporales > Pseudopyrenochaetaceae > Pseudopyrenochaeta > Pseudopyrenochaeta lycopersici. The sequence goes on along the minus strand of NHZP01000012.1, from coordinate 1,186,146 downwards.
CGGAGGGTAGTCCAAATGAATTCGTCCGTAATTGGTCCCAGAGTCCGAAATCAGCATCTTCTAGGCGGGGCATCGCGTCGACCTCATCCCGAAGGCTGTCAACCCATATTGAGACGGGAACAGACGAGTCTGCAGGCTCCAGTGGCTGCTGTTGGATCTGAGGTTGCGCTGCATTGCGATCTTGAAGCAAAGATTCAAGCCTTTGAATCCTGTTCTCGTACTCGGCGATGCGATTACTGGCTTATTGTCATCCTGAAGCCCATAAATCTGAGACTTTATTCTGGGAAAAATTACCCTCTTTGAGGCTTCGCTCGTTGTTTGCGAACGTGCGTAGTGGTGCATGTCTCGTCCAAGTTGACGCAATGCGTACAGCCTTCCGTACCTGAAGTCCAGATGCACCTTCGTTTCCTTTTGCGGCAAAGATCGCACGCCTATTGGCTAGGTGAGTACGAGATTGTGTAGTTGAATAAATCAAAGCGGGAGTGGGGGCAGTGAACGGGTGAAGTAGCTGCTTTCAAACTGTTGACTTGGAGGGATGATGGGAGCACCTGCTAGCCGGACAAGGAAAAGCATTCAGTGTACCTACTCGCACTGTCGCTGCTGATCCACGCTTTTCTCCTCCTGTACCCGACATTATTGATGAATGAGCCACACTTTCTGTACAAAATAGGAAGATAAGACAGTATGACAGCAACCTGAATGATCCGTTAGAAAGTATTACATGGAGCTAACCCAGTTCGGTACGCTTACTAATTCCATGCAAGGCTAGTGTCATCGGGCAGCTCGGACAGCGAGATTACTACCGAGTGGTCTCGTGAATCTTCGAGTCTGAACTCACCCGTATTATATTTCTAATAGACATCTTATCTAGTGGCCTATATGCTAGCCAAGTATGGCGCTAGAACGTACCTTGGAGTCTGGGTTGAAGGAGTGACATAATCCCTTTGGAGTATCATGGAAAACGGGATAATTGCATTAGCTTACTGTATGATGTTGCGACTAAAACAAGATTGGAGTCTACAAGACGGCCCCGCATACTGTATGTGAATTGCGACTTGAACGGCAACGGCACGGAAAATTGCTGTAGGTTGGACTGATTTGATTGAAAGCAGATCATCCTTGGATGCAGTAAGACTGGCTATCAGGGCTAATAGAACTGATCCAAAATCAAGAATTATCTGTGCACCACGCCACTTGTACCCCAAGGGCTTGTAGGCGCCATTTTGTGTTGACGATATTCTCTTTGTTCGAAGTGTCAGCGACAAGGCTCTCCTGTGGGTTCTGTATCAGTTCCAAATTCAAGATAATCGAAAAAGCGGCAAACATTTGGGTTGCCAAACTTTGTATTGGGATAGACTTACATGACAATTCACATTTGCAGCCTCTCCAGTTCCACTGTCTTTCCTGTACGGGGTCACTACCACCGGGTTCCCATATTCGATGTTGGAACGTACGAGGACAACTCGCCTCAGTCCTCGCAAGTCCCCTCTTCCACGTTTGTCGGAAATCAAACGGATGATATCGAACGCGTCTAGTGCACTTCTCGCTCTAACCCATAGCACCTGAAGTTCCCTTGGTATTAACGAATACTCTTCCAAAAGTTGTGGCTCCAGATCCGGCCAGTCAAGTTCCAATCGCTCAACGGCAGATCTCTCCAGGAAAACTCGAAGAGAGTCAAGCGTCTTGCTGACAGGGCTCCTAGATAAAGAAATTGAGAGACTTTTCAGCGTTTTGTGGCCGTGAAGAGAGACCAATACTTCGTTCGTGAAAAATAGCGGAGATAATGATGTGGGTATGCGTTCGTTGACGGAAAAGGACGCGAGTTGATTAACTGCCCGCATAACATTTCCAGTGAATGATTGTTGCTTTATCCTAAATCCGCTTTGCAAGTGATTGTTCAGCGTGGGCATCTCATGCTGCGATATGAGAGACAAATTACTAAAGTTCTCAAGACTAGCTAATATGTCGGCAGTTTCTGCAGAGGAGGTCGAGGAAAATCCATCGAAGGACAAAGACTGCAACTGCCGTAAACTAGTCAAGAAAGCTAAGCCCTGATGGTGCATGTTTCCTTCTAGCCTAAGATCCTGTAAATTTGGATACAATGAACTCAACATTTCCAAGACTTTGGCAAGAAAGTCATGGTATAGGAAGGATTGCCGGGTTGATACTGCTCGCATAGTGATGACTTTCACATTCTGAAGCCGTTTTAGGGCCTGGTTGAGCCTGTTAAGCTCCATTTCGTACAAATCCCAGCTTAGCAACCTGTTTGGCGTATTCGACTGATGATGTGATGTGTCAGAACTGAGGAGCGCTCGAAGATCGACATCCTGGACGTTAAGAGATATCTCAGTGACGTGTTTCAATAGCTCGTGAGGGGTCCTATCCAGCCACTCGTACAAGTATAGTTGGCTCCGGAAGTTGATGGGTCTCCTGAAGAGAAACTTTTGCGCCTCAGCTTTTATCTCTCGACATGTCTGGAGCAACTCTGGGCCTTGAACGGGTGATGCGAGGACTTCCGTGTATATCTGCTCGCGCAATTCTAAAGGAAGGGCAAAAAATGGCGTGATGGGTTCGAGCGAGGCCACGCCATGGATAGTGTAATGATATTGATGGGTCAACATCGGATGATTCGCGATTTGAGGTGTATTCCGTTGAAAGGTGCAATCGCCGCCGCAAGGGATTTTAGGGGTTCCGATGCAGAGCCCAATCTTAGACTATTATCTTCGTCTCGGCATCGGTAAACCGACGCTGTCTGGCGCTCTGATGCAGTTGGTAAATTCTGATTGCTGATGTGAGGTCTGACAATAGCTTACAGGCTACAATGATGTAGTCTGTACATGTTTTTGTATTTAGAGTGAACTATTATACGTTGGAAAGTAATTATAATTGATTGAAATGCTTAATGGTGATCCTGGACTGCTGTGCATGAAAGCGGCGTCTTTATGCTGGATTCATCAGCCAAGCGGGAACGATGGACAGACCTCACACCATCTTGTTGAAGGCCGTGACTGTGGGTGACTCGTAATTGTTTTTGGGCGCAAAGACATATTTCGATTGGCTGATACCTTGACGCTGTATCCAGTTACTTGTTAGGACAAGAGTATATTGCCACTTATATTGCCCTAGGGAGTGTGCCGTGAGCTGTCAGATGGAAAAAACGCAACCTGCATATTCGCCATATGTGAAATGTATTCATGTGTATACATTACCCCTCAAACCTTCCAGGGAATTATTTGCGAGGAGTCTAACGCCCAGAGAGTTGATGATAGTTGAAAAGGCTTGCAAAAGCAACCCAAATGAGGACATTTTCCACGTGGAACCTGCATGGCGCTTTGCCAGAGAAGGATCCGCAGGTCAGCCTAATTATCGACCTGCCACCGATATTGGATGCCATTAGTTGAATCCACATGCCGAAGTTCGCCGGTGGGGTTGCATGTAGAGGTACGCGAGGGGGCGTGCTAAGCAGACCAATTGTAGATCTTACAAAACATCGAACTCGGTCAGGTTCGTAGACCACAGCAGCACCGGCCATTGCGGAGGCGGCACGTCAAAGCCAAACCAAATTCTTGTGGCGGGTGGCACCATGCATCGTACCACTTGTGATTCTGTATCGAAGCCATTGAGAGCCGTCCGGATCACTCCGAGCGTCGTCAAACATTGCTTTTGCTAATGTCAGCCTATTTGGCGTTACGATACCCGACACTCCAGGCAGAGTGATCGCCAGCATGCTGCTGACATTACCACAACCTATACTAAAGGAGACCATTCTAAGAAACGAGAAACGCATGCTCCAATTCCGGCTCAGGATACTAACCACTATACGGCTAGGAGAACAGAGGGGCGTCCTAGTATATTCAGGAATCTAGGGAAAGAACGATATTGCAACGGTGTGGGCCTGTGGCTAATATCTAGACCCGAGAGTCGTCCACGCCCATAGTCGCTGTGCGATCGATCTCCATCGATACTTGTGCAGCCGAATTTGGTGGCCTTCAATAGGAGGAACAGGGTCTAAGGGCGCGAAAGAGGCAAGGTACCTAGCCTCGTGGTTCTGCAAGTTTTGTGCATCTATAGGCTAATGAGGCTGAGACTGAGATTGAGCAAAAGGCGTGTAATAAGGCTCTTTGGTAGCTGCAACTCTACTACATGACAGCGCCTGAGTGTGCACGCTGCATGATGACCAGGGCACGATCTGATTAACACATGCACGCCTCATGATAAGATCATCCTCTGGGTTGTTGCGTGATGGTATGATTTGACACTTGAGTCGTGCGGCTGACGATTGTTGAAGACAGGCAGGTTTGGACAAGGCCCTCGAAGGCGAAGTTACGATGTGCTAGCCATGACACCACATGTCGATCCGTGCCACAAGCCAAAGTGCCGTCTCTCTCGTACTTTAGAATAAGTGGGAAATAGAGACTGTGCGCCCACCCCAACACAACGCAAAATACCGTCTGTTTACAGCTAGCATAGAGCGTTCTGCATCATACAAGGGCACGAAAGTGATATATGTTCCTCAGTATTCAGCTGCTACGCCATAGTGTCCGTCCTTGCGCTTCCTGCAGCCGTGTAGCATAAGTGTCTTATATCCCGGTTATTTTAGCGCACGAGAGCGTCTTTGACTCGGCGGAAAGCCAACATATAAAGTCTAGAACTGGATTGTGTAACCACGCAGACCTTCGTTACTCACGCGAGCTTCGACGTTCATGCCCGATATTTCTTTTGCGAGCCGCATGGCCTTACGTTCGCCATGCTTAACTAGCTCCGCAGTGTAACTGAAGATCCAAGCGAACGAATAAATCTCTTTGGGCCTTCTTTGGCACACTATGCATTACCACAGCACATATAGAAGGGATTATGGCAATTGCATGCTCGCCGAAAAAGAGTGACGGCGGTTGATGTCCGCGTCAAAAAACGTTAGAAGGCCCCACATGTTTTCCAATCAGTCGTCGACTACTTCCGAACTACCGCTTCTGTTTCAACTGGATCTCTTTATCGAAGGCGTTCTGTCTCTCCAACAGCAGTTCCGCGACCTCGTGGGAGCCAATTGTGCTACATCTTGAACACAAGATCTGACAGATGGCGTTGAGCCATCTGGGGTGTAAGTTGTGCGTTTTTTCTTGCAACCCGTTATTAAGGAACGCCTACCAAGAGATCACGCAATCAAATCAACGACCTTCGAGGATCCTAGAAGTTTTATTGACACAATGGTATTGGATGGCATGGCAAGATGGTGTCTTCACCCTTCCTGATCGCTTTCATATGGCTTCCTACCCCGATCAACGTTAGTGGATCTCAAAGCTGCACCGTGTTCTCGCCCCAAGATTCTGGTAACACATTATCTTGCCAATTTGAGCTTGGTAATGAGGGGAGCCAAGCTCTCCTCATTGCTTCTCTTGCGCTGCAAGCCCCGCCCGGCTGGAACGCCACACTGCCCACGACGAATCGGCAGGCCTTTGGTCAAAATAGGAGCGGTTCCACTCATTGCTTGGACTTTCTTCGCCGCCCTGTACCGCTTAGGTGCGGCTGGGTCGCTCGAGACATATCAGCTTGTGAGACATCTCATGTGCTTCCACTGGTTCTACAGTGTGGCTCCCACGTGGCACCTAGATGGCACCCAGAGCTGCGGTCGAGTCACTGCCGTGACGAATCGGTTATGTAGTCTCATGTACGCCGTACGTCATAGAATATCTAGGGTGAGCCACTACTATCTCGCTTGGGTCATTATCAGCTAGCCGATGGCCTTCAATCAGACCATATGAGCTCGGCTTTCTTGTGCAGAGTCAGACCACCACTTCTAATTCTTCTCAGACGGGTGTTCCAGCGCAGGAACAAGGATAAGGGACCTCATCAGATGAGTATCAGGAGAGATCTGGACGCCACCGATCCAGGGATACGATTGATTCACACGTATCTCCGTTTCTCAGACTGTATCACGCTATCATTAGCCTGGCTTCCCGGAACTTGATCCGGGCCAAGTTATGATCATGCCTGCTGTGACACAGCTGTAGAGTGACTGAACGGAACCATCATTGTTATTGGATATATGTCGCACATGAAGCAGCCCAGCGCACACAGCTGCTGCATGTCCCTCAGGGCACGCACGTGGGAATCAGCCACTCCGTACAAACCCGCACGCGAGGTTTGCATTATCAAGTTACACGACACTTTTCCATGAAGCGCTACAGCATGCATACGCATGCCCTGAAGCCTTCCACATACGGCTATTTCCACGTTTCGGACTCATACTGGCGGGCGCATCTCCTTGCGTCCTTCTGTGGGCCATAGCCCATTATACTCCACCATAGTAAGCACACCCTTATCAGTAGCATCACTGGATGAGGTACAGCCGCCACGCGGACATCAACGGCGCCTTGCTTCGGTCCACAACGGATGATGAACAAGTTACACTAGTCATGACAGATATGTGCATCTTTGAGGCGCTTCCAAGCAAACCCAGCCTTTGGCGAGATTGATAAACTGCTACACCCTTGCAGTTCACCTATGATATGCTCATGAATCTCAAGGTCGCGTGAGTATCATCAGACATGATCTAACGTGGGGGTCATTAATGGCACTGTACGCTTGATACTGCCCTCACCAACCCTAAAGCGTCAGCTAATGTGACACAAAAGTGTCTATCGCCGACCAAACAGCGGTGTTGAGCAAATTACTGGTCACAAGCACATAACCGACTCGACGCTTTGGGCTACCATGGGATTCTGAGAAAAACATACCACCCTAGTAGTTTACCATCCACCTTCATCTATTACACAATCTTAAGGTGAACTCGGTACTACATCAGCCTTCCACCCAGCAACGAAATAGCGAGGACAATATGAAAACCACCATCCTAACCCTACAACTACAATTGGGCCGCATAAGCACGCTCGTTCTCTATTACCAACAGCCCAGGATCCACGCCGTCACTGATCCACTACTTGAAGAAAAGAAGAAGAAGTAAAAGAAGGAAAATAGCTCCTTAGTTCCACTGTAGCGAAACTAGACTCAAAGATCTATCAAAGAAAAGTACGCTAACCCTGCATGTTGGTCTAGTAGAACGAGCTTTAGCGTCTCCTCCTTACATACCAGCCCGCTACGCTATGCTGAGACAATTACCTGAATAATAGCTAGGACAACTATAGGCGGCGTTTGTAAAGCATTCTGTTCAATGAGTGGACCAGTTTCAACTTCCCTGCACCGATAATCCTTTTCCTGTACGGAGTGTGCTTTTTTGCTGCAGCGAAGATTTAGAGCTTGCGACAGGCGGCGAAGAAACTGCTCTGGTTGCCCGGCTTGTGCTGTCATTCAGTAGCTTTCAGGACGTCCCGCGAGTGTAGACCATTCGATACGTGTCATCAGCCTCCTTTGGTCCTTCGTAAGACACAACGTTATGGCAAGACTCCCAATTACATACAGAAAAGGTCGGAGTTAGCTATCAGCAGATCAGCCGAAGGGTAGAACCAAAAAAAAAGAGTCATATGTAGTTGTCAAAGCATGATAAGGGGTTTGCAAATAGAATACTTGTACATGCAATCGAAAAATGCTACTAGTCCAACTGAATGATCCCCCTTTCGACCATATGACCCCAATGTTGTGATACATATTCAAATCTTCTCAGCGTTTCAGCCTGCCATCTAGAAAGGCCAGCCTAGCCCCGCGCCCACATGGTGAGCTCTCGTGGCAGACTGCCAATCACAACACACCTTCCCACCGCTGAAGCACCAAACTTGCACATTCACAATGCCACCACGCAACAGCTATGCATGCACAGGCTTACACCCGCAGCAGCTTGGCAGCGTAATCCACAATAACCTGCTCAGTTGGGAAGCTCATCTCCTCCAATGCCTGCGCATATGGCGTTGGCACCTCGGCACCAGTTACTCGCGCAGGAGGTGCCTCTAGGTAGTCGAACGCATACTCGCAGGTGAGGGCCATGATCTCGGATGCGACACCGAAGGAGGGGTAACCAGACTCAACGCAGAGCATGTGACCGGTCTTCTTGACAGACTTGACGATAGCTTCAACGTCAAGAGGCTTGATGGAGCGCAGGTTGATGACCTCAGCCTCGACGCCGTATTTCGATTTGAGTTGCTCAGCAGCGACGAGAGATTGGCCGACGCAGCGGGAGAGGGTCACGATGGTAAGATCCTTACCAGGGCGCTCGATCTTGGCTTTTCCGATCTGGCATTTGTCAGTCTTCTGCATTTGTGCAATTGGATCAGGAGTAAATACAGGAATGACGAAATCATCCTTCTGAGCTTCTTCGCTCATGGGGAAGGAGAGACCGTACAGAAGCCTGTAAGCAGTCAGCTGCGATTCCTCGCTGTGATGTGTCTGACCTACTCGTTCTCGAGCACAACAACCGGGTTGGGGTCCCGAATGGCAGCCTTAAGCAGACCCTTTGCATCCTCGGAGCTGTATGGTGCTACGACCTTCAATCCGGGAATGCTTCCATACCACGCAGTGAAGTCCTGCGAGTGCTGTGCAGCGACACCGGCGGCAAAACCGTTGGGGCCACGGAAGGTGATGTTGCAGGGCTGGGTACCACCGGACATGTAGTGGATCTTTGCGCCGGAGTTGATGATCTGATCGATGGCTTGCATGGCGAAGTTGAAGGTCATGAACTCGCACTGTCATGGTGTTAGGTGGTGAGGGTCGAGGCAGGGTGAGGCTGTGAATGGGGAGAAACGTACGATGGGGTGCAGACCAGCGAGCGCAGCACCAACAGTGAGACCGGCAAAACCAGATTCGGTAATGGGGCTGTCAATAACCCTCTTCTCGCCGAAGCGGTCGAGGAGGCCCTTGGTAACCTTGTATCTGCGAGCTCCGTTAGCAGCTACTCAGAATTCTTCCGCCTCTGATCGCCTGCGATGGGTCCATCTTCCCGTGTGAGGAAAATCCCCCTCCCCCAGCACATGTATGCAGTCCAATTGACGCTTTGCAGTCCGGTTGACGTGTTGGAAGGACAACGTACGCTCCGTTGTATTGCGCAACCTCCTCTCCCAGCACGAAGACCTTGTCATTCTGCTCCATCTCCTCGGCCATGGCCTCATTGAGGGCCTCTCGCACCGTCATCTCCTTCTGTCCGGACGCATATCCTCTCCTCGCAATTGACGGTGTGATGGCGGCAGCACGGAAAGCTGGTCGGAACGCGGGCGCAGGTCGGGATGTCGACAGCAGGCGGGAGGCCGGTCGAAGGAGCCTTGAGGCAGCCATTGCGTCAATTGTGATGGGGTATAGTGACGGAGATCGTGGAGGAGATTTGCCGCGGGCGAGTGATGGCCGCTGAGGCTGTTCGACAGGTTGAAGCTGCTGGACAATTTCTTCGGAGGTCGGGGATGCGAAGTCGTTGAGCAGGCCCCTGCACCCAAGCTCTGATAATTAGCGCGCCAGGGCCCAACACTCAGCACAGCTCGATAGCAACCACACCAAGCACGAGCGGCACATTAATCACACGGTGTCTATTCAAGAAGCTGTCCAACGGGTTAATCGATTGCTCGTCACTTGATAGCATCGCAGCAGAAATATTACAGGTATTACTTTGTGCATTTAGTCTATGCTCGCGTCTCGCGTTACCATCACCGTCCCTAAGTCTTCTTTGGCGCTTGCTACCAGTTATTACAGTAATATTTTGAGCGTCTTGCACGACGCGAAGGATGAATGAGCCAACAAGTAATGCTCCATGTCGAAGGAAAATGCCCATCAGGCCAGGATGCAGTCCCAAATGCGAAATGACGTCTAGAGAAGCGAATAAAGGGTGAAGAGAAGCGCTCAAGCATCTGCTGGTTTCCGGCCAACCATCAGGTACATTGGTGTGAAGAGCTTCTCGCGGCCACCAGCGACCAGGCAGTCGGCTGCAAGAGCAAGACTGTCAGCAGTCTTCTGGGTGCCCCTAGGCGCTAGGCCAATCATCTCAAGGCCACCGACGAACTTGTGGATGATGCCTCGTCCAATCTTGGTCATGCGAAGAATGGTGGGAATGTCGCCGATAGAGCTGATGTAGCTGAGCTGGCCAGAGAGCGGCCAGTACCATGGGTAAGGGTCGTCCCTGTCAGCCAGGTCCTCATGGTGCTCCATGACGAAACCAGCCGTCTCCATAGCCTTCAGCGCAACCTCAACCTTCTCCATGTTGGAGATGCCGTCACCAATCTCGATTCCGAGACGGATCTCACGGTGGTGTGGGTTGTCGTTGTCGTATTTGTCGGTCATGAGCCACTCATAGACACCGAAGACACCTCCGGGCTTAAGCACGCGGAAGATCTCGCTGTAGATGCCCTCGAGCGAAGGCGCATGAACGGTCGCCTCAATAGCGTAGACAGCATCGAACGAGTTATCGGGGAAAGACATTTGCTGGTCGCGAGTCAGTTGAGAAGCACAGGAATTGAGGGGTGAGCAATACCATGAAGTCACCCTTGGTGAACTTGAGCTTGTCTGAGAGGCCCTCCTTCTCGGCATACGCTGTCGCACGCTCAATCTGGTAGTCGTTGTTGTTGAGGCCAATGACGTTGACACCAGCAAACTTGACAATCTCACGCGCGGGTCCTCCTACACCACAGCCAACATCCAAGACGCGCATGTTGTCCTGGAGGTTCATCTTGTGCGCTAGGTAGTGCTCGTGGCGAGCAATGGCCTGGTAGAAGCCCTCGCCATAAGCATAGCGACAAAAGTGGAAGCTCTGGCCCCAGCCATACTCGTACAGATCAGTGGCAAGGTTGTAGTAGTGCCTCGTGAGGGTAGCGTATTCGTCTCGTCGTTCCTTGTGCAATGTTAGCATGTGATCGGGAGGGAGCCTCCTATCGCCTACCTTTCGCGTCTCCTCGGTCTCGTCGGCGGCAGCCTTGTTGTCCCAGTGCTTGAAGTACTCGTCGACAGCGGCCTGTTGTGCGGCCTTGTCTTTCTGCAACATGGCTGTCATACCACCGCGAGCCTTAGCAGACTTGCCGTGCATGGCCTTGTTGAACTCGGCATCACGGGTGTGGTCTTCCTTTTCGAGCGCAATGGGAGCCATGTTGAATGATTATGGACTAGATGCCTGGTGTTGAAGGATAGTGAAGGAGAAGGGTGAATTAGAACGAAATAGTGGCAATTGAGGAAGGGAAGGGTCTAAATAATGGCAAGCAGCTCGTTTTGGGGGAAAAGAGCGGTAGGAGATTTGGACAATTTCAAAGGGGGAACTTTGCATCTGCCCAATCACGGCGCGCTCTGTACGCGGCCAGGCACGGAGCGAACTAGCGGTCGCCACCGGCATGTGCCAAGTCCTGGAGGCCCTGGAGATTTCTAGCGTCATATCCGCCGCCGTTCAGTCTGTCTGCGAAAGCGAGCCACGACGCTGCCGTGCAATACTGCGCCCCACCACTACGTACCCAGGCACTCCCGATACGCTTGCCCAAGTCGCCCGCCGACGAGACCGTACACTATCGACCACAATCAGCCCGTACCGCCTCGAAGATGCCTCCGCAGATCAAGCAGGACCTGAATCGATCCGGGTGGGAAACTACAGATTTCCCGTCCGTATGCGAGAAATGCCTGCCCGACAACCCCTATGTGCAGATGCTGAAGGAAGACCATGGAGCTGTAAGTGCTGCCTCCCGCGGTAGGCTGGATGACTTCGCGCGCTGCCTTTGTCGCTTTTGACTCGCAATGATCGCAAAGGCCTCCAGCATTACCATCCAGATCCACTTCATAGTATGCATACTGACTACCACAGGAATGTAAAATATGCACACGACCCTTTACCATATTCCGCTGGAAAGCCGACCGCACCGCACGCCAGAAACGCACAAACATCTGCCTGACATGCGCCCGCCTCAAGAACTGCTGCCAGTGCTGCATGCTGGATTTGTCATTCGGTCTGCCCATCGTTGTACGTGACGCCGCGTTGAAGATGGTGGCGCCTGGCCCGCAAAGCGACATCAACCGTCAGTTCTACGCGCAAGAACACGAGAAGGAGATCGAAGAGGGGAGAGGAGCTATGGAGGCATACGAAAAGACAGACGAGAAAGCACGCGACTTGCTTAAGCGCCTGGCACAGAGTGAGCCCTACCACAAGAAACAGCGGCGGTTAGAGGCAGAGGCAGAGGAGAGTGGACAAAAGGCACTTCCGGCACCTGGTGGGAGCAGTGCAGGCGGCCATACCCCAGGCCCCATAAGGACCCGGGACTCGCGGGGCACACCTGGTGCACGAGGAAGTATGAGGCCTGGAAGAGGAGGCCGGATGGGCGGTCCAGCTGCCGAACCGAGCCCGCAAGACTGGCTGCCGCCGGCAGACCCGAATGTTGCATCACTCTTCGTTACCGGTGTCGAGGACGATCTCCCCGAGCACGAAATCCGCGTCCACTTCGCACAATACGGTCAACTTCGCTCGCTCGTATGTTCACATCGAGCGCATTGCGCATACGTCAACTACGTCAAGCGCAAGGACGCTGAGACGGCGGCTGAGACCCTCAAAGGCAGAGTGGTAATCAAGGGTTGTCCGATGCGCGTCACCTGGGGCAAGCCCAAACAGTTGGACAGTCTGGACCAGAACGTCAGGATGCAATACGCGAGAGAAGGAAGACAAGCAGCGGGCTCGTCGCGACGAGCTGCTGCTGCACAGGCTGCCATTGAAGCCGCTCCGCAAAACAGCTTCGACAACATGGCGCCGATTGCACCTCCTCCCGGCGCAGATGACGAGGTCAACTACGCCAGTTTGGCTGGCAACTAGCACGAGAACACACTTGGCATTGGGACGGCGTTTTGGGTCGCATTTGAACATGCATGGGTATCACTTTCCATTTCAGGCTGGACAAAAGCTCAGGAGGAACAGCATTTGACTCCTCCTAATGTACTCTTTCCCTTTGCTTTCTTGATATCCTCATTGTCTCCTCGCTCAGTATGCTCGTGTATCCGCAGCTCTGTAGCCTAGATTAGCAACCAAATTGAGCACTTGCACATAGCAATGCATACTGTATTTGTCCTTGTCCGCTTGCTGTCCTTGAACAACATTCTCCCGTAGGAATTTTGCGACTTCGTCTGCATGTGCAATGGACTTTGATAGCTCCTCGCTCCCCGTAGCTAGATTGCGGTTCTGCTCAAAGTTCTTGCGTACTTCGGCTCGGGCGGCAAAGAGCGTGTTCATGTCCCCTGTGCGAATGTGAGCTTCGACATTTCTCTCTCAATTGCTCGAGTCGGGCGTCGGACCTTGGAAAGCGATGCGCGCTGACCGCAGCAGGTTTCTGTATGCTACGAGTGCCATCTCGCGGGACATTGAGCTGGCAAGATTTGATCCAAAGTTGCTGGGCGGTGGATGGCAAAAGAGACCGGAAGTCCGCCGACGAGAAAGTTGCCGGCACGTGACACCGCCATCCGCGGGCTCATCCCTGCAGCGATCCACCCAGCTGCAGGTAGTCCCGCTGACGTCGGAAACGCGAAGCTGTTCACACGAGCATGCCTCGCTGGCCTCTACCGTAGTGTCTACGCACCCACACTGGGCTGCATTTCCCGACTCCGGTTCGAAATGGTGTCTTTCTGGCCTTGGAGGGTATGAAGGTTCCCGCCTCGCAATGCTGCCCTAGCTAACACGACAACAGGCTGGCGAAGATGCGGCTTCGTTTGAGAAAACACTAAACACTCTTACTGGCAAAATCAGTAGAGCTGCTGCCACAAATGACAGGCAGCGCCAGCTCTCGAGGCGGGCTCGTGTTATGTGGACACTGTATGCAGGATTTGCGTACATTCTCGCTGCACTGCTGCTCACTCTAGTGACCGGATGGAGGAATTGGGGTGTAGTTGAGGGTACTGTCGTTGCTGGTGGGCCTGTGCTGTAAGTTCGAGCATCTGGAGCTTCTTCAATGCCATTTCTAATATTCAAAAGCATCTACGGCTTCCGCTACGCGCTCACGAGCTACTTCGACTACCGCATTGCTGGCACGGATGCCTATCTAAAGAAGCTCAACAAGGAACGCGACGCTACAATCGAGAGATTGAAGGAAGCCACAAAGTACAACTCGACCCAGCAATTGCTCGAGAAATATGGCGCGTCGCCAAAGCCAAAGGAATCCGCCGCTTCGCCAGGACGCAAGAAGGCCCAAGGCCAACAAAAACAACAGCCCTCAGGTCCACGTACTGGCATTGCTCCACCACCGACAGCGAACATCCAGCGATCTCCAGCGCAGCAACAGCAACCGTCTACCCCTCAGCGACTGCCTTCCAATGTCTCTTCACCGCAAGGTCCATCACCGCCGCATCAACTACCTCCACCAGACGCTCCAGGGGCTGAATTCGCGCCAAACGCTTTCGGCGCTGCCGATCTTACGAAGCAGTACTCAACCGCATCAGCAGCGACTTTCACGCAAACGCACTGGTATGACCGAATCCTCGACGCCCTCCTCGGCGAAGACGAAATGCAGGCCAAAAATCGCCTCGCCCTAATCTGCTCCTCATGCCGTCTTGTAAACGGCCAAGCGCCACCTGGTGCCCGAACGCTCGAAGATGTCGGTCGATGGCGGTGTGGCGGCTGCAATGCGTGGAACGGCAAGGAGAAGCAACAAGAGGACGTAGCCGGTTTGGTCAAGGGGTGGGAGGCTGAGCGCAAAGCTAGAGACCAGGACCTCAAAGCAAGCCTAGACAGGGGTATTGATTCCGACAATCGCGAGACTGAGGATGATGGTGGCATAATCGTGGGCGCAGATGAGAGTTCGGGCGTTGATGTCGCGGCGGAAAGTGCAGAGGACACGCCACCCCCGAGTAAGAGCACGAGAAGCAAGTCAAAGGGCAAGGGAAAGAAATGAGGTGTTGTTAAACACTAGAAGTGTGCTTGCAATAGAAGAAATGGTCGGCTGATGTAGTGTCTTCTTAGCGATAACACTTTTTCTAGTACTGCATAGGCTTGGGTTTAGCATTGGAATCAGAAAGTTGCATATCCTTACCAACAAATTTGTCGCTGAGTTTGCTTCATAAAAGTTGTTTTGGGAACCACTACGTTCCTTTGCTAGTCTAGAGAGCCGCATCCTACCCATGCAAAATGTGGATGTGCTATGAGTGGTTCAGACCTTTCATTTACGATATCGTTGTAATAATTTATTTCCATTCACTTCTTCTTGGCTGTCCAGACATGATTGTAAAGAGAATAAAAAGGGAAAACTTAGTGAGAATATTCTCAGGCATATTATGAGAAGTTAACCAAAAATTCAACTTACTCATGCCTATTCTCTGGAAGAAAATGCTGTTGTGAGATATGCAAAGATACAAGGGCTGAGATATACACTATACTGTCTGTTTTCCCCCTTTTTTTTTATAAAAATTTACAAATTTATTATCCCAATATCCGTAGTGCTTCTTATGCTTTGGAAGAAATTCCTACACGCCGTAGTGATCGTGTTTGCCGCTTTTTGTGATCTGAAGGGCAGAAGATTTCTTTCGGATGAGCGGAGAGCATATCTACTCAGAGTTGCAGCGCAATGCTATGTAAGGTCTCGCCTACATTCTGCGGAATGAGGTACACGGTTTCATGTGTGCTATCTCGTCTTTGTCTAGAATTGCAACGCGAAGAAAGTTGGGAATTCATGATACAGGAAAGTAATGAATCATTTGCTAGGATTCCGCGTGACTTGCTCTAGGGATGAATTGTATGGTAAGGATCAGCGTTGTAGAAACCTTGGATTTGGATAGATTTAATTCCCCCTAACAAAGACTAGACCATGGAGAATTTAGAAACTTGGAAAATTATTACATGGTTTTACGCACATATTCGAAGCAGGATTTATTAGCCCTCTCGTTCTCGCTGCCTAAAAATTAACCAGCTGGAAAAATATCCCTCTATGTTTATCCAAAACTGATGCTCAATTCAATAAAAGGTCAAAGCATTTCTGATGTCAATTGGGTAAATCTGCGCGCATACGAAAACGTAGAGAAATGATTGGAAAAACGAACACGGACCGAGAGGACGCAATGAGATGCCCAAGCGTGCAAAGAGACGGCGTAAAAATTATGCAATGGTCTGAGTAGATTGAATTGGGCTGACAAGGGCGAACAAGTAGGACGTCTCACTGATAAGGACCAAAAAATATGCCAATTAAATCATAGTCATTCATGATCACATCGTCCTTTCGAACTACCAATTCTAACAGTAGCGAAAAGCATCACCGCCTTCCAAGATCAATATCCAGCACCTTAACCATCTCCCCCTCCTCTTTGCCTTCTTGGTCCCTCTCTCCACCCACCCGAAAGAATGGCGCAATCGCCACATCAACAACCCCCTCAAACAACCCCTCCACAAGCCCCTTCAGCTCGTCACCCGTCTGTCGGAAATCCGGGAACGCATTGACTTCCAGTAGATACGTTCTCAACTCCCCATCCGACTCAATGCCAACCATGAAGTCGAGGCCGAAGATCTCAAATGCGTTGGGGAGGGGTTGAAAATGTATGCTCATACCGCGAGCGGCCGCTTCAAAAGTCTCGCCTGTGATTTTGCAGATCTGATCAAAAGCTTTTTGCTTCCAGTCCGCTGGGGTTGTGGTGCCGTTGGAGTCTGGTTGCGTGGGTATGTCGTTTGCCAAGTCCCAGAATAAACCTACAGAGCCCTCTCTGTCACCGGAATCTTGGAGGCATGTATTGGTGAGATGTGCTTTCATGGCCTCTTCACGATCTTCCTCGAGGCCTTGGTCCCATGGTGGAACATATGGCCGTGCGGCGAAGAGGGCGAGCATGGAGCGGTAGACGTAGACTTTTAGGGCACCTGTGGCGAGGACGTAGGTCCGGATATGGAATTTTCGAAGGCCTTGGGCAGATTCGGAAGTGCTATTCGGCGGCGATAGCAGTAAAGGTGGGTGGATATAGGGCTGTGCAATAAAGTGACGAAGTTGTGATGTGATGATACCATTACCTTCCTCGTTTTTCTCTTCATTTCTTGAATCTCTGGACATTTCTGCATCGTCACTTCTTGCATCTTCATCCTCCTCATCGTCACTCTCAGGGTCCCACTCCTCGAAGATGGCCGTTAATTCCTCCTCACTCGAAAAGAGTCTGATCCCTTGCCCCCGCTCGCTCATCCCAGGTTTCAGAATCCACCACTCTTTCTTCTTACTCCCTTCATCCTCAATTTCCAGCGCCTCGTTCCTCGCCCAACTCTCTTTCAGTTCCCACGCCTCGACCAGCGCATCGTCTAAGAACTCTGCATAATCGACTTCAAACTCCACACTCGGCTTTGCATGTTTCTTCAGAACTGAGTCTGGGTACTTGGTGACCCAATTTGAGATTGTGGTCGAGAGGTAGTGTTTCCGGATTAGCGCTTTGCGGATAACGTACGCATTGGCTAGCGAGGCCGATGAATATTCCATGAGGTGATCAAAGTCTATTGACTCATATTGAACGAACTGTAAGAGCCGAGATGATGGCGATGGTAATTGTGCCATGGCAGTAATGAGCTCGTATGTTGATGAAGGAAGGCGTTTTTCCAAAGCCGAGACAATGAGTGGTTGGACATAAGGATCTTCATAGTTGATCAGAGCGTGGATTGCCGTCTTCTCAACTTCTTGAGACGCCATGTTGTTCACTAAAGATTCAGCAAGTTTGATTTAGGTCTCGCTTTGTTGATCCTCTGGGTGTTCGCAACCTCAGCAACTGAAATGACGCTTCTTCACAGGCACGGCTGAAGAAACCTTTTTGGAGCAGCAATGGACAGCGAAGTGATAAGAAACGACCATTCAGGTCTGCTGAATATAATACGAAATGAGACTCGTTATGTAAGGTTAACGTGAATGCCTGGAGATACTCAATGGCCCAGAAAAGTCGAAATCCAACCTCACTCGCTTAGCTTGACCAATCAGGCAGCCGCGTCTAGAACGCCATACCAATCGTTTCATGTCCTTTCCACCTGATGAACAAAAGAACCGCCTCGCCAAAGTAGGGTATATTTGTAGAATCAAACAACTTCCAAGTCATCATCGTCTTCATCCATTGCCGCGATTAAGCCCACGTCCAGTCCACCCAGACTTTCCCTTCCCGGTTCTCGTATACCTTTATTGGGTAACAGAAGCCTCGCTTTCTTTTTCACCGGACTTGTCTCACGAGTCCCGAGGAACGCAGAGCTGGTGTCCTTTTTCGGCGATGGGATGCGGCCGTACTTGAATCCCCAGCCAAGTGGCGCACTCGAGGTCGATTTCGCGGATGGTGCCCGCTTGCGCTTGACAGGAGCGAGAGATACGTCGGCGGCAGTACGGCCAAGTAGTCCAGTAATGTCATGTTCGACTTGCTTGTCTGGCTTCGCGCCTGTTGCGTCCTGGGAAGATGTGTACCCTCGAGCTGGTAAGTTTGGTGTATTCGCCCCTTTTAGCTTCATGTAATCGCCTCCAGTACTGCCGTCCCCCATTGTGCCGAGTTTCTTGGCAAGATCTCTTTCCTTTTCTTTTTCGGCGAGCTGTCTGCGAAAGCGCTCCTCCCGGTTTGCACCGCGCTCCCAGCTCTGTTCGTCACGGTCGATAAGCCTTGCAGCCCCACCAGGTCGAGGCGCAATGTAGACTGTCTCGTGGAGTTCCCGGTCGTGGTATTTGCCTTCTCTTTTAAGATCATCACCTTTACCGCCCCCGCCTCTGCCACCGCCGAACATGCCAAACTTGCCTCCGCTCCGAGGACCGTTGCCAAAGCCGGTCATTGTATTGATCTCCATGCGCCCTTTTCTACTCTTGTCGACTTGTAGTTGAATATGGAATTCGCAGAATTCTGTTTTTCTCCCGTCAATCCACTGCCCGCAATCTTTGCCATCTTTGCGCTGGGCATGGCAGAAGTCCAAGTCTCGTGCTGTACCCAGCTCGAGTATCGTATCGTCTGAACTTGTGAGTTTTAGCGAGAATTTTCCTGTGTCGCGATTTCGTGGGGGCATAATGTCTGGGTTGAGTATCGCAACCAGAGTGCCCAGGGGCAGCTTCCAGAACTGCGAAAACCCAGTATCAAAGAGGAATAAATCGAGCTCCCATTTCAAATCCGTCAGACGTATGACCATGAACTTCCCAGTTTGATCAGTGCCTCTCTCCCGATTCCCTTTACTCTGATCTCGCGCCGCATTTTTAGAATCGTGTGGTGTCGACTTGGAACAGATTATGCCTAGTACAACATAGTCGTTTTCCCAGTCAGGGGGATCATATTCCGGAGCTTTGACCGTTTTTAGTAATTGTGGTATTGTGAGTACTGTCTTGCCCTCGAGGGTGCGCGTAACAACGTTGTGCTGCATTTCGCGTGATTTGAGGTGTAACCCAGAGAGAGATTCAAAGCTTGAGGCCTCTGCGCTGTTGTCTCGTTGCGAAATTTCGGCATATCTTGAAGCGGTAGACGCGGCGCCAAAGCCACCCGACAAAGGCCTAGGGGTTGAAGGTGGGCGGGAGCCGTCAGACCGAGAGGATAGTGTCGAGCCCGGTCGTGATACAGGCTGACTTCGCGAGTTATTTGTTGACAGGCTTTGCGCTCTGGTCAGGCTCTTCGATGCTGGCGGCGGCATGTCTTGCGATGACCTGGTCCCTGAACTGAGTGAGGAGTTGGACCGTGATATTGATGGTCGGTCCTTCAGCCCTTCTATGTTGTGCAGCCCAAACCCTCGACTCCTCCTGTTCTCCATTTTCGCTTCATGTTCTTCGCGCTCCTTCTCTTTATTCCTGCTTTCGGCAATGCGCTCGCTGAATGATTTGATTTTGGGCGGCTCTGCTCGTCTTGCTGAGTTTGAGCGTGCCAGTCCTCCGTTCATGGCACTTCCTGGTCGCTTTAGACTGATGTCGCGACCGGTAAGCCCCTTATCGATGCCAAGTATAACGCGCGCAGGACTCCGCTGCTCCTCTGGTGCTCGTCGATTTCGTATTGGTGAGTGGGGAACTTGAATATCCGTGTGCGGTCGTGAGATTTCCACTCTGCGCAAATCTGTTGCTGTGCCTGGTCGCGTGGAGCTGCCATTACTCTCCTCTTCCCCCGCCCCCACTGCTTTCTTCGCTTTCTGCAGCGCTTTGATTTTCAGCTTTGCTTCGATAGCCTGGAGCTTAAGCTGCAATGTCTCCTCGTCCTCGTCCTCATCATCTTCTTGTGGGCCGCCTCGCGACATTGGGCGACGCTTGGTAGGGGATGGTGAGACCGAGTTGCGCTCGCGCTGCCTCTCGTACTTTCTGCGGCCGGATGGTGAGCTCAGGAGGGCCTCGACAGGGGATTGTGGCGGCCAATTAGGTTGGTTGGTCTTGACTGTTCTCTGTCAATATGGGGGTTGCGCGCAGTATGGCGTACCCACCTTTCGACTTGGGGCTCTCGCGCACAATCATGATTGCGGCGATGCAGCTTAAGCGCTACCTCGTAACAGTGCCCATGTCCTCGGGGAAAGCGTAGCGAATACAGCCCTAGACGCCGACCAGAAGGAGCCGAAGTCAAGACGAAAGTATGGCGTGAGTGTGGATGTTAGCGTCCGTTGTTGACATCGAATTGTTGTTTGCCGTAGGAATAAGGTTGCGGTCATCTTATCCGAAACGGAAATTGCAGGGATATCGCGTTTGCACGGCGCCGACGCGTTCACGCGACTTGCCGATCACTTTGAGCATCTTCAGTATTCTCAGTGTTGCAGACGCCGCTCAAGTCCTATTCTATAAAAAAATAAATACTAATTGAACAACCACACATAATACAATGGCACGAACACGCTCGAAACCTGCAAAGTCTGCTCCCAAAGAATCAACACCAGAACCACCACCATCGACAGCTAAACCCCTACTGACAAGCACTACCAACCCGCCAAAGCTCTTCGTTCTTCCAAAAGACACATCAAAAGATGCGCGCATAGTGACGATCGATAATCCTGCAAACGGAGCACCATCAAGATACTATTTTTGCCCCCAAAAGGGCTTTTACGAATTCACACGCATTGCCGCGCCAAAGAAGGACTGCAGGAGTTGGCTAGTCACTGGAGAGCAAGAGGATGGTGGAGAAGCACAGAGAGAGCAGGACACACGGATAGGGAGCGGATACATTACCAAAAGTGCGGATTTATTTCTCGCAACTCCAATTGACATTCTGTTCCTCGTCCTCCCTGCCCTCACGCCCCAGAGCGCAAAGGATACGAGACAACTTTTCCTGGCTTTTGACGACTACCTAGACCTACTGTCGTCGTCATCGCAGCACTGGAAAGCGCTACTGTTCCAGTATGCCACGCTCAAGAGCATGGTGGAGAAGAGGATGGGCGCGATATGCGACACAGTTGATGCGGGGGATGAAACCATGTACCGGATATCCTATGAGAAATTATCTGACGTACTGCTTAAAAAGGCCGAGCGCATGGTGAAAAACGGGCTACCAGCAAGCTTGGAAGACAAGTTCATCAAGACCGCGCTCGAAGTACCAGTCATGAATATCAGAAGGGAAGACAGCACTTTGAGCGCTGTATCTTCTACAGAACCCACTACAACAGAACCAACCAGCAACGACGATGCAACACAATCCACGACCCCAGACTCGCAACTCTCTGCCATCACACCCATGGACTCCCAAGCCTTAATCGACACAACCCTCACCACTCCAGACGACCTTGCCTGCAAACCCAGCCTCACAACCCCACCCGAGATCCCACACCTCCTCCGCATCCGCACATCTCTGACCTACATCTCCTCATCCTACCTCCCCGCCCCGCTGCGCAACCATGTGAACGTCCACCTGCGCCCACGCTTCGCAGCGCTCGACACGCACCTCGCCGCTGTTGCCAAGCTAAAGTCTGAAGCCGCGGCTCTCCGCAGCATATCCGACAATATTAGCCGCAAGCGCGCGGCCGAGGAGGACGATGACAGGATCGCGGAGAGGGAGGAGAAGAAGCGCAAGAAGGCTGAGGAGGATGCGAAGAAGAAACTCGAGGGGAGGGCATTGAAGCAGCTGAAGAAGGTGGATACGAGTGGGATGAAGAAGATGAGTTCGTTTTTTACAAAGGTGCCCAAGAAGTCATAGGTTGGGTGTGTTGGATTGGGGAAGGTGTCTACATGTTTCTCATCATGGCGTTGCATAAGCGGCATCATTGTAGTCAAGCGTTGGATATTCGTCTTGTCCTGTTTTCGCAAGCACTTGTATCATCATATTGAAGAATTTGTTTATTTCTTGATTATCTTGCCGTTGCCCACCAAGTTCCGTACTGTCCCATGCATACTCATGTGATGCCAGCAGACACCAGAGTACAGTTTGCTGTGACTGGCCCGCCCATTACCCAACCAGCCAAGCACACCCCATACTGGAATGATGCCTCACATACTCAAAACCCATTACAATACCGTTACCCGGTCATCATAGAAAACTTCTAAACATGCCGTGGGTGTTGCAATACGTCATCATGGGTATCCTGTCCTCCAAAACAACGCTCGCTATGCAAACATAAACGCTATAACCCATGCAAAGATGGTCAAACTCTAATCTAAGCAAAACAAAAGCATGTTGCGAGTGTGTTTGGTATAATCATCTCAGAAGCCACAAGGCCTGTGGATGCTGCACACTTAAGATGAACGGGCTGTATGCCGCGTTAGAAGCTGTCTAATGACATCGAGGATGTAGAATGCTCACTTCGAGCCCGCTTGTCAGCTTCACGCTCAAGCGGCTCACCGCTGCGCTTCTTAGTCTCGCGCGTGGAGCTGCTTGAACTATGGGCAGACTTAACCCGGGACCAGGAGTCGAATGAAATCTCTGTTTGGAGTTAGCGAAAGCGCATTGCACAGATATCTACAAAAACGTACCCTTCTTCACTTTGCGGACAGTAGGTGGGGGCGTTGTTTCGAGTGCTGGCTGGACATAGTGCACAGGACCCTTGCCCTTCCTACGACTCGGGGTTGCAACCGGTACTTCGATGTCTGTGACCGCCTCCTCGTCGTCTTCTTCGATGCCGTTCTCACGGTTACGCTGTTGAATTTCTGCTTGGAATAGCAGGCGTGGCTTTATTGATGAGCGTGTTAGAGGGCGACGCGCCTCGTGACCAATCTGGCGGCGCACTTGCATGTCGTCGAGGGAGAGGTCCTGGTTGTCCTCATCGTCGGAACCGTTTGATGGCGCACCGTCATGGAACTTGCGATACACTTTTCGGCCTCGGAAGATGTAGACCATGCCTTCGTCACGATCTACCGCCTCGTTCATCTTGGCTGTCTTTGAATCCGCAGCTTTTCGCGATGTTTGGGGCGTTGCCTTGGTCTTTCCTTTGCCTTTCTTGGTGATAAACGGGTTCTCGTCCACTGCACCGGGTGTTGGAATGCGCTCCTTGGAATCGGTGTAGACTTGGATTGATTCGGAGTTGTCGTCCACGTGCTCAGCGAAGCTTTCCAACGTGTACAGATTCTTGGTCTTGCGGGCCTTTCGGGGAGTAGGCACAACCTCGTCGATTGTGGCTGGGCGGCTCGGGAACAATACGCGCGCAGTCGAACTCATGTCTTCGATGCGGCGCTTGCGCGGAGTCTTTGTTGGCGTTGGTAGCATGCCCTACAGGTTATTAGCACTGAGCTACAAAGGTCTCGGTGTCAGGACTTGAGCACTTGGAGCGAGAAAGCGATTGTCACCAACAATCGCTTCAGGAGCTCAAGTCATGCAGGTACGGGATTGACTCACGGGTGCCATTGTTGACAGAAAGCGTCGCGCTGGGGTTGGAGCTGCGTGATCGGAGTCGGAATCAAGTGGGTTGGACTCCAGATGAGCGCGTCGAGTAGAGCGTGGAGAGCGCTGGTGTTGTGGAGAAATGGGTGATGATGGTGGTGAAAGTGCAAAGCTGGAAGCTCGGGCAGTGGAGCGCTTGGTCGAGGCCGTTGGCGTGATATCGCGCCTGGTCCGTGGGCTGGACTGGTCGTGGTGACGGCCACTGCGGGCAGCGACTCTGCTGGATCGTCGCGGTGAAAACGGCTCGTAGTTGTCGCCGTGGAGCGGCGCTGGCGGCGTGTGTACGCGACGGGGAGGGGATGGAGTGCGCTCCATTGTAGAGATAGTCCTTGTTTGCAGTTCAGGCAGCTGCGAGGACGTTTGTCGTAGCGATAGTAGGAGGAAGCGTCACACAAGCTGCGCAATCAAAACAATCCAAAACCAAGCTTTGACGGCACGGCGCCTAGTTGTTTACAGGCCCAATTGCGCAGAGAATAGCGCGCGCAGGGTGGAGAATGCGTGGAATCGGTGAAGCTGTCGGTGAAGGTGAGGAGCGGAGTGGAGTCGGCGGGCATCGCTCGGATATGGAAGGGTTGAGGCAGGAATGTGCGAAGGGAGGAGGTTGGAGATGGCTGGTGCGCTCCTGCCGTGCCAAGCGCCAGGGCCAGCGGCGGAACATCAACAACGCACATGCAGGTCTGGTGGCCTCAGCTCACCGCCCCGCCATCAAACGCGTCAAACACGCCAATTCTGTCAATGCCAAACAGTGACGTTTGGTGACTTTGAAAAACTCTCTGACGTGATGAACCGCGAGCATTCCAAAATGGACCCGCCAGATATGGGAGCACTTGACCTCTCTGACTCGGATTCAGACGCGTTGTTCGACACCCCCGCCGCGCGCAAGAACAAGAAAAAGTCCCAGGATGCAGGTGTGGATGCAGGGGAAGGTGCAACGGGCTCAAAGACGCGTGCAAAAGAGTCGCATTACACCGCTGAGGAAGCACGGGAGGCAGCATTGCGACGAGAACTGGAGAGCATACGCAACGTAAATAAAGTCATCGAGGGAGTTGTGCAGAGCCTCCAGAAGGCCAAAGACAACATGGCCGTATGTGCTGACCTTCTACCACGTGCAAACGTATAGCTGACACCTCATTAGACCGTTTCTAAGACCGTCCACAATGCCTCTACCCTGCTCCAGACTTGGACGCGAATTCTATCACAGACAGAGCACAACCAACGGCTCATCCTGAACCCCCAATGGCAGGGCGCGGCACAGGATCTTAACGATATTGAAGAGGAAGAGGCCCACCGCCAACAAGCTACGCAGCGTCGCGCTGCCGAAGAGCAGGCGCGGAAGGAAGCTGCTGCACGGAGACTAGAGGAGGAGCGAATAAGAGCGGAAGCTGTACCCAAACCCGGCACAAGAGGAAGAGGCAGAGGCAGAGCACGTGGCTCCTCTACGTCGGCACAAAGTGCTGGTGGCTATGTTGGCGTAGGTGGACAGGCTGGACGAGGGGTCAGTCGCAGCGATTCAACAAGAGGCCGAGCTGGCAGTGGCATCGGGCGAGGGCTGCGTGGCAGAGGAAGAGGCCTTGGTTGAAGATCGTGTGTCCCTCTGGCTTTCGACATGCAATGCGTCAATATTTTCTCAAGAGATACCCGAATGCGAGAAGCTACCGACACAGTTGCGACCTACTCTTATCCTGTGTGATGCAGCAGTATTGACTGAACAAATTCTGCCGTCATTACAGTGCCGAAGAGAAATCTTCCCGCATAACGGGCAGCACTTCTGTTGAGCCATATTAGGTCCGAACAACTCCCCGTTCCTATCACCATCTGAATCTGCGTCACTAGTATGGAGAGTTTCGTACCTTGCAGTTCGATGCAGCCAACGGTCCGGTCATGGCGGATGCGCTTCTCAAAAAGGGAAGGCTCCAGACCCCACCTCGCTGCAAGTCGCACCCCGCCATACATTTTACGGAGCTTTCGCGACTCTCCGCAGTTTAATAAATACTTGCCTTCCTGCTCGCCTGATCTTTTCATTATTTTCTCTTTTTAATATTGCCAATCCTACGTCAATTGTGAAACAAGCACCGTCATCATGGAAGTTCCAACAGCAACATCGCTACGTGACATTTACCCTGACGACGCGCTGCCAATCGAGACGAAGCGATGGGAGAGTATATTAGCAAAGTTCAAGGACCTCTATGGCAAGCAGGCAGATTTTGTTGCACGCAGTCCAGGTCGTGTCAACATTATCGGTGAAGTAAATTAGCCTCATTTACTCAATGTGGCTCAAAACTCACTACGTTTAGCACATTGACTACTCTCTCTACGAAGTGCTACCCATGGCTATCACAGCCGACTTTGTCATGGCAGTGGCAGTGCGACCAAGCGATGAGCAGCCACGGATACGGATTGCGAACCTCAACTCTACTAAATTCCCCACACGCGAATTCGAGATTCCCGAGGGAGAAATCCCAATTGATGCATCTGAGCATGAGTGGACGAACTACTTCAAGTCTGGTCTAAAGGGCGTTTCACAACTACTTCAGAAGAAGCGGGGCAAGTTCAGGTCGGTTGGCATGGATATTGTCTGTGACGGTACCGTGCCAAGTGGTGGAGGACTGTCAAGTTCAGCATCTGTTGTGTGTACTAGTGCACTGGCTGTTCTTGCTGCCAACGGTGAGGAGAAGGTCGACAAGAAGGAGCTTTGTGAGCTTGCAATTGTCTCTGAGCGAGCAGTTGGTGTCAATTCTGGAGGGTGAGTGAAGCCACTTCAAACTTGTGTACTCTACTAACGAGTCTTAGCATGGACCAAGCAGCTTCAGTATTCTCACTTCGTGGATCCGCACTCTACGTAACATTCAAGCCCAGTCTTGATTTCACAAACATCGAGTTCCCACAAACAGATCCCGAGCTCACCTTTGTAACCGCCCAGAGCTTTGTCGCGGCAGATAAGCACGTCACAGCACCCGTTTGCTACAATCTACGTGTTGTAGAATGCACACTCGCAGCCGTCTTCTTAGCCAAGGCTTTTGGCCTGAAGAAGCAGCTTCCATCAGACTCCTCGCCACTAGGGGTTAGCCTACGAGGTTTCCACGATACGTACTTTGAGGAAAAAGAGGATATCGCGGACAACACCAAGGCCTCTGTCACCGACTTTGAGGCACAACTCGAGAAACTCATTCAACACACCCAGGATTATCTCCCACAAGAGGATGGTTATTCAAGAGGCGAAATCTGCGCTTTGCTCGACGTATCAGAAGATGAGCTGAACCAGCGCTACATGTCCAAGTTCCCCGTCCGCGCAGAAAAGTTTATGCTCCGTCAACGCGCTCTACATGTCTTTAATGAAGCCCTCCGCGTCATCAAATTCCGCTCCCTCCTCTCCTCGCCACCCTCCAACGGCAAGGAACTCCTCCAGTCTCTTGGCGATCTCATGAACGAAACACAGACTTCATGTCGCGACATCTACGACTGTAGCTGCCCCGAGCTCGACGAACTATGTGACCTCGCGCGCGCAGCCGGCGCTTCAGGTAGCAGACTAACTGGCGCTGGTTGGGGAGGTTGTAGTGTACATCTAGTACCCAAGGACAAGGTTGAGGCTGTAAAGAAGGCCTGGGAGGAGAAGTACTACAAGAAGCGCTTTCCAGATATCACGGAGGAGAAGTTGGCACAGGCAGTCGTGGTAAGTAAACCAGGAAGTGGAAGTATGCTCTTCAAGGTTACAGGAGAGAAGCTTGCATAGAGGATGAGGGTGCCGTAGATTCCAGACTTGGCGTGGTTTGCTAAGTCAGACCAGCTGGCACTGTCGTTGGAGCGCTTTGGCTATGCATCATGAATTTCAAAAGAGAGATATTGAATTATCCCATATTCCAACTGTACTTGCCATGTCTGCAGTCACATTACACCTGCCACACATTTCTCAAACCTTTCAATAACTCCAGCCCTTCACAATCCGTCAGTCACAGTACCTTCGCTTAACATTCGTAGTTCATCTAAAAGCTCAACTTTCATGTAACAGTTCCGCACTCTATCCCCCTGATTGATCATCTCGCCACCAATACTGACACAGCTCCTTCTATCAACATATTCATATTCTCCCTGCGTACACCAATACCCACCGTCTAACTGTTCAGCCCAATCAATCCTCCCCTAATATGTCCGAACACTTATCCAATCATCCCAACAGGTCATCCCAAAGGCCTCACAGTACTCAAGCGCCATACGCTGAGTCCACGTCTCCTGTATCCAGGTCTGGCGCAACGACATGGCAGAAAGATGTATGGGCGAGTTTCGGGATCGGAGATGCCAATATGGTAAGAGAGGAAGCAGTCTTCAGCGAAGACTCTATCCAGAGACAATTAAAGTCCCAGGTTCCTCACAGAGAATTGTTGCATGTACAGCAGGAACTGGAGTGTAAGAGATACAGACAGGACAACTTCTGGGGGTATAAGAGATATGTACCCAATTACTCGTTGTGTCCTGCGTGCTGTTGCTGTTGCCGATACTCACGCCCTGGATACGTGGAGAACAACCCTTGCCGCTTCGGCAGTTTCTATGTATGGGGATATTCTGCAATTTATCCATACTACCGTGGACGGAGAAATGCATACGCAAGATATGCCGGGTCCAATACTGAACAGTTTAGAAACTGGGGTGAGCTCCAGTACATGACGAGGGAGTGGTGGGAAGGCGTGGATGCTTCAGCACTTTCAACGTTGTCATATAATTCGAGTTTGAGGCCGTTGGTTGCGGGTCTCTCTACAAATAGGTGGGGACGTGGCAGAGTTGTGGAAAGGTATCGTGGAGAAGAGAAGCAGGTCAAGAGATGGGCCGTCTGGAGGGATGAGTGGGATTGTGACTTTTGTGGCCCTGAGTGCTTTTGCTGGACTGTTGGGTCCCAAATTCAGTCCATCCAAGGGAGATGAAGTTTTGGCTCAAAATGTCGCGAGGAAGGACTAACCTGTCTTGCTGAGAGTCTGCATCCAGGTAGGGATAACAGGGAGAATGCAAACAACGAGTATTCCAGTAGTGGCGATCTGATCATCAGATATTGGTCGAATGGTGCACGACATGTGAATTGGGACCTTCCGTGATTTCTCAGTGAACATGGGGATGAAGCGGTAGGTCAGCCTGGCGCGGGCCAAGTTTGTGGGTTTAATCCCGTTATCGAACATGAAAGTCCATGCTGTTGTGTGTATGATTTCTATCATCACTTCTTGAAGTCGGAATAGAAAGGGTGTTGGTGAATGATGATGGCTATCATGAGATAATGTACTGTAATTGGGCTGCTGCTATTGTATTATAGGATATGCTAGGGAATATGTTCGAGGCTTGATGTGTTCGCTGGTCGCTGCGCACCAGCAACTTCAACCATAACAGTTCGAAATTACTAGCGCTTCGACTTTCAGTCCTATATGCCATCCTGTTATCGGTGCTTCATGTCCTCTGCATTCGATCCACGACTTGAGCGTTGTGTTGTGGATCTAGTAGTGGACTTGGGCGAGTGGATGCTGTACACTGCGAGATGCGGAATCTCGAAGGAGTTCGCTCCGCCGTCGATATCAAGTACCCTGGCCTATCGCTCGTCGAGGTTTTTCATGCGATGATATCGGATCATACTGTTTTCCCCCTTATTATACAATGCCAATGAGGCTGCGCTCTGTGGTAGTTGCAGTCCTGAATTTCATCCTTCTGTTACCCTCTACCTGCCTCTCCTTAAATCTGTGTACAGTGCTCGTCCTACTTCCTCGTCATAAATAAAGCGTGTATCTGGACTCATTGGATCATTAAAAGTCATCCAGGGGAGCTGGATGATTTCGCATATCGTCTTTACGAGCTCAGGAAGCAACTCGTTTACCTTGGCCAAGAGCAAAGGGACAAATTTCGGTGAACCACCAGGTAGTTTAGCTATGAGCGATATCATCTGTGTCAGATAATCGACTGGGCCAAGCTCAACTTGTGATGTAACAACAGACACGAAAGGCAGAACATCTGTAAGAGCACAGGCCACATCGAAGACCTTCTCAGTCTGTCAATGTCAGTAGACGTCATGAGCTTGTTAAGGAAATTGCTATACCATGCCAACGCCATGAACTTGTAAGCTACTGATTGGTAGCTTCATTGACAGAGTTGTTAGATCCTTGGCCACTATTATGGGATATCTAAATGTTAGGCATTCGTGGATTGACTCAGTGGACAGAAAACCGAAGCGCGGGAAGAGTTCCCAGAGCTTGATCTGAAGCCAAAACTGAGAGACGCGAAGGTTTGCTATCTCTTCGTTAGACACTTCGAGCGATATGGGTAGCGCTGATCGAACGTCGTGCTCAAGGCGGAGCAACCAATCTTTTGAACAATCCTTCGTGGACCCATTCCAAACAGCGAAGAAGATCTCATTTAGAGGGCGAAAAATCGAAGCGAGGTAATTCAGGCCACGCTCATTTGTCATAACGAGACAAGGACTCGTGGACGTTACCTGAAGGGTAATGGGCCGGTTCCTGCGCACAGCATGTGATCTAGTACAGTATAAGCAACGTTGACCAGTTGCGCAACTACAGCATCATACCTTTCCGAAACTACAAGAACCCAGAACAAACTTCTTTGCGCCCTCGCATCGTACCACGGATCATTTTCAGTTCTGACCATCATAAATAAAGTAGTAGCTTCTCTTAGATAGAACCATGCTTGGCGATAATCTCCCCGACCTGCATACGCTCCATATAAGAAGAACGAGACATAGATAGAACGAGGACCGGGTTGCTTAACCCTTCCGAGATCCTGTGCAGATAATGCAGCATCCAAGAATAGGCTGCCATAGCTGGAATCAAATAGTGGTGTACGATCAGATCCAGACTCGTCAGAAAGCTCCCCGAAATTGGCGACATACGCGCAGAAAGCAAGCATGAGTTGACGCGAGATAGGGGAGGTAGCAGCAAGCGAGGCTTCTACTCTTACGAAATCAGTATCTAAAAGAGGCACTACCGGATGGATGTGGCTCAAATAGGCGTCTAACGTCAAGCACCACCGAACCCACCACCCCACCGAACCCACCGAAATCTGCCAAGACCACTACACAACTCATCAACGCGTAATGGCTGAGCAACGCAACACGCTTTTAGTTCAACATGAAGGGAGACTACAGCTTGCTCTTCAAAGTTACAATCTTGGCCAATTTAAATCCTATACAGCTGCTGCCAAAGCCTTTAACGTGAAGCGCCCAACCCTTACTGAACGCGCCCGCGGGGTACCATTTCGACTCGAAACACCACCTAACAGCCGTATCCTTACTACTACTGAAGAACACTCAATCGTCGAGTGTATTCTTGATCTCGATGCAAGAGGCTTTCCACCTACACTGTCAGAGGTGGCGGATATGGCGGATCACATACTAGGAGCGCGGGGTGCAGAGAAGGTGGGCAAGAATTGGACTGAGAGATTTGTGGCGCGTACAGAGAAGCTTAAAACGGCTTTTAATCGAGCAAAGGACCGTCAGAGGATACTGAGGGAAGACCCTGAAGAGATAAACGCGTGGTTTACACGCGTTCAGGACACAATGGAGCAGTATGGCGTCCACCCAGATGATGTGCACAACTTTGATGAAACTGGCTTTCAGATGGGAATTGCTAGCTCATCAAAGGTTGTTACTGGTTCTGAAAGGCGTGCGCGGCCTGAGCTCGTCCAGGCAGGCAATCGGGAGTGGGTTACAGCTATTGCGAGCATCTGCGCTGCTGGGTACTCCACCCCACCTTTTCTCATCCTCAAAGGGAAAGTTCACCTCTCAGCGTGGTACAAGGAGGTGGATATCCCGCGCAATTGGAAGGTCTCAGTCTCTAATAATGGCTGGACAAACAACGTGCTTGGTCTTGAGTGGTTAAAGCACTTTGACAAGCATACAAAGGAGCGTATGGTAGGGGCACACAGGCTCCTCCTTTTGGACGGCCATGAGAGCCACCAGAGCTGGGATTTCAAGCAATACTGCCTTGACAACAAGATCCTTACGCTCTGTATGCCGTCACACTCGTCACACATCCTTCAGCCGCTTGATGTAGTTTGTTTCTCCCCTCTAAAGCGCATATACGGTCAACGCGTTAGAGACTTGGCACGGAAGCGCGTCTTCCATATCAGCAAGGAAGGCTTTCTACCAGCCTTTAAAGACGCGTACGAACGCGTTTTTACAGAGGCTAACTGCAAAGCAGCCTTTGAGGCGTCAGGACTTGTTCCTATAAACCCTGATCGAGTGATTGATCGCCTTAATGTACGTATCCGTACCCCGCCTCAAGCCCCACCACTAGAGACGCCGTGGCAATCAAAGACTCCAAGCAATTCGTTCGAATTTAGCTCTCAATCAAAGCTAGTATTGAGTAAATTTACTCGATCGCCTAGTACAGCCCAGGAGGCGTATGAGCAGCTTGTTAGAGGCGGTGATAGTCTGTTAGTTCAGTTTAACCTTCAAGCTTCCCGTATTAAGGAGCTTGAAGAGCAATTAGCAGTGCAAACTGCACGGAAATCGCGTAAAAGGAAGCAGATCCAGAAGGGAGGTACATTAGAGTATGGGGCTGGAGCAGAGTTGAGTATTACTGGATCGTTGAGTAATAATCCAGTAAAAAAGGCGCGTACACAGGACGATCGAGTAGGGCCTCAACGAGCTGCTCGGCGCTGTGGGAACTGTGGAGAGACTGGCCACAACAAAACAACGTGTAGAAAACGTCCAGACGATTCAGAAGAGTCAGAGGCAAGCACTTATTGCACAGCTAGTCTTGTTGATAGTGATAGTTCTAATGATGAATGAGCTGAGTTGGTAGCGCCAAGCATTTTCGGTGGGTTCGGTGGGGTGGTGGGTTCGGTGGTGCTTGACGTTATACATGTTTCAACAGTGCTAGTATTAAGGTCGGGAGTGGCGATCAGGGGGGAAACCCCTTCATCCGGAGAGGCGCGGAATGCGTCCTGAGTAAATCGCATTTCGTCAGGTTGCTGCGTTGCCCGTAACTCGTTCAAAACTGTTGCCCTCACGCCTCGATTGCCTCCTTGGCCTCTTGGTAAATCGAATGTGCATGCCAGGTCCGCCGACAGACACCCCAAGCACGGCTGGGAGCCATTGCATTTGATCTTTCGTCGGCGACAAGCATCACACGCCTTTGCAACCACCCTTCGCGTTGTGCTCGCTCCATTTTGCATCATAAATTGTCGAGACCTCGTCCATCGCAGACGGCTTGTGAAAATGAAGATAGGAAGGAACGCGGCGCAAATGTCTATCCAAACTTAGCCGAGGTGGGGACACACACGTGATCTCGTGTTTGGGCCATGTAGACATATGGGACAGTTTTATACAGAAGCAAATCCAATAATCAATTCACTGCTTACTCAATGGTGAAAAAATTGATGGGTTGGGATTCGCATCAATACATAGCGCCTTACTCCCTCCACTCATGTTTAGCAACTTCCTTCTCTCCCACCTTCGCCTCCAGTCCATGGCCATGACCATATGGATCAACATGCGTAGTCGAAAACTTCCTCGCACTGACTCGTTGCTCAAACAACATGTCAAGCTCTCCATATGTCCTACCCTTTGGCTCAGGAAGCCTGAAGTACACCCACACGACGACACAGCCGCAGGTACCAGCCCAAAAGAATGCTGTCTTCGCACCCCAGGCCCAGTTGGCATCCCCAAGTTGGTAGTTCGTCAGAACGTTGACCACAATATTCGAGATGTTGTACAATGCGCGAGCAAGTACAATGGTCTTCGCCTTGAGACGCGTTGAGGACATCTCGGAGACGATCGAATATGTTACCGGGCCAATAGTGAAGTCGTATACAAATACAAACATTATCAGCATGGCACCAATGGCCCAATTTGAAGCCTCAGTACCCGCAAATGAGCAAGCACCCACAATAATTAGGATGACGAAGAGAGCGCAGCCCCCAGAAAAGTGAATCGTCCGCCGGCCGAGCTTCTGCATCAAAACCCAGGAACCCGCCGTGCCAATCAGCCCAAGCGCGAGTGAGATCATCGACATGTTGAACGATTGTACGGTTGGAAGACCGGCCTTTTGCATGAAGTATGCACTGTAATGTGTTAGATTCAACTTTGAGCTTTGGGTCAGACTAGAGCTTACAAATAACCCATGATATTTGTTCCACAAATGGTTTGGGCGATCCACGCGAAGCAGACAATCTCTGTCCGGCGGAGGTCGGTGCCTTTGAACAAGTCTCTCCACCTCGTCCCTTCAGACATATGTTTTTCCATCTCGTTTGTATGCTCAATCATTGCAATCGTCTCGTCGGCGTTGAAGTTTGGATCCCTATCTGGCGAGGTCAAGCGTAGCAATGCAACTTTGGCTCCTGCCTTGTCGCCACGACGGACATGCCACCAAGGGCTCTCGGGCGCAAGGAAAACCCCGATCATGATCGGCACAGGCCACATCCATTGAATCGCAAACGGAATGCGATACGCCCATTGATCTGGTCGTTGAACGCAAGCTCGATTGACGCCGCTAGCGATGAACTGTCCCATTACCCAGCACCTGTCCCGAATTTTGTCAGTAATCGGTCCTTTGCAGTCAGGGATAACTCCTTACATGTTGACGAATGTTGTTAGAATCGGTCGAAGCCTGACGGGAGCCACTTCGGAGGCATACTGCGTTGTGAGTGTCTGGAACATACCCCAAGGGATACCGCAGAAGACTTCGCCAATGACCAAAGTCTGGACATTCGGAGCAAAGAAAAGTATGAAGATGAAGGCAGTCATAGCAATCAAAGCGCCGATCATCGTCTTGCGATAACCGTATCGTTCACTGACAAAGCCGTTGATGATCAGGCCAATCACCTCCCCGGCTCTTGCACCATTTGACCTACGGTAATCAGTCGTGGCTTCCTCAAAATTTTTCGTACTGTCAAGAAAACACATACAGCGCACTTTGCCAACTTGCTGGAACACTATATTTCCCTGAAGCAGGATTCAAGACTCCATACTTGCGATTGAACTGTGGACTTCCATACAAACTGCCCAGAAGCGCAAGATCATATCCTTCCATAATCAATGCGCTCGAGAGCACGACAGACCAGCCAACTGCTTTCGGGTACAGCTTGATAGCTTGGAGTAGACCCATCGACTTCTCATCATCGGCAGCATGTTGGGCCTCCTCGTTGGGTGCAACGAGCTTCGTCGCGATGGGCTGCTGAGTTTCATTGTCTGTCATCGTGTCGGCTGAGGAAAGCAAACGCTTCGAAAGTGACGATAAAAGAAGATGTCGTATGCGGTGGAGTCGTGCTGCATATATACATAATTATCACGAGTAGAGATCAATTCCTGACCAGGATAACCTCTGGCGTGCAAAATCTGGGGGTTAGCGAGAACTCCACCTTTCTCCAAGAAGCACCCCGTGGCGCTCCATCATCGGTATTGAAATCGCTCACGCTATACTGCAACAGTAGACCCGAGCTGTTGACACACGATTGTGGAGTCGCAGATACGGTTCAAGCTGGAAAATCCCAGAAACGGAGGTAGCTCGGAGGCCAACAACCGCTCAGTTGGAACGGAGCCAAGGCGGAATCAAGGCGGAGGACTAACGGAGGCAACGCGGAGAGAAGGCGGAAGTAGCCCGGAAGCAACCCGGCTCTCTCATTGCGGGGTGGTTACGACTCAACGGGAACTTTTAACGTATCCTTGATCCTGGCACTATCTCGCAGAATACCCGTTGTAATGGAGACGCAGCAGAGAGTGGCATTCTCATGGTGGCGGTGGATACAAATGAGCACACGCATTTCCTGATCGTTACACCACCTTTGGGTCCTTCCATCACCCTTAAGATTGGTTCATAAGCCTCAATCTTGATCCAAAGCCAATTTCAACGAGGTATCTGTGCGTACTTCAAATTCACAAAAAATTCTACTACGTTCTTTTTCTTCTCTCCCTTCGCTGTCACGAAGCGTCACGAGTATAAGCTCTAGCCAAACTATTACGACCGGCGTGAATCATCGAATTCAACGGCCAAAAGCTCAACCTTCTGAAGAAAATAACAAGTAACTTTGTATCTAGCAGAGTTCTGTACTTGCGCTGGAAAATAATTCAGCAGGAGTTGGACAGTACTGACCCAGCATCCGTCACATGTCTCCCCACGCAGACCCTCTCCACCACAAGCGCGTGTGGTGGAAAGAAGCTACATTTTACCAGATCTATCCTGCCTCCTTCAGGGACAGTAATGGAGATGGTTGGGGCGATATTCCTGGCATTCTACAGAAAATCAAGTACATTGCCTCTCTTGGGGTAGATGTAGTATGGCTGTCACCCATGTTCGACTCTCCACAGGTTGACATGGGTTATGATGTCTCTAATTACGAAGATGTTTACGCGCCATATGGTACCGTTGAAGACGTTGTGGAATTGATTGCGGCGTGCCACCAGAATGATATGAAGATCATCCTCGACCTAGTAGTTAATCACACTAGTGACCAGCATGCCTGGTTTAAAGAAAGCCGAAGTTCTAAAGACAACGCCAAAAGAGACTGGTATTTTTGGAGGCCAGCCCGTTACGATGAGAATGGGAACCGAATGCCGCCGACAAACTATCGTTCCTACTTTGCAGGCGGAACATGGACCTGGGACGAACACACACAAGAGTACTATCTTCATCTCTATGATAAGTCACAACCAGACTTAAACTGGGATAATGAAGAATGTCGTCATGCGATCTACGATTCAGCGATGCGTTTCTGGCTGGACAAAGGCATTGACGGATTCAGGGTAGACACAGTGAACAAGTACTCGAAAGTACTTCCATTCACAGACGCTCCGGTAACAGATTCGACGAATGAAATTCAACCTGCGGCACAGATGTGGTGTAACGGGCCCCGGATCCATGAATTCATCAAAGAGATGAACCGTGACGTGCTATCGAAGTACCGGACTTACGACGGCCAACAATTAGTTACAGTCGGCGAGCTGTCCTTATGTTCAGAACCTGAAAATGTCATACCATATGTTAGCGCTCTAGAAAAGGAACTAGATATGGTCTTCCAGTTCGACATCACGCATCTCGGCCAAGGGCCACCAGGATGCAACGACAAGTACGATTTCGCCGAGTGGAAGCTGCCAGACATGAAAAGGATAGTCGAGAAGTGGCAAAGTTTCATTGAAGGTACAGACGCCTGGACTACTGTGTTCAACGAGAACCATGATAATGGACGAAGTGTATCACGTTTCGCGAATGATGCACCTGGATGGCGGAAACAGAGCGCAAAGATGCTCGCGTTATGGTTAGTCGGTCAAACAGGTACACTTTTCCTCTATCAAGGCCAGGAGATTGGGATGATCAATGCACCGAAAGAGTGGGATATGAACGAGTACAAGGACGTTGAGTCGCAAAACTACTGGGCCGAAGCAGAACGGTTGGCGGACAATGGAATAGACCCAACGCGCAAGGAAAGGATCGGGCATGGCCTGCAGCTCATGGCCCGAGACCACGCGAGACTACCATTTCAGTGGGATAATAGCACCCACAGCGGCTTCTCGACCAATAAACCGTGGATGAAAGTTCATGACGATTACCGGGAGATCAACGTGGCAGAACAGGAGAAAGACGTGAACAGCGTATTGTCATTTTACAAGCACTTGTTGAGATTAAGAAAGGAGCACAAAGACGTATTCGTTTATGGCACGTTTGAGCTCTTGGAAGCTGAGAGCTTAAACACCTTCGTGTACAGAAAACGATATCAGGAAAAGACCGCGCTCATCGTTCTAAACTTCACGACGTTGTCGCAACCAATACAAGGTAACGAACAGATGGAGCTTCTAGTGAGTTCCTATACAAAGCCTACGCCTAACGTACTACAACCGCTCGAAGGAAGAATTTATGTGGACTATTAGTCTAGTTTATCTTTGTGCTTAGTCGCAGAGATTCTGCGTTTTGAAGCGGGATCTATACATCAGCTACTTGGATTCTATCAGGGGTATACTACAATGCAACACGACCAGACCCCACCACTATCGTCCAAGAAATGGAATATACTTATACAAGTCATCATACTCCTTTCCTATCCAGCCAATGACTTTGCCATCCCTGCCCACAATGCTTAAGCTACCAGCTAACCATAACGCTGTAACCGCCGCCGACAGACCATTGATGATGTACCATCTTCGCTTCCGGACCAAAGCTCTCTGGCTCTCTGAGCTCTTAACTTGCGACGGCGCAAGGCTGAGCCACTTCGCAGCGCCCCATGCAAAGTGCCACACGCCTACACCTACTAAAGCCGTGAAACCGGCAAAGCTCACGAAAGGATGAAGCGCAAAGCCATGCGAGATATAAGACAGATTAATCAAAGAGGAGTCGCCATGTGCGTAGAGTGGGAGTATCCTCGTTGTCCACACATGGAACCCTGCCAACGGAACAAGCGCATAACCTAGCGCGCTCGTACCGCTTAATTGCGGCCACGGGATTGTCCTTCGATCGTTGCGTGTTTCTGCGCCATAGCGTTGCAGAGCTTGTCGCCGCCTGTAGAATCGCAATGCGACGCCAGAAGTTATGTGCGCGACGAGGGGTAACGCAACGAGCAGTGGTTCCGTGATGGCTGACTGATAATACGGTCGGGTCAAGAGGAGATAGCGGTTGCTTTCGATTACAGAGCGTGTGGCGAGTGGTATTATGGACACGTTGGCTATGTGGAGAGCGGTGAAGGCGGTGAATGTATAGGAAGAATACTTTTGTATGCGTAGGACTGGGACACGAAGTTAACACATTGCTCGTAATTCCTACGCATGTTTGAGGAAGTATTGAGGGGCACATACGCCACCAAGCTGTCCCATGATCTCCCAATCTCAAACCCAGAGTGCCTGTTCTTTGTATGTTTCTTATCGCCTCTTGTCCATCCTGGCTGGGGAAATAACTCTTATCTTGGTACTCGATAGGTGTTTCTTCGACAGGTGAAGGGTCGACCTCCATGAGGCCCATTACGCCCGCCTCTTCATCTTCTATTGGCGGCAGCTCTGGGTTGGCCTCCATCTTCGAAGACGTTTGGTGGCAGGAGCAATTTTTGGGAAACGTTGCTGATGCAGAGAAATCGGAATGACGTTGATTCGGCGGGAGACGCTGAAGGTCTGTGCTGGACCGAGGCGTTCTTAGTGGGAGCTTAAACACCAAGAAAGTATCACGACTTCAAAACATTACGGTTTCCTTACAACAGCTGCTCAAAACGGATATCCGAGTTTCAGAGTCTATTTGAACATCTTATCAACGGGAAATATGCCACCAGTGAGTTCTTTATATCCCTGTCAATATATTATGCACGTATTCTCGGCAGCTTTCTAACATCCTCAGCGAAACAATCCCCTCCCCGCGGCAGTCCGCCTCTTCAACTGTACAATTTGCGACAAGGGCTACCCGCGACAGCTTGACTATGAGAATCACTTGCGTTCCTACGATCACAACCACCGACAACGTCTGGCAGACATGAAGAAGCTTACGGCATCTAATGACGCTGAGGGAAGCAAGCCTAGGGCGGGACCTGATATGCGCAGTATAAATGTGGAGGATGCGAATAAGAAACCAGGAATGGGAAGCAGGTTTACAAAGATTGGAGGAGGTAGTACAGCTGGAGCTGGGGGAGGGAGGTTCAAGAAAGTAGGCGTTGCTGTCAGCGGGGCGAAAGAGGGGTATGAAGGCGGACAGAAGGAGGAGGTCACAGCAAAGATTGCAAACGTGCCTGCAGAGGACGATAAAAAATCATCAATCCCGGAAGTGAGACCAGAGAAGCAGGCGGAGATCCGTCAAGATGAGGACGTTGTCATGGCAGATGAGGCTGAGGAAGAAACCATCACATGGGAAGAATACGATTTCACTAAACCGACCGGTTGCGATCATGCAAATTGCCATGGATGCAAGACAGATGGCATTTGGAGTGGCGAGTGGGTGTCGATCGCCGCGACCTGAAGACCATCACCATGACACCGTAGAGCGTAAAGCGTAAAGTTTCCAAGCATCAAACAACACGACATTGAGTATGAGATAGATTATACCTCAAATGAGCTATGGCGCCGTAAGTTTTCTCTATATGAATGCAGCACTCCGTTGGCTATCTGCAGCTATGTTCCATCCTTCCTTGCTGACTGGAACAGATCAAGTAAAGGCCTCACTCAGATGGTCTAAATCTTCTTGCGTTGGCCAATTCATTGCGACTTCAAATAGATAGGGCCATGCTCCCCGTTCATTTGACTTCTCGCCTAGCGGTAGCTGACAGCACGATGGACCTTGATGCGGTATCTCAGGTCCGCTGGGACCGCTGCTGGAAGCTCGGTACGAACTAGCACACGTATCGAAATTGGAAGATATGAAGAGCCTGCAGTCGTATCGTGCAAAAAACCTTTCCCTTTTCGACGAATGGTATCCTAGGTGCCGACTTGCTTGTACAGACAGGCGTACTGTCCTTTACAACATGACAGAACGCTAATTTGTATTATACTCTGAAAAGACTATGTACTTTGATGAGAATGCCTTCAAAGACTCTTGTTTGCTTAGCGGAAGCACTTGGATCACTACCGTGTTTTCTCTATGCCTCGTAATATCACGCACTTGCGGTGATACACGGATATGCGACAGAAATCGATAAATTTACAGCCTCTACGTGGGTCTTTGCATGAAGCTGTTGCTATAGAGTACTCTAATTTTCTGGGAATATGACTTCATCAGTACAACTCCTATGCATGCTGCGCTGGTTCGAGGACCTTGATCCTATCCGTGAATGCGTTAACCAATGGATTGTGCAACTCCGGGATTGTGCTCATGCAAGCCGCGGCTGGATCACCACTACCAGTTAGACTCCCATCCCAGTACTCGTTGCCCGGAAACGAATTCCCATCCCACGCATAGCTCAATACGAGTAGCTCATCCGTATCTAGCTTCTCGGCTGGGTTGCGTCTGCTAAAGATTACTTTGATGCCTTGTTTAGCAGCGGCGGCGGTAACACTGTCTCTGTAGCGTGGCTCCACATTGATCCAGGCGAACTCCAGCGTTGAGATGTGAGGGAGCGATAGTGAGGCAAGAGCTGCGGTAAAAGTCTCGATGTATAGAGATGGCTGATCTTGATGATGTTCCCAGACGCCCAATCCGAGACCAACAACGTAAGCATATGCTTTCTGGTTTGCCTCCTTGCCTCGATCATTTGCCTCTAGAAGCAGTATGTCGGCAGTGATGCGCATTCTTCCCATGTACATGTTCCTGTCAAACCTTGCCGATTTATCCTTCACCACGCCGAAGAATGATTGGAACGTCTCGGATAGCCGGGGGTCCTGATGCGTTGACTCAGATGGCAATACATGGATCGAGTCCATCCTGTCTGGCCTCTCGAACCGAGCACCCACCAGACCTAGGATGATGCCGCGGTCCTGAAATGTTCCAGGCTTACCGGGTTGGGCTCTGTTGTACCTGCTACCCTCATTGATGAAGTAGCTATAGCTACTTACGCCAATAAGCGAGGACAACATAATCTCGTCGTATGAGAGATACTCCGTCAGATTTAAATACTTGTTTTGATTCTGGGCTGCCGTTCCGTTACGATCCCACTCATCGGTACTATCACCAAACATCGTCGTTCCATCGCGCAGCATAGTGCAGTCACCGCCGCCCACGAAGCTGAGAGGGCGCTTTGCAATGAGGCGGGAAACTTCATTCTTCCAGGTGAATGCCTCAGAATAGAGTTCTTTCTCGTACTTTGAGCCATGGACACGCTTGTGCTGGAGGAAATCTTCGACAAGCTTTGGAAACTTGGAATGGACAACGATACGCGTGCTATCGGCGTCCGCTCGAATAACTTGTGGGTCAAAGTTTCGAATCGAATTGGTTGTCGTGGGAGGCTTGACTGACAAATGATCAAGGCTGAGATTTACAACTGTCCGGTCTGCCTGCCCCATGATGGTGTGATACGACCACTGCTATACAGTTGTTCTGCAAGATGTCCAGCTTAGTAACGATTTCGCAAGCCACACTGTGTTGTTGCTGGATGAGTGGATATTCAATGTATCTTTTTGCTCACTTTTATATCGACTGGCGAGGTTCTTTAGCGCTGAGTCTGTGTAGGCTTGGACTGTTGCCTTCCCAGCTCCGAGCCCAGGCAGTTCAGCGCTAAGTCATATTCGGCCTAGACTGAGCATCCCTGCCGCTCCGCGCCAACATGCCAACAAATACCCATGCCATTAGTAGTTTACGTTTGTACAAATTACACTATGAAAGTTGTCTCACTACGTCAATTCGCTTAGGGCCTGAATTATCTCCTTCGTTTCAGCCCGTAGACGTTCTACAAGAGCGCCAGCATCCTCTACACTGTGGACAAGACCCACCGCAGCGCCTGCATACGTAGCCAGCCTACCTTCTGGTCCCCAACCGCTATCTCCAGACTTTGCAGCTTCGTCATGGCGTTGCTTGAGCTGCTCGAAATCGACACCGGCCTGGTGCTCGTGCCAGCTTTTATTAGTGATCCCGCGTGGGCTATACTGTTCTGGCCAGCCCATTGTGCCTCGTAGATGGTTGTATAACATCGTTCGAGTGGTGGTTTGAGCACCGTCAGAAGCTCGGACGACTTCCTGTTGATACCCTTTGCTGATCCTAGCCTCGGTCGATGCAAGAAAACGAGTGCCCATGGCAATACCATGTGCTCCAAGCGCAAGGGCTGCAGCTATTCCTCGGCCATCTGCGATGCCTCCTGCAGCTATCAAAGAAATTTGTGAGCCGCGTACTTTGTCTGCAATCTCAGGGAACAGTGTCATGATGCCTAGACCGTCAGTGGCTCTGCCGTGGCCACCAGCCTCCGCGCCCTGAATCACCAGCACGTCGGGTTGATGCACACTGTTCATAGCG
Source organism: Pseudopyrenochaeta lycopersici (assembly GCA_003313425.1). Taxonomy (NCBI): domain Eukaryota; kingdom Fungi; phylum Ascomycota; class Dothideomycetes; order Pleosporales; family Pseudopyrenochaetaceae; genus Pseudopyrenochaeta; species Pseudopyrenochaeta lycopersici. Next base: position 1,143,712 of record NHZP01000012.1, on the reverse strand, counting down.
TCAACGCTTTCTTGAACAGTCCCGATTTGGATCCAAATGTGTATGCCAGGAGAGGCTTCACGGAGACGAGACGTCCACTCATCTAGTTCCTGTTGTCCTCGACGAGGGGCAAATAGCCACGCCGCGCATGGGTTATGTTGTTGTACGGCCTGAGCTGCTGAGTTGAGATCTCCATTCCAAAGTTGAAATCCAACACCCACTGGCAGCCGCTTCCCAACTTGAAACGAAGTTGGAAGCTGCTTTGTTGATGTCTTACTCAGTAATTCACGTACGGTAACCAGGTCTGTTGCGGTGTCTTCTGGCTTTGCGCCAGGCCCAATGAACCCCAGTCCTCCAGCTCTTGATGCTGCAAGTGCAAGATGTGGACCAGACATGACGCGCATCGGAGCTGCGACAATGAAGGGTGAGATGGCCCAAGGGAAGACATCGGAAAGGCGGGTACGTCCTCGGCCTGAGCTTACAGCTGTTCGTATTTTATTCATGACTGTGTTTATATGTTTTCTAGTAATCAGAAGAGATTAAAGTCAAAGGTATAGAAATGATCCGCCTTTCCGAACAGTTGACGCTAGCACGGGTATAGGTCCACTGTCACTTTCAGCGAATGCGAAATCCTTTTTGGTTGAACGTCCTGTCAAGGCTATCTGTACTTAAATACTATTGGAAAACCTGAGTTTCTTCCACGGAGAAATCCAATGTGGTGAGGATGTGTAATGTTCAGGAAGTCTTTGATGACGCATCGGCGGTTATGGCGCGTAAAGATGACTAATTGGTCATCAGCCGAGCTGACATTGCATGGAGAAGGAATGCCTGGCCATGCCCAAGAATTGAGAGAGGCCTGTTTTTCCCTCTTGCTTTAGGGGTGAGACCGGCTGAAGAGAGACTTCATGCGTGCGCTGACGATATGACGATTGGAATGGCTCAGCTCCTGGAACCCGCCCTTCCGCTAAGGTCGTCCACGATAGGTAGCCAAATGTAAGTCAGCTGGTTCTTGCATAGTAGGGGCGCTAAACAGCTAATTGATGAGTTCACAGTACAATATCTAATTGTTCCTGGCAGAGTATGTAGCCTGTGATTGGGTGTGGTATCGACGAGATGCGATTGCAAAGCAATTTCAAGTCATCCAAAGTCGAACAAAGTGAGAGTGATGCAACATGCATGAACAGTTTTCTTCACAGAGTTTCATGATGCATAGTTCTACCCGGTCGATATGACAGGGTAGACCAAGAAGAATGTATAAGGTCGGGAACTGATCAGCTTATGAAGGAAAACAGCAGTATGGCAAAGTTTTAAGATTCACAAAAGCATTTAGCATAATAAAACTACCTGCAAAACTTTTAGCAAATATGAATTACATATCAATATATGTTCTTGAGAAAACGTGCAAGGGTCAAGTAGACGAGTATATCATTCATTTTTGCACATTGCCCAAAGTGCAATTTTACATTACTCAGCGCACAAATCGACAACCGCGAACTACAACATACTAATCATGTTTTCTGACACTTGCTAATTTTATAATGTCAGAGAACTTAGTCTTGCCACAGACATGCATTTGCCATATTAGATGTCAGGCGGTGAGTGAGCCGTCTGATTGCTCGAAATCTCATGTGCCAAGACGTGCCTCATTTTGGGCAGTCCTCCCACATCTAAGCGGCTTCGATACCATTCGATGTGGATTCTGGCCAACAATGAACGCAAGCATTTTGTCCGCTTAATGCATTAGCCCGGCATTGGGGAACAAATTTCGGCAAGTAAATTGTCTATATAAGTCCCATGCCGCCGCCTAGCCATACCTATTACGCATCAACTGAGGCACGATGGCACCAATTCGAGTTGGAATTATCGGACTGAGCTCTCTTACTGGCGAAACTTCCCCCTCTCCGGGAGATTCTTGGGCTGCTAGGTTGGTCCATTGTCTTCTCTACAACGACTTCCTCTGATTGAATATAGCGCGCATCTACCATACTTCCAGGCCTCTCCACACTTTGAAGTGGTCGCACTCTGCAACTCCAGTGTCAAGTCTGCACAGACTGCAGTATCGCGATATGGTCTCCCCTCTACCACCAAAACCTACGGCAATCCCGAGGATATAGCCAAAGACCCCGATGTCGACATGGTCGTCTGCAGCGTTCGTGTAGACAGACATTATCAGCTCATTATGCCTGCAGTCAAAGCTGGAAAAGATGTTTACGTGGAATGGCCCCTAGCATCCAATCTTCAGCAAGCCGAAGAGCTTCTCGCTGCAGCCAAGCAGAGCGGCAGTAAGACGATCGTCGGCCTACAAGGTCGCGCCAGCCCTATCACCCAGAAGGTCAAAGAGTTAGTCAATGGAAACGCAATTGGCGATTTGCTGAGTTCAAACTGGCTGTATGATGTCGGGTTCATTGGCGACATCGAACCTCCTGGTGTCGACTATCTGACCAAGAAAGAAGTCGGTGGGAACCTCTTCACTGTTCTCTTTGGTCATGGGGCAGACCCAGTCTTCCACGCCCTTGGAGGCTTGGATGAAGTATCAGCGCTTCTGACTACGCGGTGGCCAGAGACGAAGCTCCTTCACAGCGATGGTACATTCAATAAAATTGTCAAGCGGGAGACGCCTGATCACATTATGATGCAGGGCATTCTCTCCAACAACAGCGCACCAATATCGATCGCTGTTCGGAGCGGAAAAGCTTTCAAGGATACCCCACCTCTCACATGGCGCATCTTTGGTAGCAAGGGAGAAATTCGAGTAACCGCCAACTCGAATTTCAGCATGGCTTTGCCCGGGGAGAAAATTGAGCTGTATGATCACGAAAAGGATGCTGTGGAGGTCATTGATGTGCAGTATGCGGATGAAGTGAAAGATTTGCATCCTCTAGCGAAGAACATTGCACGGTTGTATGAGCTATACGTTGCGGGTGGCCCGCTTGACCAAGGCTTTGTAGACTTTGAGCAGGCGGTTGGGATGCATGTAATTCTCGACAAGATGGAAAAGAGTAGCGATGGGAGGACATATCAGAAGGTGACCAAGTGATGAGCGCTCCTGTAAGTATTGACTGACGAGCTCATCGCTCATACAGCCGTCATTTCACAGCATGCAAAGAGACTTAAGGCCGAATAGCTAGATGTTTTTGGAGATTTCAGCATTTCTGTCATCAATACGGAACTCTTGTATCAATAAATCAAATAAAACGATGGTACAAGTAGAAAAAGTACAGAATAGGAAATTTTGAATCTCTTCAATCTACGAACTTCAATTACCTTGAGGAACAAATATTTCCCAGTCACGTAATCGATAAATAGAACTTTTGTATTCAAAACGTCCACTGTATTTCGACACTTTGCTTTTCATCCACCGAATAAATACAACTCCGCAATTAGCCTCGTTGCTCAGTTTGCCGCGGCGCTTCTTCCCTCGTTTGTCAACCGCGTGAGTAAAGTCCCTCAGCCTCCATCTCACAATCGCGCAGTGTTGGGACAGAGGATATTCGACGCATAATTCGACCTATTAGCCCCTTAATAAACATTTCACAATGCCCCACGGCGATAAACCTGGTTGTGTAATGAGGCGATTAAAATGTAAGAATAAATTATGTGCATTGAAAACCTTTTGGAGACGATATGGGCCAACTTGTTTGTACTCGACATATTTATCGGGCTGAATTAAGGTTAAGATACTAAACGTCTTTAGATGCAAACTTCCAAGACACGAGATGAGGGCGATGCAGCGAGACGAGGCCAATAGCACGGTGCGAGGAGCGTAAGTGATGGCGGACAAGCAGGATGCTGACTCCACATATGAGAGTGGAAACACAAAACGAGCAAAGACGGTGAAATAGTGTATATGTTTCACTAAGAGTAAAAATTATTTTCAAAAATTGCTACGACAAGATAGTCGGAAAAGCTATTGTAAAGTAGAAGAGGAAGAAGGAGAAGAAGGGAAAGAAGAGTAAGGAAAAATACACACATGGTATCCAGAATTGACAATACATAAGCATCCAATTCACCGTGGTATACCGTACCCAAAAAGCGGCTAAACTCCACCGCGTGTATGCCCAGCCCAGGCAAGCCAGATATGCCACCCTATTGTATTAAACAAACGAAGCTAGAATGACTCCCCATCAACAGCGTCAAAGAATTCCACCTCGGTCCCGTCGCTCTTCCAGCTCTCTCGGGGTATCTTGTCTCTCAGCCAAGTCAACACGGCCTCTGTCCCCTTCTTCAAAATCTGATAGTTGGGTACCCGGAATTTGTTACCCTCGACTTCCAAACCTGTCAGTGTGCCACGCAGTAAGCCAATACGCGGTTCCAGGCGCTCGATGTCGTTGTTGCTCAGATTGACAATCTTGAGGCCAGTCAATGACTCGGCGCTGATTTCAGATAAACTGTTGTCGGCTGCTAAGAGCGTGATGAGCTCGGGGAAAAATCCCCGGAGCACAATGAGAGAGCCAGAGAGGCGATTCTGAGAGACATCCAAGATCTGAAGGGAAGGGGCTCTGAGCTGGTTTGCCAGGGGCTCAAGTGATTTGAGTTTGTTGCCATTGAGACGAAGTTCACGTAGCTTTGGAAGATCGAGTGATGAAGACAATGCGACCTCGATGGCATTTCGAGAGAGATCGAGGACAGTGAGGTGATGTAGATGCGATAATGCAGCCGGAATGGCTTCAAAAATATTTTTCTGTAGAGACAATTGACGAATTCGGTCGCCGAAGGTGTCCAGAATTTGCTCATCTAGGGCGCTCAGGTTCTGTGATGAAAGATCGAGAGAGCCTGACTGGCTAACTTGCCATCCATTGTCAGCTGCAGTCCCTTCAGCCATGACATTGTCGACATCTCCGTCCCCATCTACGCTGGGTACATCGGCAGCTGGTAGGCGTGACATTAAATCTCGTTTGATCTCATCTGTGGCCATTGTAAGAAACTTCCGCTCCCGAAGTGGGTTGGCAGCAACTGTAAGGTGCTCAAGACTCTCCATCAAAGCGATTTTCTCATCAAGCTGGGTGATGTCGTTGCCGGTGAAGTCCGCCGTTCGCAACTGTGGAAGAGCCACAAAGCCTTCAGGAAGAGCACGAAGCTTGTTTTCGCCCACGAGGAGCGTAGTCAGACTAATCCATGTTGACACTTCTGGCAATGAAGTCAACCGATTTGTAGCTAAGTTAAGGGTCTTAAGGGCAGGTAAATGTATGGAACTGCCCTCACAGAGTGATACAATCGAATTGTTCGCCAAATGTAGCTCTTGGAGATGTGGCAGTGAGTCGACGTTAAATATGGTGCCTTCTAGCTGATTTTTGGATGCGCGGAGCTCGATTAAGCTTGTGGTAAAAAGTTCCATAGGTATCGTACGTAACTGATTGTCAAACACATTTAAGATTCGTAGGCTGGCGAGCTGCCCAATCTCCTTTGGCAAGCTTGTCAGCTTATTGCCTTGCAGCTCAAGAACCTCCAAGGCGTTGAGGTTGCAGAGTGCTGTAGACATATCGCCATGGAGGTCGTTTTCAGCCAGTTTCAATTCGCGTAACGTGGGAATGGTAGCTATAATGTCGAATATCTCCATAGGTAACTTATTTCGTGACTTGCAAAAATCAGCATAAACTCTTAGGATCGATTGCCAAGCATTGCATCGGATACTTACAAGGTTGAGTTTAGAGAGCTGCACCAGCCGTTTCAGGCCCATGGGCAGCTCCCGAAGCAAGTTCCCATGGAAGTCCATGCTCTGTACTCCGCCAAACTGAGGACCCGCCTCATCGGAATCAATCATGTCTTCAACGTCGATATCGGGAAACATTGCATCTGGAAGGGTCTCCAGCTCGTTATCCGCAGCTATTATAATGGTAAGATCTACAACCTCACCCCAAGCAACAGTGGTATTGGTTGAATCATAATTGTACATGGTGAGCACCTCGTCAGGGATCTCTTTGAGCCCCATAGCTGCTATATTCAGGCGCCCGTCCACCCGTGCGCCGTCGATGCGCTTGCGCATGACAGATTTACCGACTTTGCCGCCTTGGTTAAACGGGTCTTCCTCGAGGCCAAAATCGAAGCTTGCTATCTCGGCAGGATCAGGGAGGATTGCATCTCTGGGAGGTGTGCTGGTCCGAATTGGGTTGGCGTTCTTTCGTCGCGCAGCTTCTTTAGCCTTTGCGATCTGCTCTCGGAGTGCATTGGAAGAGCTTCCTACTTTTGGTGGTGGCTCCACGGGGGCTGTTCCTACGTCTGATTTGCGTGCAGCCTTTGCCTTTGCTATTTGCTCGCGGAGGGCGGCTGATGAGCTTGTCACTTTCCTGCTTGTCTCTGGAGTTTTTTTCACTGGAGAAGTTTGGCTAGACGAAGGGGTGACAGGAACCGCTGAGGCAGTCCCAGGAGGCGATATTGCCTGGCCAAAGGCGCCGCCTAGAGAGGGCCGGGGCTTTGGTGTTCGCGCAATCATGCTCTTGCTAACAGAAAGAGGACGCGGTTTTGGTGTATTGACCAAATTCTGTGCTTGCGAGAGGGGCAACTTCTTGATTGTTGACACGGGCCGAGATACCGAAGTGGTTCTGCTGGGTGTTGCGACGGGAGTGCCTACGTTGGCACTGATGCTTCTCTTGCCAGGAGCTGTCATAGAAAGCCTACTTGCTGCGAGACCCAATCTTTGGGGGGTCGCTGGTAGGGCGTAAGTCGTCCCATCGCTTGTAGTTGGCCTGCTATTCGACCTGCTAGAATTCGACATGGCTGAGGCGGGTCGTAGCGGTGGTGGCATGCTATTGTCTGCGCCGAAGAAGCTTGACCGACGCCTTCCCTTGCCTCCTGCTGGAGATGGCGGTATCTGCGACAAGCTCTCGATGGTCCTTTCCGAAAGTGACGGGCGACTCTTCTTCGTCGCTACCTTGCGGGGCTCTGGCTCAGCCTCGAGCGCGAACGCAGGCTCCGGGTCATCGTCACGAAGGCTTGCCCTGGAGCTTGCGCGTGAGGACGCCCTCGACGCTGCGCGAAAGCCGTCCAAGTTTCCCAATGCATCATCCTCTCGACTTGTGTTGGGCGAAGGCCGTGGTTGCAGCGGTGCTTTCGTCTGGCCGGAGGGGACCCGAACCGAGGGCTTCCTCGAGGCGGGTGCAGTGTTGGGCGCCGTGGGGATTCGTGGTTGGCCAATGCTGGGAATGCCACTCATACGGCGTGAGGCAGAGACGACGGATGTCCGGTTGGAGTGCGAGGGCGCGGGTGCGGCAGTCGACGGGGCGCTCGACGGGACGAGGGACAGTCTCGACGTCTTCCTTTGCAGGGCAGACACTGGCTGGGACTGGCCCTGGCTGGGCCTGGATATGGAGGAAATGGAGGGCTTCTTGCGCAGCTGTTCGGTGGACGCGGGCGTCCGCAGCTGAGACTGGCTGCCAGTGGATCTCAGCACCGGGAGTCGAGACACTGGTGGCCTGGGTATGCCCGAGGGGCGTGGAATGGCGGACTGGGAATCCATAGCGCCGTTTCCGCTGTCAAACAATCGTGGCCGCGTCGTTTCATGCACTTCTCCCACACGAAATTCATGTCCAACCAGAGCTGGGCGGCTCTGCTTCTGGACAAATTGCAGCTGCCAGCACCAAATCTCAGCGCTGGGTGCACGGGAATGTCTGGGCGTGGGCGGGAGCTGGCCGTTGCCCAGTGCAACAAGGGTTCCTGCTTGTTTCATGATTACATGCCCCTTCGGGCTTAGCGCGCCAGCACCGCTCGATGGCAGGGACGACCGGGTCCACCTTCCAACCTCCTCCACGCGCGTCCCGCACCTGCTCTCCGCATCGAAGACCGTCACCGCGAGGGCCACGTCTCACCACAAACTCCCGTTCGCCTTGATTCTGCAGCCCCAGTGGTCGCTTCCTGCTCGCGACCCCGCCCCGCCAGACGCGCATCGACGCGCCGCCCGTTTCGTGCTCGACCGACCCGCGATAGCTATCGCGCGCGCCCGGCCAATTGCACCAAACCCCCCCAATTCCGCCGCGACAACATCCTGCACACGACTTGGAGATACACTGGACTTTGTACGCCCAGATATCAACTGCTACCCCGCCTGCACGCCTGACGTGTCGCGCACCGCTTGGGCCAATTGCGCCTTAGGCAGAATGGACTCCCAGGCACCATTGTATCACCCGCCGCAAGACTTGATGCCTACCACTGAAGTCGCGCGGCCGGAAACGCCCACTTTGCCCATCAGCATGTCAAAAGCCGCGTCGCCGGACCGCGTCAAGTTCACTTCCCCCGCGCCCCGCACTACCTCCTCCATGACGCCGCCGCCCTCTACCCAGATACCAAACAATCGTGCTGCAGTGCGCACGCCCACTCCCCCAACCCCACAACTCACCTCCCCACCCCCGACCAGCAAGCTGCCTAATCAGCCATCAGCCCTCACCGAGGCAGCGGCCGCCCTCTATTCACCGGACCAGGTCAACAATGCCTCCGCAGAAGAGCTTCGGTCCATGATTAACAGCCTCTCCAATGCATTTCGTGATATGCGCCTCTCTGCGGCTCATTACAAGCTGCAGTATAACATGGCCGTCATGGAGAGCCAGGAGGCCGCCAGTCGCATGGCTGTCGAGCTGGCTATGGCTCAACGGGAGATTGATGTTCTGCAACAAGCCGAGGAGAAGCGCAGGAATAACATGCCTGTGCCTGATCAGGCCTACCAGGAGTCTGCAAACGCTGCAAACGCCATCATGATGTCGGAAATGAATCGCCAGAACCAGATGCTGCAGACTGAGAATGAAGAACTTCGGGATCTATTTGAGCAGCAGAAGCGCTTGACCGAGCATAGGGAAGGCGAGCTTGCTGGACTGATTGAGGAAAACGATCGCTTGAAGACAAGGATTCGCAAGAACCGAGATCACATCGCCCCTCTTCTCGAGCAGATCGAGCAAAGCTCACCGCGATCCGTCTTTGGCACCCCACACCAAGCGACTCCTCGACACCGAGCCTCGCGAGTTCCGCCTCCGCTGAATGAAAACAGCAGAGGACAGAACAACTTCGAGGCGCTTCTTCTTGCCGACAAGATGCTCAGCCAGGAAACTGCCACGGCGCCTTCGACTCCAACAAGAGCCCATATGCCAAGATCGCGCTTCAGCCATCAAAGAGGTGCACAGTCAATGTCATCACTACCCCAGACACCAAATCGACGCGCTCCTCAACCACGCGCCGAGGTACCTCGTACACCTCCCATTTTCGTTCCTAGCGCCGTTCCTCAATCGGCGCCTCCAGCACATTATCAGCCGAAGCCAGTGCATGGCCGTCGACAAAGCAGCAATTCAACCATTACTGCATCTAGTGTGGACGAGGAAGAAGCTTTCACCGACCGAGAAGGGGAAGACGAGGTGCCGGAATCTCAAGCAAGTCAGATGGCTACCAGCTTATTGCGCAGAGCACCCCTATCCAAGGGGCCCATGTCTGCACCGTCATCGCAACAGTCAGCGAACTTAGTCCAGAGCAAGATCTTTGGCCAAGTCAAAAAGGGCTCTGGGTTGTCAAGGTCAGGTGAATTCGAGAAGCGGCGGCTACAGTCTTCCGAGCACCACGAGAGTCCGACAAAACGGGGCCGCATTGATCAAGGAGTAGGTCTCGGCATTGGCGGACTGTTGCGCGAATGAGTGTTCCTGACCACTTTGGCAGGCAAGTTGAATTTGATGGCGTTTACGATATCACGACTATGGAGGTGAGGATGATTTTGAAAGTTTTCATGCCATATTGCTTTGGATTTGGATACCCTTCTCTGATGCCATTGGGCATTGTGTAGCTGGCTACTTGTCGGCTGTTGTGTAATCTTATCTTGGCCAGCCGTAAGCTGAGCCCTTCATCTTGCGAAACGTCTTGTCAGAGATCATGTGGAGAGGATATCTTGATGGTCACACAGGACATGTTATTAGCTAGCAGACTTTACTCAATTGTACATGCGCGATGCTTCGCTCGATCCACATTTATGCAACGCGTTTTGATCTAACAAATGGCCACTGCAAACTGATGATTTGCGGATTTTCGTAAATTTAAAGGATCTGAAAACATGAACTAAAGCTTGTTTAGCACCACCCTCATCAACGAGCTTTTCATCCTAGTGACATGCGACCAAGTTGTGAGGTTCATATTTTGCCAAGACCTACGTTGCCGGTAAAACGTTGCGCCGAATAAGCGACCCACGCTAAGCGCAGTTGATTTTCGATCCACGACCCTCGAACTTCCAGCGACAGCACGTACTAACACAACAGCTCCGCCACCAGAGGTACGGTTACGACGCAAATACCAATTCACAAACGACCGGACGCTGATTGATATTTAGACAATCTGCAACAATGGCGATCAAGCACAACCAGCAGATTCAGAAGAATCACTTCCACAAGGACTGGTATGCGACACTTTACATCTTATGCAAACTCTCCAAGCTGACTTTTTCAGGCAACGCTACGTCCGCGTGCACTTCGACCAGGTAATTCCCCTCTCACCTCGCTGAGAGTTGTGGCGCCTGTGTTCAACTGTTAACGCTCGCAACAGCCTGGCAAGAAGAAGTCCAGACGCAACGCTCGTGTTGCCAAGGCTGCGAAGGTTGCTCCTCGCCCGGTCGACCTTCTCCGCCCCGTTGTCCGATGCCCTACTCTTAAGTGTAAGTACATGATAGCATTGAGGAAGTGCGATCGCTAATCAAGATTGCAGACAACCGCCGCGTCAGGCCCGGCCGTGGTTTCTCGCTCGTTGAGTTGAAGGGTACATACGATCTCCCGAATTGCGTAGCGAAATACTAACATCGAGTAGCCGCTGGTATCCCCCGCAAGTTCGCCCGCACCATCGGTATCTCTGTCGACCCTCGCCGCCAGAATCTCTCCGAGGAGGGCCTCAAGGCCAACGTGGAGCGCCTCCAAGAGTACAGGAAGCGCCTCATTCTCTTCCCTCGCCGCAACGGCAAGTCGAAGAACGGTGACGCCTCTGCTGAGGACATCAAGACCGCCAAGTCTGGTGAGAAGATCATCTCCAGCACCGCCGCTGCTCTCCCCATCAAGAACGTCGTCGAGTTCGAGGAGGGTCCCATTGGCAACTACAAGGGCGAGGAGAACGCATACAGGAAGCTCCGTGACGCTCGCTCCGAGGCCCGTCTCGTCGGTGTCCGCGAGAAGCGCGCGAAGGCGAAGGCCGAAGAGGCCGAGTCCAAGAAGAAATAAGCTACCCGCTGAAGTGGTTGCTCTGTTTCGTTCTATGCCTTATGATGGGTTCAAAAGTCAGGGCCATGATATGGCGATGGGTATTCCCAGCATGGGTGGCGTCAATGGTTAGGTCTGTCAATACGACAGCATGTGAATGATACCTAGTTTTGCAAATGCAAGCCTGTGCCCATGTCGAATGCTTTGTCCAGTCATTGCAATAAACCCGGCCAAATGACGCATAGAATACGATCCTGGTCAATTGAACAGTATAAAACATATTATCTCTTGAGGTTGTTGATGTCATGAATGCTTTCGTGCATGTGAAAGACGATGACCTCTGCGAACTACTAAGGTCGCGAGCGGTTTCGTGGTGTTGCGGGGAGTCGTTCGCTATCAAATATACCCCACTTCGTTCTCTCCAACGTAGTCTTCGCACTTACAACATCAATTAAGCATTCCATCGCGAATAGGTTTTGAGATTCTCAGCAGTTTGTCGCAGTAATAGACCATTACGGTAGGTTTCAACATGCACTTGATTTGCTTTTCAGGCGGCCCTCCATTTGGTCAATTAGAAAGTGCTCGCACGCAACGTCGTCTCCGCCCATTGCTTCTTCTTGCTTAAGATCTGTCTTTTACATTTTCCATATAATCGCTCATTGATCCCATAGACGTCGTCCCATAGATCTCAACCACCTTTCTTTCTCGCCTGCACGTCTTCCACAGGATCAGCAGTTGTCACCTACTCCCATTTATTCCATACTAGGCATCGAAAGGGACGCTGAACCCTATAATCGCTTTCGAAGGAAAGGATTCTATTATGTTGTCAAGCAATACCGCGTCAGCAAACGAGCGTACGGGTGACAAGAACGACCAAGCCAGTGGCAGCGACAAAGACCAAATAATATATACCCCGCCAGATTCAGCTTCAAGTATGCCTATCATTGACAGTGCTACAAAGCCCATGGCTACTACCATACACGAACCTGTTCAAACTCAGGCGTCTGCATCGGCCAATATTTCTGTTCGCGAATACATCTACTTCTTACCCTATCCCTTACCATCCGGCACGCCCATTCCCTACTCCACAGGACTACCTGACAACAACCCTCTGGGCCTGCCGACCCACCAGTTTGAACCAACCGACACACTTGTCCTGACGAGCCCAAATCGCACTTTTGTAGACACTAGGTTCTTCAAACCAGTCCATGTTGGCACCACAACGACGCTGCCAAATGAGGGCGAGAGAGCGCGTTTAGAGTGGGCGTTTGCCGGTAGCAGCGAGTCAAAACCCGTCACACGAGAAAATGACGGAGAGCAGTGGGCAGGCGTGACGCACTCCATCTGGACGCACTGGCTCGACAGCCGACATGCTGTAAATAGTCCCAACATCCCTGTCGATGAAGGAGATATGTACCCCATCGCCTCCGATCTGACACTAGAACACGGTCACGCCTTCCAACCGCTCATGAATGAACACAAAACACACGAAGAGATGTGGCGCGATGTAGACATACACTCTACAAACTCCACTGGTAGCAAGATCTGCATCGTACTCCGTCTGCATGCAGACTCCGCAGGCGCCAGAGGCGTTATCATCCGCCTGGGCCAGTACTGCCAGGGCATTGTGATGAAGGACACGCATAGCACGATCGAGCGGTGGGAGTTTGCTCCAGAGGACAGGCCAGACGCAGAGGAGGCGACGAAATGGAAGCGCATAGCTAGGATTGGAGATCAGTTGTTGCCGTGTTCGGTGACGTTTAAGCCCGAGGTAATGGCGGTGGGTGGACGTGTGAAGTATTATGACTATGAGTGGACAGTGGAAGAAGTGTGGGAGTGGATGTGAGCATTTTGGTGCGTGCATTGATTGCATGGAGAAGGTGAATACAGTGTGTACAACCAGGAGCTTAATCGATATTTAAACTACTCAATGTATTCACCGCGGCAAAACATCGCTCTGTCGGTTGCACTGAGAAGTTTGAAGTGCTAATACGTGTAGCCACGTTCCACTCGATATCCATAACTCCAACATCGTAGAAGACGAACAAAAGAAAAACTACATATACGAAGAAACACATTAACATAGCTGCCATCAATGGAAGAAAGCATGCGTAAGGATATTAGCCCTCGTTGAGTAGCTGTAAGTTTTAGCAGTCGTAGCCCCAACCTCCCTGGAGCCCACGACTCAGATTGCCACCGCTCGTAATAGCGCGTGCAACTTGGAAGCCCTGCGTCAAGATGCCCACAGCATTATCTACACCGACGTGCCCTGTTGAGATAGTGCCGGGCATGGGCGGGTCCTCGGGTCTCGCAATGACACCGTTCATCATCTCCTCGCTCGCCTCGCCCTCATAGCGGTCCAGCGCTAGTCGGCGAATAGCTACGTGCCACTTCTCAAACCACTGTTCTTCGCTGACAGTCGTGTAGGTCTTGCGGCCCTGTGCATCGGTGATGGAGAAGGGCCACTCTGCGCGGACGACGGCGTAGCGCTTTGTCGCGAAGAAGAGAAAGGGCCATGTGAAGATCCACAGGAAGGTCAGGTAGAAGATCCAGCATACCCAGTTCTTGAGGCGCCATTTGTTGATCACGGTAGAGGTGTAGATGTCGACGTTCTTGTCTTCAACGGGGAAGGTGATGTCGATGTGCCCGCGGTAATTTGTCGCTCTGATCACGCCCTCGAGGCGGTTCTTCAACTGCGTTTCGTCGAAGCCGGTGATGACGCGGCGGAGACGGAATGTCCGGAGCATGCGGGGCGATGCGCAGTATCGGTGGCACCACTCTGTGAGAGTAGCCTTTGGGGTGCCGATTTCAATATCCTGCTTTGCACCTGGTGCCCGCACCTTCATGATGGTTCCTCGATGCGTCTTCTCGCCATTCTCCACCGTTACCAACTCCATCGACGATGTGTCCTGGTCGTTGAAGTTCCTCCTCAGATACCTCTGAATATTGATCACGATCCTGAAGTCGGTAACCTCCCTTGTCTCTTTCTTGTCGCCCCGCTTGATCGTCTCCTTGTGCCTCCCAATGATATACACCAGGGGTACTGGTGCGGTCTGGGCGCAGGATCGAATGGCGTCCTCGAGGAGGACGGGATTCGAATCGTACTGGGCGTCCATCATGTTGATTGTCTCGCATACCACTGGCTTGCCATTCTTAAAGCCGGGGTTATTGTGGTCGGTTCGCATCGTAGGAGGCGGGACATGGCGAATAGGCACTGTTACAGTGCCTCCAGAGCTGCCGGCTTCACTGTCTGCATACGAAGGGGGCTGTCCCGAGGTCTCAGGGGCGTCATAATATGTGTAGTCGTCTGGCGTGGTGTGCAGAGACACCGCGTCGGGATCATCGCGATACCCCACAGCAGTGTTGGTTTGCGCTGGCTTGCCCATCTTGGATCTGGAAGCGGCGATCGCAGCAGTCGCTTGGGTGACGGATGCAGTGTTCATGGCAACGAGACGAGAAGGAGAGGCTGGTACTTAGGCTTATGTTGCTATACGGCATTCAAGGGGCCGGTGAGACGGCACACGCGTCGCAGCGCCTTGTTCAGGCAACCACTTAACTTATTGGTCGTCTAAGGCTCACAACACGAGTTCGGCGGGGAAGAGCATTCTATTTTGCGACGCCGACTGGCTAGACTAGACCTAGAAACAGCTTTGCTTGCGACATGCCGTCCATTTGATGGTCTTAGTGCGACACCACCGCACGTTAGAGGTCGTTTCTGGAGGTGGTCGTGCGGGAGCGACAGGCGCTAAATTTAAGCTTAAATCGCGAGCTAAAAATTTTGGGAGCTCGACTCTGGTTGGCGACAGCTTTCGCATTCGAGTCACCTCTTCCCCATGCATAGTTTTTGATCTTGCGCGAGTTCTTGGAGGTTTGAAGAAATCTTCAATATCCACACTGGCCCTCTTACACCCCGTTCTGCGTCATCTATGTGTCTTGCGAGCGCATCGAGTCCCCCTTCGTAAACTATGGGATACCGGTAGCTCCCTCTCGCGCGCATTCCATACCTCGCCCGCCATGTCTACCGCGGATGTTCCGATGGCTGATACGCAGTCTCACACGATCGACGCTACGCCGAAAGCTGGGCAGAATATCAGTCACGATGGCAAGGAATATACAACTATTAAGGAGGGATTGGCGCATATCCTCGTGCCCCATGGTGTCCCTACTTCGACCGACCCGAAGCTGTCAAAAGAGGACACGCAAAAACAGCAGGTCTTTTACAACCCCATACAACAATTCAATCGCGATCTGAGTGTCTTGGCGATCAAGACCTTCGGGCAGGACTCCGTGCAACGGAAGCTGCTGAGGCATGAGCAGCACAGGAAGAAAGGTGAGAGGAAGAAACAAAAACAGGTGGAACGCATGGTAGAGGAATCCTCCAATGCCAAAGAAACACTTGTAGCAGAGGATGCACCTTCAAAGAAGAGGAAGCTCGCAGAAGTCGCGGCTGATGAGGGTGCAGTTCCCTTGAAGAAGCAGAAGGTCGCTGAGGACAGCCAAACCGCGGAAGAGCAAGGCCATGACACAGAATCAGACGTCCCAAACAACATGAATGGGGAGAAAACACCGTGGAAACCGCCGTTCAGCATCCTAGATGCGCTTTCAGCGACCGGCCTTAGAGCACTTCGCTACGCGCAGGAAATACCCTTTGCAACCTCAATCACAGCAAATGATATGTCCCAAGAGGCTGTTAAATCCATTGGCCTCAATGTGAAACACAACAAGCTCGAGGATAAAATAACAGCCCATACAGGGAATGCCATAGCCTACATGTACAGCTTCTGTGACAGGAAGGGCTACGATGTGATCGACCTTGACCCATACGGCACAGCAGCGCCATTCATTGACTCAGCTATACAAGCAATCAATGATGATGGAATGCTGTGCGTAACTTGCACAGATTCTGCCATCTTTGCATCACATGGCTACTTGGAGAAGACGTATTCGCAGTATGGCGGCTTACCACTGAAAGGCGAGCCATGCCATGAAGGAGGCCTGCGCCTGATATTGCACGCCATCGCTTCCTCCGCAGCCCGATATGGCATGGCTATAGAGCCGTTGCTCTCCTTGTCCATCGACTACTATATCCGCGTCTTCGTTCGTGTACGGAAAGCTCCAACAGACGTCAAGCTTCTTGCTGGAAAGACTATGATCGTATACCACTGCGAAAGCGGTTGCGGCTCGTGGACGACACAGTTCCTGGCACGAAACAAGGTAACGAAGAACAAGAACGGAAACCCATTCTACAAGCACGGCTTTGCTCAAGGGCCTACTGCGGATCAGCATTGTCAGCACTGCGGCTTCAAGACACATCTTTCAGGTCCAATGTACGGCGGCCCACTACATAATGTAGGCTTCATTGAAAGGGTGCTGGCCCAGCTTAATGAAGTTGATCGCGAGACATATCCGACCATGGATCGGATAGAAGGCATGTTGCATACAGCTCTGGAGGAAATTACGTTCGGCACAAAGTTGGAGAAGTCACAAGGAGCACAGAAGACTCAAGTTCTTGATCCTCTGATACCAAAAGCAGACCCAGCGGAGATAGACCACCACCCGTTCTTCTTCATTCCTAGCTCGGTCGCGAAGGTGATTCATTGCTCGGCGCCTCCGTTAGCAGCACTTCGAGGTGCGCTACGTCATGCTGGCTACCGGGTGACTATGAGCCATTGTAAGCCTGGCTCGATCAAGACCGACGCTTCATGGAAAGACGTATGGCACATCATGTTAGAATGGGCTCGACAGCGAGCACCACTGAAAAATGCGCTTAAGAAGGAAACCGCAGGGCATGCAATCTTGGCGAAAGCGAGCGCCACTGGTCATACCAAGCTTGCAGTCGCAGAACCACCACCCGCCGAGGCTCCACAAGACCCCATGGTCGATATACAGAGCAATGCAGGAAATGCTGAGCCCCAAGCTCCAATACCGGAAGATTTACCAGCATATGGAAGCACTAATTTCAAAGTAAATTTTGATGAGAAACTCGGGAAAGATCTCGACAGAGGTAAATATGTGCGGTATCAACTCGCTCCCAGAGAGAACTGGGGTCCAATGTCGCGCGCAAAGTAGTTTGGATAGCGAAATATATCAGCATTGTATATCCATTCTACAAGAGCATCGTGACTGTATTTGGACCATGTGCTGTATTGTGTTATTTTGTGAAATGCTAGCAAGTGCAATCTCCCGCAGCTTTAGCTTGATTTAAAAGATCTCGTGTCTGTCATGTCTGCAGCTACATGGGTGAAGGGTTCATGAGTGTGTGTCGTCCACGTTTATAGCTATGATGGTTCAAAGAAGAGACGTTGGGTGCAGAATACAAGATTGAAAAGCGGCTCGATTAACCGATAATCAGAATATATGTGAATGTTGTACTGCTGTGGTTCTTCCCTTCTATGCTCCTCACGTGGGTTGTCTCACGTCCTGATATCATATATTAGACAATTATGTCTCACGACACGAGATGGGTATATCATGTCAGTGACTAGGTTTTCTTTCGCTGCTTTAGTTTCTTTCGTTGGGTCACAAAGCGGTAGACAAGAGGAGTATGGGCGAACCAGCAGCCTTGAGCTACCGGAGAAGGTATAACCTTTGTGGTTGGGTTAGAACTTGTAACATTTAGGATGGTGAGGGTCAAGTATGATGTATGGTTTTTTTTTCAAAGATTGTGAAATAATTCTACCCTTAATTCGTCTCATATTTCAGTCATTACACTGGGGATCTCTACTCTCAAAGCCGACCTTCAGACTCACCATAGCTTCAAATGCTGTCTTGAAGCAGGATGATTTCTCTATCCTCTTCATTTCCATTGATGCGGCAAGCTCGGTATACTTGACTTTAATATTGACTGGTCATCATTCGGTGCCTACAAAAGTAAAGCTGGTGCGCTTTGGTTAGTATTGCAGTTGAAGCGAGACTTAATTTGCTCACTCTTTGGTGCTTTTTGTTTTAGCCAAATAGCCTAGAGATCACTAAGATGTAGTTCCAGCATGCCTAAGAATCGGCAAGGATCAGAATGACTTGTGATATTATACACGACGTTACTGGGTCAGACGCGTTTCCGTCATTGAAAGCAGAAGGATGTGTGGTGTGTAGGGCTTCGATAGTGATGGGGCTTCATTAAAGACGCGAAAACAAAAAAAGGTATTGAAAAATCCCTGGAAGTACTGCCTATTGTTGTACGATAATTCTCTGATGCTCCTGCACTCGAAGTTTGTTGAAATTAGCGAAAGCACACGTGAGCGGGGCTGAGGCAGACAGGATGCGTGCAGTTCCTGACGCCCAAGACTCAGCCTTGTTGAGTTGAGAAGGCTGTGCCTTCCACCACGCCTTGCTACATAAAGTCGCCGCCTGTAAGCCGAATAGGTGACGTCTGAAGCTTTATCGCCTCCGATGGAACCGTTATCAATTATCGCCTTAACTGGCAACATCTTGCAGTTCGTCGAAAAGGTTGCTTTCTTTATCTCATCCAGCCGAGATGTTTCGATTTCAGGTGCTAGCAAAGAGCATGTGGAGCTCAGCACAATAGCGGAGGAGCTTCGGGGGTTAGTCTCGCGGGTTACACCGACAGAAACTGAGAAACATGAGCAACTGAGCCAGGAAGAGGTGTCAATTCGCGCTCTTGGCGGACAGTGCAATGAAGTGGCACAGCAGTTGCTCGAAGTCTTGGAGTCCTTGAAGGTGAAGAGCAAGGATACTAGCTTTAGTCGCGTCGAAAGTCTCTACAAGGTTTTGCTTGCTGAGTGGAAGAAACCAAAGATTGAGGCTTTGCAGGAGCGTCTGGATCGGATTGGAGTAAACATCCAGACACATGTCACATCGTACGATTCACGAAAGATTATGAGTCAATTGGACGGGCTATCAGCGCAGAACGGGTTTCTTCATGCGCACAGAAATGGGGAGATCAGTCAGTTGAGAGATAACATCATAGACATTTTTGAAGACATTGGCATAAAAATGCAGATTAAAGAGAAAAGGAACCTGACGATGACAGCTTTGCTGAGTGCAGCGGCAAGCGGCTCCCAATATGCAGCTGAGCAACTTGTTCTCGAACAGTTACGATTCGAAGAAATTAAATACCGGTACGACGCTATCCGCGACGCACACGATCACACATTGTCTTGGCTATTCAGTTCCAGCGAGCAGCAGAGTCCTGCCACTTTCGATGAGTGGCTGGGCTCTGAAAGTGACCTTTTCTGGATATCTGGGAAACCAGGGTCTGGCAAGTCGACATTGATGAAATCCCTGAGTCGCAATCCACAAACAATTGAGAAACTAAAAACCTGGACGAAGCAGAAGCGCCTTATACATGCTGCATACTTTTTCTGGGATGCCGGAAAGTCAATCCAGAAGTCACAAGAAGGCCTATTACGATCTCTCCTATTCGACATCTTGCGTCAAAACCCAAATCTCATCGCACAAGTCTATCCCAATATTTGGCGACTCTTGTCTCCAGGTAAGCAAGGACCAGTTGCGGCGAACTTGACAAATTCAACGGTTGCAGTACCACTGTCAGTGCAGGGACTTCTAGAAACACTCAAAGTCGCAAGCACGGCCGCTGCTAGCTCCGAAACAAAATTTTGTTTTTTGATAGATGGGCTGGATGAATACGAAGGCCACGCCCACGACATGATTGAGCTCATCTCGCTATTGAGAAAACTTCAAAATGTTAAAATCTGCGTATCAAGTCGTCCATGGAATGAGTTCGAGCGCGAATTTGGCAAAGACATGTCCCAAACGCTCTTCATGCAGGATTTTAATGGCCCTGACATTAAGCGCTATGTGCATGATACGCTGAATAATGATGAAAATTACCAAGATTTGGAAGACAAAGAGGTCAATGGCAAGTTACTTGTAGAAGAAGTTGTTCAAAAAGCGAATGGAGTTTTCTTTTGGGTCTTCCTAGTCGTGAGGTCACTTAAAAACGGTCTAGGTAACGGAGATAGCGTAGCAGATCTCAGAAAGAGGCTCAGTGAACTTCCGAACGAACTCAACACGTACTTCGACCGGATCATCCTATCTGACGTAGAGGAATTTTACCATGGACAATCAGCGGAGATGTTCACCGTGACATTAGAAGGGGAAGAAGACATACCTCTTATGGCTTATTGGTATTTAAGAGAAGACTCGAAGGCTATAATAGCCATGGAAAAGAAACCACTGTCGATACAGCAAGTTAACAAACGGTCCAGAGACACGACAAAGCGATTGAATGCGTCATGTAAAGGTCTCCTCGAAGTTCGGCACATAACGCCTCTAGATGGATTGGAGGAGGAAAGTGCTTTGCCTTCAAGCATATTATTCAATCGAAAGGTTGGCTTTCTCCATCGGACTGTGCGAGAATATCTAATGCTCGATGAAACCCGAGCAATCCTGCGAAAATGGTGCTCTGCTGGATTTGACCCCAATGAAACGATTTGCAAGATTCTTGTAGCGCAAACCAAAATTTCACCAGGCGATGCTCAATATTCGCGGCAACTTTCCAATATCGATAATCTGCTACATCATCACAGCAGCCTAATCTGTCCCAAACCGGGTCGGGCGACTATCACTGAGTTCGACAGTCATTCTTCCCGCGCATTTCAGGGCAATTCCTACATTGACACCGAAAAGGACAGGTGGTTGAAAGGTACAGTGAAAGCGTGCTCGACCGGCAAAAGTGAAGCGAAAGACGAAAAAGGGCATGTTTCGAAATTGCTCGGAGGAATGCGACGTAAATTTCGCAAAGGTTTGCGCTAATTATTGATCGTGTATAACGATTCAGCAATTCATGTACGATGACGCCGAATAGTTCAAGGACGTTGGAACCACCACAGGAAGAGATACAGAGATGGCGTTGACGAGATCTTCAAACCACTTTGAAACACTCCTCCTTGCAATCATCAATATTCGGTGTGGCAAAGCCTTGCATACATCCATTGATATAGCATTCGCCCAAATTGCTATAATTCTCATTCGCCCTGCGAAAGATAAATGGTACCCTACTGCCATGTGGAATGCACACCAAGTCTCCAGGCTCAGTACCCTTAGGAACCAGGCAGAAGTGTCCGCGTTTGGTGATACCAAACCTTCTGCCATGGGAAGGGAAACACGCAGCGTAGAAAAGCTGCATCTCGAGCGTCGAGTTTCTATCTTCTGTTACGAGGAATGCTAGGAAGTTGCGAATTTGCTCAATAAGGTATTTGGGATTGTCCGGTGGGGTTGGTTCCCAAATACTGTTACAGCCACGAGCTTGGATTGTATCTGCAAACTTGAGAAGTACCTCCTCTTCGGTCTGCTCAGACCGCCTTGTTGTATGTTGAGCAAACTCGAACCACTCGCTAATGATCACGTTATTGAAGCCCCCTACTTTGTAATGATCGCAGTGGCGTCGCCATGGAAGATACTCGGATATAGCTTTGATGGAGTCCAATGTAATTCCACGCAGGTGCATCGCATTGTTATTGTCGAAACTGCATGACTCATCCTGAATATTTGAAGCCCGAAATCCACTGTTGGGGTGGTTTAGCAGGAAGTTATTCCTTCGAAGTGCAAAATCGGGTACCCAGGACGGAAAATTAGCTCTAAATTGCAATTGTGTTTCAGGAAGGGACAAAGTGAGCAATCCTAGAGGTTTTGCCGCTCCTGCATATTCCTTTGCATGTCCCGTCGTATATAATGCAGATGAGGATAGCTTTTCAACACCCTCTAGTAGCCAATCGAATGCGAATAAGTGTTCATCTGAGTGGTGGGTTTCGATGTGACAGTGCTGCCTAGCCAGTAAGAACTCCTTCCGAGACACCTTCACATCGGGCTGTAGCTGATAACGTTCCCGTAGATATCTTGAGACGAGAATGTTTAAGAGGTTGGTTGACGTTGGGCACTCGTGAGCAGAATTAAAAAAACAGAATTCTAAGGCTGCGCAGAAGTCATCCCAGGGGTATTTCTCCGATTTGAATTGCAGAACCAGGTTCCTCCCATTCATCCAGTTTTGCATTATCCAGTAACTGCGCTGAAGATATTAGCGGACCACAAAGTCTATATTATAAGCGTGATGAGAAAGTTGATCTGACTTAGCGTACTTTTGGAAATATGGGAGGTCAAGCAAATCACTTAAAGCCTGTAGACCTGCTTCGTCCTCGAACAGTGTCATTGTCTGAAGCTGCTGTAATGCAGCAACCGTGATCTTGAAGTTCGAGTGATATGGATCAGGGTCTGAAACGAGAGCCTTTCCACCTGTTAATGAGTCTTGTACTTGTTGAACGCTTGCTATCATTCTTGGAATTGACGAGGGTAGCGGTGCTCCAACCCAACAAATTGTACGTTCGGCCCTTGCATAGACATAATTCAACAAATCCAAGTCTCTGACATGCCTTGAATTTTCCATACAAATTTCATCTATCCAGAGAAGCCGCCATGGACATTCCTCCCGGAGCTCAGAAAGGAACTGGTGAAGACTG
The DNA here is from genome assembly GCA_003313425.1 of Pseudopyrenochaeta lycopersici. Taxonomy (NCBI): domain Eukaryota; kingdom Fungi; phylum Ascomycota; class Dothideomycetes; order Pleosporales; family Pseudopyrenochaetaceae; genus Pseudopyrenochaeta; species Pseudopyrenochaeta lycopersici. The sequence continues at coordinate 1,121,157 of NHZP01000012.1, read as the reverse complement.
TCCTTGATTTGCATTACCTCTCCATTACACACAATACGAGACATTTCACTTTCTTCAAAGACGTCCCATGACCGTGAAATTGCTTCAAATGCTGGGCTCGACTCTAATTCAACGTCTCGGAGCTCGATCTCAATCATTGATTTACGGCCTTTACGTCTGGGAAACAATTTAACAAGGGATATGGTTATCGGCACAGGATTTTGAAAACTTCGGCAAGGTCGATAGTTGCCTTCGATTAATTCTTGAGTATAGTATCGATAGTTGTTATCGGTTATTTGCATAAGTGGTATATGTCGAGTAAATAAGAAACCGTTCATCCGGGTTGTCATCTTTTGTTCAGGATTCTCTAAACTCTTGTGAATGTTACAGTTGCGCTTGCCGACGTGAATGTGAACCCTAGGCGTTGTTGTATGAATGAATGAATGGAATGATGGTCGAAATATTGAGGTTGAGGCTGAAGGTGGGGTGAATGAAAACCTCCAGAGCGTCATAAAGGTAAGCGAAAACTATACACTCGTGATCTTATGCTATCTTGCGCCAATCACGTGAATAGATTTCCATCATCGGACCTGCATAGAAAAGACCTCATAAATAGATGGTAATTCGCCCATAAATCGATAAGTATCGTTCTAAATCACTGTAGTTCTATCATTCGAGCATCAGTGCATATACCTGGAGATTAATAACTGAACCATGATTTGATAATGCAACCCAAAAAAAGTTCTATTCCCTTGCCTCTCAGCGAAAACGCATCTCAAGATTCTGTGAAACACTGATGAGAACCTGTAGTGAATGGGAAGTGTTGACTACAGAGTGACGAGACTTGGTCAAACGACTGGTCTAAAATACTTGTTGGATAATGATCTCAGTCGCTGTCAGCCTTGAGAACTTTTCGTAACCAGCGCCAGAGGGAGTACTAGAGTACCACAAAACCTCCACCTGGCGAATATCATACGAATTTTATCAGTACCATAGAGATATGCTATAAGCACATGTCTAGCGACTAGTCAAGACGATGTGTTGATCTTTGATCCACCTTTTCCAGTTATCGTCTCGTTGACTGGTTTGAGCAGTGGATGGCATGCATAAAAACGGGGCTAACTTCATAATTCTTCATAGTGGGTTGTACGGGTCGGTATTGTTCGGTCTTTCAAGTCAAATTTGTCACGCGGCAAGTATCGGCGAGGCTGGGAATAGGGCTGCGATGTCAAGTAAAGCAGACGATAGGCGCGGGGACCGCCCCCATCCTCCGCAGAGGACTACTACAGGGGTGGTTGGAAAAGCAGAACAAATCGCTTGAGATACATAACTTTGGGACTCAACAAGACGGAACTTGTCATCTTTCGTCGTATCCGGTTTGTGCTTAGCTGGATATACAACGAAGTGGTAGAGTAGCTAGGAAAAATGAAGCGTGGAAGGATGTTTGTCGCAAACATGAAATTTAATTGGCACTTGCGCCGGGAAATATTTCAACCCTATCAGTATCTATTGTCCCGTAGACATCGATAGTGAACGAGTGCTGCGCAACATTTGCATCATAAACGGCAGCTTATGTAAACTTGGCAGAACTTCCATCCGACCTTACCTTTCACAGCCTTGCTTCAGAAGGAATGTCCAGCCGCAAGATGCACGATACTCCTAATGTCGGACTATGCACTGAGAATCGATTGTCTACTTGGTTCCGGTACCTGCAGATTGTGCAAGAACAAGGAATCTCTGGTGCGCCGGTCGAAGCTAGCACTCCGCGGAGGGATATGGAACTTCAATAAAGATTTCCTCGGGTTTTTTAGCATCAGAGTAGAACAGTAAGACGAAAACTGACAATTAGAGCATTGCTTTTATTTGTTTGACGTGAACCTGGCGTATCAATTACGCACACCAGCACCAGCGGCTCCAAAAGCTCCAATAATGTAGCCATGTCAACACGACGTCACGTTCAATACTCGGCAGATGGAGCAAAATCAATCCTTGTAACCACGCGTTTTGCGGCTCGCCTAGGACATCCGATTGATCTAGAGAACTACTACGAGGCGCTTGATTCGTCCGCCATAGCTCTCCGATCGGAATCCTAGGAATTGCATGTCATGGATAACTTCTCGATACCTGCTCTATCCCTACCGCTTCGGTCAGTCATGAAATCATGGCAAAGTCTTTTCTGGAAATTTGACTGTTGTCATTGATATGCAAGCAATGGAGATGGCAAGTATTTCGATGCGGTCACACAGGGCAGGGCCCATATCGTCGTATATAACCCTTTCAGTGTGCCCGGAGGATTGTTTCTCTACAACACCACCGAGCTGATCTGATTTCGAGATGTTGACCAGGACTGTCTTCGCTTCGACGCTGCTTGCAGGCTTCGCCGCCGCCGTCCCCAAGCCCCAGGTCGAGGGTTACACAGGTGCGGATGCCAGCTTCACGGTCTCTTTCGACCCGGCTGAGACTCCTGCGACCGTCTTCGGCCCAGATTCTCAGATTCCCGCGATTCCTACAGCACCTGAATCTGCGCCCCCGCGAAGGAGTTCTGATGTCGATGGCCCTACCAGCCATGGACCCTACTCTGGCACTCCCACCACCACTGGTGCCGCAAAGGCACCGACCACGATTGGTACTGCCATTGCTCCTCTGCCCCCGAACCCAACCGCTACCTATTATAACACCAATGGCCTACCACAGAATCCAATGCCAATCCCCTACATGCCTGCTGGTGGCCTAGGTACCAACGGTACTGAGCCACGTTACCAAGTTAACAGTGACTTCGACTATGAGTCGATCACTCTCGGTTTATACCAAGAGTGGATTGAGCTTGACCTATTCAATAATGGTCTCGCTGTATTCTCCGAGCAAGACTTCCTCGACGCTGGCCTCACTGCTGAGGACCGCGCCTACATTGCCTTCATGGCTATTCAGGAAACTGGCCACGCTACCCTGTTGAGCAACATGCTGGGCGAGACTGCTCCTCCCCAGTGCACTTACGACTACCCCTTCCGCACTGTCCGCGAGTTCATCGACTTCAACATGAAGGTCACCCGCTGGGGTGAATCTGGTGTATGGGGCTTTATTGCTCATCTCGACTCTCGCGAGGTTGCCAACCTTCTCTCGCTCTCGATTGCCACCGAGACTCGCCAACAGATTTCTTTCCGCCAGATGCTTGGTCTCCCACCGCAGCCCGTATGGTTTGAGACTGGTATTCCCCAGTCCTGGGCATGGACATTCCTCGCTCCCTACATCAGCTCGTGCCCCCAGAACACTACCCGACTCGCATGGCAAAACTTCCCGGCTCTGTTCATCGACAACCAGCCGAATCCCAACCGATTCTCGCCGAATGACACTCAGCCCAATGAGGTTTCGGGTCGCCGCATCGCTGACCCATCGGACTCCACCATCCCTGAGGATGAGAGCTGTGTGAATGTCAACGCAACTGAATATCCAGGATACTCCTGCGCTCCAGGCATCGCACGCAACCGCTCTGAGCCCCTCTCCTTCCCCGGCAGACTCGTCAATCTGACCTGGGAGAACCCCGGCCTTGCTGTTGGCCCCAACAACTCTTACATCACCGCAACCACTGCTGGGGAACCGAAGTTTGTCGCCTGGGTTGCACAGCTGAACTTGACCTACACGCCTCTTGAGATTACCGGCAACAACACTGGCTTCACTTACCAGCCTGCCGGCGAGGTTTTCCAGGGCGACCCAGCCGTGAACGACACCATGTTCTTGGCACTCACGGATGCTGATCCGTTCCTTACGCCATTCAACTTGAGCATGATTAATCCTCATGTTGTCGCTCTTGGTCTGTACCAAGCCGGTTAAATCATTGTAAGCTTTGGAGTTTAGCTGTCATGTAATGGAAAGGATGAAGATTGTATGATACCATCAACGTAGCATTTAAGGTGTTAATCAGTAATGAACGAGAACTTTTCATCATAACTCTTATATGCTTTATTTTTGCTATCATTTGTGACTATATGTATTCAACTCTAGATGGTCATGGTCTTAGCACGATGAACACCACGGTTATATTCTCTTATGTTCGTCAAGTCATTACAGAAAGTACAGCGCGGATTAAAACCAGTGTTCACGATCAAGTGCAATAGTTATAGAGTTTTAAGAGCAGATGTAGTAGCTATGTAATAATCTCAATCAAGACAGGCCACGAATCAAGATGCATAAGTTGTTGTTGAAAGTTTAGAGCGTCGTTTGCACAGTAGACTAACCCCTCCATAGAGTTTCAAGCAGTCTAGCCGAATACGGCAACTTTAGCAGTCCGGACTATTTACGGCAAGAGAGGACCACAATTTGAAGACCCTAGAACAGGTGGGGTGCGCAGACAGTCCATAAAAGCACTCCCAACGCCCCTAGCATTGAATTTTTGGAACTTGATTCCCCTCTCGATATCTTTCTCTTGGTCAGGCCGAATTCCCTCGACAAGCTATACAAACAGCACAATGGCGACAGACGACATGCCCATCCCGGAACTGGTCCCCATTGGCGAAGCACCCACAGACATCCAAGCCATCATCGCACAGGAAAAAGCGTCTCAGTTGTTATTCTGGAATGCGACGGTGGCGTTCCAACTCGGGTGTGCGCTGCGCACGCGGCTTCTCGCTGTGGAAAAGCCAGTCGTAATCAACATCAGCACCGTGTCTACGCCACCGCACGTCCTCTTCCATGCAGTGACGCATTCGGGGACAGCGCTAGACAACGACTTCTGGGTGGCACGAAAGCGCAATGCCGTCATCAGGTTTGGGGCCAGCACGTGGAGACTGCATCACCAGTTCAATGGCGGGGATGAAGAGCTGTTCAAGGCGAAGATGGGGTTGGGGGAGAAGGCTGGGGAATATGCGATTCATGGTGGTGGCGTGCCGGTTTATGTGAAGAATGTTGATACGCCGGTTGCGGTTGCTATTGTGAGTGGGTTGAAGCAATGGGATGATCATCAGGTTGTTATTGAGGAGTTGGCAAATGTGTGTAAAATGTTGGAGAAGGGGTTTTAGAGTCGGATGTATTCTACGAAGAGTTTGATTAGCAGGAGCTACGAGATTGACCGCCACCAGAAGTGAGCCTGGAGATTGTCTGTACTCGCAAGGTATGAAAGAATGGTTCTGAGCCATGCTTGATAGCAACAAAGGCCAGCCATCAAAATAGGTCTGAAATCATTTGAAATGAACTTATTATATTCCGAACCCCTGGACAGAAATCCAAATGATACAATCCAGGACAGAGATGATCTTCTCAGCCTTCTTCCCTATCCATTTGATCTCGCCCTCGTTTCGCGAATCCACCACCCCTGCCACCCCTGCTTCCACCACCGCCTCTCCCCTTACCTCGCTGCTCGTGGATATCTTTCATCTCCCTGATTGCCACCCTCTGGGCCTCGCTAACTCTCTCCATATACACCATAGCCTCATCCTTGTCTACAACCTGCTCTTCGATCTGTTTTCCCAGCGCATTCTCAATCCTAAGCCAAATCTCCAGATCGTATTGTGTGACAAACGAGACGGCTTTACCAGACTTGCCGGCTCGAGCTGTGCGACCAACGCGGTGGACGTATGTTTGTGAGTCTGAAGGGAGATCGAAATTGACAACCAGATCGACAGAGGGGATATCAAGTCCGCGCGATGCGACGTCAGTTGCAACAAGTATATCTCGGCTTTTTGACTTGAACTTTGCGAGAGCTCCTAGACGGGCGGATTGGGAGAGTTGGCCGTGCAATGGGATGGCTCCGAAGCCGAGGGTGCGCAGGAGGACGGCTATTCGTTGGGTTTCGTTGACTGTGCGGGTGAAAATGATTGTCGGATGTCCAATGTTGTCATTCAGGAGATGGATCAGATATAAGTCTTTGTGCTTGTGAGGGAGGAAGAAGTATCGCTGTAACAGTGTGGACACGACCTGATGTGATGAACTCGAAATGGACACTCTGACAGGGTTTTGCAAAGCGGCTCGCTGCAAGCTTTCGACCTTGGAGGACATTGTGGCGGAGAAGAGGTAGGTGTGTCGTCCTTCTCTGGGCAAGACTTTTAGAATTTTGTCTAACACTGGTCCAAAATCAAGGTCGAGTAAGCGATCGGCTTCATCCAGGACCATGTACTTCAAGTACTTGAGCGAGAAGCCTTTCGTATTTTCCAAATGATCGAGCAGCCGACCTGACTAAGTTAGCATGAACCGAGTCTTGGTATGGCAAGCGAGCATACCAGGCGTTGCGACGATGATATGCGGTCGCTTGGACAGGGCGATTGCTTGTGGGACCATATCCATGCCTCCTACAAGGGTCGCGCACTTGACGTTGATGATGCTGCCAAGCGCGTCCACCTGCTGCGAAATCTGATATGCCAATTCTCGTGTAGGTGCCAGAATCAATCCAAACAGTGCTTGTGGCTTCTCTAGCAGCGATTGTAGTATGGGCAGCACAAAGGCAGCCGTCTTTCCTGAGCCCGTCTCGGCCAGTCCAATAACGTCGCGGCCTTCGAGTGCGAGAGGGATAGCTTGCGCCTGGATTGGCGTGGGAGTCGTGAATTTGAGGGCGTCGCAGGCGTCGCAGAGCTCCTCCCGGACGCCCAGGTCGGCGAACGTCTTGGTCGCTGCATCTGCGTCGACTGCGTTGGCTGTGGCGGATGTATCCGCTTCCTCGACAGCCGAAGTCCTCCGTACGTCCTTGCCATTTGATGCCGTGCTATTTCCATTTGCTATTGTCGCCTCTTCATCACTCTGGTCCTCATCATCGCTCGACTCGGGCGCTGGACGCGGCGCAGGCTTCACCGCAGGTTTCTTTGATAGAGGCTTCGAGCCCTTGGACGACCTGACTTTGGGGGGCGCATTACCCAGAGATGGGGCCCCTTCATTCAATTTCCTCTTCTTGAACGCCGACATGTTGCTGTGAACCGTGAACAAAGTTGGCTGGCTCCAAGTCGTAGTCCGCGGTCAAAAAACTTTGGCGGCGGCGATAAGATAAGAAAGACGAAATCTTGGCGTCGCAAAAAAGTTCGGGGGAGCTCTTCGCCGTCAACCACCAATCACCAACACACGAGTCCAGCACAACCACAACTCCACAATGGCCCGAGGAAGCAGCCAGAGAAAGAAGCAGTCGCTGGCGGACAAGCAGCTGGCAAAGAAGCCGCAAGATGGCCAGCCGAAGAGCATGGTGATCCGCATCGGCGCGCAAGAGGTTGGAAGCAGCGTCAGTCAATTGGTGCAGGATGTGCGCCATGTTATGGAACCGGACACTGCAGTGCGGTTAAAGGTACTTCATTTTCATCCTCTACCAAGACCATCCCCTCACAGCCATGACAGGAGCGAAGAGCCAACAAACTCAAAGACTACACCACCATGTGCGGCCCCCTCGGCGTATCCCACCTCCTCCTCTTCTCGCGCTCTGAATCTGGAAATACAAATATGCGACTTGCCCGTACACCTCGCGGCCCAACACTACACTTCCGAGTCGAGAATTACTCCCTCTGCAAAGATATCATCAAGTCGATGCGCCGCCCGAGAGCTGGCGCAAATGATTTCCAAGTCGCCCCATTGTTAGTTATGAACAATTTCTTGACCAGCGACACGGAGAGAGAGAAAATGGGCGACAAGGCCCCGCCAAAGCACCTGGAGAAACTGGTCACGGACATGTTCCAAGGCTTGTTCCCGCCAATACAACCGCACACTACACCACTGCACACCATCAAGCGTGTCCTCCTGCTCAACAGAGATCCTCCTTCAGAAGAAAACGGCTCTTGCACAATCAGTCTGCGACACTACGCCATCACCACCAAGATTACAGGTGTCCCCAAGGCCATAAGACGGTTATACGCAGCAGAGAAGTTGATCGGCAGCCGAGAGAAGAAGAAGCGCGCTCTGCCCGATCTAGGAAAGCTCCAAGATGTTGCAGACTACATGCTCGACCCCTCGGCCGCAGGCTATACATCCGCCTCAGAAACAGAAGTCGATACCGATGCTGAAGTCGAAGTCGCCGCTACTGTACGGCAAAAAGTCCTCTCGCGGCGCGAAAAGGAGCGACTTAAGAATGGTGACGACCCGGCAACAGCCAATATGCGCGCCCGTGGCGACAAGCCTCGTGTGGAGAAGCGCGCTGTCAAGCTCGTCGAACTCGGACCCAGGATGAAGTTGAGACTCACAAAGGTTGAAGAGGATGTGTGTGGAGGCAAGGTCATGTGGCACGAGTATGTGACCAAGAGCAAGGCAGAGGTGGCTGAGCTAGAGAAGAAGTGGGCACAGAGGAAGAAGGAAAAAGAAGAACGCCGGAGAGTACAGAGGGAAAATATCGAGAAGAAACGGAAGGAAAAGGCCGACAAGGGCGAGGCTGCCGACGATGACGACGAAGGCATGAATGATGAGGAGATGGCCGACTTTGAGGACTATGATATGGATGACGATGTTTGGCAGGACGAGGCTGATGCTGGCGAGGGTGGGGAAGACGAGGACATGGAAGACGACGAGTAATCTTTGATCTTCATAAGGAGCCACGATAATGATACCCGATCCATACTTCTGTCTACGATTTCTGTATCGCTCGAGTGCTTACTTTATCAGTCAGAGCGCTGATGTGGGCCTGCTCTCTCCTGTACAGCCATATCTATGCATATATTAGCGTCTTCTCTTATCAGATGAAGGGACAACAGACTTACAGTCTCCATTCGCATTTATGAGGTGTAACCATAGAATCTGCCTCGATCAAACTAATCTACATCATGGATGACAACCGGTCTGTATCTTGTTTCTGACACTGGTCACAAATATCAAATAATCTTCTTTGCCGCGTGACTATTTCTCAGGTCCCCTTTGGCTTCTTGATCAACACCTTCTCTCCATCCGCGCTCAACTCCCACCCCACCCCGTCCTTGACGAGCTCTTCCCATTTCCGATCCGTACATCGCTCGATATACCGCCGGTCCGCAGACATGTAACTTCGCCCCAGACACTTCAACGCGTGTACTCTCACCCCACCCTCGGCAAACTCCATAACGCTCCTCTGATACCCGTCCACAGCTCTCTTGCACCTCCAAAAGCTCACATAGTCATCCATTACCAGCGCTCTCAGCACGCCTTCTACGCGCCAGTCTTTGTACCCGTACATCACCTTGGTCGCCCGTGCACCCGCCAAGTCAGCCTGCCGACACGCCTGGTCCAGTATAAGCAAGCCCACGTACTCTTTCAGATCGTGCGGCGCGAGCGGGTTGCGCGGATGTATGTGCTGCAGCAGCGAGTGCAGAGAGGGCAGGTACGAAGCCCAATCGCGGCACAGAATCGAAACGTGGATGGCGAAGAAGTAGGCTCGTCGCGCGAAGTTGTCAAATCGATTCGACGCTGTAATGGCTTCTCGGAGTTTCCTCAGCGCCGCGAGGACGGTGGCTAGTTCCTCAATTGAGGGTGTGAATGCATTGCGTGGGATTGTCGTGTTGGACGAGGCCAAAGTGCTGGGTGGAGGTGCAAGAGGTTGTGGCGCGTGTTTCGACAGCAAGAGCGAGGAGAAGGACGACGTGAGGCTATCGTTTGCACTGGTGGCAGCAACTTTTGCACTGCTGACAGAAGCAAAGAGGCGATCCAGTTCTTCGCGGTTGAGGGCGCAGAGTTTCATGTACCGTTCGATTATGCGGTTGAAGTATACTTCTTGCGTTTTGAAGTCATTCAGCCTTTCATGGCTATCAGTCCTGGCCTCGCTGTGTGCACAAGTTTGGGGTTGACATTACCGTGTCTCTCCCTTACTAGGTAGTCCGTAGCTCTCGAGGACGTCTTCACGTACGGGCTTCAAGCGGTTCCACGCGCCTGATGCGCCTCGACGGCTGCTGGGACGGATTGGGTCCGAAGACTTCATGCCGGGGTTCGGCGGAGGGTTGCTTGGGCGGCCCGGTGGTGTCATGGCGGCTTTATACAAGGCAAGCTGTTGCGCTCCATTTTAGCAGCAGAAGGAGCGAGGCATGGTGCGCTTCGAATGAATACAGTCACCATCTGATCGCGGTGGTGGGAAGGTGGGCGGGGAGATGCTTCGGCGATGGAGGGGTAATGGCCGAGTTTGATGCGTGGACAATACTCTGTCCAAATGCCATTCACATGTTAAATGCGTGTCAATGTTTATTTCAACCTCGTTTCCTAGCAATCTACTCATCAATGTGCTGTCCATAACAAACGTTGGTCTCGCAACTTGCTCCAAACGCGGCCTAGCCTACAAAGTCGCGTCCCTGACTCTCTCCCGACAATTTCCCATGTCTATGACATGTGAGCCTCAACCATCCCAACATCCAAAAACACGCTATAAATATACTACAAACCCCCTTCTTCAAAAATTCACTTCTGCTTTCACTACAACTAACGCCAAATTAATCTATCCGTGTGACCGTTGTCCGCTACCATGGAATCCACGAAGAAAGCCGCCTCAAAAGCGGCCGAGGCTGGAAAAGAGCTGGAGAAGAAAGTCGAACAGAAACTCATATTGCTGTGGGATGAGCTTTCCCCGTGGCAACAAGACAACCATTACATCCAGTCTGGCTACCGAGCTCAATCAAACTCGTACGCAAAATCCTGGAAGAGCCTGGGATATCTACACAACGAGACTGTGAACATCTATTCACATCTACTGGGCGCTCTCTTTGCTTTAATTTCCTCCATCATATTGTACCAAACTCTGGCGCCGCGGTATGAAACTGCCACAAGAGAAGATGTCTTGGTATTTGGCTGCTACTTTGCTGGAGCTGTTGCTTGTCTCGGCATGAGCGCAACGTATCACACCATCCAGAACCATTCGCATGAAGTAGCCGTGTGGGGCAACAAGTTGGATTATCTAGGAATTGTGTTCTTGATCTGGGGAAGTTTTATCCCGATTCTATATTATGGATTTGGAGACGAGCCAGAGTTGAGAAGGACGTATTGGGCCATGGTGAGCATGCCTCCTCGTTGGCTGGTGAGGGTTTTGGGCTGACCAGGGTAGATTACAACATTGGCTGCGGGCACGTCGATTGTGTCCACACACCCCCAGTTTCGTACTCCAGCGCTCCGCCCGTTCAGGGCGCTTATGTTTGTGCTTATGGGCCTTTCTGCAGTGTTCCCAGTGTTGCATGGGATTAAACTCTGGGGTGTGCAGCATTTGCGGACAAGCATTGGATTAGATTGGGTTGTTCTGCAAGGAGTTCTCTATATCACCGGTGCAGCAATCTATGCGGCTCGGGTTCCAGAGAAGTGGAGCCCCGGCAAGTTCGACATCTGGGGCTCGAGTCATCAGATATTCCACGTCTTAGTTGTATTAGCAGCAGCGAGCCATCTCGTGGGTCTAGTCAAGGCGTTTGATTATGAGCATAGCCAAAGAGGTGGTACTGTTGGTGCATCGATGCTAGGAAAAGTGTGGCCCTAATCCATTGTACAATACGATAGCCCAATCAGATCTAACTTGGCCTCTGAACCCTAAACTGCATTGATAACTTTCAGTTGCACAATAGCTTGCGCAATTACGCCTGCGAATGCGACAATGAAGCTCCACGTATTTGACACTTCCAAGTAGAGAATTATACTTAGCAAGGCGCAAGTGGCACTGAAACCAGCAAGCACCCATATCCAGAACCAGCCCATCCGCAACAGTCGAGCATGCTTCAGGGTGGGCCATACGAACGTGACAAGTCCAAGAGCTGCATGATATCTCCTGCAATCGTTTGACAGAATTCAGAATCTCTGACGCTGCCTCGTTGGTTCGACTAGTATTTCCGAGCTAGTGCTACAGGCAAAACTGCAAACAGGGACACTGTAGGCACTATAGAGTTTAGGCTTGAACGTGCAGCCGTCGAGATGGGATACCAGGAACAGGCGTGGGCTCAGCTTTAGGCACCTCACCCGTGATCCCATGGAACATTAGCAATGCGCAATCTCCCAAGACAACCGAATAGCTTACCACCATCGCTCAGAGTTCGAATACTTCAGCAACTTCTCGTTTTCAACCCCACTTTCCGGAACGGCGCACGCAGAAGCGAAGTTACCCTTAAAGGGCTCTAACTTCCACTTGAGCGCGTTTAACAAGTCGCTTGTGAGAAATGAGGACTCCACTGCCTGTCTAATCGCGTCTCATATCCCACGAAAATTGACAAGAGCGCTTCCCCACCGTGCCAGCTCTCCCCCAAAATCGATCTCGGCAAAAAGCAAGATATTGTTTTGACGTAAACTCGCCGTCATGTATCCCAGAGAACCACTAGGACCTTCGACATTGAGAGCGAAACGTTGAATACATACAGGAAATAACATGAGCCAGTTAATTTGAATAAAAACTAGCACAGATTTACTCAAACTCAACTACATCATTCGTTCGACGAAGCCTTCAACGCAGAGCAAATGCTCGCAATGAGTCTGAAAGAAGTAGCCGCCACGGTTGAGTCTTGTCATGTTCACGTTCTCCTTTGATCAATCCCTATCGAGAAAAGTTCCTGTTCCAATGGAAACCTAGATGAACAGAGCAGACACAATCTGCGGTTTCGCAGACATCGCAAACACTGGCCTCCCTCCACCTGGATTCGAGTTAGAAATAAGCCATCTAGCAACCATTGGACTTGCAGAACCTTGATCCCTCTGAATAGAAGAGGCTAGGCATCTAAGATTTGCAGAGAGTCCTATGGATGACAGTGCTACTCTTCCGGTTGGTTCTTGCATCCTTGTAACGGAAACCAACGAATTCGTCGCTTGCCTTATTGTCGACCAATTTCTCGGTCATGACCACACGGTTAGATGTCCAGTAAAAAGCGTAACCAAGGATCAGTGGCTACAAGAAGACGCCTACACGAAAGACAGACCTATTTTGTACGAGCTCATCAAAGCTGCGGATTTGATAGGACTTTACGATGATGCTGTGGAAGTAACTCCATCGGCCATAGCAAGCCCTTCTGGTGATGCCGAACTAAAAGACACCTCACTCTAGGCATGCAGAATAATCAAGCCGTCAAAGATACCGAGGCGTCACCTTACACACCTGTGCTGTTTATACTACGTGACCGTGGGGAAGAGGCGATCCGAGCTCAGGAGATTGTCATTGTAGGGAAGCCGTCCTCCCATAACAAGGAATCAACACGCGAAACTTGAAATCTCTTCTAGAAATACTTTCTTAACTTCTAATTCCTGAAAAGTCACCAATGGTTGGAAAGCTTTGGAGAATGCACCGCAATCTCGTATAATTCCCAGGGCGCACGGACCTCTCGGTAGATCGCCACGCGTTCCCGATTTAGCCATGCAGGCGAACGGGCGATGACGCCGTGGCCCGATCGCTGCCAGCCACTTAGTATGGGGAAGGTCCTCTCTTGTCCAATCAGATGTCAGCATGGTCATGTTTCGCAGCTTTCCGCCCTGGAGCTCACCTCGTAGCACTCGGGTTCCTGATTCCTCAACCACCACCCTTCTTCCTCTTCACAGTTGCGCATCTCATACCCATTCGCGCATCATCTCTAAGCTTCTCTCCTTCATTTTCTTCCCTACACGCATTAATTGCCCTTTGACCTCACTCTTGCGACGCTGAAAACGGCTTTTGAAGCATCACGTCATCTCATTCCAGCTGCAATTGCAGAGCGACAACACACACCATGACTGACACCGAGATCCAGAAGGGAGACCAAGGTACGCGGTTCTGATTCCCCTCATTCCGATGGCTCTTCCAATATCTAGTCGCTGCTCGGTGGCAGCACGGAGTTTGGCGCAATGCGCTCCTATCTTACACCGAGTTCAGATTTGCGCGCAATTGTTCGGCATACATACCATCAATCGCGCTTTCATCTAGAAAGGGAATCTAGTGCTAATATGTTTCTAGTCTCATGGAACTGGGGCTCAGGTCAACCGAGCGGCGAGGTTGCCGAGGTCAAGGAGCACGGCGAGATCGCCATCGAGTCCCATCGCGGCAACACTATCAAGAAGAATGCCGACCCCGAAAACCCTGCTGTCCACATCACGAGGCCCGGTAACGATGTCGTGAAGCGCGCATCTGAGCTCCAGGTCGACAAGAAGGCCGAAGGCGCCAATGGTCAACAGTCCAAGGACGAGTCGAAGGAAGAAGAAAAGCAGGCCGAGCCTGAGGCTGAAGAAGGCAAGGCAGAGTCAGAGAAGAAGGATGACGAGAAGCCGGCAGAAGCCGAGGAGAAGGACAAAGAGATGAAGGAAGCTCCAGCTACTGAAGACAAGAAAGACAGTGCTCAAACAAATGGCGAGCCTAAAGCAGAGACATCCAAGGAGGATGAAGTCAAAGATGCCACTAAAGCGGACGAGAAACCCAGCGAGACGCAGCTGGATGAGTCAAAAGCCGGTTCGAAGCGCAAGGCTGAAGACTCGGCTGCCGAGGCAACCAATGGCGCCGATTCTGACGCCGAGAAGGAGGAGCCTGCGTCGAAGAAGACAAAGACAGATGGCGCTGAAGGCGAAGATGATGGTGAACCCAAGAGCAAGCCTAAGAAGGCTGGTCGCCCCAAGAAGGAGAAGAAAGACTCCGCTCATAAGAAGCAGCCGAAGAAGGCTGCGACCGCCGATGGTCAACCAAGGCGCAGTGCCAGGAACAGGTCCTAAAAGCCATTATTGATGTGTGTAGTTGGCAGTTGATTAAAAGTCAAGCCGAAACTTCGCAAACGCGCTGATTGGAAAAGAATTGGATTCATGTGCTTTGGCGTTCTGGCAGAGGAGGATCAAAGATGGTACACATGGTCGACTATTTGATGAAGAATGGGGCTTTTCTTCAATTGATGGCGCTGATGGTACGGCTACAAAATGGTCGCAATCATGATGGAGCTGTCTTTGGAATGAGTGATTCGTATTTCTTGTTTGCTGTACAGTACTGGCAATTTTGACGCGCATCCTAATAGGGGTGAAAAAACTCGAGTGGGTATGGTTAAATGGAAAACTGCTTGCTCCATCGGGTGCGCTGTCTGTAACGAGTGTTAGCTTATCGTCTCAATGACGATTTGAGAACGACACCCTTGACCCAAGGACTGACTGGTCCTTTAAAGACTCGCGTGAAATCATGCTGAAATGTAGCGAGCGGTAAATGTCTCAGCTCACATCCTAAGTGTGCATCGCGTATTGCACTTGTAGACCTTGAGGAGGTTGAGGGGGAAAAGTGATCAAACGTTCGCTCCAATTTGACGAAGAGACTTGGCGGGGCAAGGACCACTCCAGCTGATCCCAGTGCCAGTGCCCATGTCTTCGCTCTTTAAGGCAATTTGTCCCCGCTCGCGATTTCATGATTTAGTATCCAGATTATTCGCGGTGCAGTTCCTACATCCGCGCCCATTAGAGTCGAGGAGCATCCTGAACAATACCGCACCGCTCGCGGTACCTTGGGACGAGGTGAAGACTGTCTACAACGACCTTTATAGCCTGAATAAGGCAAGAACAAAGGAAGCCGAAAAGAGGAGAATAAGGCCTGCGAGTAAGCTAGCAGTAACGAATTCGGCCTTGTCTGCACCACTACATGTCGCATCTAGGAATGTCTCTCGGCGAAAGCGCTGTTCTGCGACAATGGAAGTAATTACTGCCAGAAATGACAGGTGTTAGAGTTTCGGTTCTTTGCATAATCAGACATTATTGTATGTCATATAAACATGCGTTCCGGCCAGACACAAGGAGTTCTTGAAAATAGGCAACAGCTCTCATTGTCCCGGACAAACAACTTTAATTGAGTACATAGAAAATTGGGACAAGAAAGAGTCTCTTTCTCAACTCAACAGCGTTACAACCTTTAGTAACCCAGGGTATGCACCTAAACTAGGGATATAATCCCCTTGTCTAAGCAAGATACGAGTTCCTTGATTCTATTCTAGGCCACATGCTAAACCTCTACAATTTCAACACCTCTGAAACGGTAAAGCTCAGATGTGCGATGAAAATGCGTGCATGCCATATCTAACCAGCCACAGAGTTTTTTCTCAAGCTTGTATGTGAACACACGTCGTTGCTGTCGACATTTACACGACTGCGGCGACTGTTATATTGCTACCTGCTTGGACACCCCGGCACTGACCATCGCCGCAATGCACATATGTGCAAAATACCTCCAAACAGTATTCTCGACCCAAGAATCATGTTCTATTGGGCAAAGCTATCATCATTTTCTGAAGTGGCTTTAGGACAGATTCGATGGTTGCAAGTGCATCCTGTCAAGCTTGCCGCGATTTGAAGTGTTCTCTGTCGTTCGTCTCTTTCTTTCCACGACCCAGTCATTTTCCCAAACCAAGCAGTCATCAAGAACTCTCAGTCAGGCTACACACTTGGCCATGGTGTATCGTTTGGTATGAAGACTAAAAACCTGCTGAGATTATCGTGAGAGAAACTGGCTTAAGTCTGTAAGAGTTTGTGGAATCTGCACAGCCAGTGACTTCTATTACTATACCCAAACGGAGACGCTAGCGACGAAAAATCTCCGAATGCGGCCTCAATAATGAACAATCTGTGAAGATGGCTAAATGTAATGCTGTATTTCAACCTCAATGGGGTAGAGGCTCCTAAATCTATCACAGAAATCCGCCGCTTGATCTGGGAGCACAGATCTGGAGGTCATCGAATTGCAATTTTACCGCAAAATAGTCATCTTACGTATACACTCGTTCAATAAAATTAATTTCCAGGAGCTGGCAAAGGATCTTCCTGTTCAAGAAGGAACAATCAAAGACGCATTAATACTGTTACCAGCGCTAAGAAAACGGAGCCACCATTGTGACACTGAGCCCTCCAGTTTACAGAACACAGTCCCAGTTTCAAACTGGAGTCTTAATGAGGAAATCCACCGGAGCCTTCAGCACGAAGAGAATAGGCAACGAAACAAGAAAAGCCTTCTTCAAAAAATAAGTCTGCCAAGCTGAACCTAGATTCGCTGGGGGTGTTAATCCATCATACAGAGCGTGGAATGTGCTTCCAGTGTATCCAAGAATCAAAAGCACCGGCCCCACTGTATTGGCAAGGATATTTGCTTCTAACACATTTCGAGAGTGCTGACCAATAAGGACATGGCAGCGTCGCAGCACTCATGATGCCAATTGTCAATACCCCCAGGCTGTCCCCTGAGGTTATCTGTAACTAAATTCCAAGGGACATGGTGGATTTAGTATATTTGCGGCCAATGAACAGAAAATCCGAGTCGACTCCCACATTTTTCTGGCAGGCGGAAGTATTTCGCTTCAAGCACATGCGTACAGCTTACGTAGAAGGTTGGTATCTCAATCTATTGAGCGAACTTCGAAGCAATCTCTCTTAATTTACCCAGCACACGTGGTTGACGCCGGTTCGGGACTCGATTTCTTCAATAATACGGTTCATCCCACTTTAACGCGTGATGATGACGAGTTGAGGGTTGGTGTCATATTTTAGCAGCTGCAAGAGGGCAGTGTTGTCACGACGACTAGAAACTTCATCGAGCTCAAAACGATATCATCCGGATTGGATATTCTAAAATTGAAGAAGTCTAATGGCTTTTAGGAGGTCAAAATAGGTTCAATAATCAAGTTTTAGGACACGTTTTAGTTCTGGTATGGGGTTTGGATGAATTAGTATAGTGGAATTGCATCTCGAAAGTAACTAGGAGCTGTAATGTCGGCGATGAATACTTACACCGTTTTGTACAGCTTTGTACAACTATTGTTAATATCTCCGTCAGATGTACGCAATATTCTATCGGACTGACTTGGTGATCTTAATCTCACCGCCTAGAATATGTGCTTCGCTTGTTGAGCCTTGAAGTTGTGCAGTTGGATTTTCTTGCTGTACCTTCATTGCGTGGCTCGCAGAGTACGATGCATTCATCGCCTTCCTTATTGTGGCGTGAAATGCCCACAGGCTACACAATAGGAGTGGACTTTGCGTAATGTCAAGGATCGAGTTTCCCCTAGGTCTGAAGATATGTCGAAACAATAGGTGAAAGGTGGCAGCGCAGCCTACTATGCTAGCGCCATTTTCAGCATACCCCGGACTAAAACAATTGATATACAATCTGTAAAATAGAATTATCACTGCATATTTGATCTCGGTCGACATTCTCATTTAGTGTGAACACAAAACCAGTCTTGATATATTCGTTACTCGTAATTAAGCTATCACGCATAGCGTTCCTAGCTATACTTTTACCTTCAAAGACCAACGCTTCCCCAAACAAGCCCACCGACTAAACAAGAAGCTGACCAGACTTAATCCCAATATCGCACAGAAGAAAGCGACCATGGACTGCGCCCCGACCGTTTCAACAAGCTCACCGCTAATTGGGATACACACAAGCGTAGCAAGGCTAGCAACGAAATACATCGACCCATAGTAGCGCCCAAACTCATCAGCGCGGCATAGTTGCCCAAGACATGCGGGCGTGAGTGCCATCCAACTCCCGGTTCCAAAACCGAACAGGGCCGCGAATGAGTACAATGCGGCGAGTGATGAGGTACCCAATGGTAGCCACAGCACTAACATCCAGAGAAGCGTAAAAACAATCATAATCAGCAGTGTGTTGAACCTCCCAATCTTGTCCGCAACGTATCCTGGTAGCAGACGCCCGAGACAAGAAACACCATTTAGAACCGAGATGAGATTATAGCCAGTGGCTGTTGGGAAACTCGTGCTTAGAGTGGCATAGGTGGGTAAAATTCCTAGTGCACCGAAAAGTACGATCTCAAACCCAAAAACACTCATAGTAAATAGACTCAGTCGAAGGTCGCCATATATTGAAAGAGAGATGATGGCTTTCTTCTTCGCGGCGGCAGCCGGTGGGATGCGAGCTTTCATGAGTGTGTTCCCGACAACGAAGCAGAGAAGGAACATGAAGCCAATGATTCGGAGAGACCAAGCATAACCATACCTTGGAAGGGTTTGTTGCAGCATCAATGGAAGGGTCAGGCCACCACATGATGACCCCATCATCGCGATACCCTGGGTAAGGCCTCTCCGTTTCTTGAACCATTGAGCGACCACTGCTAGGCTTGTTGTTGTCAACATGGCACCTGAAACGCCCCCGAGCACACCGCAGCACAAGATCATCTGCCAGAATGTGTCACACTCAGCTAGCAAAAACACCATCAGCAAAAACCCGATGCTCCCGGTCAGCGCTATCCACCGAGGGCCATAACGATCGAAAAGTGGTCCCACCCAGATACCCAGCGCAAGGGAAAGGTACACGAAGACCGAGGGAATCCATCCGATATCGCGAGCCGTCATGTGTGATAGCTGGTGTTGACTCCAGTAGTCTTGCAGCGTTCCAACAGACACCATAAAGCCGAATGATGGGAATAAAAGAAGCCATGCTGATGCGACGACTAGCCAAGCCCGCAAACCACCTTCCGGGAAATCGTCTTCAGCGTCGACGATTGGGATGGCAAGTTCTTCCTCTTGCATATCTATTGGCTGCGTTCGCTGTGATCGTGGTCGGCTGCGCGATTGGGTTTCTACTACGTGATGGGCAGAGTGCTTCTCTTCGCTCCCAGCTATCGATCCGCCTGTCATTCTGGACACTGTACGTCGCAGGCCATCCCATATCTCATCGGGTTCGGCGTAGATTTTGCCATCGTTAGAAGCCGGCATATCCTGCATTTGCACTGCTGGATTTGCTGTTGGGTCCATGTTGCTTCGAAATCCGATTCTTGTATTGGTTTCTTTACAGTGGTGTTTGACGCACCTCAATGTTCTGACATCCGGGTTCGAGGGTGTTGCGGCATCTCAAAAGCAGACATGTAATTATGCGAAGCTGGATATTTAGTCCGTTTTCGCTCATGCACCTATGACAGCGAAACGCAGCACGCCCTATCGGGAGCCTAATGTTGATAGATCGCCATGTCGGGACCAGTCCCGATGTATGGCTAGAATTGCCCCGCTCAAGCGGTATCGGATCGCTCGAAGCAATCCGAACTCCGCTACATCTCAGTCCACTTTGTTCCGAGATCTTCGTTGTGACTCCGGTTTAGGTGGAGTCTTACCGTATGGTTAAGGGTGACTACAGTTGAGGCTGCGTGCCAAGATATTCATATAAGAGCTGGGCCGACGCTGTGTAGCAGGTAGTGGCGATTGGTCGGCGCTGGTGAGGATCGCGTCAAAAATAGTGATGCGGAATTCAAGACCGCTTGACAAGAGTCTAGCACACTGCTCTCGTGGTCGCCAAAAATAAGGGTGTAACGGCATGATTGCGGGAACAATGGCTTGAATCCTGCTGACAAAGAGATTAATTGCCCCAGGAATCTACCCCCCCACTTTTGCAAATTTCTTCTAAATTCATCAAAAGTTGCACGTGTTTGGGAAGATAGGCGCTCGTCATTATTCATAATGGGCAATAAATGCCCGTTATCTCTTTTTGCGATGGTCCAAAATAGTCTTAATGGGATGTTTTTCACCCCTTGCGGCGGGAGTGCCTACCCGCCACATATCCTCATCTTTTGGCCTGCTGTGGCTCTTGGGGGAATTGTAGCTAGTGGGCTTAGTTTCACCACAGGCGTTTTGAACACAGTATGAATGTCTTCAAGTATAGCATCAGCTCAGCACGCCTCTCAAGTGCCTATACTACTCACGGGCAGCTGGTGCTTGTACGAGCTGCTGAAATGTGATGCTGTGATTTTACTGTCACTGTCGCGGTGACTTTCTCCACTACGCTAACATTTGACGGACACCGACCTTTGAATGACTCACAGAGGCACTTGAAGGTATTGGTCGACGGTATGCGCGTGAGCGTACTAACTGGTGCAGACTTGCTATTGCTGTTTTGAGGGAGGACCGTTGCTGCAGTCTTGTTAGGGAAGCTTTTTTGAATAAATATCTAGCCACAATGGTGAAGATAGGTACTGACACCGAGGGAAAGCGCTGACAATGAAAAGGCCGAGTAATGTGATGAGCAGCATAATCCAAGCTTCAACAAGACAACAAGAAGAACGAGAATGTATGAGCGAATGTTGTACTTGAAACCCTTGCCAGGTTATCAAACGAATTTTATAATATCACAGGTGGTCATATATGCCCGCATCGTCATGCAAGCGATGGCTGCAACCAAAAGCAGAAACCACTTAGAGTGCTCTCTCAATTTTGGTCGGAGTGCAACCACTTAATGATACACGAATTCCATTATTGGAATGGAAAAGAGAGTGATTATCAATTTTTAGGTCCCATTCATGCATGCTAGTGTCCGAGGCGAACAGGATTGCAGCCGAATGCACTATGCCAACCCCATTCCTCGGTCGAAAAGCAACCACCTCGCATAGAGTTCACCGATTGTGCACTTTTGTAGAACGTTACACGGGATTTGAAGCACCATCTGAGGCCGTTGTAAGTTAGACCATTTCTCGTATATCGTGAGGATGTTGCATATTAGCAGACATCCCGGGCCAAAAGCAGTAAGATAAGAAGGAAACCGAATGGGTTCAAGATGTTCTCACCCCTATGATCCTTTCTCATCACTCGAAAACCATGTTATTCACCAAATCTTCTACGCCTAAACCACTCAGTTTTGCACCTTCTCAACAGTGGGACGGGAATGATGGACGATGGAGTACATTTATAATACGCGTCGGTACACCTGAGCAAAATTTTCGGGTTCTTCCGGCATCCAAAACTGGAGAAGTGATTATACCTCATGTCCAAGGTTGCTCTGGCAGCAACGCATATCCAGATGATTGTGGCAGTCGCCGAGGTGTATTTGACTTCAACAGTCACTACAGCCCAGGATTTCAGTCCAATGCGTCCTCGACTTGGAGCGAAATCGGTATTTACGGACTTGAGTTAGAAACACAATTAGGTTACGCAGCGAATGCATCATACGGGCTCGACAATGTTGGATTGATGCTACAGCATTCCGGTGGACCAACCTTGAAGAGACAAGTGGTTGGCGGCATCTCCAAGAAGGCCTTCTACCTCGGGTTGTTCGGGCTGAGTCCAAAAGCTGCAAACTTCAGCGATTTCGACTATCCACAACCTTCATATATTTCCACTCTGAAATCTGAGCAGATCATTCCCAGCATATCTTACGGCTACACCGCAGGCGCATACTATCGTAAGAAAGACTTGAAATATCTATATAATGTCTTTCTAATAAGTTTCAGAATCGCCAAAGGTATTTGGCAGCCTTACTCTAGGCGGCTACGATGAGACTCGTTTGGTACCAAATCGCATCTCTTTCCCGTTTGACAGCGACGACAGCCAGCCAACAAGTCTGAAAATACATCGCATCTCCGCATCCAACGCTTTGAACGGGTCAATGAGTCTTCTCGAAGATTCTATCTATGTACATCTTGACTTCACTGTCCCACACCTCTGGCTACCACGCGATACATGCGATCGCTTTGCATCAGCATTTGGCCTCCGCTACGACAATTCAACGGACCTTTATCTGGTAGATGACGATACTCACAGTAATCTTCGTGCGCGTAACCCTCTAGTTACAATCGGGATAGGTGCTTCCGCTAATCCTGTTGAGCGAGTCAACATCGTCTTACCATATGCCGCATTCGATCTGGAGGCCTCTCACCCACTATATCACAATGCGACCAGATATTTCCCTATTAGGCGTGCAAACGAATCACAGTATACGCTTGGTCGGGTCTTTATGCAAGAAGCATATATTGTTGTTGATTACGAAAGGGGAAATTTCTCCGTTCATCAAGCCTTGTTTCCTCCATCGAATGAGCAAAATATTATTCCAATTTATTCAAAAGATGCGAAGATTATTGCCAAAGAGGGCTTGAAAACTGGCCAAATAGTTGGAATTGTATTAAGCGCAGTTGTATTTTTAGGTATATGCGTCATGATCGTCATCGTTTCGCAACGAAGAAAGAATGCCCTGGAAGTCGAGAACCACGAAACTTCGGAAAAGGCCAACGAGTGTCATGATCCGATAGATTCACAGTTCACAGAATTGCCGGAGTGCGAAAAATTGTATGGAGAGATTATGAGCCGCGATATTCTCGAATTGCAAGGGGAGCAGGGGCGCGAAATGGAGGGAAATACGAAGGGGCATCTAGAATGTGCACCATGCGAGCTACCGGGTCAAAGTGTATTCAGTAAATGAGTACTCATATGGTCCTGGAACAAGCATGGCACGCTATGATTGATATATGATAGAATACAAAATGGCACTATGAAAAGTGAAGAAACAAACCAAAAACTGAAAAAATATATCAAAAAATATGCGGGCCAAGTTCTAGCGGGGTTCTTTTAAACATTGAATCCATATTTTGAGCCCTTAAGGCACTCAGCTACTGTCAAAGCATTAAACGGCCTGGAATCTGGATTCGGAATGAGGCGTCGCGGAGATGAAGCTTAGCAGCAATAGAATGAGGACTTCGACCTATGGAGCTTCATCTGGATGGACATAGAACTTGCATCGACTGGTTTGAACAACGCGTTTTGGAAAGCGGTCAGCCATGGTTCAGAAAATTTGTTCGGAAAACCCGCATAAGCCGACTTACCCAAAAAGTGCCCTAACCAAAATCCATTTCCATACCCGACCCTGAGCTCCAATTGTAACAAACTAATTTGCGTCTAATCCATCCGGAGGTAGGTGGCAGTGCAGCATGATAAGCTTGGCTTCCCAGAGCTGGGATCGCAAGCGACGAAGGGTCTGATGTGGGGATCTTATGCTGCGTTGGATCAGCCGTATTCGAGAACGCTGTATGCCTTGTGACCTTTGCTGCTCCATCTGGGTGTAAAACATGCTTTGTTGAGAGGAACAAAGAGTTTTCATATTGCTGGCTTGCTGAGACAGGCCCTTAGTCATGACTCCTGGACGATTCTTTGGCGTTATTAGAGGGAGCCGGGTATGTAATGGAAGAATGGCATATTGCGTTCTTGTGGTGGGCGCAAACACCGCGACCCAGATCTCCTCATCTACGTAGACATGCTGAGCCGCGAGGGGATACAGCAACAGATCGTAGGGGATAGTGTTATCTCATGGCCATTGAGCCTATGGCGGCAAAGTATTGTCGGGCGTTGTTATATTCGATGACGCTGCTGGGTCTGGTTGTAGCAATCAACTACGTCGTAAATCTAATCGAGGGCAAAATGACGATCATGCCACTATGCGTGCTACTCCATCACAGTGCCTCAGTCCAAACGAGAGCAACAAATAACAAGCTTTAGTATCCCAAAAGTCAATGCACAACTGGATGAACCCCCTAAATCCCTCCTAACCCAACGGGCAAGATATTGGCTCAATAAATTGATTGGGCATGTTTCATCCAATGAGCTCATCTTGGATTGCCCTGACTCCCAAGAACCATGGACACCTTTTGACTCATCGGCGGATTTGCTACAACTTTGGTTCGCTTTAGCCAAGCCAGAAAGACGAAAAGAATATATAAAGGATACGGGGCTGACGCTTCGCAGACTTTTATTCGCGCTCAGCGGTCCTTCGACTGATGGTATCTTCAACTCCCCAGACCCAAGTTACACAGGAGCAAAAAAAGTATTTACGTGGACTGTCAAGTTCTGTTAGCTGCTTTTCTTGCTTCACTTCGCACACCTTCGAGGGGGAGTATCCATCAGATATATTGTGTTTTAATCATAGCTTTTCTTGCAAAGAGCCCACTGGAATTCTGTGCAAGGATGGAATGGAAAGGAGAGGGAAATTTGGGGTGAGGGGAGAAAAGCTTCGCAGATTTATTGCGCTTAGCGATCCTTTGATTAAGTCATCTTTGTTGGTATGGTCCAGAACATAAAGAAAGTACTGACCGTGACTAGAATCAATTTCGAACCGGGGCTCGGTGTCGAAAGCGGATAGACGCACCTGCACACTTCTACCGCATATATACTTTGATGGGGAAACGAGGGATAATTCAGTACAAATGCTACACTAAGCGGGCAGAGGCAAGGCAACCGATGATGAGTACTCAAAGCATTGTTTTGCCTGTGACATCACAGCTGGTACTTTAATGTGCCTGGTTGTTCGATGCGCGGCAGGAACCTTCAAAAGGCAGGTACTGAGGTTGCCAGATGGTCAGTGATGAGCGTGCGTCGACAGGAAGGCTCCTGCCAACTTGGATCGCCCGCAAGCATCTAGTTAGGCAGCTTCTTGAGCGCATAGCGTAAGACTCTGAGACCACCATTTAGTTTACTGCATTTTGATTATCAATATGAAAAGCCAAAATTCACAGAGTATCTGAGTTTGTACCAGAATAGGGGTTTGCTTATCATGTTGGGTGAACCAGGCTTGGGTTACGCAGAGGCTCTTTCTGTTTTCGAAGTTGTAACCTCAAGATTATGATTACGCCCTGTTGGAGCCTCATCTTTTCTGATGGCACTGATCATGGATGACACAGCTATCACCAGTGGTGCAATAAGGGTTAAGCTTAGCACGACCCCATTAGCTGGCAGCCTACATATTGTCTTCTCATTGAGATCTTCTAGCTGACGTAGAGATTGAGGAATGCAGTGATTCAAGTGGTGTCCGATTCTTTGCTGGTTCGTGCACATGTAGAAAACATCCTTCACATAAGCCCCTCCGCTAACCTGAGATATCAGGGCCTGATTCGATAAGCGACCTTTGAAATGGGACACTACTTTCACAAGCACAAGCACACGTACAAGTGCTGCTTTGCCACGGCATCACACTATGAGGTGTCAGCACATTGAATTTGAATAACAGGTTACATAGGTAGCTGTGACCTGCTATCGATGACGGGTCGATCGCGGTCCAGCTATGCAAGCTCAGGCTAACTGATGGCATGCGTTACATGCAGAGCATGCGCCGGAAATAGTGGTAAAGCGAGACATGGGATGCGGCGGCATTCAGTCAGTCGTTGATCGATTGCGATGTCTCAGCACCTTTCGAACGAAGCTCACGAGTCATCATCGATTGTGGCAACCCCTTTCGAGACGTCCAGACTGTTTTCTGACCATATACAGATTTCTATCCACCAGCACTGAAGAATGTGCTTGACGATTTCTCCGAATACGCCGATATGTTGTTAAATCGGATCCGAATTGCAAGATCAAGAGCATGATGTTACAAGGAAGGAATAGAACTTTGCGACATGAGACATTGGGGCGGGAATGGTTGAACAGAACTAGATGCGAAAACGCTGGAATATATGTATACAGTCTCAATGTTGTTGTCGTGACAAGCAGCGTCTTCCAGAGCCTGTGGCGGAGCAGGCTTGGAGTAAGCCCGCGAATGTAATCATATCCCCGACCATGCATTTATCGGTGCGCCGCAGTTGAGATTCGGGGCTGTTCAGTCGATATTGGGATCCAATAAAGGAGTCTAAAAAGTGCGTGATAGGGAGTCGCGGCGATGAAGATAAACTTATCAGGATATATGGCAAGCGACATGTCGCGTGTAGCTATGACGAATGTATGCTTGAGCAAACGGTGAGGACGCATAGGAAATCAGCTCAGCATGGCTTCTGTGTCGAGGGCATACACAGTCACTGGTAGTAACTGCGGGAGTATTAAGCCATCCGATGGCGAACTCTAGTCCAACTCCAACATGAAGGGAATAGTCTTCTCTTCGTGGCTGCATTTGTTTCTTGCATTGCTAGACTCCAAGTATGGTCAGCTTAGTATTCTAGCGAGTGCGCATGTAGTTTGATGTGTGACATGGATGATCGTCGCGGGCGTTCGAGCTGGGTTCAAAGCTCAAGTATCGTCGACCCCTGGTACGGAAAGGTGCGAGGACAAGCAGGAGGAGGAGCTGATTTGGCGAGCAATGCAATAGATGCGTGATGTACCGCGACACAGATACGGGCCCAGGCAGTATCATTCAGTATTACTACTAGGAACCTTGTCGACTATAACTCAACAGTATTCACAACTTGAGCCAGTTCCATCCTCAAACACCTGCGATCTCCTTCTGGCCCCCCGATATGTGAACCACCTGAGCTCGTCCATCATATCCACCTGAGGAGAGATCAATAGCGCCTAGCGGCAATGTGTGCGTCCAATTATCCGTGACAGAGGTAGGAGCGGCGGTCGTTACGGCGAGCGAGAATGACTGAAGCCAAAAGCGTATATCACGATCGTAGCAAGAAGCAATATTGCAGCGGTGTAGAATGTGTGGTGGGAATGACGGATACGAGGAGTTCGTTCTCGCCGCCATTGTCGTATGCATGCATGGCGTCGCGGTCAACCCGGTGTAGCGAACGAAGAAGCAGCGTGGTTGCAGAGTGAAAGGAGGGCCATTTAATTTCTTGAATGCCAGTTGAACAATCGAAGAAATCAATGGGCTGCCGTGCCTATGCGAACAAGATGAAACAGCGAGCATCGAGCTCATATCTTGATGTATATCAGTCATTGTTCGTAATTTCGCTCGTCAGCCGCAGTGAATGCGGCTGCTGCACTTTTCTGCACTTTAGCGCCTTCGTTCGCATTCGACGTAGATGTGACTCCTGCCGACAATAGACTTCAATGCTGGTTGTATCGCGCAAGAGTGAGATACGGAACGATATGAGGGTCATGGCTGTGGAGTCAGGCTTTCTTGTGGCGGTGGCTAGTGCATAGTAGCCAACCTAAACGTGATATTAAACGTAATGGATATACCCACTGCCTTCTATCCTTTTAAACAGATACCCTAACTCTCTATACTACATATTTTCCTAGTAAGTAAGCTGCCTATATAGATAAACTACTTGCTCCACTATGACTTTTCTAAAATATACTATTATCGATAGTGTTTAGACAATAAGCTAATCATATAATAACTACTTACTCTTAAGAAAAGCTTAATGATAGCTTGTGCTTTAGGCTACTATATAAGATATAGTTCTTACTTGAGAATATACAACTATGGTCTACTTTATACAGAGAAGAACAGGCTTAGTAGGCTTGCTCTAGTAGGTGTATAAGAAACCTTCTAATTCCTCTAGAACCAAAATACCTTGTTTTGTCTTTTTGTTGTTGATCCAAAACCAGACCGACAATCCAGCCACGCAAAGCAAGATGCAACAGTTGCAAGCGATCGCGGCATACATGCCTGGAAGATATCTCGGCTGATCTTGACTTCGGAATACCAAGGCTCCTGCGATGCCTCCAATACCGCCAAAGCCAACCACAATGGCGCTAGAAAAAGCTCGTTTCCATTGGCCACGAATGTTGTTCGCTTGATACGTCAACACTGGTGGTGTGTTGCCGCTAGCACCGGCGATGACGAGGAAAGTGCCAAAGTAACGCGTAGGATTATTTTTGTGGAAGCCCATAATTGAGAGCCCAATAAGGGCCAGAACAGCATTGAATGCGATGAAAGGTGCGCGTAAGCGGTAGCGATCGCTGTACCAGGCTTGGACGTACATGTAGATACCTGTGAACACCCAAGGGGGGGCAACGAGACATTGCGCTTGGGGAACGTTGAATCCTGCAGCAAGTTAGCACTACTCGTTGAAAAGCGACGATCAAGGTAGCCTTACCCATGCCAAGCAAGATGATTGGGAGAAAGTAATTGATCGAATAACCGACCGTTGTGACGCAAAAGAACATAAAAGCGAAAACCCAAATCTTGAAGTCCTTCGCAGGCTTCAGGAATGCAGTAATGGAGAAAGGCTCAGTGGTAGCATCCCCTCGGTCACGATTGACGCGGCGAATCACGAAATCACGTTCTTGCTCGGTCAAGAATTTGAAAGATTTTTGTGCGTCGTCAGGAAAACCGACTAGGAAAATGTACCCAGCCAGCGCACACAGGCAGGAGATGATACCTTCGATGATGAAGATCCATCTCCATCCGCTTAGCCCTGCCACTCCTTTCATCTGGGCTAGGCCGTAAGCGAGGATGCCGCAGAAGGCTGTGGATACGCAGCCGACGCCGTAGAAGACTGTATACCGCTTCTGCATCTCGTAACGTGTGTACCAAGTGCTCAGCAAATAGACGGCTCCGGGAAAGAACCCAGCCTCAAGAACGCTTGTTGCGAACGTCAGCATCTAAGCATTTGCCATCATGTACTTGAATTCTTTTTATAACTCACCCAATCAAGACGCGAAGGCCTGCAAGTGCCTGCCAGGAATGCAAAAATCCATTCCCAATCATGACGATGCCCCATGCCAAGGTGATCGAGCTTAGAAACACCCTGGGGCCAAGTTTCCGAGTGAGAATTGTGCCTAACGGCTGGAACACAGTGTAGGCTGCAAAGAAGGTGAGAATGATGACCGAATAGCGCGTGCCAACCTGGAGTTGGAGTTCTTGATTGAGACCCGCAATGCTGGCTGTGGAGAGGTTTAGGCGATCCATAAGTGAGATAATATAAAGTATCGCCAGCATTGATACTACCCGAAGGTCACTGTAATCATGGTCAGTGGTCGCATAGATATCGATAAGGGTGCTAGTCACATGTGCGGAAGAAACCATCATGTGTCGGGAAGGTGCGCACTTACATGCGGCGTATAATTCTTCGTTGCTCTTGGTACGAATACACTTCATCATGGTCGATATCTTCTTGGACAAGTGACGTGCTTCTACCATCATCATGTGAAGGCTCTTTTTCCACAGTCTGGATTGGGGAGCCTTCGAACCCTTTCGTAGCCATGTTCGCCTACAGTCCCAGCGAGATGGATAGCTCTACGTAGGAAGTGGCACAGGTTATCGAAACGGTGACTGGGTACCGACCGAGAAAAGGCTCACATGGGGTTTATACCATTGTGGGCCGAGACAATCTTCATCGGTCGACTGCAGCATGTTGGACGTGTGGCTGCTCTGATAGACCTTACTGCGTAAAGCACGGTGATACTTGCTACATGGGGAGAGAATTGCATAAGATACGGAGTTTATCGGAGGGAATGCATCCAATGGCTTCTATGTAGGGCAAGGGTGCACATGGTACAGCATGTCTCCGACCCTTGCAGCTGAATGGTGAAGGGTATGAAGGCGGCCGGATTGAGGTTACACGCCATATTCAGCTATGCTGACGACTGTGTTCCAATGCAAGGACCAAACTAGTTATCCATTAGGTAAACTTGCCGCCTACTCTCCCCCAATCGCGCCCATGATCTTGGTCCTCCACTGCAGACTTAAAGTAGCCCATACATACTGTATCTGCAGCGAAGGGTTGCAATGTCTGAACACGAAGTCATCCAAGCACGTTGTTTGCCTTTCACATGTGCGATCAGTTGGAGCGCAGGATGCAACAGGGCCGGTGCGGGTTCGAGGAAGTCCAGGATTAGGATAAGCTCCAGTCAGTCGGTCCACGGTCCGGAGCCGCTTGTACACTGCCCATAAAAGTTTTCGTAATAACCCACCAAGATTTCCACAGGGTAGAGGCTCCTCTTTCATCTGTTCTGAAATCTCCAGATAATTGATGAGATGTTCTGCGTCGTTCGACCACGCCGTACGATTTTCTTCACGTGGATCAAGCAACGTATAACGCAGGTAGTCCACCGATTTTTCGTAGGTTAAAATCTGACGATAGAACTGTGGTGTGTGGATTCTTAGCTCGAGCTTCAGTTGTTGAGAATCCCCAGACGCTCCAACCGCCATGTCATACCCTGAATGCGAAGGGGATCCATGCTGGAGGATTCCAGGATGGACAGAAAGGCTGACATGTGATGGGTTGCGGTCAGATAGATGACGAAAATAGCGCATGAGTACAGATGCGACTAGTGCTTCGTTTGATGTTGCACGCCGTGGTACAGCTGATTCTCGTGGCTCCGGACGATACCAGATGCTAAGCTTCTTAACCTGCGCCAATTGGATAGCTTGAAACACGATCCTGGGATCTGTAACCTTCGTTAGCTACTTGTGGTTAATTGATTCATTCCAATAGCTTACATGTGACAAGAACTGTCCATCCCCAGAGAGTAAGTAGACAGAGTGACGACATAACTGAATCCACCGAAGGGTCTATCGGAGTTGCTGTTGACCACCAGCGGGCTACCAATTTCGGGCGACCTTTTGAGGAGCACAGTGTTACAGTGACGGAGATGTCTTCACCCTTTGCCGGATCCGTGGTGGTGAGCACATAGGATCCCTTGCGTGAGCTGAATGGAGAGACGTGAAAGTCCTTGGCCATTGTCTGTGTAAAGTTTTCTGTAACTCCTGGCGCAGGGAAAAGGTACATTCGGCGTTCGTCGAACGTGTTGTTTACCTCTGCAATGACATATCTGAGCTGCAAGTTTGCATTATAGATATACCAGAAAGATGCTGGGCTGAATTTGTAATTGAAAAACCGGGGTGAGGTCAGTAGGTATACATGCGGAAATGACGATGGATCAAGGCCCTATTCAAAATCTCAGCATTTCGTAGTAGTAAGTAGGGTGATTGAGCTACAACCTGTTGTTTTAAGTACGAGTCTAGGTTCTCGGAAAGAGTTTTCCCATTGCAGCCTCGATGTAAATGGTCGTTCGCGGTGACATGTAGCCATCCTCTCCTCCACCAATTTGACTCGTCTATAGAGAGCAGCCAGTTAGAATCCGGAAATCGTACCGGGATGCCAACCGACAAGTACGAGTAGGTGAATCCATGTTGTTCGGGGAATATGCGGTAATGGGAAATGTTGCATCTAAGAATTTGCGTCCGGTCTATTGAAACTCTGATTAGTTCCGTCTTCGTTTGCTTGCTCGAATGTTGCTCTCCTCGAGTCCTTTGTTTGGCAGACCAGATGCAAATTGTCATGCAGATAACAAGTAGGCCAGCAGCCAGCGTCCCACTCCCATACTGACTCGCAAAATACTGAATGATAGTCGGCATAAGTGAGTTGAACATTGTTAATTTCGTGTTGAGAAGTGTGTGATGGCAATCCGATCAATGTAGAATGCCGCTTTTAGGCAACAAGGTTCAGGCCAGGACGGCGGTACGGTGTAACGGCCCTGCTGTACAAATCCAGCTAACTTGCACGCGACGTTATTGGAGATTTGGCCATCTAGCACAAAATTGGCTATTCAATGGAAACTGGGGACTATCTAAGAGACAAATATATAACGAGACCTGCCCGTAATGAGACATCCATCCCCCTATCTAGCACCGGCAGCTCGTGCCTTGCGGTGCAAGTGCATGATAGGGTAAATGGTGGAAACGGCCGCCATCATCATGAATATACCAGCAAATACTTGCAGTTTCCACCAGTCAGAACCGGCAGTTTTGACGTCATAAATCGCGCCTGCAATAGGGCTGCCGATGAGAAGACCCAACCCAACCCAGAGCCAGTACATACCGGATCGAGTGCCAATCAAAGCCAAGGATGGGCAGAAGAGTGGTATAAAAGCGCCAGGTAGTGCAACTAGAACACCTGATACCATACCCCAAAAGACTGACCATACAATTGTCCCTGCAACTGAAGCCACTGCAGCCCAACAAAATAGAAGGATAGAGCCAAAGACAAGAGAGACAGCAATAGTTTCGGTGGGGCCGAAAATAGCAGCAGCGATGCCAGCAAGAAGTCGACCGACACCAGACGCTCCATTTAGAATTGCCAAAAGATCGAAAATGAGGTCCGGATCAACGGATGGAACTCGAACTCGTGTCAAGAGCGGGAGGTAGAGGAACGGGATGTAGTAAGCCGTGGCGCTGAAAAGTGAAGCAACACATAATACCATGAAAGGAGCATCAGTAATAGCCGATGTATCGACAAAACGGCGGATCATGGGTGGCGGCGTCGGATGGTTGACTAAGGCAAGATACGAGAAGGCGTATAAGCCCAAAACGACGAAAGCAATGCTGCGCACCGCCCATGGAAAGCCTGCTGAATGCACGATGCTCCGGAACATGAGAGGGTAGATGATGCCGCCTGTCTTGACTCAGTGATATGTGTAATGTAGCTTATGCAAATGTACGTACCGATACTGCTTCCACAGGCCATCAAGCCCATGGCCTTTGCACGAGTAGCCGGGTTGGTGAGGCACGCCGCTGCTGCTGCGACGCTCGGGGTAAAGATGATACCAGCCCCTAGTCCAACACATATGGCCTGGCTAAGGAAGAGCTGATAATACTCTGTTGAAAGGCTCATCATCATCATGCCAAATACCTGCAACAGAGTACCGAACAGGAGCAACGTCGCATAGTAACCGTGATCGTAGAGCGGGCCAGTAACGATGCCAGCCGACAGAACAATGAATGCACCAGTCGTTGAGATCCATGATATGGCCGAGCTTGACTTGTTGGGGATAAGGACTTGTTGGTAGTATGTTTGGAAAACACCAAAAGTAAGAAGGAGACCCCTTGCAACACTTGTCAGCAGTAGAGTCTGCAGGAGAACATATACTGTATGATGCGTGCCAGGCCGACTCACCAGGTGTTGAAAAAGACGATGAAGGTGCTAAGGATCTGGACCCATTGCCTAGGCGTGAGCCGAGTCGGCGCTGGTGGCGGTTCTTGGAGTGCAGTAGTGGCCTTTTCATGTGTGGAGGAGGCGGGTGGCGCTACGGAGGCAGCCATGACGGGGTTTGGAGCGTGTTTTTCAAGAGCGTGATTTAATGCCAAACTTGCAATACTTGGTGAGGGTAGCGATGCTTTGTGAGCACGAGGAAGAAAGGCTGCTGAAATGCTGGGTAGGCTTTGAGTATGCTTGGGGTGGGCAGGCAGAGCAGGGCCGAGGCAAGTTCAAGATCATGCCGGTGAGTCCTTTGTTACCAGCAACGGAGGTGCGCGCATTGGCCAGGGGGCGGTGTTGTGCGGGGAAACGGGCAAGGCAAGGGCGTTGCAACGGCGGCAACGGTCCCACCCTGCCTTGCAGCCGCAGTAGCGGACGCCTTTCCCGAAGCCCGCCGAGACACCCCAAGCCCCTACAAGCAACGTCAAGCTGACCAGCTACGCCCCTCCACAAATATATCAGCCAACCGTCTCCAGCATCCTGCTTCTTGTGCACCACATTGGTCAGAGTTTGGACCTTTCTCAGCACATTGCCAATATGGCATCCGAAAAGCTCTTCGAGGCAGTTCCCCCGTTCCCAGACCATGTTCCCGTTGCGGCCATGCACACTGTCTCTCTGGCACAGCTCCATGCACGGGTCCCCTCCGCGGCCAGCAATGTCCTGCGCGCGTGCCAGGAGCTAGGCTTCTTTCTACTCGACTTGCGCCATGACCCGCTCGGGAAGAATGTCATCAGCGAAATTGATGCACTTTTTGCAGCTGGCAAAGACATCATGAACTTGCCGGATGAGGTCAAGGACAAGTTCCAGCATGACCTTCCCAAAAGCTTTCTAGGGTACGTGTCGCACAGCTGCGCCCTTCTAAATCTTATCCTCCCACAGTTTCAAACCGCGCGGTCTGGCCAGGACCGAAACAAACGAGCCAGATCGCTTTGAGTGGTTCAATGTTGGCCAAGATGGCCTGCTCCAGAACTCGCCTCTTCAGCCGCTGCCTGAGCTCGTACACACACATCTGCCGCTATTCACTTCATTCCTCAAGCATGGCCAGAGTATCGCAAACATCATCAACATCACCCTGGCCAGCCAGCTCGGAGTTGCTCCAGACACTTTTGCCTGTCTGCAGTCTCCTACACAGGTTTCAGGCACTGTTGTCCGCCTCATCAAGGCATATGCAAGTCCGGAACAGAGCGACCTTCGTACCAGCATGATACATCACACCGACTTTGGTACCATCACCCTTCTTACAAACGTCCTCGGCGGTTTGCAGATTCTCGCGCCCGGTAAGGCGCCCACGGACGAGGATGCATGGCTCTATGTGCGTCCACAACCAGGTTGCCTTATTGTGAACCTGGGAGATGCCATGGTTCAATGGTCTGGTGGCCTGCTGCGCAGCAACTGCCATCGCATCAATTTTGCCCCTGGCGATCAGCGCTTCGTAGACCGGTATAGCCTCGCTATTCTCATTCGACCCCACCGCGATGCCAGTATGCGTGCCTTAATGGGTGAGGAGACAGATTCCGAAGACGGAAACTTGACAGCTTGGGAGTGGGAGGTAAAGAAAGCCATGGCACTGAAGAGAGGCGATTCCGTTATGCAAAGCAAAGGCGGGAAGCCTGTGCCTGTGCCGTGAATCCATTGGAATGTGGCTTATGCGAAATGGTAGTCGTAAATAGTATTCATGAAGCTAATGCCACTAAACGATCATATCCATGCTCGAACGCTACGACATAATCCAAACCGTCTCGTCATGTCAAAATCCAGACAACGTTATTGTTCTCCATATAGAATGAGTAGTGATATTATTCAGTTCACAGATCCGGCCGTGGATTTTCCACAGGCCACATCCCCTTTGCCTTTTTTTTCTTTTGCTCTTGAGACTCGACATCAATGTTCACCTCGACAGTGATGACTCTATCATTTTTCAGGGCCACCGCATCAGGCTGAGGCTCACTCCGTAGGGGGATCCGATCATCCGATTCATTTTGAATCGTGCTAATCTGCCCATGGTGTCCATACGCCGCGAACTCGCCACCTCTAGACTTTTTGGATGGCCTATTGTCGGAGCCAACCGTTATGACTTCCAAGGGGGTGTCTTTTGAAGAGGAATTGGCGCTGTGGTCCTTACTCGCAGTGATTATTGATAGAGCCTTTTTGTGCACCTTGTGAATGAGGGGGAATATGCCTGGGAGGTCTGCGATCAACTCGGCAAGATTCCGTTCAACGATGGTGCATACGTAGACTCTGCGCAGGCCCCAGGGCATGTCTGGATTGAAGAAATCATTGACGAAGGCGACACGAACAATGGAGGCAGCGAATACTCTGTGAAGCTATTCGTGAGTACGATAGCAGAGTGTAGGAAAGGGAACTTACAGTAGACCTGACCCTGTCAAACCAATGACAATTATCTTTCTCTTCAGACTCATCTGTAGACCACCAAAGAAATAAATCGGGGACAGAGCATAGAACAGGTCGGTTACGCTCGAAAGCGCTGGAATTTCTGTTAGCAATAGGCCGTCCAGTTGGCTGGAGAGTTTCCGCGGCGTACCAGTGAATGTAATGATGGAGTCGACCAAGGTTTTCCTATTCGTGACTGTTCCAGGGACTTCGGGGTGCCAAAGCTTCTCCAAAGGTCGAGCCTGGGCGGCCCAAACGATGGTCTGGCAGCCATGCGCGGTGCAGGTTACCGTGATCAATGCATAGATGATGACTCGCGATCGGAAGTGGGCATTGCGGATGAGGCTGAGGATGAAGAAGCAGATGGATATTTTGACGGACCATATGGCAAGATTTGCGAACAAGATGCCAAACTGATTCCACATGCGCACGGCCCGCTCTTGGTCCCTGGTTAAGAACTGGAGATGGCGTCCAAAGCCGTGGTTCACCGCTTCATACTCGACTACATTACCGGTCACATTCATAGCCTATCTAGATGAGAAGACAATTTGGCATGTTTTGGATAGGCAGTTCTTACGAGGCCGAGCATGATCAGAAAGTCCTCAATCTTCAGAGGCGTTCTGGACCAGAGTTTGATGCCAATGCGCGTAGGGGTAGAGAGAAGCACGAGGACGTTCATAAGGATGGTGACGGTGAGAATAACGTGGCCCTCGTTCTCGTCAGTCAACGCCGGGTTCCACTTGATGGAAGATGTTGTCGCCATGGTCATGGCTTGCGATGGCGCATGTGGGGATGAGTAAACTGGAAAGAACAAGCGGAACTAAGACCACAGGAGCCACTGACGGTGCCAGTCCTGCAAAGGGCACGGCGTCGAGGCTTTTGGGGGCGCTGGCAATAGTCTCGCTCGGCCATGGAGAGGGAGGGCATCTGGCCGGTGAACTGAGCTGGACCGGACCGTCCCGCGGGGCTGGGTCAGGGTGACACTAGTTGGAGGCCACAGAGCGGTGGCGCCTCGCTGGTGTGCCCTTTGTGCTCCCGTGGTAGCCTAGCCAAACGGCCTACCTGCTGTGCGCCCTTAAGACGTACACCCCCCAACAGCCGCGCAGCAACCCCAAGACAATCCGCTGCTCAATATGGCCGACTGTAATGCGACCCCCCGTTCCTCGCGCCGCCTCGCCGAGTCGGCGTACAACTCGCCCTATGCCAGGGCAGGTGCCCCATCCCCGCACCCAAACTCGGATCCGTATGCTGCACTCCGTAGCCAGGCACTCGCAACACTCGAGAGCATGGGCTACGACCCGCAGACCATGGTCGAACGAGGAGTCGTCTGGGCCGAGGACCAGGACCCATTTGGCCATGTCATGCAGTCCCAGTACATGCACTTCCTAGGCACGTGCTTCCACCGCGTCATGGAGAGCTACGACGAATTCCTGAGCGACGACGAGTACAACGACATGATTCTTGCCAAGACGGTTGTTCCCGTGGTGAGGAAGTATGAGCTGGATATCCGCAGGCAGGTCAAGTATCCCGATGCCGTAGGTGCAATCAATACATGCCAAATCTCAAGAGACATGTCTAAGTAATCATCAAAACAGCTCATCGCAGCGTACCGAGAAGACGCTATCGAGCCATCACGGAACTCTGGGACCACCTCCCTCTTCTCACTCAAGCAGCAGGCTATCGTTGCCGAAGTCAAAGGCTCAGTTACCTACATGGATGTGAAGACCGCAAGGCCCGTCGACATTCGCACGCTGGGTGGCGGATGGCCTAAGGTGTTCGAAGGCTTCACCAAAAAGGCAGAGCATGCGAGGATGCTCAAGGAGAAGTGGGATACCGCCCACCCGAAGCGCGCCAAGGCAGGAGATGCTTCTAAGCTTTGAAGCGAAATTCACTCCATCAAAAAGTAAATGGTGTTCTTGCTAAGAACTATCATGACATACTTGGCAGGAGTGAAGTTCCCTGCTCAGATACACTGTACAGAGATTATCAATGAATAACCAAGGTGGAATTAGCTTCCCAACCATGTATTGAGTGTTCGCTGCTACAAAAGCCACTGATGTATGAATCTAATTTGATAGCTTCCGTTCCTTAAACTGAATAAAAGGCCCATTCAACCAACCAGCAATCGAGTAGTGACTCTCGAAAATCAACTCTGCCTCTGCACCCTCCTCTTCAGACGCATTCGACCATACGTGTGGCGCCGTCTTAAGCCTTTCGGTGCCCAGTCGAAAGTCATGGTTCACAAGGATATACGTGTACGCGATACTAGCCATCATAATCGCGACATGGCCACCAGCACAGTTCCGGGGGCCGATCGAGAACGGTACAAACATCTTCCGGGCAAAACTCTGTTCCGCTTCTGGTAGTGTACCTTGGATCCAGCGCTCAGGCCAGAACAGAACTGGATCTCGAAATATCCTGCTGTCTCTGAAAAGAGTGAACAGGCTGATGCCCACGTCGCTACCAACTGGCATGGGAACTTGGCCTTCGCCGACTAGGACGCCTTCGCGCTCACACTCCCGCCAGTGGACGCCACACGCTGGAGGAAGGAGGCGCATGACTTCGTCGATGACTGCGCGGAGATAAACGCTGGACTCGAGTTCCTTGCCCCATACAATTTTGTCGCCCGGCTTGAACTTGCTGCGCATTTCGTTCGCGAGCTTTTCGTACACGTGTGGGTAGTGAGACAGATAGTGCAAAAAACCTGAGAGCATCATGCCGTAGCCGTCGGCAGACGAGAAGGTGCTGAACGCGCCTTCACCAATCATGTTGGCATAGTTGTGGCCTGGCTTCTCCAGAGCACCGTGGCCGCTTTGAATGACAGGCCCGAATATTCCTTGTGGGTGGGTGGCATTGTTACTGAGGGCCTCATCAAGGAACGCTGCGTACCAGTTGGCGAATTGATTAGCTTCTGGTGAAATAAATGGGAATAGCCAACTGATTAAGTTGCCAATGCCCAGGTCGTTAAGTATAGGTAATTGTTCCCAGAGGCCCATCTTCTTTTCGTGTATGTGCAGGGCTGGAAACACGTAATCTCTTGCCGAGCTACGCAACAAGTCGGTCTTCAAACCCAGGCCAAAATCCGCCATGGTGTCGAATCCCAAGTACAGATCTATGAAAATTTATGTTAACTGATATCCATGGCACACATAAGTCTTGCAACCTACTCCATTTCCTCATGTCACCTGCAGCGCTCCAGCCTTCTGCGTCCTTTACCTTGGTAAGTTGCGAAAAATACACATGAAGATTTCGCAATACAGCTGGTTCATACTTCGCAAGGAATTCAGTGGTGACGCCGGATCTGAAAACGCGGCGGAGGTTGTGATGCAGACCTTTGTCGATAGATGTCATAGCGCTCCAGCCATCCGGGATCGGGATCATGGTTGCATAGCCTTTCGATTTGCGGAACGGCTTCCCATGCCCGTATATTGCAGTCATATCAGATGGATGAAGCGAGAGAATTTGGTTAGGCGCATATCGGATTAGGTCGCCTAGTAAATGTCAGAGATCAAGTGATTCAACACTAGCAAAGAGGTAGATACCGTATTGTTGGTGGCATCTCTGCACATCAAGGTGCATAGTACCTCTCCATGAGTGCCATGCTGAATACACGCTAGTCACTTTGGCCAGCAATGGGCCGGGAACTTTGCTGAAGGGATGAAAGTAGAGTCTTTGGAGGATGACGATAACCACCTAGACGGACGAGAATCAGCTTAAGTGGCTCTTGGGCATTCAAGCTTTCCGAATAGTTCTTACAGCAACAATCAAAGAAACGGTCGCACAAGCGACAAACTGGTATGCGCTACGTGGGAGATACTCAATCATTGTGGCTAGATCCTAGGTTTGCTTTTTCGCTTGGTAGCAGGATCCAAAGGGTCGATTGTCTACGATGTGGTATGAAAGCCCAATGAAAGTACAGGAGTCAAGCATTAGGCTTGCAGGTGGGCTTGCAGGCTGCGTAGAAATCAGTCTTGGGCAACAGAAGAACGTTATCATCCGCTTAGCCAAGGCTGTCGTTGAAATCCGCTGACTGCGTTCGCGTATTACCTCCTTGTGAACTGTATTCGGCAAATCCTACGTCCAAAAGTGTCTGAGTATTGTCACGAAGGATTTGAGTTGTCGTACATGATTTTGTGTCCGAGTTCGCTGCTTGGGTAGCAGGACTTGATCACGTAGGCGAGTATCGCTGCTCTGTTGAATGGAAAA
The DNA here is from genome assembly GCA_003313425.1 of Pseudopyrenochaeta lycopersici. NCBI lineage: Eukaryota > Fungi > Ascomycota > Dothideomycetes > Pleosporales > Pseudopyrenochaetaceae > Pseudopyrenochaeta > Pseudopyrenochaeta lycopersici. The sequence continues at coordinate 1,081,384 of NHZP01000012.1, read as the reverse complement.
GGCGACACTAACCGTTTCATCGAAATTCTGCCTCGCGCAGGCTGGGCGTACACGGTTGTTTGATCGGGTGTGACAGAGGAATGGCGGTGGAGAGCCGAGCACAGGTCTCATTTTGGGTATTACAAGACATGGGGCACAGTTGATGTACAAATGAAGTTATCGACAAAGCGGTTTAGGGGCGCTATAATTATCGTATGAAATCACACCACCCTGTCTTAGATCCTGGGGGTGGAAACAAAGTGTTGCGCATTCTTAGCCGCCTTTTCTCCTTCATCGCGGAATCCCTTCAATCAGAACCAGATATCCGGTAATTTGAGTCAAAGCTACGAGCTGTTCTATCAGCAACAATGTACTCTTCCGATTTCTTGCATTGCCCCATATGACGATTACTGCGCCCTGGACTAAGGCGTTTGCACTCCGTAAGCTATGAATATTGGATATCTAATGAAATAGTTCGGATTGTGACAGGGCACATCCTCCTTCCTTCCCGTTGTAGTCTGCATTCCAGTCGCTGCCGACGGCAGCCACCCACGGACATGCAACCAGAGGTTTCGATAATGATACAGCAACCACCGCAATCGCCCCGACCGCGCATTGCCATCATAGGCGGTGGCATCTCTGGCATAGCTTGCTCATGGAATTTGCGGAAGCATGACTGCGATGTCGATATCTATGACGCAAATGACAGACTCGGTGGACACGCAAATTCTGTGCCGTTCACGGGTAATGGACAAAGTGTCAACGTGGACACAGGCTTCATTGCAATGGATGAAAATACATACCGTAAGAAATACTATGTAAATTCCTACGCAGGCGCTGATTGAAAATAGCGCAATTCACCGGTTTCCTCCAAGAGCTCGGCGTGAAGACTATCCCCACCGACATGTCCTTTGGTGTATCAACAAACGGTGGAGCCCTCGAGTGGGGGAGCTATTCAATTCAAAGTTTTATTCATAGCGTTTCTCTGTTGTTGAGTATCTGGTTTTGGAGGCTACTATTCGACGTTGCGCGATTCAGCTTGTTTGCGGAAGACATATTATACGAAGACTTTCCTACAAGTTTTGACAAAGACAAATCCAGCAGCTCACTTCCAGATATTCCATTCGATGGGTTGCAGCTTGAGTCAATTGGAGATTATCTCAAAAGGAACGGGTATTCTGACCAGTTCAAGACGTACTTTCTTATCCCCATGATGGCCGCTCCATGGTGCATAGATCCGGATGAATTTGCACGGACATTTCCCGCGAAGCCCCTCATCCAGTTCATGTAAGTTCGTTATCGAAGGTTATCATATATTTCAAGCATTAATGCGGATATGGCGTAGGTTAGCCCACCGCCTTCTGGATACAGTATCAAAGACTTTGAAGTGGCGCTCCTTCCGTAACGGCTCCAAGACATATGTAGACGCTTTTAAAGATCGGTTACCCGCCCACCACAAGTTACATTTGAGCACAACAATCCAAAACGTTACCCAACTAGATAATGGAGCATGCGTTGAATTCCCCGATGGCACTCGTCAGAGATTTGATCATGTGGTTCTCGCCATCCATGCGAATCAGGCTCTGTCTCTGCTCGGTAGCGGAGCAACCGAAATGCAACGGAAAATTCTAAGCGTTTTCAAAACTAGGCGCAATATTTGCTATCTACACTCAGACACCTCGGTAAATTTATACACTCTAAAATATTCTAAAGTTACGAACCAGATTTCTGACACCATGCAGCTCCTGCCGAAACGCCGTTCAGCTCGTGTAGCGTGGAACTGCTTCCTTGACCAACCGCCCGTGGCGAAGTATACCCAGCTCAACTTGAACGCCTCCACACCGGTTACCACCCCTACTTCGATGAAAACGGAATCTAAGATTTCCCTTACCTTCGATATGAACAAACTCCAAGCTATCCCTTTTCCTGGAGAGATTGCAAGTCCTGGAAGGGTATTAGTGACTATGAATCCGATCCGTGTTCCACACAACCCACAAAGCAGTCAAGTGTACTATCATCCGCTCATTACCTCGGATAGTATCATTATGTCTCCTCACTTGGATAAGATTAATGGTGTCGGGAATGTGAGCTTTGCAGGTGCATGGATGGGGTTTGGATTCCACGAGGATGGCTTTGCGGCAGGAGCCCATGTGGCAAGAACTCTGATCAATAGCCGAGAGGATACTGAACCATTGAATCTTGTAGCAAGAGTGCAGAAGAGCAGAGGCCGGAGAGTAGGACGTTTGAGATCAATCTTGAAGCTAGCAGTATCCATTGTGCAAGAACTATTGTATGATGATAAGAGAGACTTGTAAGTGTTTGCATCACTAGACTCTTAACCTGTTTTATTAGAAGTGTCTTATAAAGTTGTCTGACATTTTTTGATAACTGGTTCATGGCTTTTTGTTGACCTGGATTTTCTACAAGTCCAGCAGCTTAGACGGCACTAAGTTCTCAAATTACGACCTTTTTCATCCAATTTCAACACCCATAGAACAGAGACATTATATTCATCGCAAGTCTTGACATATCGAGGTCGAATAATGGGATATGCTGGTATTGAGATGAAATACCCCAGAATAGTCGAAGATATCGTTGTGTTCAGCACGACATGCTTGCTGGCTTGTTGCAGATACCCATGGCTGAGGTGAATTAATCCGGAAATAGCACAAATATGTGAAATGCTGAGATCCCAACTTTTACCACTGCACATTGCAGCACTTCGTTGCATACGTTTCAGCTGAATATGATAACCTGACAGCATAAATGTGCGGATGGTATTGTGAAGTTCCGCAAAATCATGTGAAGTGATGCACGTTATATTGAAAACAAGAAGCTGCTTGAACACTGAGAGGCAACGACAGCATCATGAATGCGCACGTGAATACGGTGATGGGGAAAGGAAGTCGACTATGGATTGTCGATCAACGCAAGCATCGCTAGCAACTTGACCAGACCAGTACGCTTCACTCTTCCCATAGAAGCTACTGTATGCATAGGAGAATACAAAGATACAATCTCGTGATGGCTGGTTTAGGTTTTACGTGCAGCAGCAATACTTTGAGATAGCCTGGGCCGACTAAATTCGCAATGACGCACAGTATCAAGCGGGTGGTCTATAAGAAATTTCATCAGAAGCTAACAAAGAGGCCTCGTAACCGTCATGATGATTGTCAAAAGAATGGAAAGACTAGTACAGAGGTGGCAATGGTTGGGTGGACACTAGTTCGCAACGGAAGTTCGTGACGCACTAGCCAAATCAGGCGATGAGCAACAACAGTTGCCTGGCCGTGCGGCCCACCATTTCCATCCTCTCTTAAGAGCCAGACGGCTGCTTCACCACATATACCACCGAGACGATGGGCTCCGTAATCTCCTTCATCGAATCTTTCAGAACGCCACCACCGACAGAGGAACTACTTACCGTAGCACGTCGGCTTAAATATTGCTATGTTTGCGGCACCACCGTATCTAGAGCAGTATATGCGGCTGCGGCAGGCGATGCATTGTCATGGTATGATAACTTCTTTGAAATAGCATTCTGCGCGCCTCATACGGATGGAACAAATATGATCATCACCGATTGTGTTGATGGCCCGATGGTTCCTAATCCTAGAGTAAGAGCGCACTGGCCCATCAAACGCCTGCGAAAGGCGTACGAGCTTCTGAGTGGCGACCACCCAAGAATCGTACGGTATGTAGCGCCATTGTGCTATGATCGCGTTGCGCTAAACCTCAGAATAGCTTCGCCAACGCATTGCCCTGCGGCACTGGCATAGTCGTTGAGAAGCTTACGCCGGGCCCCATCGATTTCCATATTCCAGCAATGACCGTGCCAATTTCTGAGATACTGTCCCGAGATGATAAACTGATATTATCCCTATATTACCGCTGGGCGATTCAAGCACTTACTGCTTTTAGCTTCTTTCATTCTCGCAATGTGTATCTTCATAGCTTCTGCTCGCGCTCTGTATGGATACGATCCGATTTCTCTCTGGCAATCACTGGATTTATTTGTGCATCAGGTCCCGAGATCGAGCAGGAATTTGAAGAAGACAAGGTGACACATGTGGAGAATTGCAGGCGTGAACAAGCAGAATACTATAAAAGATGCCATGGCTATAGCGAGGAGGAAGCGCAAAACAAGGCGAATGAAATATCCGACGAACCCTGGGACGAGGGAGAGTGGTGCGCAAGCGAGGAGATCTCATATGACCAATTCGCGACATTCTGCCCTTGGACGTGCAATGAGAGAGGGTCTGTGAAAGAGGATTTATTCTATTGGGCCACATTTGTGTGGAGACTCATGACGAATGATTTTATTGCCATTCCGAGGCGGGAGCGAGGAGAAGCATGGGATCCCCTGTGCCCTCTTGAGAGTACGCTGCCAGTCTCGGCTTCTGAAACTCATGAGATCTTGGCAGAAAGGGGGCAACAGAAATTATTCCAAAAGCTAGAAGAAGCACGGCTGGGAGATGTATTGGTCAATGCTTGGAATTCTCGCTATGAGAGTGCATTCAAAGTAATCGAGGAAATTGAGCAAGTCGCTTTAAAAATGGGCATCACTGTCCACGAGGACGAAGTGGACATTGGTGAGAAATGGGAGGATGTTCTCGAAGTCAGCGGTGGTGAACTGAAAATTTTGCCAGTTGAAAGAGAGAATTAGAGAAGCGATACTTAACTCGAGGAATAGATGCTATCCATGAAGGGAACCAACATGGGTACGCTTTGCGAACGAGTGCTGGTCTGTACTGCACGCTAGCCATGGAGTGATTGAGTGAACGTACTGTGCCGCTTGTATATGTTCAATTGGTAAACCATGGCGCTTTAAGGCAGGTGAATGAGAACTGATGTAGGGTCCGCAATTTTCAATTACTAGAGTGATCAGAGTCAGAATTCAGTTATGGTTGTGGGATAAGAAGCTTGAACATCGTTTTTTTCAACGAACATATGTTGAAATTTCTAAGACTGGATTCAGAGCCCTGGGGTAGCGAAGCCGTTCCTTGATTGAGAAACTCATGATTTTTTGGAATCGATGGAATCATTTATGAAGCAATATAAGATGATATATTTCCTGTCCACATTGAAAAAAGCACGGAATGTATTGAGCAACCTGCTTAATGATAGCTACCTAACATAGATATCTGCCTACCTACAGTTTTACACCAAGTGTTTAGATACTCTCTCCTGTATGCTGGATTGGCACAGTCCAAATTGTATCCTTAGACCTTTTACGTAGTATTGCAAGTAATCCCTGAGGCCATCACACTGCCCACGGAAGTCAATGAGTGTTTAGCATGTCCCATTCGCACAGCATGCAGGGGAATCTGGAGTACAGCCACTCTCATTGCAATCACAAGCTCCATTATTGGGGTCATCCGTCTCAGGATCGGAATCGGGCCAGTCCTGGTTAGTTTCATCGTCGTCGCGTTCGTCGCGTGGGCCAGAGAAGCCTTTGCCGCAAATCTCTGTGAAAGCAATTTCCTGAAAGAAGAGTTGATTAATACACGAAATTCAGGTTTTTTCGTCACGGAGGAATCCATACCAGAGCATACCACACATATGTGTCCGCATTGACTATCGTTTTCTTCCTTCGTTCCACGTCATTGTCGGCAGCAAGGGCGCGGCATTCTAGGTAGAGGCAGATGTATTAGCATACAATGAACCTGAGCATGAACGGAAATATTCCTTACGAAAGGCATCATAGACAACATCACCAATTTGTGTACCGACAGCATCTTTACCAATCCGAGGGTAGTGCCTACATAGATGTTATTGGTTGCCTTTCTGAGACAAATCTCGGCATTGCTGACTTACATGTATTCGTGCAAAACGTTCGCTCCAAAGAAGTTCTTCGTCCAAGTCCTTGTATTAACGTGGCTACCCAGCGCAGAGCAGTCATCGGCTGTAAGAGCAGCCAAGTCAGTTCTGTCCCACACCTTATCACAAAAGTGCATTGCGGGCTTCTTATTATTAGTCTTGAAATACGCAGTGCCAGTCTTTCCATCCTTTTCCAATGAACAAAAGCCTGTTTTTCCATCGGCTCCAACACCTGGGATCTGTGCGTCCGTAGGCTTCCAGTAATCATCGGTATACACAATGACGTTGCCATTGGTGCCCGAGCCTGTCCCGTCTGTGTTGTCGCCAACAAAGTTCTTATATACTTGCCTTATGGTCTCGCGAGCATTGTCATCGGAGTTCTGGTCACCGAACCAGAAATCAAGCTTGGATACGTGCTTCTCGTCATCCATCGTCTCCAGAGCTTTCGCTGCGATTGTCACGGCATCTTTGAGACCTTGGGTCAATTTATCTTTGTGGCCTTGGTCTGAGATATCGTCAAGATTGTAGAGTGCTCTCTTTACAGCCCAAGCTGGGCTGAGACTGCCGAACTGCAAACTTCTAAACTTTGGTCAGCATTGCCACCTTGATCACATTACTGGGGAAATTTTTTTAGTTCATTATATCCTCCAGTATAGGCAATAGAAAACAGGAAATCTCAGACTCTCCATGTCTTGGTTCTACGAAGATGTATAGTGTATATCATACCCTCGAGGATGAGCTTGGGCAACTGCCAGAAAAGCTGCTACCGTTACCAGTGGTCTGCTGAAGCCCACCATAGTGAAGTTTTGGAGACCTGAGCGAATGGGATAAAGTAATGAAGATCGTTCTACGGATAGACTGCGACGGATGATGAGACGGACTGAATGGCCATTTGTAGTGACATATCCAGCTTTATATACATAAACACGGCGTACTGATAGAGCATTCCATTGCCCTTAGATGGGGCTATGTTCAACCTTCATTACAGAAAATTACGCTCGCCGTATTACTTGGCCCCGCAACAGAGTGGTACAAAGAGGCTCGATTGAAACCAACGCTAGATATCGTGGTACAAGGACTGGAAGCCTGAGAGTGTGGCGTTAGGATTGGATAGCAGCCTCATTGAACTTGGACAATGATATGCAAATCACTCGTATGGAGCATGGACGAAGGATTTGAACGCATAATATTGCATCACCATGTTGCAAGCAGCGTTTCAGAAGAATTGCCTGTATCGTTGCAATGATAACTGGCTTATCACTTAACGCCAATTTTGAACTAAAGATAGTAGTGGCAGAAAGATCAGCGTTTCCGGTCTGTCTACCTTGAGTCTTGTCCTTGCTTGAATCAGAGACCAGGCTACCGGGCTGATTGCACGCACAATATGGTTTAAGGCTGAGTGTTTACATGAGTGGTATCCAGAGAGCCGCTTTAACCGTTCAGGCCGTATACCTTGCAATCCTCCACACGCATGTGGCCTCGAAGGATCGCCAGGCACTTGACTAAAAAAGGTAATGATGCGGCCAAGGCCAACCAACAAGTGGACCATAGCAACTAACGTAGGTGGGAGCCGGTATAGGGAGACAAAAATATACACGCCCCAAGGGAGGACGCACGCGTAGCGCCCTTATGTCTTACAGGAAACTCCTTCGTTTCTGTTTAAGCGTTTGCTCAATTACGATGTCTTTATGCAAAGTCTTTGACACTTTACGTACTGACTTTATACGCATAGAATAAAATTTAGGGGACACAATTTAGGCAGCACACCAAGTAGAAGCTGTCATTTGTCGATATACTCAAAGCCATAAACGAGCGAACTGGGAAGTTTTTGCTGAAGCAATAATACGCTAGCCCCTATTGATGACGATCTCTTGTTATTGTTTACTACTAGGTATGAATACATCGTAGCAGTTTGTATGTTATACGATGGGGCCAGAATATGTTTTCCCATCTCGATCAAAACGGCAATGTGTCAGATGAACCTAGATTGGCCCCATGAATTGGAGTTTTACAACATGAAGTACGTCATTGCTGACAACATAATCATCGTATTCATATCAGCTAAGGAATCTGCCTTGTGCCTTGTTTCACCCTTTTACTTTGAGGTAAGACAAGTCATACCCCGTTCTGATTGGTCGAATGATGGAGCATGCATGACGTAGCTTGTCAATCACGGCGCGTTCACCAGTGCTGCACTGCGTTTCTAGATCAAATGTTTGCTAGCAGCAATAGGGTTTTCTCGCTATCAATCGCATCTTTTAACTCTGAAAAGACTTCACCACGAGCTCAATGTACCAGAGTTGAACTGGCTGCGAACGCGGTGTCCAACTCAATTCGAGATCACGTAACCACCCCCACGTCTTCCCCACGGGCCGCTGCAAGCCGCCAATTCAAGCATTGGTAGCTCCTCTCCTTCGTTACTTCAGTAATAATGTTCACGCAAATCCTAACTAAAAGTCCCAAGCAATTAAAATTTGTGTTTCGAACCCATCAAACTTGCCATGGCGGACCCGAACCCCACCATCTCCTTGTACTTAGACGGTGAAATTTCCTTTGAACTTGGTCGCAAAGGATTCGCAGGAACCACGCCCAGCCTCAAGATTCAAATGCACGACACCTCTCACGACGCTACCCTAGTCATCCCTGGCTATCACTCCTCATCCAAAAACTTTAGTCTCCCTCTCGCTCTCCAAGGCGGCCTCTTTGACCTATTTGACACAGTCACCGACAAAAAGGTCTCTGTATCTTCCGCCGACGAAAGTCCCGGGGAACTTCTTGTCAAAGCGGGAGCGCGAAATCAGTGGTTTGACCTGAAAATCGATGCGCGCGAGAACTTTTGGAAACAGCTCCTCACACCGGGACACAGATATGAAATACGCTGGCAAGATGATAATGAAACGCCGTGGGCGTGCCGGGGAGAGGTACATCAAGATTCACCCGAGTATTTGCATGTTCGTCGTCTTTCCCGCCCAATCAAGTTCACTGTGTTCGATGATGCCACGGCGCAACCACAATTCTCCGTAAATCTGGCTCCAACAGCAGAAATCTGCCATCTAAGTGGGGAACCGCCCTTTGGTTTCAATCTCCAAGTCGTTTCGCACGAAGAGGATGTCATCACTGTGTGCTTGCACAAGACACCACTGAAGGAATTTCACGGCCTTGAAGAGATAGCTTACGTTGTCGATGAAGACGATGAGGAGGTTGAATGGCCATATGGTATCGGGTGCTTCGAAGGTAAGGAGCCATTTCCTTCTGAAAATATGTTTGAGGAGTTCAGACCTGGTGTGCCGTACGAGAGGACATTCTGGCTAGAGAAGTATGACAAAGTGACTTCGAATGGAGGTGAGCTGGGAGTCCTCGACGCTGGCGTTGTGTACAAGGTTGATGTGAGCAAGACATTGCTTACAGCATTTTCGAAGTGGAGACGAGGCACGAAGGAGGAGTTATTGGCAGGTGATGAGAGTGAAAGGAAGAAGCGGTGGAATGACAAGACTGGGCAAATCATTCTCGAGGTATCGGACTCATTTACGTTTGAGACTATCTAGAATAGTTAGAGTTTGGAAGAATGCTTGAACATATAGACAATTGGACCATGTGAGAGGACTTGTCAGTTCCAACTTCACAACTTCCATACCTCCGCTCCATATAAGACTTTTGAGCATTCATTTTTGTGCAAATTTCTGACCCGCATTCATGTTCTTGAGTGACGCCTAAAAGTATTGTTGAAGATGTTAAGCTTAGTTTTGCAGCATGATAGTGTTCATGCGACATTTGAAGCTGGTGGGATTGACATGGACGATAGGAACGGCAAGTGTCACAACAGAGGCGGCTGTCAGCCTTACAAAGCGTCAGCTCTGTGGCCATAGTGATTGAAAACGGTGAATGTTTACTTGCTTAGATTTTGAAAACTGGCGTTAAAGCAGCTTAGTCTGCCGGAGATAGAAATCGGTGCTATTGATGTGTGTCGAAAAACAGAAGAATATGATAAAATGTCATTCTCGGCAGACTATAGCTGCGTTTCTGCAATTTCATACTCTTATGAGACTCGATATAGTGACAGAACGAACGTTTCCTCCAAAAGAGTCTTAATTTGGAAATCCCAGACGCAACTTTTCAGAGGCTGCTCTGGCTACGAATTGACTACAACTAAAATTGAACACTTATCCGCAGCATTTGACTGGTTAACCATTGCTTCGAATCAAAATAATTGATCAAAAGCCAAAATCATTCAGCTTCTCTAATTTCTTGGTTATAAGCCCACAATGAAGAATTTTTGAACGGGGAGATATAGAGGCCAGACATATTGTCAAAGACCGACGATCTATTAGACAATCCAGTATATCATAGGGGGTAAATGTATTTAAAAATTGGCGGCACTCTGCCGAGCAATATTCGACCATGACCTTCAATACGCAAAATCTTATCGCCATACCCAAAAGAAAACATCGTGTACGTTGACTAGGCAACAAAGGCACCTGATACTTGCGCCACAGGCACTGTTCGTCACGGTTGAGCTACATGTAATGAAGAGTTTGTACTGAAGATCGTGCCCAGCTTGTTGCATTGATTCAATGATGATGTGATACAGCTCTACTTGGACATTTAGGCAGCATTGGCTCCAAGTATGTGTTGATTTAATTGGAATCACTTTGGTGCGAATCAAAAAACTATTTCTGCCAACAGCCCTGCAGCCTGTTCCCCTGAGAGGTTCATCAATGAGATGGTCTTGGGTACCGGTATTGGTATTTGGACGAAATTCGTTTGTGTTCGGCCCGATCGGCCATATCATAAACATATGTAACACAAATAAGGCGCCAGATGGTTCGAAATCATGTTGGCTAGTCCCACAACAAGCGGCTCGCCATGAATTCGACGTCTACATGGTGCCACAAACTCCAACCTGCAGCACGCCCATGCATCTCTTCTTGGGAGCGAGACTCGATGATGCAGACATCGTATCCGAGCGGGTCCAGTACGAGAACATGCACGTGGTCAGAGATAGAGCCACCCACCTAACTCCAGGGTCAGTAGACTCAGGTGAGTATGAGAAGTGTCTGAGAAGTGACCTATAACTACGATGAATGTATTCATGGCGTTAGACATGACGGTAGACGAACATCAGGATCTGTGCACGATTGAAATGTGTCTGGTTTGCATATATCGTACTCCGATGTAATTAGTTGGAGTCAGCGCGTAATGTACACACCCGAGATCCTTCGTTGAAAGAACCTTGTGGTAACAATTACTGAAAAATTAAAGATTTGAAGTAGTCCGTTTCTAGGCAATTACGATGATTTGATAAAGTCGAGTGAACCTTCTGGCTACGGTTGGCCCTCATCGTTCTCTTGCCGCCAGTCTTAGCATCTACGGAATTTCGGTCTAGAACATAGTTGTATCCGCTTCCTTTGTGCCTGTGAAGGAATCAGTCGTTAGATAATACGTATCGCTCTAGTTGTATCTAATACATGTCTCGCGTTATCCGCTATAGCTTCTGTGGAACTCTCTTCATTGACGTTAACGTACATAGCAAGCGAGCGGGCCACTCGATTTTACATCAAACTTAGAATCCCTGCACCTTTATATCTAAATAACTGTATAACAGAATTATTTAAACTCTACTTGTCGGTTGGCTTTTACCTTTCTAGATGGCTACGCATCTGGTGGTCCCAACAGAGCCGCACGCGCGTACGCTCAGGGGGGAGATGAAAGATAGTTGTATTCCTTGACCTGGCCTCTCGCTCGTGCGAGAGAGAGACCTCTATATAGGCTGCCCAGGAGCCCCTGAGAGCCCCTGAGAGTCGGGCCGAATAGGTACAAGAATGAGCAATTTACCTCGTACGAACACTACTAGAGTATTTACATATACAATTTTATTATATACTTATACATAGTAAGCCCCTACATTTCTAGTTCTTAAGATATAAACTTTATAGGTTAGATTTTAAAGTAGTTTAAGCTTTAGCTTAATAATTCTCTTCTAACTTTAAATAATACTTAGAAATTCTAAAGTTTTAAAAACGTCTAGATACAGTCTTATAGTATAGTCTACAAAGAAAAGTATTAAGTAGTTGTTAAGATATAGTGTAGGACTTGAATTTTTTTAGTGTTAAGTCCAGTGGCCCGCTCGCTTGCCATGTACGTTATTGTTACCTCAATGGATGATTCTCAACACCGCATACTCGCTGTATTGCCACAAACTCGGTGAGATCCATCGCTCTATTAATTTTTCTCTGGGTTTCACTATAAGACTGCATGTAACTGATTTTTGTATTCTAGAATTTTTAAGTACTATTTTAAGTAATGAAGAATGTATTGAGCTAAAGTTTAAAATGCTTAAACTCCCCCCCCCTCTAACTTAGTATCTTGAGAACTAGGGGAAAAAGGCTTATTAAGCTTATACATATAATAAAAATGTATACATAAAATATTTTCTGGAGTTTTAGATCAGTCTATTAAGTGGTCGTCCAGATATGAAGGTGTCGGGATCCTAATTTTTAGTGTAAATTGGAGTGACCCACTAGGCCTGTATGACCCTCCCCTTTGCCATGCATATTACATACAAGGAACACCAATGTCAATACCGACAAAAGAATAGTGAAATGCAGGCTGCGTCAGACAGAATAGTTGAATTCAATACGCTAACTTGATGCCCTAGCCAACTGCTAGAGTCTTTGGAGCAAGTTTACGTGGTACGCAAAGTCTCACCTGCTCACTAAAGACGTCTTAAGACAATGAGCGATCTATCCTGATAGCATGGCTGGGACTCGCCGATGATGACATAGAAGCGAAAGCCCCTGATCACGTTTACGAGCTGGACGATGAACTATATAAATGCTCGAAACTGTTAGCAAGGCCCAGTAATGCATTATGGTATCAAATTGCTGGTCACTCGTGGACCAGAATATCTTGAATAGATGATAGATTATGGTTAGAGCGTTGATATTTTTAATTGGACCATAGTGGCTCATGAGGATGCGCTCTCCATACCAGCAATACTATGGTTCTGTTAGCTACTGTACTATACTATTGCGGTTAATTCCTGTAGTTGCTTCCACTAAGTCTAAGGTTAAGGAATCGTATACCGAGCAGAATACCTTGTGACAGCTAAGCATTGCACAACAATTCGGTACAGCTTAAGACGACTCCTATTTATTGAAGACACCATTGTGCCTATAATCAGGTACTCTCTAGGTAAGCTTACATTGCCAGCTGGACTCCTTTTTCACGTCACCTTTCCCCTTGTAGACGTTCCGATAAGGCCATCGGCAGTGCCTTCTCTTGAAGTTCACACCACTCTCCACCGTCCCATTCAGGAACGCTGTTCCCAGAATCGTGTCTGGAGCAATCCCCTCCTCCACCCACTTCACAGTGGCCATCAAAACATTTTCTTCTGGCCTTAGACTCGCTGTGTTCCGGCGCTGATTCCCGATAAAGGACGCCCCAGGCCCGCCACCACAATGGGCCATACCTGAGATCCGAAAGTAGCGATAGAAGTCGTCAAGTTTCTTTGGCTCTAAACCCATTGTCTTTGAAACATGCGCATAATAGCGAGGTGAGTTGTCGCTAGAAATAATACCGTCCACCAGACCGTGGTAGTGCAGTAATTTGCCACCTCTCTTTTTAAATGCTGACAAGTCTCCATCCCATGTTTCGATATTAAACAAGTTCAGGCCCGACGATATGTCGTAGTCCTTGGGTGTGAGGCTAAGTGGATCCCACTGGGGATTGTTGAAAATTGCGTACTTCCACCAGTCTGAGGCCCCAAATGGCTGCCCTTGGAAATATACAGACGGTGCTTCAGTAGTTTCACAACCTGGTTGCAGGCGAGGATACACCAAGCTTCCGTCAGTACCAAATAGGGGAGAATAAATGCTGCGGACCGTGTCTGCTTGGGTAGGCGTGAGGCATGATGAGTTCTGTCCAGAAGCACAGACGAGGCCACCCGGATCATATTTGCACAAATCAGGCGATTCGAGGATGCCGTCCACGGCGCCGTCTAGTTCGTCACACTGGTCTAGGATGTCTTGATGAATGATAGGCCACATGCTGAATGGAACGAAAGTGGGGGCACCTTGAAGTCCAGTGAGGGGGAGGAAATGGCAGCTCCATGAAGTAAGATTGTTGAAAGCGAACGCAGGCGCTCCTGCAACAACACCATCAAAATCATCAGGAAAAGCTTGGACTGACTTGAAGCCTTGCCTTCCACCAGTAGAGCAACCAAGATAGTAGCTCTTTGTGTGCTTCTTTCCATAGAACGTCTGACTGATTTGTTTGCCCGCAACAACACCCGTGTGTAGAGCTCGGTACGCAAAGTCCTCAATAACGTCGGGGTTGTTCAGAAACGACTGCCCCGTCATTCCATCATGACCGTTATTTGTGCCCACAGCTGCGAAACCTAAAGAGGCTGCATACTCAATGTCTTCGTACTGGATACAACCTCCAAGACCGCCATTTCCTACACTCAGGAAGCGTCCCGTCCAGTTTTGTGGGAGCCAAGCTTCCATACGGAGGCCCGAACGTGCTGAAGTAGTGATATTCAAGCTTATGCGGCAAAGGTCAACTGATACGGGCTGTGAAGGACGAGTACAGGTAGGATCATTCTCGGGAAACTGCAGTGTTGTACCCGCAGTAATGTATTCGGCGAATGTAATACTGGAATTTGGGAGGCGCAGTTTGTCGGTCAGTGAACTGCATCGCTTCGAGAATGTGGTGGGCCCATAGTTGAGACCAGCCCCAAGAGCAAACAAGTGTGCAAGCACACCAATAATTAACAAGAGCATGGTGTCAATGATGTCAAGGCGACAACAATATGAACGACACCTGCGTGAAAGTAATTTTTTACTGAACCTATATGATGTGCAGCACACTCCTACTTATATCATTGCATGCGTAGCAGCTTGCTGAAAGTGAAATGAGTACGGCACCTGAATCGAAGCTGGATATTACATGGTAGCTCCAAAACTGGGGCCCGGCGTAATTTGCTAAGAACTGCCGGGTTCAGGTGATCTCAGCCGGTTCTACCGAAGTTCATCCAGCGATATCTGGCGGTAGCGAAGGCGTCTTTAGGGTCAGCCCCAAAGGGCGCGAACTGATGTTATCTCATTTAAGATTTAGTTAATGGTGGTCCGAGCGGTCTGGTCGGAAAGGTGCGACCTTTCCGATGCTTTGCATGAAACCTGGGATTCGGGGAGAATGACCCGAAATATGCTTGCTATTCTCATTATGCGTGGATTGGCGCCGATCCGTCTCCGGGATACGCTTGTATAAGCCGTCCCGAAGTTTACCCGTACCATAATGCTTTGTTCTCACATGTAAGCGCCACTTCCTCTTCCCCGCATTTATGCAGGTCCTGAACGGTCACTGGATCTTACCAAGATACCAGCAATCACATTGATCATGCCGTCTCTCATGTTTTTGAACCGTAATGTTGTATGTACGTTGAGCATACATAATTGCTCAATATTTGCTAAGAGATGGCCACACAGTCTCCTGTTAGGTACGTTGATAGGTCTTACCCTACGGCATTTTCACACAAAACATTAATTCACTTGCTATCGGCATCATTCATAATAATGTGCCTGCTACTAGTCTAAATGCAACGCGCTTACTACATGGCCCAAAGCCCGTCGTTCTCGATGCAAAGTAAATTTGTATAAGATTGTATTTAATACAAGTGAAGTAGTGATATTACTTATGTAGAAATTGGCTTAAAGAGTTATAGATACCGTTTGAGTTGTAGCTAAAACTGGCAGAACACTAATCCCCGTAGTTGTGACAGGCTTGACTGACCGAATCAACACACCAAGTTTCTTGATGAAACTATTAAATACGTTCATGAGTCTCAGTTGTAGGCTCTTTTTCTAGATGGCCTTCAACATCCTTAGCAACATCAAAAGCGGCGCTCTGTCCGTCGAAGATGACAGCAATCTCTTCTAGCGACGGCCCTTTGGTCTCTGGATACAGCCACCATACTACCAGAAATTCAACTACAACCCATGCGATGAAAATGGTATAAAAGTGCCATGCCATATTCTCAAGGCCAACTGGGATGGCAAATGTAGACAATGCAATGAAGCCTAGGGTCCAGAATTGGAAGACAGCCATACCCGGTAGCCTTAGATGGAAAGGTAATATCTCAGTAATGTAAAGCCCTAGATTTCCGTTCAAGCCGAGGTTGTAAGCTGGCGAGAAGAGGTAAATGAAAACGACTACGGCATAGCCTGCAGCCTTGTTACTAGGATTCTCTGCGAAAACTGCACTTCCCGTGGTAATAGCAATGAGGCAGATAAAAACGCAAATAAGGGAGCACAAGAACAATTTGCGACGACCAACTTTCGCAGGAAGTGTAGCAAAGTACAACGCCGAGAACCAGGACAGCATTTGAGACGTTGCATTTATCAGAGTCTGTTGAAGGCTCGTTGTTAATCCAACTGAAGTAAGGATCGGCGATAGATAATAGGATATGAAGGCGTTTCCGGACATCTGGCTGATACAGGCGCACCAAATTAAGATGAAGAGCCGAAGTCGATTGCCACGTGTACGCATGAATCCCCAGTACTTAGAGAGGAGGTTGCCCTTATTAGTGATCTTCTCCGCTGCCAAGGTGCTTCTGATCTCGACAAATTCCCACTGTACTAGAGGATCGTTTTGGTTGCCTTCAGCGTGGTACTTGGCCAACATCCTTAGTGCATCATCATCTCGCCCTCTGGAAATCAGCCATCGAGGGCTTTCTGGGACAAAGAAGATACCGCATAGCTGGATGACAGATGGCAAAGCCTGAAGTGCAGAAGGTATGCGCCAAGATGCAGAGCTGTTGATCCGGAAGGTTCCAAAAGTAGTCCAAGCAGCGATAATGGAGCCCAGAGCATAAGATGTTTGGAATAGCGCAGTCGCGGTTGTTCTTTGTTTTGGATGGGCAATCTCAGCAATAAGTGGTGCTCCAGACGCATTGATTAATACGCTGCCAGCACCAATAATGCCTCGAGATACGACAAACATGGGGAGGTTCTGGGCACCACCTTGCAGTGCGGCGCCTACACAGCAGACAAAAGCCCCAGTAACGATGCCAGCTCGACGACCGAAACGATCGCTGATTGTAGATATGAATGGCACAGCGATGAGACCACCAATAGGATAGGCGCCGTTAAAAAGTCCCAAGGTGGCGCCTCGTGGCTCCCCAAAGTAACTGCGCCAGCCTTCCACTGCTTGTAGGCCGTTCATCATGGAACCGTCGAAGCTGGTCGCCTTGTTAGACATCGTGCGGATGACATGAAGACGCAGAAGGGCCACAACGCGGATGTTACATACCCTAGCGTGAAGATAGATAAGAGCGGAAAGAATAGTAGAAGATTCAGAGTGCGCAAGTTCTTGTGTTTCCACCAATTCCCAGTATCAATCGTGCCCTCAGGCATGGCAAGAGTAGCAGCCTCCCGCATCGCAGCGGTGTCCTTGACGGTATTAGCCTTCATCGCGAAGATCGAAGGTTTTGGAAAGTTAAGAAGAAAGTGATCCAGTCGACTACCGAAGAGCAAAAGAAATGCTGGTGTCCGTGATTAGAGGGCAGCGCATAGTATTTTGTATTGACTGGTGTCTCAAACTGATCCGTTTGCCAAGACATAGTTACCGCAGGGCTCGTAAGTGCCATGAAAACCTCCTCAAATTTCGCGGTCAGATTGCCCGAGCCCAAAGATTCAGCCCATACCTAAGAGTAAATGCCGAGCCAGAGTATGCCCCAAATGACTTCAGTAGTTGGCTTTAGCGAATCCGATTGCGAGCCGCTTGGCTCTCATGCAGAGCTGTTCAGAACGAGCCAGAAGGCGGCATTCTCTATCTTCGGTTAGCTTTGGCTCGTTACCACCTGTCCCGAGGATGACCCGAAGACATGCCGTAATCTCGCCAAACTCAAGCTCCCGTCGTGTTACCAGATTAAGCTTCGGAAGGTGTGGAGTACCAGAATTTGTGGAGTTGAGAAGTGTGGGGTAATACGGAGAATGTGAGTGTATAGTTTGCAAATGGGTCTTTGACCTTCATAACTTGCAGATAACTCGTTCAAATGCCGCGACACACACACTCTCCCCCCGCTTTTCGCTCATGACGACGCTGATGGAGTTGGGCTGATTAATGTAGGGCATCTTGGTTTCCTTGTGATTGATTCCTGATTGCGATAGGTTTGATTTGTCACCATGATTTGAACAGTATCCCTATGCAGACACATCGCGGGTGGCGTCCTTTCCCTCTGTCGCATTGACATGACCCGATCACCGAGACCTTGATTCAATTCCACCCTCCGGAGACTAGGTGAACAGAAAACCTGCCGCACCGAGCCGCATGACTAGACGCAATCATGCCAACTAGATCATTGAGATAATGAATGAGCGGAGATTAGCCGACGAGCGAGCATGTGCATCTACAGAATGACGTTTACATGATGTAGCTTTGAAGATCCAAGTAAATGAACGTATTGGCGTCTAATTGTACACAATAATTGCGATAGTATCTCTCATCAAGGAATACTTTTAGTGATTGCCAGTTCTATCAGCCCCGGTAGACTGTGAGTCTCGTTTTGTAAACTCGAGGCAGGCTAAGTAACTAGGCGCCTTTTCATGCTTCACAATACGCCGTGCATAAACTGCAGACACCCTTTTCAGGGCTCTGACTCATGTCGTGCCCATTCCGCCCTGTCAATTCTAGAACCTAGGTAATAAGACGGCGAACAGCTCGCAGTATGGCCAATCACTAACTAAACAAAATCCATGAAGCTGAACGACGGCCTCGGGTAAGGCAACCATCTCTTGCGGCATAGTAAGTAATTACCGCAATTGCATGTAGAGAAGTAGTATTCATAGCAGTCGAAAATGCAGCCCCTAATCGCCCTAGGGCTAACTGCTCTTAAGTCTTTTATCTATGCAGTGTTTGCTGGCACACTAATATTTAGTGACACCAGCAGAGGAAATTCTGCCTCTGGCACATCTGCGCTCAGAAGCAGCAAACTCGATATGGCGACCATCTTGATGCCCAAGGCGAGTATCGAGATATTCCCACGCGAATGAGGAAACAATTTTTCCGTGCTATTTTTAACAGGTAAAATTGTGAAGATATGAGCGGGACAAAAAGGCGTAGAGGTTGAAGCGGCCAGTTAGGCTAGGTGAGTAGTGGTGCTCTACCTATAGCACTGTAACAAGACAGATCTCGTAAATTCATGCGAATATCTTGCTCTTCGATAGAGCTAGCTCACCTGCATATTACCGAAGCCACTGGTGGCAAAAAAATGCAAACGAATCCCGTCGTTACAACGAGGTAGCTGAAGAATATAATAGATTGATGTAGTATCGACGAAGAGTGGACAGCCATGATGCAAAAGTCAAATGAATCACGTCTTTCTTTGAGTACCAGATCCATTTTGCATTTCCCTTCTTGTCCCCTCGGGTCTCGAATATGCTGGGTAACAGAGACTGGCCACGAGGCGGAAAGGACGCCCTTTCTATTCGCTACCTACAGGGGACAATACTTCATTGAGTCCAGGTCCCTGAAGGTTCTAACTCTATTATTTACCTATGGGGGTCAGTTGTTCAGGCGGCTATATTGTCAGGCTGGACAGCAGCCCGTAGTCAAGTGCGCTTTGTGGGCGCTAAGTTTATCAGCTACCTGATTAGCAGGGCGCAGAATTCCCCCCAATCATAACAGGCAGAGAAATAGTCATACATTCAACACTTTGGTGCGATTCAGGGCTATTCTGCTATCGTATCCTGTGAATTATAGGATATTATAGGTACACTCGTTGCTCGTGACGATCTAGTCGTTAGAGCCTGGGCCGGACATCTCGTTGGCCATACAAATTTATAAGTATTCCCGGTCAATAGCGGGTATGACTGCACAACCGAGATATTCTGGGAGGATCATGTCTGGAAACTCCGGAGCTTGCACAAGCAACAGTTTGACTTAGTCTAAGCGCGAACAGAATGCCGTTGAAAAGACAAGCCTTCCTTTCCGATCATCCGCTCACATCAGAGTTTCTGTTAGGAGTCGCCAGATAAAGACTTACAGCGAGCCGTTCAAATGCGCACCAAGGCGAACAGCAATGTTTCGTGAATATTCGGATGATCATGATCTTCGCTGTCCAAGCAGCGTAAGATAGTGAGCCTCCCAATAGGTAGTTACCTGAAGCGTCCCATCTGGTGTCCTCATGAGGAAACATGGAATTTCCTTCGACGAGTCGATATGCATATAGGTAGGTACTTTAGACTTCTAGAGGCTTATAACCCTAAAAAGAGATAGAAGTCAACAGTAAAGACCAGACGCGCCTAAAACGCAATAGATAGCTACACTAAGACGAGGAGTCTTAGCACATAGACATTAAGCCAGAACGATTACGCTAACAATCGATAATGGCGTGCCCGATGCGATCGAATAAATAGATTTATTCCTTCCATGAAGCTATATTGTAGAGCTCTAGCCATGCCGGGAGGATTTTGTCGATTGGTTCCTCGATTTCTAGTAGACATACATAGGCAAAAGATAGTCGTGGTATCTGCTCGCAATAAGAGATAATAAGAGGATATCTGTGCTAACAACACGCTGCTGGTGGCTTGTTTCTTTATGCGGCATATCAAATGTGGCGACCTAGAATTGACAGTTTTTCCTTTGGTAAGTATCTAAATATGATATGTCAGCATTATAAACAAAGTTGTAGATGGTGAGGCTTGCAATTTATATGATTTTAGTCCGCTGCTAGCAGTGTGCCAAGTAAGCGAGGTTCATCCCACAGCAGAAACATGATAAAACCGTCAAAGGTAGCCGAGGTGGGGCACAACAAACTGTCAAATTGTCTGATTGGTCTACGCGAGAGCTAACTATGGCACAAGGCTCGTGCCTTATCAAGGATGTATCCAGACATCTTTTGCCTGCCGCGAAAGACATTCCGTAATCGTGTCAAGCATTGTCTGCTTTTCTTCAAGCCCAAATATGCACTGCCCCCAGATGGCCAGCACGAAACTTCACATCATAGGGTGCGAAAATCGTACTCATTCGCCTTCACTGGTGTTCAAGTAGCGTCCAGCGATTACTGTTCTTATGGTGCGGTTTCTTCTCTCAGTATTCCTAGAGTTTGCGCCAATCGTGTCCTAGTAGAGGCCGTTCTTGACACGTCAGCGGCGTCTGAGATCACAGTAGTGCAAAAAGAAAGCCCATTATACGAGGATATGCACCGCAAATGTCTTCTAAATTGCTCGGAGTGTTTGCAATGCGCTGGGCACGACTTGGAATGAACCTGCTGCGGAAGCATTGAAGCTTAGTAAGGTATATGATACCGTCTTTGCCTTTTGTCAATGCGATAACAACTCAGCATTAGAGCAGCATGATATAGATGAAGACATGGTCTCAAGGTGGTGTTTAACTGCATATTCGGATGTATATAAGACGTGTTAGAAGGGCTTAGAGATATCCAATGTCAACCTAGGTAAGTACGCCGACACCCTGGATTTGTTGTCACCTGCTCGAAGTTAACGCACATCTTCCCATAGGTCAAGTCATGTTCTCGCAAATCTGGCATAACTATATGTGATACTGCCGTTCGTGGAGGCCCCTTCGGTGAGCAACCGTTGCGTGGGGTATATTGCGGGGTAGGAACACTTCGCTTCAATATCACGTGACGCAAATTTGGCGCCACCAAAGTACGTGAGATCACACATATGAGAGGTCGTCATTTACCAACGTGCGAATCTCAAAGGTAACCTCGCTCTCAGTTCAAGGCAGTTGTTTGGATTTGTCCATACTTTGCATCAACCTTTGCGGTCAGCTTGTATAGAACATAAAGGGAAATTGACCCATAAGTATGTACTGAAGTGCTATCATTACTGGAGACTATCTACTACCATAAATTATCAAAGTTCCATGCCATACGACGTTGACCGCTTGACAGAGGGTGGCTCTTGTGGCGTAGGCTGGTGCTCGAATAGGATAGAAGAAAACTGAAAATCGGGGTAGCGGTGGCGGCGAGTAACCAGGGACCAAGCGTTGACGTAGTTGTCAGGGTTTAGTGGCCAGGATGTCCAATGGCCTTGGAGTCGAATCGGGTTCCTGGAACGTGCCGACGTGCTTCTAACACATGCCTTAGACGTCATCAAACGACTAAGAATCTACTGCATACAATGTATTTCCTAGTAATGCACCCCTGGCACGAGACCGCAGCACTGGCAAGCAACGAGGTCCTGGACGTGGACAACATGTCCGGTCTTGACTTGGCAATCGCCCTCCAGGCACGCGCCACAAGGCTTCTCCGAGCCACTGTTCATCGAGGCCGGCACAATCAAGGGCAGATTGCCTAGAATGAGTGACACGGGCGGTGGCGAGATTGTACAGATGATCTTGGGATGCTCCAAGAGACTGAAATTGTTCGGCTGTTTACCCGCTGCAACGCCGCCCTGGCTTGCAGAGTCATGAGATGCCATAGTATTGATTTGGGGCAAGAGAGAATTGGGGCTCAGATAAAAGCTGTAAAATATGGATTTTGACTGAAGCTGGAGAAGATGTTGTGGGTTTGAAGGTGTAAGAGGTGGGTGAGGCTATTGAAATAGGCGCAATGGCAAGATAGCGAAGCCAACTCGGAAGGTGTCACCTGGTGGAACTGGCGCATAGTCTCGCTCGCTGTTGGGCGCAAAAGAAGGAAGACTGTGGTGAGGAGCATCATATCAGCTGGACCCCTTTCATCACGGACATGATTTGGCCTCGGTGCTTCAACATACGTGTAATTCTTCTCATGAAACACGGGACACGGATGCCAACAAAAGGCTGCAGAAGTCCAAGCAACCCTGCAGTTAAGTTTCCATGGCACGTCAAGATAAGCGCCAAGATACGTCTATAATACCAGGCAAACAGACATAAGCGGATGCAAATAACATTTGCGGTTGCCCAGCAATATTCCACACCCCCACGCCTGGATCAAAGTGGGAAGCATGATAGCGTTGCAGCCTGATTCCAGGCTGTCGGGAAGAAAACGAAGCGGTAAAAAGCCCCTGTAGCACCTACATAGTGGGGCGAGGCCAAGGAAACACATCAGGTCAACCGACAGACTCAGCCAGGCTCACGCATTGATGATGCAGTACACTGGATGGCGGTCGGTATCACCTGCAGAGCTATAGGGGTGCCGGGTAAGCTCTCCAATCAATAAAAACTCAATCAATTCTCGAAACTAAAAGCTACACAAGAAGAAACATGAGAGCGAGACGCGAGGCTAACAGAATGTTGTAGTGGCAACTGTAGATTTCGATTCGAATTTCTAGTCCAACTTAAGGCTATATTCTGTGACTACTTCTGCCCCGTGACAAAAGTACCCGGCAATGAGATTAAACTTTCAAGAGAGCCTAGACGTCCCATTTGGTCTTGCTTTGGGCTTTCTATAAGCACCTTCCAGATGCGGACGATTCCTCATACGATTTTGAATAAGATCAGCATGCCACATCATCATCACAGCTACTGCTAGTGGGTCGGAGACAGCACTATTCTTGTACTGAAAGATTAAAAGAGGCGGTACGAGTGAGGAAGTGCTGGCGCGGTGGGTGCAAGAGTAGTCATTGGTCATTTGGATGTGCTGTAACAGCAATAAACACAGCCATTTACAGAGTGCATATGACTACCTATGTAGTTAGTGTTCATTTCATGGCAATCTTATAGTCTCGCTTCAATGTTGAGAGTCCTTTGTTTGCACCACATGAGCTTGGCTGATGACCAGAGATACTAGAATCGTGTATCACCATGACGATTTGGGCTGAACACGGATTGGCAATGATGAGGGTAACGACAGGGAAACTTCCACGTCTGTAAGATAGTCGAACAAGAACCTTATGGTGGGAATGTAAATAGTCTAGACGTTTCCTTCCGTCTTCTGCATTTGCGTGGGATGACTGGCTTCGATGCATACCCATTGGGCATCGAACGTTGTGTTTGAAGCCCAAGCTATAGACCTAACACATCCATTTCTTAACCCCTTCTCGACCCATCTCCCATGTCCGAAGACATCCCTTTCGGAATTGACGCACTCAAGGCTTCTAGATTCACACTGCTTCGGGCAGTGGCTTCAAGACATGCAGATAGTAGTGCATAATACATGCCAAGGAAAAGCAAGTGTATACTATCAAGAGCAAGAACTATGCGGCTTCCATATCCTTCAAGTTCCTGGCGACGCGAGATTGCAACATTTTACAGTCTTTGACGAGTATCCGAGGAAGTAATATACACGTTTACAAGCGAAGTTTTACCAAAGTTTGAGTTTGACAAGTCCCCGCAGCACATGCTGAAGCCTTCCCAGGCTTTGACATTCATTACTGCATCCATAGATCTCTCAACAAAGGTGACAGCTTAGTTGCGACGAGTATGCAAGGGCTTCCCGAAAAGAACAGCCAAGATATTACACTATTGGTGCAATCCATACAGGATCTTCACTACTGAGGGCAATCGTATGAGAAAGCTAGCTTTGATCACGAAATGTGACCGGTGCACAAGCCTTGTTAGATCAAGTTCTAGTGTTGTCCAAATGCGTGGATTACCACGCGACGACATCTCAAATCATAAAGATGAGCTGATTAGTGCATCCAATGATGGCGACGAAGTCCAATATCACTGCACCTAAAGCAGGATTACGGGTAATCAAGAACGCCGTAAGTTAGGTCATGGCGCACGATCCTCCGGATCCCCCGTGCCGGTCCTTGTCAGTGAAAAACGCGCTTCCCAGATCATCGGACGGCGGCTATTCAAACAGAACGACTGGAGGGCAACACAGACGCTTGTTGACGCGTACTGCGGCGACCTCCATACCTGCGAGAATTGGGTAGGCTAAGGGGCCATTTTTCCTTTTTTGTTCCCTCTTCATGCGTATGGCAAGGGGCTAAATGTGCTCCACGTGCGCGCTCTGTTGACAAAGATCTGTGAGCTCTAGGCTTCGACGCTGACAGACACGGACCGCACTATGCATATTTCTTCTGTCGCATAGTTTATTGGAAATGGTGGCTCTAGTCTGCAGCACCGCAGGCGCGCGATTATCTCGCCACCGCGATCAATGCTAAAACAGCTACTGCAGTGACTTTCACATCTAGCTATACCCATAGAAGCTTCATTTCGCTTGCATTGGCGCCCAAAGCATGCAGCTATATGCCAGTGAATCAAGTTCTCTAACCAAAGTTTATCGCCTATGTCGCATGCCACTAGAAATTGCCTCTACCCAAACATCAGCTGTGCCAGCGCCCTCGCATGCAGTAAGTACAAGGTGCAAATCGGTAAGATGTTCGCTTGGATCGCTTTCAAGAAGAGCTCTGAATCATCATGGGAGAATGCATCTGGCCAAGAGGTAACTTCATCATACAGGTGGGCAATGCAAGCAAAAGCTCTGTAAAGGATTGCAAAAACCATTGCCGTTTCTTGGATACGATCTAAGGGTCTTGACAAAACTACGGAACGTTGGGTGGAGTCAAACAGGGTCCGTTCGGCTAACGTCCGCACTTATAACTGGTCTGGACTTAAGTCCGACAGCCAGGATTACGGCTCCCAGCGGTACTATACGGCATACGGTGGACCTATGGACGGCTTTCATTTTTTTCACAGCAAAAGTCTTCTTCTAGGCGAACAAAGCCTATGTTTAAGTTATGTAAGGAGTGTACCCCAGCGTCGGCAGAGCCCTTGCATTAATTTAGATCTGCGGAACAAAGTCAATCCAGAGGCGCAGAGATCGAGCCCCATCTTTGATATCAATCAGCAACCGTCGCAGTGGTAGATGAGGATCATATGGCTTCATCAACGTTGGTTACCCCTTTGAATAGGGGAATACGAGGCGTGATGGGTATGCGTTCGGGCACGTCTCACCCTTTCGGGCCGTGTTTCTCGGTTGTTTCTCCGCCTCCAACACGTTCGGAGTCTGATTGACTACCCGAGACATCAAGCAGCAATGGCGCAGGACGCCATGCACTTGATGGGTCGTGTGGGATGTAAGCAGACATCGCTCCAGACTCAAGTGAAAAGTGCTACACCAACAGATCTACTATAGACCAGGCCGGTTTAGATGCTCCGCGGCCATTCTCGCCTCGCACATAGCCATCCGTCCGAGCATTGCCGATCTGACCCCACCACCAAGAGCCTTGTCACAGCCAGTGTGCTATCAGATGGTTATCTCATTGAGCACCATAGCTGCGGCCACAGCGGCGATGTAACGGCGGCAAAACAACAAACAAGCGCTAGATCAGCATGGCATTAATGCGTCTGGAACTCTGCCCGCCACCGATAATGATCGTCCGAGAACACGCTAGAAAGAAGGCAAGCCTTGGCAGAGCTGCTCCATCAGGAAATAGTAACTCAAAGGAAAGGGCTGGACGCGCTCAAGTGTCTCACGTTGAAGGGCTTGGCTTTCGTTCCGCGTCCGATATGGCAATCCCTTTCTTCAACAACATCTTACTCCACATGTGAAATGCACATTACACGTGCTTGCACTATCGGCTTAAAAGGAGAATTGTCATTTCATTCTGGTGTATGCTCAGCTTCACCGGTGGCTGCTCCGGCGGCTGCTCCAGCAGCTTCTCGTCCGGCGCCATGGAAAGGCGCTTTGGTAGCACCAAAACATCGTCTCTAGGGTCCAGGCAGCCCCAGTCAGATCGATGTACTTGGGAGTTTTGCTGAGTATCATGTCTGTAATAATCAAAGTGAAACAGTAAGTGCTCGACTGATCCAAGGATCTATCTACCGCGAGAGTGGCTCTCTGAAAGAATCCGTTGAGGTAGCTGCCAATGTCCCCAATGACTTGGCAGCTAGTAAAAGCTGAGTTTCAGCGGAGTCAGCGATCTCTTACCAACTCTTGCTGCAATACTGCGACATTGAGAGCCATGATAAGATTATATGCTATGCGTGCTGGGTGTGCATGTCCTATCATCAGTGACGCCCGAGAGGATACTGACTCCACGATAATCTTCGGCGAGGGAGGGAGGTTCTTCGGACTGGAAATCATCTTCACAACACCTTGCGCTTTCCGACAATGTAGCATGGTACCCGACATAACATCGGTAAGGTTCTCAAAAGACCACTACGGTGAGGAGGCAAGGGGTCTGGAGACGCTTGTATGTGATATTAGTTACTCGTTCGAACCACACGTTGTCCAACTATGGAGCGGTACTAATTTGAGCGAAACCTTGAACTGAGCCCCATAAATAGAGTTGTTCAGCCTTGCGCCCAGCCTTGTGCCCAGCCTATCGATGGATGCGCTGAACGTTGCAACTTAGCCACACGCCCTGAAGCGAAATGCAGCCTCGCAAGGCGGCTGCCGCAGGCCAACGCGCACTCCATCATCACGACTTACAAAATTAAGAACTGCGTGACGGCACAATCCACCACAATAGCGCCAGATAGCGTACACACTGCGCAAGTTGTGTACGGCCCACCGGCGTGCCTTGGGAGAGATGTCCGGAGGCCTGTGGCCCCACCAGCAGAGCATCAGCCAGGTATCCATACAACAGGGCTCTCGAGCCTATGTATGTACCTTCGAAAACTGCCAGTTTGGCAGCACTGAGGAGTCGCCAAGTTTGTCTGTTCATTTCTATTCGTCCTATTGCAACCTCTCTAATGCGATAGCTGATATTGGCATTGATAGAAGCACTTGAACAAGCAACCAGCGCTTGCCGGGACGCGCTCCTCCTCACTGATCCCTATGTTGACCGTCAGAGCCTGATCAGCGCAAAAGGGAAGAGAGTCCCAGGAACCCGCGAGTGGATCACGCAAAACGAGACATCCCGCGACTGGCTGGCTGGAAATACCGACACGTGTCTTCTGTGGATCTCAGGTGGCCCGGGCAAGGGCAAGAAGATGCTGTCCATCTTTCTGACAGAGGAACTCGAGAGGCATATAGCCCGCACAGAAGATACAAATCTAGCCTTCTTCTTCTGCAGCCACCAAGACGAGAACTGCATTACAGCCGTAGCCATGCTCCGCAGCCTTATGCGCCAGATTGTTATCCAGCGTCTACGGTTGAATAAATACACGCCGCCGTAATTGAGACGACTAAATTGATACAGCAGACGCTGGCATCTCTAGAGGCTTTATGGATCATCTTTAGAAAGCTAGTCGCGGACGCTGAGCTTGGCATGATGTCTTGTGTGCTTGACGGGCTTGATGAATGCGAAGAGGGACCGCTGGAGACGCTCGTGCCGAGAATTATCAGTCTGTTTTCTCCTGCAAATTCATCGCTATCGGCTGTTGCGACATACTGGCTATTCATCGTTAGCCGAGACCTCCAGCCTGCAGGGGTGCACAAGAGCAAAACCAAACACCGACAATGATGAAAAGGCAGCTCGTGGCATTGATTGATTTGTTGCGGCTCAAGTGGGGGAGCTCTCAATGATCGAAGGGTTTGACGATAATTTTAGAACTGCTGTGTACACGAATCTCATAGAACATGCCGAAGGGACGTTTTTATGGGCAGGGTTCGCAGTGCACGAATCGTTACAGAAGCAAACATGCACTGCGATCCCGAAGGCCTCGGAGGACCTTCCAAGTGGTCTGCCTGCAATAAACGACTGCATGCTGCTTCAAAGCCCAACTGAGCACATGGAGCACAGTTCAGCAATCTTGCACTGGGTTGTATTAGCACTGCGCCGTCTAAAGCTGCTAGAGCTGGCGGCAGCAGTGGGTCTTCAGTCTACTCATTCGTTAGTCAGTCTAGAACAAGCAACTCGCGACGCCATCAAAGAGTGTGGTCCATTTCTGCAAATATAGGTAAAAGAAATGATTCTCATTCATCAGTCAGCCCGACACTACCTCTTGCAGAAAGACCCCAATAAAGTCCTACTACCAGAAGCGTTCCGTGTTGACTTAGAGCGAGCTCACTTAGAGCTAATACAGAATTGTCTTAACTGTGTCGTCAGAAGTGGCTTCAAATACGGACCCTGCACTCTTATTGACTCCCTGCAGGAATCTACGCTGCTTAGTTATGCAGTGCGTTACTGGCCTGAGCATGCAAGATGCTGCTCAGCGCTAGATGTTGAGAAAAACTTTCTCGGTAAACATATTGTGCGAAGACAGTGGTGGGCACTATATAGACAGCAGGACTTTCTGTCCTTACCTGCAGAATTTCCATTTTTACATATGCTATGTCGCCTGGGATTTGAGTCATTGGTACAGACGGCAGTTTATTGGGACAGTTGGAGGCCAAGTTTCTTGAAACGAATAGATCGCAAAGACAGAGATGGGAAAAAAGCGTTACACGTAGCGGTTAGGGCAGGGAGAGAGGCGGTAGTGGGGCCGCTAGTAAACAGCGGAGCAGACCTTAAGGCCAAGGATCACCTGGGGTGCACTGCACTACACCAGGCAGCTAAGAGAACGAGCAAGGCAGAACAGAAATTGCTTAAAGGGTGTATGAAATTGTGACTGGACACAGACTCAGTTTATAGGCTGCTCAAGAGAATTATGGTGTAGCGTAGCAGGCTCTCATCCTTTGTGATGATGGGAACGTTTGTGCAGCGACGTGTGGTGCATCGTGTGTGCGCTTTTGTCTGACAAGGCTTTTGATTGGAAAACTTTTGTCTAGTACCAATCTATTTCTAACAAAGAAAAGATTCCTGCAATTTACGTGTTTCGCCTGAGAATTTGCCAGAAGCCGATTGCGTTAGCGAGCGTGCACGTTCTCCCCTGGTGTGTAGGCACCCTGAGCAGCTGTGCATATCAAGCATTGGCAGAGAGCATTATCTGATGCGTGTATATGTTTTTTTTTTGCACTTAAAGAGTGTTAGGATAAATGGGCGACATGCCTATCACCATGAGACCAGGGCGTTGGTGGCCTGATTGTAGGAGCAGAGACATTTTAGGAGGTATAAGACTTTGTAGACGCATCTTGATCGTTGTGTCTGACACATTGAGTGCATGATTCAGGGACATTTCCACTATACTTATTAATTCCCTGAGCGCCTGGTGTTGGAGTATAGAAAGTAGCGACTGCAGTGACCTAATTTGGCAGAAAAAATGTCAGAGCTTACTTAGCGAATCTCGAATTCAACCTCTGCTGCTTCCAACATTGGCAAAGACAAGGAAGAAACACCCTCTCCACCCATAAAGCCATTGACATATGCTTCGCCGATCAATTCCCAACAATAATTGTCGCCAAAGGAATGCGCTCGAAGGACGACTGGAACGCTACAGCCATAAAGTATGCACAATCTATCCTTCACTTTGGCATGTCGGGGCATGATACCAACCATTTTTCCTCCATTGTTACTTGGCTTCTTTGCCACGAACGTGCGGCGATTCCACGTAATTGCTCGGACAGCCTGTAGAAAGTCTTCAACATCTTTCGGCAAGTCCATCTCCAACAAGTCGTCAGGATCGACGGTCGTGACGACTTCTACTAGTTCAGAGTCATGGTGTGTGCTTAACGCTTCGCAACTAAGCTGCAGCAATTGAGTCATTGCTGAACTGAAATGTGAGGGCGCAGGCCCGCCTTGGCCATTACGGTTTGCACAGAGAGTTCTCCAGATGGCATCTGTTAAATCAGTAGGAGCCAATGCTTTGTGAATGGATTCCATCCTGAGAATGTTAAGACACTCTTTCGTAAACACACCATCTACCATCCTAGAGGACCTTTGAATAATTTCGCCAAGAATGATGCCTTTGCAATATAGTGATCCAGTGCATGTTTTAGCTGTCTTGTCTCTCCCGAGACGTACTTGAGGCTTTGTACAATGATGCGCATTATATGCTCGTTGTCCTATGCGGCCGACCAGTAAGTCTGCATTCAAGCGGTCGGTTGTGAGTGAAGAGGTGGTGCCAAACGGGAGACGTTCTCTTGATGATATCCACGACGGAACGTGTGACTGCAGCGTAGGGTCAACACGACCAATGGGAGGCATCATAGATATTGAGATCGGTGCCCAAGGACGACATATAATATCCAATGACCCCGATTGACAGCAATGCAGTACAAAGTTGGCAAAGACATCTAGGAGACTCTTTGTGTAGTCTGCGACCATGACCTCGCTCCGCCGTGGCTTCAAGGATGGATCCCCATTCTCTGCAAGATTTAAAAGAGCAAAGATTGTGTCACGCTGATCGGTGGTCTCACAGAAGGTGGCTAACTGGACAAGTGTTTCCAGAGACAAACGTCGGGATTGAATTGCTTTATCGGATCGATCGAAGACATCTCTGAGTATATCAAGAAGGCGGGTTGCGGGCGAGTCCCGAAAGTTTGCTAGAGGGATCTCGCGCGACTTTCCGTTCATGTTTCCCAAAGAACGCGATATAATAGTAAGTTTTCTTCGTACTAGTAGTACAGCGCGAGAAAACCTGTGCATATCGATTTTGCGATCTCCGCAGACAACAACCGTGCTGACCGAGAACGCTGCTTCTTGGATGATCCAACGTCGTCGGAACCAGGGCCTTGCTAGAACTCTGTCAAATGCCCTGAAACTAATATTCTCCCACCAGACATCTTGCCAGTGGAAACTTGGCTGGATAAGTTGGGGGATGAACTCCATAGCGATCTTGCTTGCTTTATCCTCTTCTCCTAGCCATACCCATACCGTCACAGCGTTGCGGTAGATATCTGCCATGCGTCTGACCTGCGTATTTCTTTCCAGCTCGTCCGATTGGTTGATGCACAGAGAGTCTATCCAAATAAAGACAGCGTGATGAGCACTCCTTATTCGTTGAAGAGCATGTAGGAGGTTTGGTCGTATGAGGACTTTGTTGCCTGCTATATCGATTGGATGGATCTCTGGTTCATCACCCCAGACATAGCTCAAGGCACTATACCCTGGAGGTTGCCGAAGATCATATTCGTGAATGGTACCTGTAATCTCACTGCTCATTTTGGCCGGGTCAAGAACCAATATACGAAAGCCGAAATCCCCCAGAGAACAAAAGTTTTGTTCAATCCGTGGCGAAGTGTACAAGGCAGTGACGCTTCTTCTCTCGTACTCATCTTTAAGCCTCCTGAATGCGTTCTCCTCTCCCTCTCCGTAGATGAGTGGCATAAAAATCCCAAGAATCCCTAGTAAGCAGTATGCCTTGTCCTCTTTGAAACGCGTTGAACGCGTAGCAACCCAGCTTACACGTTCTTCGAAGCTGAATTTAGAAAGGGATTGTCTTCGAAACGCTTCAATTGGGACCTTGGTGATCTCATGAATTTCTTGTTCTAGCGATATTTTACTTCCCAGTCGCTTTCCTTCTCCAGAGAAGAATTCAACGCTTCCCGGCGCAAGAAGCTCCTGCAATGTCCAGCCTCGCGTGAACCATCGACTTCTTCGAAAGGCTTCCTCCCACGTCATCTGAAATGCCTCAGCATCAGTAACCTCTCCTGGTACATGGACATCTGATAGGTAAACATAGCACTTCGACGCACGCCGAAACCAACCGAATATAGAGTTGATAGCTGTGCTAAGCTCGTCGCTAGTAGACTTATTAATGCAGCAAGTATCAAGCCAGAAGTACTGAAGGCTATCCTGTGCTGCTCGGTTACTACAAAAGAGGATCTTGCCATAACCTGCCTTGTCCTTGCCTGCACCAGTTATCAATTCATGGTATGTTACTTCTTCACCCACGTTCCAGGTATGTGAGAAAACAGCGTATGGCGGGGGGTGATCATCGTTGAAAGACACCAACTCAAAGTCGCCTCCTGGTAAGCGCTTTATAAGACGAATCCCAACGCTTGTATACTGTAGGAGCCGGCCTTCATACCTGGAACGCAAAGTCTTATTTGAAGAAGCCTTTATCGTAGAGGCTGAAGAATCGTTAGCTATATCCCACCTAGATGTAAATAAGTGTAATCTGAGTGAGGTATCGAACATACTGGATGGGTTTTGCGTTCCACCAATGCCCCGCCGTTCCTGTCGCTTTTCAATCTCCTCTTTTAGCCGTAGAGTTGCGTAAGCTTC
This sequence comes from Pseudopyrenochaeta lycopersici, assembly GCA_003313425.1. Lineage (NCBI taxonomy): Eukaryota > Fungi > Ascomycota > Dothideomycetes > Pleosporales > Pseudopyrenochaetaceae > Pseudopyrenochaeta > Pseudopyrenochaeta lycopersici. The sequence continues at coordinate 1,048,697 of NHZP01000012.1, read as the reverse complement.
TCCTTCTCCATATATGGGCGATAAGAATACCCCGAAGACTCCGAGCAAACTATATACTTTGTCCTCCTTCCGCGTTGTTGTGCGTGCAGCCGCCCAGCTCATTCGCTCTTCGATACTGAACTCATTGAGACTTTGTCCTCTCAGCACGGCGACAGGGATCCCAGTAGTCTGATATATCTCTTGTTCTAATGATATCTTGCTACCTAACAGCTTGCCCTCTGCAGAGAAGAACTCAACAGTATCTGGCGCTAGAAGCTCTTGCAGTGTCCAGCCTCGTGTGAACCATCGGCTTTGTTGAAAGGCTTTTTTCCACTTTATCTTGGAGTTCATAGCGTCAGTGATTTCAGCTGGCACAGATACATCTGATAGGTATACATAGCACTTAGATGCACGCTGGTACCAGCGGAACATACTATTGATAGCTATGCTAAGTTCTTCGCTAGTAGACTTGTCTACGCAGCAGGTATCAACCCAGAAGTACTGGAGATCATCTGCCGCTGCTCGATCGCCACAAAAGCGGATTTTGTTGTACCCCGTCTTGTCCTTGCCTGTACCGGCCATTAACTCATTGTACGTGACTTCTTGGCCGTTGGTCCATGTGTGCGATAGGATGGCGTACGGAGGATGGTCGTCATCGAAGGAGACTAACTCGAAGTCGTTGGTCACTTGCCGCCTCAGAAAACGCATTGTGGCGCAAGTCTCTCTAAGCAATAAATGTTAGCTGGGATCAGTAAAACTCCAAGCGTGAGGTCGTGGAGAAGTAGGGATCGCGAAGTATATAGAGCAAGCCGTAACCTGACAGTTGATGGGCGCTTAGACGCTGTTCGCAAGCTTAGACTGTCACGTGCGCCAGTGAGACAGGTAGTAGAAACTCGAAAACATCTATAAGACGGGAAGTCAATTGTTTGCATGTTGCGAAATGTCAACTTAATCTATGTTTTGCGTCTGTAATACACGTCCATTGATCGGTACTTGCCAGCACGTGCTGTGTGAATAAGCGCCCGAGGGCAGCAACGTGGGGCCGTGTTAGAGCTTAGCCGAGCGATGACCGTGGCGCGTTGATAAGTAGAAAATCTGTAAACTATGAAATTTTGGCATCAGCAATGTAAACATTCAATCATTGAATTTTGAAACGCGCCCAAATGAGGCAATAACGCGTTACGAAAGCAGAACAAGCGGCCTTAATCAGATACCGTGCTTGCAATATAGTATTATCATGTCAGTATGCAACTTGACAAGTTCTCTGACAGAATGAAGGAAACCTTAAGTAGATCTGTGGCTATCTGATGTGGTGCTGCCCGGATGTCGGTGGAACTTGCCGTATTATATAGGACTTACAGGCCTTTTCTACAGACTACGTACATAGTTAAGGACTCAAGATACCTATTCCAAAGATATCTGCACTTCTTGGCTGTAGTTGATGTTGCTGTGGTGTGGTGGAAAGCGCTGCCAGGTTCTCGCTGCGCAGTAACAGGAAGGGATGTCAACTGATTTATTTTAAAATCACAGCTAAAATACTTGGAAGCAGTCTATATAACAGCTACAGCAAGTCTTCTCGCGTTAAGGCCAGCCAAAGAAACCACCAACGGTCTAAACAACAGGTGCTGAGAACGATAAAGTAAAGGAAATTTTCACATGACATGCAACAAACTGCGACAAGTAATTGCCCATTCCTTACTTTGTGTGCACACCTCTAGTCCCATGCAGAATATGTTTACCACTGCCATTGAATAGTTTCGATGTTATAGTTTCATATTAAATATTACTTGCTCGTCGTCTTCTCAAGTTGATGGCCAAGATTAGAGCCATGCGTTGCGTAGGACCACTAGCGCCGAAACATACCAACAGAATATATTATTCCACAGATTACTCTGGCAATCGTGGGGAGTATAGCCTTAGTCATCGCGAACTATCTCTTTGAGTGCGCCTCTTGTAAATTTGTGCTCTCAGTGTTCGTATTCGTAACCCTACACCTGCGCACAATGACACTCTATCAATACCAAGTCAATTCACGATACTGCGCCACCAGTTCTATCTACATCAGTTACGTCGCACATCCTACGGTTTATATTGCTACATAGTCGTCTCTCCAACAGTTTCTACGTTCAAAACACCATATAATTAGTACTATGTTCGTTCACGGTAGCGTACCAGTCTTGTTGTTCAAATCGTTCATTCCCAGCCTTTTCCGCTTCATACTCACTATCACTATATTCAACCGACAGTTCTTCACTATGAAGTACAGCGACAACCAGAACTCTTCACTCCCATATTGCCAAGTTCAAGTCGTAGCACGAGAGTTGCTCTGCAGGAACAAGTGCCGGCTGATCAGCCGCTCGAACAGGGAAACATGTGGTCCGAGGTTTGGGGCGCCCAGAATCGCGGCCTGCGGCTTGGTATGGCGCCCGATAAGGCCAAAAAGACAATCTGTAGACTAAATTAGGATCGCCAAGGGACGATAGAGTGCGAGAGCCTTCTATTCGAGAAGCACATGCAAGCAGGCTTGAAGGTGACAGACCTACTCGCCAGGAAAGTCAGTCTTCTTCTGCAGGCGACACTGAACGACAAGAAGTAGCTCACCGGAGAAAAAGAAATGTTTATCAGTGAGAAAAAGCAGTACCAAGCCCAACTGATGGGCAGCTAGAAAAGATTATGAGGTTCGCCATTTTCTCGGAAAACCGGCCCTCGAAGGCAACCTTCTCGCCGACCAGAAAGATGTTGAAGGTCGCAACGTTGACGAGAAGAAGGAATTCAAAACTCAATCTATCGGCCATCAATCCAATCGTACAATCATACAAGATTGGCACAAACCGACCACAGCGCCTCCTCCGCCCCCGAGACAAGCCGTGCACACACACCGTTTCACTCCCTCGAGCGCGACCTCAGCATCATGCGCACGCAAAACAGACTCGTGCTCGAAGAACTGGCCTCGTTCCGAGACCTGTTGAAGACCGCCATTCTAACGCAGAACGAGAACAGTGAGATAATTTCGAAGCGCTTCAATGCGCTGTCCAGTGCGACTACAAAAACACTCGAGGCAATCGAAGGCTGGCGTAGCGCGCCTGTTGTCGAGGAGAAGAAGCGCGAGGTTAGTGCGTTTCGCATCAAGTATATTTCCAGGACGAGGCGTGCGGTGGATGTGTGTAGTGCGCGGGAGGATGACCAGGACTGTGAGATTGAGGGTGCTTGATGGTTTGGTGGGGCAACAAATTGTGGATATAGGTGGTATGAATGGTGTCGATAGATGACTACGGTAGCATAACTAATTCCCTCGATCAAATCGAAGCAGCATGAACAAAACTCGAAATATTTATGTGTAATTTATAATTAATCAGCTAAACACACAGTGCACACCCTAGTGGACGCCTAGCTTTGTACAATACTGCCTCCATCCCTCCAATCCTAATGTACGCAAAGTCATCTTAACAAGAAGGGTAGGTTTATTTCGTTCAATCATAAAAAGCTACGCGGGTGAGGCTGATAGCCTCAAACCCGTCGATATCGGGGAAAAAGGTCAACATGTAGCATGCCGTCAGGTGGCCTAGGCTGACGGAAGAACCTCGTTTAGAGCAGGGATTGTGCATATAGGCAGGGGGGAAATTGTGGAGCGGGGAAGCGGTTATTTCTTTGTGGCCCCACTGATCTTCTTGATGGGGAGTTTGCGTCCAGATATAGGGTCATCCTTTGCGATCATGGCGTCCTCCTCGGCTCGATCGAGACGTCGTCGCAAAGACTCCATCTCGGCTCGAAGTAGCTCTGACTCGCTTTCGACGGTTGCTAGTCGAGCTTTCACACCGGTCAATTCACTCTTCAGCTGATCGCCTTCCATGTCGTGGGTTTGTTGCTCGTCGGCCATGCGTTGTCGCAAGTCGGCGTTTTCGTCCTTGAGGTGCTGTATTCGGTCGGATAAGGCCCTGTTGACTCGCTCCGGGGCAGGGCTTCGCGGGCTCGTCATCGACTCTTGGCTTAATAGTTTCGGAATGTGGATTTGCTCACTGAGCGTGCGACGTGGGTGTTTTCTTGAATAGCCCGGGGTATTGCCGGCGTATTCTCGCTTCATGGTAACATCATCGGTAGCGGAGCGCTTGAACTGAGGAGAGCGAGATGCTTCTCTACTGAATCGAGACATTGATGCTGGTTTTGATGTTAGTTTGTTCTTCTGTCTATCCAGGCACAATGGCAGGCCACATACTGATGGTAGAGGAGCGCTTTGGACGAACCGAGATGTCGTCTGACTGCACGGTAGTAGTGGTGCCTGATGAGCGGCGTGATGGTGGCGCTATTGGACGCTCTCCTCCACTCTCAACCCAGTAGCATGCATCTCTGAAGTTTCTTGTAAACATGGTGGGGTCCGACTTGGTCCTGGCGACCTCTGGCACGTGGCCGGCAGCCAAGAAGTAGTAGATGATCAGAGAGGAGACGCGATGTATGGCCTCTGAGCCTCCGGTGTCTTCTCCAACGTCGCAGAAGGGGGCATGGAACGCGACGGTGCTGGTGGAGTTGACAGGATGCAGCTCGTCTCTGCCGCCGGGGGTTTTGGCGAGGCGATAAAAGCTAACGTCTGCCTCATCGACGTGGACATGGGCAGCGACGCAATCGGTGGGTTCCTCGTCAATGGTTGCGCCTGGAGCATATCCGCCTATGACGAGGAGTTGATTGTGGTCTGACCGCCCCAGGGACCTCCAGGTGGACCTGCTGATGACGAAGCTGGATTCGTCGAATCGGATCCATTGCATCTTTGCAGGTCTGGGCAGCGCACGAAAAGGCACGGGGAAGCAAGCGCGGGCCCATGATTGCACGTTTGCAGTGGTGAGTGGTGACCGGGCTTCGTTGAACTCGGCCATGGCCTCTGAGCCAATCGTGGCGCACGACGCGAGTAAATCGGGGCGAATCGACGGCACCCGCAGCCAAGGGCATCCAGTCAGGGGTCCGGTATAGTGATACGTGCTCAGCAATGAGAGCTACGGCCAGCCCAGCCAGTGTGTCATAGTGGAAGGCAATGTCTCTCAGGCGTTGCGTGAAGTGAGAAGTCACGCGTCGATCTTGTTCGCGGTGCAGGCGCGCAAATGTCGTCGGCGCGTCCGGCGCTGGGATCCCGAGGCCCACGGTAGTGGCCAATGAGCGGAGGCGGGGTCCCACCATCACACCCACTGCAACTCAACAAGCGTCTGTGACAAAAGTTCGTTTTCAGCGTGCTCGCTTGTGATTGGACTCATTCAGAGGAATTGAGTCATGATAAATCCTGCGAATGCATCACGGAGAAACTGAAGGCAAGGTAAGTAGCATGTGTGTGCCTTGATATCTTTCCAAGGAAGCAGCGCGCATCGTTTTCTAAGAGAGTGCACCACAGCTCAGTAGTCAATTGCCATCGCCCGCAATACAGCGCTATTTATTTTTCCGGTTGCGCTTGTCCTGCGCTACCTTTGCGCCTTCGAGGTCGATGGGCTGGGCACGATTGCGCCACGCGGGAGCTAGCAACATTTCGCACAGCAGACCATTCTTAATATGGCATGGTTCATCGAACCCCGCAGAGCCTCAATCGCTCCGATATTGTCTCAGGCCATAAATATGAAGCACCCAAAGAGAGATTGGAGTGTAGCTGTTCTCCGGAGCAAACGAGTCTTGAGTAGCTAACAGCCCATCCGGAAATGCTCGTTGTCTGGCTTCTACAGACCATTCATCCTGACCTGTTTGCATTAGGTGATTTGGGTAACTGAAATTAAGGAACAGCCTTGCAATGGCCTTAAAGGAAATTTCAACCAGATCCAATGTGTTTCCCCAACCCTAAAAAATTGATCTTGTACTGCATGTTTGCTCGTGTTCGTACAGTCCGCAATCCTATCTGCCGTGGGTATTGGTCGCACACCGGGTCGATACGGAAGGTTCGACCAACAGGACGGTCGCTGCTCCGCCGCCTTCGGTCCTGCAACCGCAACCGTTGCCATTCTGAGCGCTCTTGCCGCCGATAATAATTTGCGTATCCATCGTCAAATTATATGTCAGAAAGTTGCGTTGGTAGATGCGAAGAACGAAGTTTCGCCGGCATGAACTTCGTTTCCATGTCTTGCTCCCAATTTTCACGCCAGTTTCCCAAACCTTGATGTACGTGCCCAGACCCACGATCTGGCTCCATATCTACCCCGCGCTGCTCCATTTATCGCCAATTGCACGTTAGCCGTATAAAGCCACCAAAGTCATTCGACTTGATATCCAGCGCATCCAGCGCCGCGTTTGAGAGCGTTGTTCGTGCACCTGCCCGAAATATCTATCCCAGAGATCTTCGCATTTAGCTATAGATATGAATTCGATGTCAGCTCATCGAGATTAACCAGATATTATAGCTACAATCAATCGCAAGGCAACTGAGAGATACGCGATGCCAGATGCGAGGCTTTAAAGTACAGATTCAGCCTGTAGGACCTAGACTACAGGAATTCATGGCAGGGACCCTCCTTACTTACCTCTGTGCAGCGATGATGGACCGGTACTACCCCGCAGGTGAGCTGTGCTACTATGGTTGACTAGAACCGGTTCTTACAGGCCCGTACATAAGGGAGGAGTCTAGAGCCAGAACGCAGTAGCGTCGGGATATTTCAATGCTTGTATCATGTATCTCAAACAGTGAAGATTTTACTTGCTAGTAGGCCACCAGTGTACGGAAATCATTACGGTAACTACTACAGAAATTACTACGGAAATTATTACCTTCTTAGCTAATTCGACATTGCGCCTTTTCTGAAGGGGCGATTTATAGTCACCAAAGCTGGGCAGTAACGCCGAATGCCTTCATGTTCGGTCCGTTCAAATGAAGATACGCTCCAACTTGCACAGAGCACGCGTTGCAACAGGTGCCATAAGGACTCTCAATAGTAATTTTGATCTTCATGATTTATTAGCACTGCCACGTGGGATTGGGGCATTGCCAGGGACTTACTCATAAGTGTAAATTGCGAACTTGACTTAACTGCAGTGGCAAGACGTCTTCGCCCTGAGTTTTTGGCCGTGCGGAAGACGTAGTATCTTTAGTAAGGCAGATCGAACGCCTTGCGATGAGATTGCCGAATCACCCAATCACTGCAACCTCTCATTCTCAAACATATGCGTTCCTCCCCGTCTTTGCTGCAACATGACCGCAATAGGCCTTCCATAGCATATTATCTCTTCTAGCACACCAATCGCAGGCATTGACTTTTTCGCATATACCAGCGCCAGATCAGAGACATGTTCTGATTCGTTCGTACCCGCTGCCAAGCCCGGAGCGAGATGCTATTCATGAAATGCACAATAGAGCTTCGGCTGCAAGTAAATGTAAAAATGACGAAGAATTCACCAAAACAATATCCAGGTATCATCATTCTCATGTTTGTACTCTCTATGTCGAAGTAGATAAGACTTCCTGTGACTGCGCGAGGCTAGATCACATGATAGGCCACCTGCCAAGCTTCAAAACGAGGCGCAGCTTTTCGTATCCTTCAGCGCAGAGGGATCAGCAGGTAGAATATCTCGTAAGAAGCAAGGAAACATGCTCTGCCACTTTTTCAAACGTCCAGAGTAAGCCTTGCTAGCTTTCATTCCCTCAATTGGGCTACCCACCAGCCAGGAATAGGTGATTTCCTCCCAAAAAGCCGAGCTGGTCAGCCTTGCAATGCAAAGACGGCCCCAGAAAATCACTTTCATGAAACGCGCTGCGCCATGTAGCGTGAAATCATTGAGCAGTATTGAATACGGTACTCTCTACATAAACGCTCTCCCCAGATGCCAATCAATGTTCAAAGACAACGTACGAAACAACCATCTACCCGCATCTTCCATCTAGAAGCCAAAATGAATCGCACTATCCTCCTCGCGTTATGCACCTCTTTCTTATTTTCAGTTGCCTACGCTCAAAGCAGATTTTGCAACAATGTCCGAGGTTACCTCACCTACAACGCCACAAAAACAGCCCCATTTACTGGATTGAAGCTCGAGGCTCACTCCAGTGGCTATCCCCGCGTAATTCCTGACGACAAACAGCCCTGGAACATAACCGCCCGCCTCATTACCACTACAATGGGCTCCGTAGCGGGCAGCGCGGTGACAGAATTCTTCATTGACACTAGCAAGTCCGTCACTGCAGGCATGGGCCTGTGTGTCGAATCAGCAGCTATCACCCACAACGGTGCCTATCTCTTTTCGAGAAAGATGTTGCAACGCGCGGCAGAGGACAAAGGCGATTGCAAGACAATGTTTGGCGAAAAGTGTGTGGCTGCACTCGAAAACCAGTTTCGCAAGCAGGCGGTGCTGTATGCAAGCAAGGGCGAGTGTCCCACAGCCGAGTACGGATTCACGTCTACGGCGGCACAAAATCAAACTCTCCCGTCGGAGTGTTCGGCGTTTTTGGACGGTGAAGAGACCTGGAACACTGATCTTCTCCCTGGCAGTACGTATTAAACTTACTCTTACCACATCAGTTGTCGCTCTCGACATACTGTGCTTGCCACATCGTATTTCACGCGGTTCGCTCCAAGACCCAATGCTAACTCTTCGACAGCTGGAGACATAGTGTCAAACTTAGCCGCCACCTACGATCGCCCAGAGTGCGATATGCAACTCCCAGGAGAACTTCCCCCAACAATGCACGTAGCTAGCGGCATCGGCGGCCAATACAACCAATCCATCCGCTTCCCCGCCCCAACATTCTTCACCTTCTTCCCCAACTACACCTTCCCCGGCTCCACAGCCACCCCCAACTTCACCCTCACCACCGAAGACGTTCACGTCGAAATGGTTTGCATTAGACCCGATGAGATTGTAGAGGGAAGCGTAGTACCGCCTAGTGCGAAGGAGCTTTTGGGTCAAGGTGCCAAGTTCGATCCGAATGTTACTGATCCGGAAGGTACAAAGGAGCCAAATGCAACTTCTACCCTGAATCCACTGAATGCGAGCGGCACTGGGTCTCCAGTAACACAGAGTGGGAGTGCGTCGTCAATGCAGACTGTAGGGCCAATTTTGGGAGCAGGAATAGGAATAGCCGCTTTCTTATTACTTTAATTTTATAGCAATACCGTTTTTTTTTAAAATATTATGCGTATTGTTAATAGTAATGTGTAATCTAGTATATTCAAATTCAGCTCTATTGAATTTCTTCGTCAGTCACTAAAGTCTACCTTTGCCAAGAATTTATTTACACACCCACATGCTGTGTCATCATTTACGGTCCCGCTCCGCTACTGCCGTCGAGTCTGCTATCAACGCAAAAGATCATCTAGGGCGCGCTCCCCTGTATTACGCCTGCCTTGTAGGATCATATGAATGCGCCAAATACCTAGTTGATGCAGGAGCCATGGTCGACTTCTCGGACTATGATAGCTCGCCGTGGAAAGGCCTGGCGGAACTTGAAGTAGAGACTAGGAACTGGAAAGACTTTTCGCAAGACAAGAAGGCCGGCGCAGTGCTGACAGCTGACAAACATCGTCCTACTGGTCAGGGTGGATGGTATTGGAGATTTAGAATTCATGAAATCATCGCACTTTTGTCAGCAAAACCGGCATCTCTGCCAGCATTTACCGGCCAAGCAATTGCGGACGCAGCATCCCACAGGGCCGATGAAATGGTTGAATGCTTATTGCGAGCAAGGCGCTCAATGTCATTTGCAGGGGAATTTGTCATCAGCAGCCTCATTACCGAGAGTATGAACAGAAGGCAAACTGAGCGGATGAACCAGCACAAGCCATGTAAGAATTGCAACAAGGTTCACGTCCAATCACCCCTCAAGCGCGCGCGAGCTATGGGAGACTACCGTATTTTCTCGGAAATTCTATTGGCAGGAGATCAAGCGCAGCTCTCTTCAACCCTACGCCATCTGGCAATGAATGGCTTTTCGTTGGACTTAGAGCATCTCATAACCTCCGCAGGACAAAAGTTATTGGACATTATGGCTTGTGAAGAAACACAAAATAATGTACAGGATGGTAGTTCCGGAGCGCCGGGTCAGGAACCTCCTGGACCTTTGCTACTTAGTGCTTCTGCGAGAGATGAACCCAATATGGACGTTATTCGAGTTCTTGTCGAGCAAGCTTCTCTTGATATCAATGCACAAAGACCGGTTCGGGAATCAACGCACGGTTCTTACTCTAGGCAGAATGATTTTGGGAGACCCGTAGATGGTGAAAGTATCCTCCATGTTCTTGTCCGCGGCGAGCATTGGTGGCATGTTGGCGAAGGACTTCCCTATTTCCTTGATCGCGGCGCAAACACTGAGATCCGAAATGCATACGGTGAAACACCTCTAAGCGCTGTACTAAACAGATGTGGCTGGCTCATTTTCGATAAGCTTGCAGTAGAGCTTCTCATCCAATATAGCGCAGACGTCAACTCGATTGATGCATCCGGCCACTCATGTCTTGCCAAAGCATGTTCCAACATGGACATGGCCAGGCTTCTACTAGATTGCAGAGCAGCTGTCACCCAGGATTGTGTTCGAGCAGGCATTTAGGTCGAATGATGCTGACCTGCTTGAACTACTACTGTCTCGTGGTGCAAACCCAAATGTTCGCAAAACCCCACCGGACCCTCAACCAGCGGGCTACCACGAAATCCTTCATAAGGACCGTTACCCATTGCATTTGTTACTTTCCATAAGTAGGTATCGTTTGAGGACTGATTCAGATCGCACAAATTACGAACGTATGGTCAAAATAATGCTGGATCATGGTGCCGATCCTTGCGCAAAATACGAAAACACCATGGTACTTCACGAACTCATCAAAGAAAACGTCAATATCAACTATTTCTTCACGACGCTAAACGTTTCCCTCAATCTTGAAAGTCGCGATTCTTTTGGCAAAACACCATTATTGGTTACCAGTTTACGAACCAGCTCGCCGGATGAAACTGAACGGCGCAATGCCGAGGGTCGAAGTACCTTTAGTTTGCTTGTCTCACATGGAGCAAATATCCGTACCAGAGACTATGGAGGTAACAACGTATTACATTTGTTTGTTGAGAGGGGTGGTTTTGTTTACAAGTTTAATGACTTCGTACCCATCCTCCAAGAAGCCCCAGAGCTCATCAACCAGCGCAATAACGAAGGAAACACACCGCTTCATCTAGCAATGAAGAAAGCTTCCTATTCAAACAGCATTGGTCTCTTTTTGGAGAATGGCGGGGACATACATGTAACTGATGGAAAGGGAGATTCTATGCTGCATTTGCTCGCGACGGGCCAATGGGAGGTGGACGAACGAGGAAAATTGACAGGCAGGGTCTTCAAGTTCTTCACTCGTCTACTCTCCGAGGGCATGGACATAAATGCTCGGAATGAAGCTGGGGAGACCTCTATCTACAGCTTCCTCCGTGACGGTACGGTCTGCTTGATAGAAAACAAGTCCGCATTCCAGGGCTTACTCGATCAACCTGTCTATGATCTCTTCACCGAACACGGAATCGATTGGCAAGCGCTCAATGAGCAGGGGCAAAATCTTTTGCATGTCGCGGCCAGTGCAGCTTCTGCTTGCAAATCAGCTTTCGGCAACCGTTATGCTAGTCCTCATGCAGGCGAGAGGTTCAAAGCGTTGTTGGAAATGGGGTTAGATCCTGGGTTAGAAGATAAGGCAGGTAGAACGCCACTTGATTGTGCTGCTGAAGTAGGGTCACAGGAGATATTGGACTTATTCCAGAAGAAGTAGTCTTCTATATACTTGTATGGTATAGTGGCACTATCGAGTTTGATTTCGAGCGTTCTTCCTTAAGAGCATGCACTTGACCATGGTCGGCTATCCAGACACTTGGAAATATGGTCAATCAAGTCAAATCATTCTAACTAGCTATGGTCTTCAAAGCGTGTGTTTACAATGTCCCTCGCCGCTTCAGTCAATAAAGAGGTCAACCTGTATAATGCATCTCTTTTACTACATTACCTAAGATATGATAATATGCGTCTTTAGAACGGGGTATGTTCCCGATATTCAGCAAACCCAAATGGAAGCAACTGCAAATGACACGGCACAAGCACTGAGCAATGTCAAGCGCAAGCTCATGAGAAACTGTCCATACCCTCCGGTGACCGATTATGAACAAAGAGTGATATTTGGCAGAAAGCAAGAGCAATCGCCACAGAGACGACGAGGGTTGGCAGACTAGACAAGTCTTCTGATCTGCCAAGTACATTATGGAACTCGATGTGACATCCACAGTTTTATAGGATAGCACCTGCGCTATTGATACCATCAAGCATGACCGACGCGATCGAATTGCGATCTCTATGTATATTTAGCCCCAGTTCTTCAGGCAACTTTGCGTAACGAGAATGAAAGTGAACTCATTTTTTACCAATTTCGCATATATTCACAACCCCAGACTCATCTCGTCCCGCCGCAGAAGGGTTCGCAGCGCGGATTGTCAAACGCATAACTTTTAGTAACAACGATTGTTACTCTAACGAGATGGTAAGGAGACTAACCTCCCCTCTAGACATTGAAGCAAGTTAAGCTACAGCTCAGTGGACGACTATCGATTCCGGTCTTCCACAGGAGATGATCTTGCTAGATATCTACGAGTGTATGAAGTTCAATTGAGCAGGACTCAAGAAAAGAGATTTAATTGAAAAGAAAACCATATGGACATAGCAATAGAGTATGGAACGGTTCTGCCGACTAAAAATTAGGTTATGCTTACAACGACTCCTCCTGCGCACGCTTGATATAACATAAAATGCATGGCTTCTATTCCACAGAGACGGGCCGGATGTAACGTAGCACAAATATGCAGAGTATATTTGATTTGGAGGGATAAAAATTGAATACTAGTCGTCCAAAAGTGGATCTTGTCCGAAGGTGGCTGTACGGAGGACGTACAATGGAGATATCTCGCCCCAAAGATTTGTTCTTCGGCCCCTCTGAACCGCCAATTTTCATAGACTACGATATCGTCTGTCTGTCGTGCGGTTTCGAGGAAGGTTGGTTGCACCTCGAACAACTACCCAGCACGTCGAACAGAGCTCTACGAGCTGTATCGATATTTGAGAAGCGAGGTGATTTTGACGTCCATGAGAGAACTGGACTGAGCCCAACGCTTACTCGAGGACGCGACAAACTATGATTGTGCTACCATGATAAAATCATTACGGGCGGCTCTCATTCTAGCTGAGGACGGATTCAATGTTCCTCCTTTGCAAATTTTTAATATCACAAGAGGGACACTTTGTAAGATGTCACTACATTTCCTCCACGAGTAAAGTGATAAAACAATCCTTGTCATTCCATTAGCGTTTAAATCAATGTCAGTTCCGGAAAAGCGACTTGAATAGCGGTGAAGCGCTTGTTAAAAAAGAAAAATGCTGAAAGACACTATGCCAAGACATTTTAAAGTCGTGCCTCCTTGGAAAGCATCGAACTTGTATTACCTGATACACTGCGTCTAGACTGCGCTACGAAGATGTTGGCTCCTGTGTAGAGGAAGGCGCAAAGGGAACATTTGCTCACATCGAAGGTGTGAACTTTCAGTCCCACTGACGTCACTACATTACATCAGGAAGGAACGCGAACAAGCAATGATTCTAGGCGATGTAGTCAGCGCAATGTTTGACCAGTGTGTATCGAAGTTTTGGCTTATTTGAACTTACAAGGAGTAGTTCGACTTCATTTTTCTGCGCTCCTTCCGCGGAGAGTGGTTCCACATGCCACTTCCCGCTGTGATTAGTTCCCGCACCTGCTCGGGTGTAACCACTCTGTATGTTTGCCAAGCCGAGCAATATTATTCTAGCATGCACTGTGTGCTCCTTTCAGGCCAGTCGCCCCCGCAATTGTCGGGTGCCAATGATGGTACGGCATTATTGACACACGCTACACTCTGTCGCAAAGGCAAATTTTCTTCGCACTCATCACAGTCTTCTAACTGCTGTAAGAATTGCTATTGGCAGAATTATTGTATATGAAAGCCTGTGGGCAATGACCTTCGCTATTTGCTAAGTACGAAAACAGTGCGTCCGATGATCAATACCGTCAGCGCTCCCGCTGCAACGAATCCGCAACTCACGCGGCTCAACTAATACCTATCCGCACTGCCGCCACCACTATTACAAACACAACGTGCATAACTTCTACCGATCGCCACCCCAACCATGGCCAATACTATTGCAGAGCCAGTTATCGCCTCCAATGCTTGCCTCCCGTCCCCAAAGCCTGCTTCCGGTATGCAGGGTCACCCTAATCCTCAACGGAATGCAGAGCCTCAGGCAGCTCTTACAACGACGAAACAACCTTGGTGGCGCAACGAGACTGTCCAAAGGGTGATAGAGACCAAAGTCATCAAGAACAATAAGGGCGGATGGTACGTCGTGAAACGCACTGGTTTGGTATACCCGGAAGGATGGGACAACAATAAAGAGCTGAAGAAATGGAACGAACTGTCAGAGCCATGCAAGTATGTCGTTGGCATTGCTGAGGGAGGGTACACCACCCAGGACGGGAAACATTGAGCGATGGGTCACTGCAAGGTGAGAAACAACTTCGGAGGGCTGAGAGAGGTTATGCACCCAAGTGTCGCCTGTTCTCGCTACTCCACACATGTTTAAGTCGAGGCCTACAATATCTGCTTAGCGTTACATGTTTGGGAGGCGTGCAGGGCTGCGGCGGTAGCTACGTAAACCCCAGGGCTAAGGCCCGCTGGCGTGTTGCGGATCGGCTTGTCATGTTCGGCCCTTTCTTTAATGAACGCTATTTTGCACTCCAACTTTTGTTCTTTCTTCCATGTCTTCCGCTCTATCCATCCCCCCTGAATTTTTTATCATGCTCTTTGCTTCAGTCAGCATACGTATCACTTTGACAGGAAGGATGCTTCGTCTCTCAGTCTGCCTGTAGCCGCAGGAAACTTCGATGATAGGCCAATTTTGCAAACACGTGGCCGGACGAGGCGAAACACCGCATTTCTATTTGCCACTGTCACCAAGTCCCCCAGGTTTCCGTCAGCCACACGGTATACGTGAGCATGTCAGACAGTACAACATCAAAGATAATACAAAGTGATTTCGGTACAGGCAAGCTAGAGCAAATAGGCATACACAAGGCGTCTCCGAGCCAACACCCGCAACATACTTTAATCCTGGTCTTGATGATTGCGACAATTTAAGTTGCTCCAGTCTGCATGGTGGAAGGTTGTGCCTTTAGGTGTGCTGATACGCAAGGGTACTTGTTGAACGAGACACGGGCTGGCAATGGGACGAAAGCTTTACAGTGTTCAGGAAGTGGAATTCAATGTTGCAAGCGATCATACTAAAGGAAGACATGAATTGTATCTACCCATACACCTAATCCCCGCTCATATCTGGTCGTGCACCAAATTTGGCAGACCTAAACCCTTTCCTTGCAATATCATCATCTTGGGAATGGACACGTAAACTTTCCATCAAACGAGCCACCCCAAAAGCAACCGAAATGACCCGGATCCCATCCACAATCTCCTAACTTCTCGTTTCCCTGCCAGACCGATCTGGTCATACCGTCAGTATCTATACGCCTCGATCATTGCACAGCACGAAAGGCAAGACTCACAAATCACCACCACATCCTTCAAAATGGACATCTTTCACACCGCCGCCGATTGTGAAGTGCTTTCCACATGGACTATTATCTCCTTCTGCTAGATCGGTCCAAACATTGCAGGGCTCTAGACCTGAAATCCAGGCGACATTCGCGTCGCCACCGAATTGTCTATGGTGCGTACCGAGAATAATCGTTCGAGCAGCGGTTTCAAAGGCTAAGGAGCCTATTACTGCGGTAATGGGTGTGATTCTCATTTTGATGAAAGGTTTGGAAGGATAGAAATAAGTGATTGATTGAGTTGAGTGATGAGGACAAATTCACCGCGATCCAGATTTTATATACATCCATGCGATGCTAATGCATTTGAAATAAGCGTTGACCGCTTCCCTCAGCGAAATGATGCGATGAAGGCGGTGACTGCATATACGCGCAGCACAGCCTCGCGGTTCAGCCGCAAAGCGCTCTTGTAATAGCTTACAAATGACAACCAATAGCTGTCGGCCGAACCACCGAGATGAAAAGCTCAGAATAAATCCATGACAAAGACGCAAAACAGGCCATGACCGGGTCACATTGTGTGAAAACAATCCAAAAGTGGGTTGCGTTCAAAAAATTGCTGGCGTCGCAATCGCGAAATCAACTGTTTGCTCTTCGTAATCAATCTCATTTTCTCAGGTAAACAACTGTAAAATTCGGCATACAGGGTCGCGTCAGCAAGAATCATCGATTGCTTCTATGACCAGTGAAATCCTCCACGCTGCCAAAAGTTCTCTTTAATCAGTATGTGTCTCTTCACAATTCGTCAGGTCTGCAGTAGATGATAGCGGCGTTCCGAAGGTATTGTCTTACCTTTGGGCTTTGATTTCAAGGTCCGAGTTGAGTAGCTATCCCATATAAATTGAGCGTCACCCGCTGCCTTATGGCTGAGAGTAGTTTCTTCGAAATGCATTCAAGCTCCTTAGTTTCGAGACAGCCGCCCGAGGGGCAACGATAGTTATGTAAGCGCAAGGCTCGTTGCCGCTCAGAAGGTGACTCTTGGCGAATCAGACAAAGAGGCGTCTATCCAAGTGTTACTATTGTCGATGAACTCCTACAGTGACTTCTCTTGAAACCATCTATCGCACACAAGATCATAACATAACAACTCTCAGCGTCGCGAGCGATGCCATGTATGCCTCGGCCATTACAGCCACCTTTCTGGTTAGATGTATTGCATGGACAGCGTCCGTCTTCAACAGCAGGTGTGCTATTTGGACGGACAAGGTCTTTCGCACATTCGGAATAATTTTTGGTCATCTGGCTTGCAGAAAACATTGGCACGGAATCCTAGAGAAACACACAGTCGAACCTAGCTATGTTGTTATAAGTACATATGTGCTTGTGTCTATTCTTCCCTGTCTGCAAAGCTGGTCCAAAGTTTTGAATATCTTTCGTTAGCTCGATGAGCGTAGAGTAGGCGGGAGAATCCATAGAGTCGACCGCAACCGCATGTTTTACAAGATCCATGCCGTCGATGTATGCTGCCAGATGGATAGCGCCGTTCCAACCTGCAATTAGCCTTGCCGAGGTTGCGGCACTGTGGGTAGGTGGCTATACTTGCGAAACATGCAAGGACCCCGCATCAAATTCGAGACTCATCTTCCATCCGCTCCACACCACCCACTCTCTCCATCCCCGCACTAATCGAATTCCTAACGAAAGCCATATTCGCTTAGATACAGAACATAGGCGTTGTTCCAAGAAACACATAGTGCGCCTTGTCTAAGATCCAAATTCACCACCAAAAACACCAACCACGTTGAAGTGCGCGCAACATTGGTCAACTTGTCGGGTAGCAAGTCTAACTCGCCTCCCAAGCCTATGGTCAAAGAGCCCGCACCAAATCTATCCGTCTCACTACATTTGAGCTTGTCGCGACGTATCTTCGTGGCTTCTCTTATTCTCATCCTCGCTGTAGCCTATCACTTTTTCTGCGATCCCCTGAACATCGGATGGCTCGTGCCTACCTATCGAAGTGCCCAATATAAAAGAGCGTGGGACGAGTATGAAAAGGCGACGACAACGTCTTGGGTTGACGGACACTGGGTTGTTTGTCCAAAGCAGCCCGGTAACGACCCGAGATATGGCTGGGAGATGGCTTGCGAAGGGCTTGGACCGATAGTTGAATAGGCAGTTTTTACAAAATGTCCGGAGATTATAGTTGAAAAGAGGTTCCTAGGGCGTTTTCTATACTAGCATGGACTGTGCCAAAACATCCAAGTTTGTTAGGACTATGGAGGCTTTACCAGTTGATCCTCGTCGTGAGCTAGGAGATTTACAAGACAAGTTTCGCTTTGATCTCAGTGCTTATAGTATATCTATCACTACTGCTTTTTTAGATCATCAGTCTGTTGAAAATAAGCGCGATAATTATTTTGAATGACGTCGCCAACCATATTCGTCAATACGCAGCTAGAAACCGCATCGAGAACATTTTCCCATTTCCTCATGCATACAATTTCACTATCTTCGCAAGGAAACTCAAGGCGATGCAGCAGCTTCACTTGCATGAACTCAAATATGTCTAGATCTCTTCTCCTGGCGAACAATAGTTCGTAGACGGTTGACCGAAGCACAACTTATACATAGTGATATGGGATGAAAGCTGCGCAGCGTACAAAGAGTAGAAGCTAATCATGCATCTAGTGCCCTGAAATAGACATGATACTACATGATCAAGTTCAGTTCATGAAAGAGAGAGAGAGCCTTATTCAACAACAGACACCACTAAAGTGTCTGTTGAGTCAGAGCTGAATCAGCCTAAAAGGTCGCGGTATGTATTTCTTGTACTCTATGCGGTTGCAAAGAGACAAAAGAAAGAATCCTAGAGCTTAAGCTGTATGTTGAGTCCTGCAGATGGTATATGTATAAGGCGATAATTGTAGAGCTTGTAGAAAACGTCAGAATTCAGGATAAGGAGGGAACCACTGAAGTCTGCCGGCTTGAGGAGAATAAGCGG
This sequence comes from Pseudopyrenochaeta lycopersici, assembly GCA_003313425.1. Lineage (NCBI taxonomy): Eukaryota > Fungi > Ascomycota > Dothideomycetes > Pleosporales > Pseudopyrenochaetaceae > Pseudopyrenochaeta > Pseudopyrenochaeta lycopersici. The sequence goes on along the minus strand of NHZP01000012.1, from coordinate 1,030,181 downwards.
AGTCAAAAGAGGTAGAGAGGAGGTTCATGTAAGGACGGTGACGTGAAGTCTACCCAGCTGGAAAAGACGGTAGATGTAGCATTATCGAAGCAACTGGGCAACGCTTGGAGGCAGCGAAGTGGTACATACATCACGATGGGATTGGAGCGCAGGATTTAGTATCATTTCAAGTCAGATTATATGATTTGGCGCCGAGCATGGTATGGGCTTGCTGATTGGTACGGGTAATGTGTCACATATGATGTACAAACGAACGACTTCATTGTGACCTAAGTATTGCAACTCGACCAGACCTAGAGCCTAGGCAAGCGATGTCCTCATGTACCGCCGTAATACATCCTCGGTACTCAGACGGAAGCCAGAGAAAGCGTCGTGTGGAAGCTGAGATCCACTCATCATTCCCTGTAATGCAAGAGGGCTGCTTCACTTGGTACATATTTAAAGCAGCGGTCCAACGTAATGGCAGAGCAATATCGCCTATATCGGTATGAATCGCTAGGCCATTCAGCGAGAAAGAGATATGAGAGACTGGTGAAGGCTGGCCCTGCAGCACGCTGAGACATTGTCCTGTCACTGTCTCCCACAGCCGCACTGTACTGTCCTGAGATGCTGAGGCGACTAGCTGGCCATCTGGTGAGAATACTACTGCTGTAACCTCACCAGAATGGCCCTCTAGCACGCTGAGACACTGTCCTGTCGCTGTCTCCCACAGCCGCACTGTCCTGTCATGAGATGCTGAGGCGACTAGCTGGCCATCTGGCGAGAATACTACTGCTGCAATCTCGTCAGAATGGCCCTCTAGCACGCTGAGACACTGTCCTGTCGCTGTCTCCCACAGCCGCACTGTCCTGTCATCAGATGCTGAGGCGACTAGCTGGCCATCTGGCGAGAATACTACTGCCGTAATCTCGTCAGAATGGCCCTCTAGCACGCTGAGACACTGCCCTGTCGCTGTCTCCCACAGCCGCACTGTCCTGTCATCAGATGCTGAGGCGACTAGCTGGCCATCTGGCGAGAATACTACTGCCGTAATCCCACCAGAATGGCCCTCTAGCACGCTGAGACACTGCCCTGTCGCTGTCTCCAACAGCCGCACTGTACTGTCATCAGATGCTGAGGCGACTAGCTGGCCATCTGGCGAGAATACTACTGCCGTAATCCCACCAGAATGGCCCTCTAGCACGCTGAGACACTGCCCTGTCGCTGTCTCCCACAGCCGCACTGTCCTGTCATCAGATGCTGAGGCGACTAGCTGGCCATCTGGCGAGAATACTACTGCCGTAATCCTACTATAGTGGCCCTCTAGCACGCTGAGACACTGTCCTGTCGCTGTCTCCCACAGCCGCACTGTACTGTCCCCAGATGCTGAGGCGACTAGCTGGCCATCTGGCGAGAATGCTACTGCCGTAATCCTACTATAGTGGCCCTCTAGCACGCTGAGACACTGTCCTGTCGCTGTCTCCCACAGCCGCACTGTCCTGTCATCAGATGCCGAGGCGACTAGCTGGCCATCTGGCGAGAATACTACAGCTCTAACCCAATCAAGATGGCCCTCCAGTACACTGCGGCACGCATCCCAGTCTGCGTCCCTTTTTGAGAGCAATTTAGCTGTCTGGCGGACCTTTGTACCAAACGTTTTTCGCACGATGCTCGCCTCTGGTGAGAAGACAAGCGCTGCCGAATAGATCTGGAGCGGGGCGATTGTAAGTATCGACACAAACCGTAGCAAAAATCGGCTTGCATCATGAAGAAACCGTGCGCAGTTGTTACTTGATGGCTGCGCTGTAAATTAGGGCGAAATAGCTGAGTATATTGCTGGGAAAGACCTTACCGTCACGAGCGCCTGTAGTTTTGCAACCATATGCACACACAAACTTGCCTCCTTCATCAAGCTCATAGCTTCTAGCCAATGGAGAAGGTGTTCCCGGAGGAAAACGTGGGTTTCGTCTTCATCCGTAATGCTGACTCGGCTGCGCTCTACATGATCGACCCAGTAGCGGCATGCGTATTGCAGCTCGGGTGGCAGGCTGCGAGCAATATCTCCGTCGTCCATCTCCTTCCTAAGTAAGCCCGGGTCTGCAAAGCCGCATATGTCTTGTCGAAGGCCGTTGCGCGAGGACAAGAGATGAAGGCAGCGTGATGCTAGCTTTCTGTGTACGCTTTCCTCGTCTACCCAGAAGACGCTCTTTCTCTGTCGTCTAGAATCTACGAGAAAATCACGAAACGATAAGTGCAGGAGTTTTACTGGGAGACTTTTATTGCTAGGAATACTAAGCACAGAGTGCAAAGCATCTAGTCTGCACTCGATCTGCTTCGGAGGGATTTGCAGAAGGGATGAAAGCGACACTACTGACAAAGGATTTCTAAGAATGACAATGCTGCCGACTAGGTTTCGAAAATCACCCAGCCAAATATCCTGGTCGTCCTCCTCTTGCTCTGCCAGTAGCTGGTCCAGTACTGGCAGATACGTTCGGTCAAGCTGCGAAAATGTTGCCTTTTGGTACTGCAGAACCTTATCAAGGTACGTTTCTGGATCACCTCCTTTAGTACCCACATATCTGCACACTGTCGCAGCAAAGATGAATAGTGGTGCAGCGAGTTTGACTAGCTCTTGCAATTGCTCTTTGGTTGGCCAGTTTAGGGACAACGAGCGTTCCTGCCGTATGGCGCCGAGCTCATGCTCTAAGAAGCAGCGTATGTCGTGTTCAATAGTGCTTTTCTGTACCTCGTGTAGCACTAGGTCTTGGTACGTTCCGTTTGACATCTGCCTAAAACCAAGTCGGATGTGGAGTTCAGGTCTGCTGGTGACCAGCACGCGCAGTCGCACGGATCCATTGCCCATCGTCTTAGCGAGAAGCTGCAGTATAGCTCGAATATCGCCCTCTCGTTCGCACTCATCCAACGCATCGATGACGATGACTCGCGCTGCGCCCTGGTGTCGGCTCTGCTGCATCTCTGCAAGTGGGCGCAGGATCAGCTTTTCAAACTGGTCTTTCATCGCGCGCTCTAACAAAGCCCGGTCTTCTTCAAGCGCCTTCCTGATGCCGGGCAGCATGCCAGGCTCGCAGACAGCAAGTTCGCTAGCGATAGTACTAAAGAAGCGTGAGGCATTGCCGCGCTCCCCTTCGCCTTTCTTGAAGAAAAAGCTTGCCCCTAGTTGACCAGCTTGCGCAAACGACTGAGCAGCAGTACGCGCGATAGTTGATTTTCCCGTGCCTGCCATCCCGCTCAACCAGAAGATGGCTTTGCCATCTTCGCTCACCGCCCATTGCGTAATTTCGTTCAGTAGGGCGGTGCGAGTGTTTGGTAGGCACCGTGCATTGTGTTCTTCGGCGTGGGAGTTGTAGTGGGCGCCTTTAGCGATGGGAAGATCGACAGACTGCTGCTGTTTGATTTCCTTCCGCAATCGATCGAAAGCTTTCTGCTGCCCCTCACCATATATAAGTGGCATATGAACGTCAAATATGCCTAGAAGGGAATATGCTGCATCTTCCTCCCGCGTGGTTTCCCGTCCCTTTACCCACGACATCCGCTCTTCCACAGTGAAAATCATCATCGGGCTACCTTGGAGTGCTCCAGTAGCGATGCCAGTTCTCTCGTGCAAAGTCAGCAAAAGAGATTGCCTGTCACCAAGACACTTCCATTCTTTCGAGAAAAATTGGACTTTTGCCGGTGCAATGAGTTCTTGGAGCGTCCAGCCGCGCGTAAACCATCTGCTCTTCCTAATCGCTGGTTTACGCCGTGGGCTGTTTGGGCTATCATTGTTCAAGGCACCACTTGAAATGTCAGACAAATAAACATAGCACACTTGTGCTCTCTGATACCAGCGAAACATTGAATTGATCGCCTCGGACAGCTCGGTGTTGTTAGACTTGTCGATACAGCAGGTATCCACCCAGAAGTAATCCAAGCCGTCTTGCCTAGCCTGACTTGCGCAGAAGTCGATCTTGTTGTAGCCTGCCTTCCCTTTCGCATTTCCATTCTTCAGGTCATCGAAGGTCACCTCTTGGCCCTCTGTCCACGTGTGGGAGAGTATTGCATAATGAGGTATATCATGGGTGCGGATGAAGTCTTGTGTCCAACCGAGATCACCATCATCCTTAATGTAAAGGAGCCGCATCGCGTGGAGTGTAAATTTTGTGGGCGCAAGCCGTGTCGGCAAGGCTGAAGGCTTCGAGCAGGCTGAGCAAATCAACGGTACAAATATCTTGCTGGCTGTCTGATGTGTGACTGGTTGTTGCAAAATCCGTCGCGAGTGTTAAAATTTCTAGGTGTTGCATTGTGGTCGAACGCGACCTGAGCTAGGCTACGGTGGTGGTGAGGAGCGGAGGCAGCAAGTTGAACATCTCTAGTGAGAGGCGCAGCGCCGAGGAAAGGTGCGGGGCTAGCGCAGCAAGGCTGAGAAAACACAGTTGTGTTTATGAGGCGACTTCCAATCGCTGGCTGCTGTCACTGGCGGGACTTTTCCTTCGCAAATCTTTTAGTGCGACAACACATCAAGTCGGTAAAAGAGGCATACGAAATAAAGATCTCAGGCGGAAGGCAGTAACTTGAATTGGTAGGGACGCGAGAGCTAAGCAAGCGTTGGAATTTATGCTCAGAAAGCGTGTTTATGGCCCTCTTCAGCAACAGAAAACGCAATTGCAGGGACGGTTTGAGCTGTCCTGTTTGTCAACACAGTGTTCCAAACAACAACCCTCTTCAGCGTGCGGAAACGCCGTAAAGGTTGTGTTAGGCCAAATTTCCTGTGACGATCAGCAGCCTTGCAGTAGAAGTGCTAGCTAGCTTGGTGCTGACTAGTGTGGCGATCTCGCGCAATCTCCCTGTAACCGCAGTCGCAAGGCTGGTAGTGGCTTAGGAGGTAATGCAGCCGGACGTGTAAGCTCAGATAGATTCTTTCTTCTCGAGCATTTCTATGGTAGGGGGTGTCAAACGTAGTGATACCAACGTTAGAGTTAGTTCAAACAGAACCTCACACAAAACAAGAGTGGATTGCGTGAGCACCGAGGTAAGGCTTGGGGACAAAGGTCAATGCGTTGTTAGGAATATCTGCGGCAACACAATTATTATTTGTAAACAGTTGTAAACGTAGCTTCCTCAATTTTTGTTTTCAATCGTCTATGCAACTACTTACAATAATATCTTAGCCTATCTACATCTACTGCGTAAAGTGTACCTTCTTCCACTTTTCGGTGTCCTCAGGAAATGGGAAAGCCGGGAAATCGATATACTCAGGTTCAATGTACCAGGACAAGTCCCCTCCTTGTTGTTCGACTTCCGTCACACCATTGCCTATCCATTCAAGACGATTGTGTTCGGGCGACTCATCCGCGTAGTTGTAGGTAAAATCTTCCCATCTTGGCGACCGCATAGTTTCAACAGCATGCAATGCGCTCCCAGGCCAAAGACCTATGATACGATCGTTCTTCCGGTACCATGTCTTGCAGTCTCCCAAGAAGACCGTCCGCTGGAAGTACCCGTTGACCTGCCGGATCCAATCGCGCACAGCCCGCGATGATATCTCCATAGATCCAATATCCTCCTTCTGGATTTTTCGGATGCATTTGATGATGTAGTCACCCTGGCATTCTATAATTTTAGTAAGACTGCCAGTACCAACGGCTGAATTAGCTCCTAGCATAAGAAAGAAGTTGGGGAAACCGTCAACTGCCATACCCAAGTAAGCTTCCGGATAATCTTGATACCTCTTTATCAAGTCAGTGCCCTGCGAACCGACAACGGGATACAGCGGCGCTCCTGCAGCATCAAATCCAGTAGCGCACACCAGCACATCAAGCTCGACAACTCTTCCATCTTCTAAGACCACACCTGAAGCCGTGATCTCCCGAATGGGAGTCGTGATGACATCAACATTGTCCTCCACGAGGGATTCGAGGAACCCAGGGCCTGGTGTCAGACGCCGACAACCGGGAGCAAAATTGGGGATGAGAAAGTCTGCTAGTTCTGGTTTCTTAGCTAGTCGAGACCGCATGAGCTCAGTGAAGGCTTCGCGTGCTTGGTCTGAGACCGGAGAATCTTTAAGCGTGAATGGATATATGGCGTTTGACTCAGTTTCGATGGTTTTGCGGAAAGCATGGTAATCTTGCTTATTAGCCAGAAACCTGTCCCGATTTTCCTGTCCGACTAAGAGCTTGTCAGAAAATGTCATGGCTCTAATGAAGTAGACCTACTATCTTCACTGTTGACATTCAATTTTGCAGCCGCAGAATCGCCAAAAGACGTTGAGATCCACGTCTTGCTTCTAATGAAGCAACTTAATTTGGTACCCTCCAGCTTCTGCATCTGCGGTACGATTTGAATTGCACTACTTCCAACTCCGATGACACCGATTCGCTTGTTGGAGTATTCGAACCTATGTGGCGATATGTGAGGAACTAGGTAAGGATTGAAGAGATTAGGCTAACTTACGTTTCATCCCACGCACCGGAATGAACTATTTTGCCTCCAAATGACCACAGCCCCTTGATCTCGGGCCAGAGGTATCTGGTCAGACCGCCACGTGCGCCTACTACAACATCCGCTTCATCTATGAATGTTTTTTGTGTCTTGAGGTCTTTCACGGTGACTTTCCTATGACTTAGGGTCAGCCTTTGGCGTAAAACATGTCTGTTGGGCTCCTACCATTTCAAATTCTCGGTATCCCAGTGCAGCCCGCAAACTTCGTGATTGAGCTTGATGTATCGACCTGCCGAATACTTATCTGTTACCTTCTGCAGATAGCCTTGGATCTCTGGCGCGGATGCGTAGAAGCTCGACCACTCTGGGTTCGGTTGGAAGGTATAAACATACGAATGCGCTATAAGGACTGCGTGTCAGCCACATTCTTCATATCTGACACTGGGTTTGGCACATCGATACAACTTACCAGGTATATCGCAAGCACAGCCTGGATAGCGATTTGTCCACCATGTTCCACCGACCCCCCAGTTCTTTTCGTATGTGACAAGATCGACATTGCGAAGCCATTCAGGAATGCGTATATTCAGGTATATACCTGAAAAGCCAGCTCCTATCACGATAACTCTCATGCGACGGAGGTTCTCCACAGGCACTTCTTTTACAGAATACCCGTTAGTCTCTGTGCGAGGCTGTAAATTTTCAGTTCCATTTGTCTGTTTGTTCGACGCATAATCAGTGAAAGGTGGCTGAGCAACCAATGGTGGTATAACAGTAGCCATATTGTGTTGAGATTATCAATGTGTATGGGAATAAGCGAACAGTTTTGACTATAGAGCAGACAGAAAGCATGAATTGCCCCCATATATAGACCTCATATATACACTGGTGCAATTCTCAACATGAAGTCATCTACGCTATGTCCAAACGTTATCCACGTGCCTTTTCCCTACGAGATCGATCACAGTCAAACCAATGGTATCCCTCGACTTACAACGAAGAAACGGATAGATGTTAGTCCGACTTCCTCAAGTATGAGGTAAGTACTTGTGAGGTTGAACCGATCACTGAGACTTTTCATCCTAAAGTTTCGGAAAGCGTCGGGTATGGATACCTGAACTCCGCTATTGGACCTCTTCCGAAATCCGAACCCGAAGCCTGATTATCTGAGGGCTATGATGGATATTGCCCGTTTGCTATTCAGATAATATAAGATCAGGGTCAAAGTAGCAGGGTAGCAGTGCCGAAGATAAATGTGCAGGGTCGCACTCTATGGACACTGTGACTGTACTGAAACCTGCCAGAGGGTTCATGCTCTCAATATTGACTGAAATCAAATTAACTGCCAAAGAAGTAGCACCAAAGAAGCCCCTTTATGCGGTCATTTTGGCTATGGGCGTGTGGGTACCAACTCAATTCTCTACGGAAGTTGATTAAAGATGCAATGTGGCTAATCATGAGTAGACGTTGAACTATCGAAACTTTACACGGGGAGCTGATGAGACATGCCTTCTTCAACATGAAAATCAAGCCAATTAGTGTCCCAGAGTGCTGTGTTCCAGGACTCAACAAGTTCAACAGGGAGCGTAGATGGATCTTGAGCATTAGCATTAGACTGGTAGTTCACCTCCTCGTTACCCTCGTGCGATACAAGTGACACACCTCGAGTTAGATCAATGGTGAGGTTCGGCTGTCCGATCGTACCAATTGTAGATTGCTCCGCTATCTGAGGAATGCTCAACCAAGGATTTGAGGTTCCGTTCCAAGTGACAAAATTGTTACTTTCTCCAGTTCCAGTGTTGGGACACATGTCCAGGCTCCCAAATAGTTGTTGTACATGAGCTCTATGTTTACGTGTCACGCTCTCGGACCGCTTTTGGATGTAACATTTGCACGCAGCCAGCAGTTCCTGAATGATTAAGGCGTATCGTCTGGCGAGCCAATCATGCTCTCCGAATTGAGTGAGGAGCTGACAAGCTTGTTCCATGGTTTCCTCTAACGGGAAGAGTTGACCCAAGTCTCCAAAGATACCAAGGCCCATTGTGAGCGACACATAGTACAGCTGGTAAACAAGAAATGGAAGCCTTCTGGGGCGTCGTTCAGCAACAAACAGTTCCCTGACTAATTCCAACAAACTGATCCCGGAGTCGATACAGGCATAGGCCATCGACCGAGACGATAGTGAAGACGAAGAGGGCTCTTCTAAGTCTGAGCCTGGCCTAGGAGGTCGATTTGTACTAGTGCAATGACTTGATACTCTTTTGACTAGACAAGGCATTGTAAGTAGCTGTATAGTCGCGTAAGAAGCATGTTTAACGAAGTAAATCCCGATATCAGGTAGAATTCGCTCAATGTGCTGCGCCTGGTTGGAGGTACTATGTCCGTCGTTTACGATGCTGTCGTTAAATTGGAGGACGAGTTGGTGATGGTTATCGATGATAGTCTGCAAAGTCTCCTCATTGAGGGACCTTTTGACGTAGACCTCTGTAACGACCATTTCCGCAAAGTTGCAAATGTCCGTCGTTATAGTGTGGTTCATAACCCGAGCTGTATTTCTAGAATCGGCTGTTGCAAGTGGCCTTCCAAATGCAATACTAAGAATCAAGTCGTGGATACGTATAGTTTTCCACAGTCTTTCGCGTGTTCGGCTTTCTACGGGGCTTGTGTTGGCTGTATTATTTGTACTGTGCAAGCCCAATGCGAATGCAGTACGAACAGCCAGCCCAAATTGTACAAAGGCAGCATCCATGAGCGAGAGGCCCATCAGATATGTAGTGACAAGAGTGCAGTACTGGAGGCTGGTAATGCTTATGTCATCCATACCATAATGTACGCCCAGATATCGTGCGTAGTTGTAGTATCTCTCTGCGGTCGAATCCGCTCCATCAGGACTTGTTTGTGCACCAATGGCGAGAACTAGATAGAAAATTGCACTGCGTAGATTCGAAGACCTCTGGCCATCAGCACACCAAGCCTCGACGTGGGGCAGTACTCCTTCCTCTTCAAATATGTCAAGCATGCCATTGGTACTGTATGAGAACCATCCGACGAGGTGCCGCACCTCGCCCAAGTCCAGCTTTGGTGGCAAGGATGATGGACCATAGTGAAATTGTCCGTTCGAAGTTTTGATCGGAGGGTCCCCCATCGGGCTTGCGATGCCAGCAGTAAAAGCGCAATCACCTATGGAAGATTGCACGATCGATCGCAGGGTCCTTAGTATCGCCAAAGCTGACGAATCTTCGAGAGTGGTCACAAAAGACCTATTTTTTTCGGATGCTGCTGGTGATTGGTCGGTCCCAGAGTTTCGGATCGGAAGCGCTTCATCAAGCCGAACCGAAGACCTCCGACGTCTGTTTGTCCTTTGTACAGATTCGGGTGGCACGAAGGAGTCAGCCGAAAACTGGCATTCGCCTCCGACGCGTCTGATGCGGCATCGTTGGCACGGCTGCAAACCGTTGCATCGTTCCTTACGGCGCCTGCAGTTGTCGCAGGCCTGGCGGCAACGGCGTCGATCCTTGGTGCTTTGGGTGGTAGGATCCATACTGTGTGTCCTCGCGTCCCAAAGACACGAGATTTGTCGATTATTGCGTGTGGAGTAGAAAACATGGACGCATAAGTTTCAGGAACACAGAAATAGCGAAACGCGGGGATAGTCCTTAAGCCCGCGGTATTTCGGTTTCCCCGCACGTGCTGGACTGGGCACGGCGATGTGATTCCATTGTCTCAGGTAGGCCTATGCAATCCAGAATAGATCAGAAAGCCACCCTCGAATCTTGTAATTTCCTCAACCAAACTTGGACTTCCATCTCTGTCATAGCTTCTGTTATGCACGTTACGCCGTCCCCGATGGTATTCATGTAGCGTCGGAATGTCCGAAGGGGCAGCCGGAATTTCAATTTGTCCGTAATGACACTCAATTCTCTTTCTGGAATGTGATTTCCCAGCGCAACGCCACCGTGATCGGAAATCAGCCCGGAGGTACCTTGGGATGCCCTGTGGTTTGTTGCTTGGCAGGCCTGCAAGATGGCCCAGCGGACGCACTTGACATTCCCGGTCTTAGTTCAAGTTTCCGTAACTCCAATTCACAATGCGACCCATTACTAATAAGAATGGTATAACGCGACAGAGTGGTTGTTCAATAAAACGTAAATCGTCAAACATTTCAAGCTCTATCTGCTCTCCAGTTCCACTTGAAACAGTCAGCCACAGCAATTGTCGATGTCTCGCTACGCCGAAGCTCACAAACTTGCCAACCTTCGCGGTCCTGGTGATGCGCGCCCAACAGCTCTCCAAATCATCGAGGATGAAGGTCTCTTGGGCCAGCTCACTGACAAAGTCTTCCTTGTAACCGGCGTTTCATCTGGCATCGGTATTAAGACAGTTGAGGCTCTCTACGCTACGGGTGCTCATGTATTTGGCACAGTACGCGACATTCAGAAAGGGCAGAAAGTAGTCAACGAAATACTTAGCAAAAGGAAAGAAGGAGCCGGACAGATTGACTTGATCGAGATGGAACTGGACAATCTCGAGAGCGTTAGGAGAGGTGCTCGGGACTTCCTGTCTAAATCTGGAGGGAAACTCAACGCCCTTATTGCTAACGCTGGCGTCATGGCCACCCCGTACGGTAAGACAAAAGATGGGTGGGAGACACAATTTGGCACGAATTACTTGAGTCACTTTCTGCTGTTCCAATTAGTGAAAGATGCACTTCTTGCGTCGGCGACTTCAGAGTACCCAAGCCGAGTCGTCAGCGTCTCAAGCACAGGACACGCCATCAGCCGTCCCAATTTCGGCGACTACAACTATGAGAAGACCGCCTATGATCCTTGGTTGGCCTATGGCCAATCAAAAACGGCAAATATCTGGATGTCCAACTCCATTGAGCGCCACTACGGGTCCAAAAATCTACACGCTACATCACTGCACCCCGGCCTCATGACTGAGGGTTCTGGTCTGGGCAAGCATCTCACCGAAGAACAGGTGAAGATGTTTGCAGACCCTGAAGTTGGCCGTACAGCCAAGAGTACGGCACAGGGGGCTGCTACTCAGGTCTGGGCTGCTGTGGGGAAGGAATGGGCGCACAAGGGCGGAAAATATTTGAGCAACTGCACGCAACAGAGCAGTATCGAAGAGAGAGCGAAGGAAGAGGGCATGTTCATGTTAGCCAATGATGGATACAAAGACTGGGCATACGATCCGGAAGGCGAAGAGAGACTCTGGAGAGAAAGCTTTGCAATGGTTGGTCTGAAAGAAGAGTATTGAAGTGGGTGGTATGCTGAACCTCATCTGGCTTTACACAACGAGGTGGTATGAAAAAAGAAATTCTCGTGTCATGAAAGCGAACCAGCTGTGTTATTATCGTTTTGGGGGGGCTTTTCTGAACGTATAGGTCCACAAAGGCACATAGACTATCTGCTAACAACTAGATATTACTACAGAGTCTTCATCATATCACTCTGGCGCAGTAGCAAAATACAGTTTGGCTTTTCACAGTGCTTACAGCGCGCTGTTGTTACCTACTTGTACCTAAAGGCAACCTTGAACATGTGTCACATCTAAGCGCTTTGTAAAAATTTCTTTTAAAAACTCTTCGCCGTCTTTTCCCTCTATTCAATGGCGTTGCTGTTCGACTGGCAATTCTTCGGTAGAGCAGCATGAGCGACACCTTGACATTTATCAGCTACGTGTTAGGACTTTTTGCCTTGTTGTTGATAAGGAAAAGGAATACATCATGTCCCGTTTCATCCTCAAACCCCTTGGTGTAGCATGTAAGAAAATACCCCGAGTGCGCCAGTAACGGTCATTGTATTAAGTGCGCTAAAGTTAGTACCCTCTTGCGTTATGAAAGTGAGTGGGCTTGTAGAGATAGGGAGATTTTTGGAAGTGGCAGATATAATGCTAGCTTATTTTGATTCCCCCAGCTTTCCAGTTTCCACGCCTGTCAACTACCTTGAGTCCAACCTGACGGACGAGTCTTCGCGGAACCGGCGCCAATCAACGTTTAGGTCAAGGACGAACCTCCACTCCCAGTGAGCCCGATATCAGGCGCCGTCAACCTTGGCATACGTTTCCCAAAGTATAAATATACTAAGTATTCGACTGTAGAATATTGCTATCAATTCCCAAATCACAACATCTCTCTCAGCTGTTACTCGTAATACTTTGCCACTGCCAGTCGAATATCCGTGGAACCAGCGAATCACGGCTTTTATGATGCTATCTTCTATATGGTTCCATCCAAAAACAGAGAGGCTTCAACTATCTGAATCCTACGACCTTATATGTCGTCAAGGATGTCAAGAGACAATTCTAAGATGCCGCAATCAACCGCTTAGTTGTCTCTTGCTCGCACGATCAGTACAAGCTCTGTACAAAGACTCTCGACTTCCTTGGGTCTGATAACGCGTACACCAATGGCCAAGTTGCATCAAGCAAGTGAAACCAAGTGAAAAGAGCCTTAGCGTATCTAGAGTTAGCTCATACTATCAACTTTGACTACTACCATACGAAATGAGAGAGTGCAGTTCCTTCATGAAATAGTAGAGGAGACAAGGGCTTGCTAAGATATACGCAGATAGAACTATATTCAGCCAATACCTAAGATGGGATAAGAGGCAATACTCTATGCTCTGTAATGTCCCATATTGTAGCTACAACAATTTGAACTATACATGGACATCACGGATATAAATAGGGTTTGTTGTACACATCCTCGCGAAATCAAGCCAGGAATGTCTCCAATCTCCTACTGTACTTCTATTCAGCCCTAATTCAATTCCATTTAATAAATATTGCTTCAGCACGTGCGGCTGAAAGATCACAGCATATAACTGCCCCTATTCAACTTGGTAAAATCCGTCCGCGAAAGTCGTGGCTAAGCCAAGGCTACATAGTAGTGCAGCTCAATGAAATGATGCCACAGATGAATATCTCTAATTTATAACGTAGACTGAGCTGGCTACAAGACGTATGCTGCCTTGCCGCTTCATACATCAACGTACCAACATCAACGATCAATTAGGATCAGCCAGCAATTCAGAAAGCACTATTCCCAAAAACTGTTCGTGACAGATAGACCGAACACTTCAGCCATTATTATTCACGATGATCAAATACTCATCTTCGAAAGGATTAAAGATTACAGTTATAGGTCGATATCTTCATCGACTTTTCAAAGAAATGTAATTTATCACATCAAAAGGGCCAAGTTGGCATCAACAGCACGGGCCGGACTCGCAAATATGGGTAGCAATATTGATGAAAACTTGCGCCTTCATGTGGGAAATTTCTATGCTATGCCGCTACTGCGATCCTCTAGCAGATGTAGAGGTTTACATTTTTTAAACTTGAAGCGTTTGTAACAAAGCCATATCATGACGGAGCATTCGTTACGCGTGGCTTAACATTCCTGTTGTATTAGATAGGTATATGATCGCAACGTAAACAGTACGAGTACAAATGATAGGCACCACTTGAATAAACTTATGTGGCAAGTCAGGATTGCCCATATCAGCCACAGGGTGCATGGGAGATTTAAAGAGGTGTTTGGAGTTTCTATTGCCTCGAAATTAAAGTAGCTAGGGTGGTAGTAAACCCAAAGTCGAAATAAGATATATTGGTAGCAAATCAGACCCCTTGTTGATAGTAGGGCCAGGATTGGCGTAGTATATCGCAGTATTATGTTAAATGTTTAGTTAGTTTCTAGCATTAGCAAAACGCCATCACGCCTTGATTGTAGAACAGAAAGAGATGGATTGATATCTGGATCGTGGGTCAAGTCTGGCACCTTCTCCTAGCAGGCGTCTGTAACAATATACGAATGTTACAGGCTGCAAATCTTGTCGCGCTAGATCTCTGTGAACATCAAGCTTGAAGCGTCATCTGATACTGTATTACAATAATAATCTTAACTCTTTGCTTGATTGTAGAATCAGAGAGAAACCTATATTATAATAGTCATTGCATCGCCCACAACATGCATTCTAAATATACTTTTTTATCCTTCCCCTCTTTAGCACGTTTCCGGACAAATCCTGAGGTACGTATCTGTATATGAAGAAATGAAACCGTTGACGGTTGAGTAAAGGTCGCATACTTGGCCAATAGGGCCAGTCAACGCAAATTTGAAGGCTGCACAGTCGTTACGAGCATCGCATGCTGCCCTACATGCATCACCGTCTGAAACGATGCCTCCGAGCTGGGCAATAACATTCGATCCTTCTGCAGGCGTTTGTGCGCATCGAACAAAGTAGTTGTTGTTGCACATTCCACCAGCGCCTGGGCAGCTGCTTGTAAGAGGTGTGTCGAATTGAGGGCATGTGGGATAAGATACACATGAAACTGTAGGCGCGGGTGGCACACAAGAGCTTGAGATGCTTGTTGAAGAGGTCGTCGATAGTGAAATGGAAGTAGGTGTTGGACTTGAGCCGCAAGACCGATCATAGAATATTAGACCAGTGTCCGGGGTGGCGACTACGCGATCGCTTGTAATTGACAACCTAGCCTTGTAACAAAAGCCTGAATAGATAATGACGCTGCCACAACTGGCATCTTGTTGACAGAATGCTAAGCAGTCAGGAACAGTAGTGAATTGCGTATTTCCGAAGACTTGAAGGTCAACGGTATCATATCCTTCTATGCCACAAAAAGGATTACTAGAAGGTACTGCGGTAGTAGAAGAGGTAGTTGAGAGCATAGTAGACGAAACTGTCGACGGGGCTAGGGTAGTAGAGGTGACGCTACCAGAAGAGATCGTGGAACTTGAACTTGAGGCGATCGTGCTCATGCTGGATGATCTTTGTGATGACGACGACGATGAAACGGGGTCACATTTCCCAAATCCAGCTTGGCATCCGGTCCCACAGTATGCGCTGGTACTTCCACAGTAGGAATATTGGGAACAACAATTCCCGTACTTTGACCCCAAGCAGGTCATGCCCCCTGGCGAAGCATTATATAAAAACCCGCAGCGGGCGTTTGTCGAAACCTTCAGAGTTGAGGATGGCAGAGCAGATGACAACGTTTGAGTCGAAGAAGCGGAGCTACGTCTGGAGGACGACGATGCTCGTGTCGAACTTGAAACAATGGCTACGTCCGAGCATGTACCATACGACGGCTGACAGCCTGTGCCGCAGTATGCGCTTGTTGTTCCACTACACATAATCAGCCCACGCCTCTGCAAGAAAATGATACGGATAGCTACCAATAGCCGTATTGAGAGCAGCAGTTGCCCCACTTTGAGCCTGGGCAGGTCATTCCTCCGGGCGAGGCATTGTTCGTGTAGCCACAGCGAGCGTTAGTCGAGACGGCCGCTTCGGTCAACGGCAAGGCCACGAGAGGCCACAAGTAGTTCCAACGCATGTTAATTATGTGTAATGATTGAAGCTTCAAAGGTAACGAGTGACAGAGCGAATAGCTAAGGCAATGACAGTAGACGCAGCGGCAATCGCCGAAAAAAAGCCATTCGAAGCAGGACAATCATGGGGGGAGAAGGCGCGAATATGTACCCCCAACTTGAATGAGATTAGCGCCCATTTAGTGTGACTGATCTGAGAGCTTGTTCCACATAGGGCGGGTATGAAAAGCTATTGCCAGGTACGTGAGGCTGCCACGTGCGCTTTGATTCGAAAGGCACCTCCGTAGGGGGAAATTTGATCTGCAAGCCACATTGTCATTGTGGCCGATTCAGATGCAACTTTGCAGTATTTGTTTTGGATCACCAGAATTTGGTATGGGAGAATCTCAGGGGTATTGGATCTAGAACAGCTAGCGTGACGCCACGGTCGAGGCGTCTCTTAGCTAAGTGGAAAACCGAACTTGTATTCACTAGTATCCCCTAATAGAGGAAAGTTTTCTCAGCCGCACTCGGCAAAGAGTATTAGAGCGACTTGGCAGAGACGGGAACTCATTTGACCCCTCAATCGCTAGCCGTAGAGAGTCACGGGTTATACTTGACTTACAACATTGGTAGCTCGGCATACAGGCACCACACCAAAACGCTTCGAAAATGATACCGACCTATTGTAATAATGAAGTTATGTTTGAGCAAAGTCAATGTATGCTCTATTTTCTTCTACGTCTCCACCTCCCAAGTACTTAAATCTTTTTTAAAGTAGGCATTACTAATTATAAGTAACGTACATGGCAAGCGAGCGGGCCATGTAAGCGAGCGGGCCACCCCACCAACTTTGCGCACCTCTATAAGCGTCCTACTCAACTATAAAATCAATTGCTATTTAGATATCTAGATGCTAGCTTCAGCAGCACCTATAGTATCTTTTTTACATATGCGCGAGTTATGTCCAGTCTCTCTGCATCTTTTACAGCGTGCTGGAGTCTTGCGGCTAGGCCCTAGTTGCCCTCTACTTTGGCGCAGTTCACGCTCTATTTGCCGCTTAACCTCTTGCTAAGCAAGTAAATCTTCTCTAGCTCCCTTTATTAAGACTCCTCCTTTCTGAATCCGCCTTCTCTTGCGCTTCTTCCGCTGAGTTGCTGCCTTATTAGCTTGCTTAAGGCTAGCAATCCTATCCTCTATTAGCTTAGCTTTATGTATCCCTACTATAGCCCCCTTCTTAAACCGACTAAACGCCTTAATAATTGAGGCTGGTGATGAGCTGTTATGCCGTCGAAGGCGATCGCTAATCAGAGTAGATTGAGCCTCAAGCTCACGTACGTTCCTTGGTGTTTGAGGCTCCCAGAGAGCTCCTAGCTGAGCTCCTAGCTGAGCTCCTTGCTGAGTTCCTTGCTGAGCTCCTTGCTGAGCTCCTTGCTGAGCTGCGAGTTGAGCTCCTTGCTGAGCTGCGAGTTGAGCTGCTGGTGATAGCGTACGCAGTTGAACATCTAGCTTTGACAAGACAACGTCTGGCTGGAGGGGGACAAGGCCTGCCCCTCGAAATGCTGAGCGTATATTTGCTGAAGTGAAAGCTTGATCAAAGGCTGCTTTAAAGGCAGGCAGAAATTCAAGCTTAGTAATGTGGTTGATGTGGGCCTTGATTAAGCTCTCTATCTAGCGGCTGTACGCCTTCTTGAGAGGAGAGAAGCAGCCAACGTTAAGAGGCTGCAGCAGATGAGATGAGTGTGGTGGCATGCAGAGGGTATAGATGTTGCTCTCTCTGCAGATCTCTTGAAATTCAAGAGAGTGATGGCTCTTATGGCCATCAAGGATAAGCAGCCGACGCGCGCCTACTACCCTTGTCTTTGTGTGAGCATCAAAGTGCTTTAGCCACGCTACTCCAAGCTGATTAGTTGTCTAGCCATTATTACTAACTAAAATAGCCTAGTCGCGTGGAATAGCATCCTCCTGGTACTAGGCAGACAGGTGATACTGGCCAGCAAAGATTAGGAAGGGTGGGACCGTCCAGCCAGCTGCATTAATGCCTTAAATTAACGTTACCTACTCGCAGTTGCCTGGCTGGATAGCCTTTGGCCGACCCCTCCTCTCTAACCTAGTTATAACTAGCTGAGTCGTAATCTTACCTATCCTAAAGCCAGCTTCGTTAAAATTATATGTATCCTTATCTGCAATGCCGTACTTTACCTTTGTCTCCTCTACTAGCTTAAACTAGCAGCTTATTAGCTAAGAGTCTTTATATAGAGCTCTCTGCCTATCGTACGCTTAGGTAAAACGTGTCGTAAGACTGTCTGTACGCTTAACAAAGTTATATAGCTACTTCTGCCTAACCCTACCTTAACTGCGCGCTGCTGGCAGCTTATTAGCTATATCACCTATAGCTGCGTACGTAGGCGGAAATCTACGCTGATCTAGATTAAGTATATAATTAACTATTACCTCCTCTTCTAGCTAGGTAAGCTTCTTTAAGTTGGGCTGGCAATCGCGTTGGGCAAGCACGCCAGCGCGGCGGCGCTGAAGCGTGGTTCGAGGGACTTCAAACGTCTGTGCAGCGACTCGCTCAGTCTGAATTTGATCTTGATTAAGAGCTAAGATTGCGAGATTAACGTTAGCCTCGCGAGGAGCTAGTTGAGGTTGAATTGGTGGAGACATAATTGATTGAAGTTGATGCGTTGCGCAAAGTTGGTGGGGTGGCCCGCTCGCTTGCCATGTACGTTAACTTAACCTGATATTACCATTTATGGCTATGCCCTGCCTTTCAACATCATTTCATAACAATGACTAGAAGGAAATTAATTCATTGTCTTCTATTAACCGAGCAGGAACTACAGCGGGACCCACATTCGAATGATCAGCTAGTCACACTCTGATATTATTTGATCAATTTAAGTTTTTTTCAAGTCAAACTGGATTGAATAGAATCACACC
This sequence comes from Pseudopyrenochaeta lycopersici, assembly GCA_003313425.1. Taxonomy (NCBI): domain Eukaryota; kingdom Fungi; phylum Ascomycota; class Dothideomycetes; order Pleosporales; family Pseudopyrenochaetaceae; genus Pseudopyrenochaeta; species Pseudopyrenochaeta lycopersici. Next base: position 1,011,487 of record NHZP01000012.1, on the reverse strand, counting down.
AAACTTAGTCAAAACGACGGCTTGGTTGTTGGCCATTGTTGTTGTGACGTCACAAAGAATTTCGGTGGATCTTCCCTGCCGTGACCACACGCAGACTCAATTTTTGGCATGACGGGAGTGCAACCAAATTTCGCACTAATGATGACCATGGAAAAATATCACGTACCGTTTGCTTAGCGTAGTTTTACCTTTTGATATCTTAAATCTCTTCGATGACCATCTTCAAATTATAACCAGTATATCTCGTCTCGCTCACACCCTATGTATTAGGCACTACGCATATCGCATCCACAGACACTCGTCCATGGCCCATACTGTAGCTTGGGATTCCCGTGACGTGGGAAAGTGGCTAGCGTTGCGAGAGAAAGTCATGTCGACTGATTCCGCTGCTTCTTTACACCACTGAAGTTGCTGTGTCTGCAAGCCGTTGTTGTTGATAACACATTAGTTGCACCTGGCCGTCACAACACGCTGCCAATATTTGATAGTGCAATGGTGAATTTTAAGAAATCTTTCAGTGTGACGCGTGTTTCCGTTTACTGCTCCCCCAATCTCACGAGGCTATGTTAATGTAGGAAACCTGGGGTTTGCGAAATCAAGAGCTTAAACAATACGACGACTCGCATTGTAGGTTCGGGTAGGTTCGTAACTCAAGAAACATGTACTAGCTCCTGCCGCCCGAGCGGTGAAAACCATTACCTCGAAGACGCACTATCACATGAACACGTGCTTGCCACAGACGGTATCGAATCTGGTAATCCCCACAGCCCCGCCTCCACCAAACACAGACACCATATCGTCGCTAGCTTACCATTGAGCGCGATAAACAGGCTGGTCTTGCTTCAAACTAAGCTTCAAAGGCCGCAACGAGTACACTATAGTTCACAATGATTCGTAAGTGGCAGCTACCATACATCCTGTGCCAACCTCTCCACCCTTCTGCCCAGAATCGCGATCACAACAACAAAGCACGGCTTAATTTAAACCCCATTATATACTGATATCTACGAAAAGCCAAAGCAGATCGCCTCAAGCGCCAGCGATGCGTAGGAAGCGACTCGGAGCTAGAGCTGCCGCGGAAGCGCAATCGAAGACTTGACCGCGGCCAGGTTCAATCACAGGTATTTATCCCAGTGGCACTTCCTCAGCACGCTCAACAGAAAACAGGTCCCATATGATGGGGATGATGAGCGATCCTCCGGTGAGGACAGTTCTGACAGCAAAGGGTCTGCTGAAACCATGGAAGGCGTGTCTGTCGAGTGTGATGAGCCGGCTTCAAGCTTTGAGATAATTGATAGCGATGAGCGGATGCAGACCACTACCTTTGAGCACACATCCTCCGAATCGGTTTGTTGGAACTCCCACTGTTTGAAGCCCTCCGCAGATGCTGACCCATGACACAGATCCGTAACGAGACTGACTCCGACCTTTGCTCAGACAAGAGTGTGAGTAATTGCTCAGAACTTCTGTCCACCTTTGATTAATTATTGATCATATAACTCAGAGCACTATGCCTGATATTGTCGGTTGGCATAGTGAAACTAACTCTCAAAATAACGGCAACCCAGAGGAGCACGATAAGTATGCATGCAAGCCATCGATATAGATCAAAGTCAAATACTCGGCCAAGCTAATATAGGAAGTGCTTTACTCTCCGATATCTGCCCGTCACCCGACCTAGAGGCTCTCTCCTTCGCCGCATGGGTCAGCGAGGTAAATTCTCGGCTTGAATGGAATACTTTTGTTACAGTTCACTCAAACCAGCCACAGAGAACTGCGAATGGTGGCCCCAACTTCCGTCGACGCAGCAACGCCATTAGCGAATATTCCCCTATAGCCCAACGCAAGCATTCTCACCGCAACAATCGCGACTGAATGCCTCACCTCGGCAGAACGAACGCTAGCAATCCGATTCGAAGAGCGATTCGCTCATAGCAGGATGGGAGTTCTATATATTGGACAAGGAATTCGCGGTTCTTATACGAGGTGTCGAAGCCTAAGATTTGGGTAACAATTTTGAGTAGGACCTGGAGTGACAGGCATAATCAATCTGCTGATGATACAACAAGCCGCGCACGCTTTAAGCTGGGTGTCCTTTAATCGGAATGGAGTTTGGGGGTGGGGTTCTTTATCAGCCCATAAATGCATTGGAGGGCCCTTTGCTATTCGAAACAATTTGCTACCCATTAACAAAATGCTTGTACCACTTTGGGTGTTTCCGTGACTGTCAGAAACTTCCATACTTTGACCCAACAACTTTGCAGAGGCCATTTGCTTCCAATTACTATCACAGTTTTGACATCAACGTAGTGGAAGCTCTACCATAAAAGCTGAAGTATGCGCTTGGGAGGGCGATTCAAACCGCAGCAATGATAGAATCATGGCATACAGGCTGTCATGTCGTGTATGTATATGGATACAAGATATAGCACGATGAGCTGTGTTGAGTATTAAGTGTATTGAGAAGAAGAAGGAAATAGAACTACAACTAGAAGACACCGGAGAGACAGAAAAAGATGAACAAATAACAGACAAAGAGCCATGGCGAAAGTGGTGAGCAGAACTATGTCGTCAGATTGTTCACTACTGAGCATGTGACAAAGCAGATCGTCGAGTAAATCGCAATTTTAATAAGCATAGCACAAAGAGGTATTGGTATTATTGCATTCATTCGTGTAGTCATTTCGAGTACAGACAAAATTGATTGGTACTGTGTCATGAATCCATGTATTCATTCCCGGTCGAATCGCGTGAAAGAATGACCCCACGACGCGTTGCAACAATCCAACCTCATTCGGAGATCCCCAAGATAGGCTGCTTATTCATGGCAACGCAAGTCTCCTTACTTGAACCCAACTTATGACAGCGAGCTGTGGAGTAAAAGCACCCACATCCAAGCAAGAATCTGCACCCAGACAGCGGGGATGTAAGCACTCCAACCCGAAGTGCTCGATGTGTCTGGAAGTAGAAGTAGAGGCTTCGGAACACTGCCTTCAGTAATGTTCCTTCCAGTTTGTAAACACATTAGGTCGGCCTTGGCCCACTTTTTACCATCCAAGCGTTCGGTTGGCATAAGGAAGACGCTAAGGATAGGCTCGACGATGGAGGTGAGGTTGACGTAAGCGGCAGAATCAGAAGGTTCATAATGGGTATTGGCCCATGAATGAATGACGTGAGAGCTGTTGCTTTCGGCGGGTGGGAAGCGACAGTCGTCTCGCCCGAGTTGCGGTCCAGCAAACACTGTGTGATAATTGGCCCTGAGATGAACATGTGAGGAGAGGGATACTGACGGAAAGACTCGAACCAGTAATTCGAACCAAGATCGTGTTTGCAATTTTCAATCTCATCATTACCGTCGAGGTACTCGAAGGTAGTGCAGATGTTGTTGCTAGTGCCAGAGTCAAACGACCGCGTTCTGGCGCGCACTTCCGCAAGCTCTATCAATTTGGCACGACAAGCGCGGCTGAGGACACGAGAGCAATCGCCAGAGGACGCATGCTGTGCTTTAATCCTTGTCAACTCAGGCAATTTGTGAATAATGAGACCACAGCCGATGAAGTTCTGCTTGCTTGACATGAGATTGGGCGCGGGCCCGGGATTAATTGCTAATCGAAGAGTCTGCCCAATGACTGGACTGGTTTCATTGAGTGACGACTGGGTTGAGAGCGTCCATGTCCATGCGTTAGAAACTTTGGCCAGAATCCCGCTCGTGGCGGGGATCGGGTCAGGGAAGCTGATGCTGTCGCTGGCGTTTACCCATGTGTTTGGGATGTTACACTTGAACTTGGCCTCTGCGCAGAAAAGCCACAGAGTCCATAGAGCGATGGTTACCGACTTCATGTTGATTTTCAGCGTTAGTGGTTGTGTAAGGTAGTGGATTGGAGGGTATTGATGAAATGGAGGGGTGTTTAGGCATGCTCATAGCGTTTCCCAGATATGAGGTGAAGCAGACTCTTTGTGGTCCGTTTGCCCGCCTTGCCTAGCGCGTGGTATGGCCAGACCTGGCTACTCATGTGGCTTTGCGCGACCGCTGTGGGTGCTAGAGAAAAGGAAGAGACGGCCATTTCTTGCTTTTTATAACGGCTTTGTTGGAGTGGCCAGTTGGATATAGTGTGAGATGGGCGATGGAAAGACAATGCGGTGTCAAAACTTTCCGGATGATGGGCATAGCAGTTCGCATTCAGTATTGGTGTCGCGCATACCACAGTCAGACATAGCTAGATAACAATAGGTGACAAGAAGTGGGAGATGTGATGAAGACTGGGAGAAGGAGAATGAATACTTTCGACTGGACAGCGAGACGTGGTGGAAGCGCATTCGCCGAAATGGTCCCGCGCCTTATTCTAGGATGGAATTCTTTATTTGTGTGCCTTCCAAATGCATGGATGCTTAAGGCGTGTCGTAACGACAAAGAAGGCGGTCGCTAGCACTCCTCCATGCTTTCACCGCTCTGTCACTGTCGCTATTGACACGGCCTGACCCGAGCGACTGACGTAACTGGCCCCAACTAGCTGTCCATCGCAAAAGAAATTACCCCCTTCCACCTCATGTCTCGAATCGCTGCTTCCTTGTCCTAATGCGTTTGGAGATTGCGTGCGCACACATTATCTCTATAGTACGTGATGGACTAGACATTAATCTACAATTATGATGCGCATTTCACCTGAACTTTCCCGCGACCCTATGCAGACCGCCATTACCCTCGCCATCTCCTTGCCCAGCGACTTCCTCCGTCATCCAGTCCGATGCTGACTTGTCAACAGTCACTCTATCCCACCATATTTTTCGCATCGGGTGACCACTGCCTTCGCTCGGCCGCCTCAGGGTCGGAGCTGTGGCCCTGCGTCGACGCTGTGCACATTCATTTGGCGGAATTCTTGCAAGGGAACTGCAGCGTATACGAAATGTGCCAGAAGTATGTGCGTTCGGACCTAACTCCAGACAAGAAATTTGGTGAAGACATCGGATTGGGAGCTCATCGTCGGCGTCGTAATGTTCGTCTGTCGTCTGCAGTAAGGACGTCTTTTCACAAATTTTGTCTCGCTTGGTGTCGTATTTGGGACCACGAGCATCGCATGGCCAGCCGTTTTCGTCTGTAGGTGTGGAGTGCGGCTCCTGCCGATACTTCATTGCGCGCAGGATCACGACTGCTTCGGCATCTTCGTACGTCAATAATCCGGGCCGAGTAGTCAAGGAATGTCTGCAGTGATCTGCTTGGCCCGGGTACGACATAGCGTTGATACGCTGCACACCCTCCTCTTGATGCTTCCCAGCGGCCAATTTGACATCCCACATAGACTTTTGAATAGAAGGCGGTAGGTGCATTGTAGTTTAAGGAGGTAGAAATTTGTATATGTAAGATTCACAGGAAACGACAACTGGTGTGTGTGTCCGGGAGTGCTAGGAGATGACGTGTAGTAGTGCCAAGAGAGTGTATACTAAGTGAGAACAAAGCAAACATTACAGTGCAAGGAAAACTGAGTCAGCATGTTAGTGTTTGCTAATAGTGTCCAATGAACCGCGTAATCGCGTCCTGTCGTTGTTTTTGCAATGTGCTGGTCTGGAAGGAAGAAGCATACGACGCCAGCTCTCACCGCAACGAGCCTGGAACGTAGCGAATGGACGCTTACATGTAGAAAGTTAGCGAGCAATTGACGATAATGACGAAGTGGGGCGCACTAGAAGGTTACAAAGGTGTCCCTTATCCATTTACGAGCCGGCCCGAGGTGCAGCGGAGGCGTGTAGTAAAAAAGCGGGGGCATCAGAGTCTCCTGCGACTTTGACTCAGCTAAGTAGACAGGCGTCACATTTGTAGTCCACAACAGATCGTTGAAACACCCATGCAGGCTGTCCGGCTGTCGTGCAGATCTGCACAGGTCGTACGCCGTAGAATTTCATGCTCTGCATCACATTGCAGCAAGCGCAATGGCGGGCCGACAGATCCTTATCTTTTGCTCACCACCTGCATCCAATAGCGATATCCAATCGATTGTTAGGAATGCCTAGAATATGGCTGTTTTAGGAAGCATGCACCGTTTTCCTAGCCGACGTCACACCCATGTCTCACTTAGGCATGCTCAGAGTGGGGGCGTTTCATTCCTTTCCACAACAAAGTCAACAACGTCGTATCTAGGCATGGGGATTGCGTGAGCAGCATACTACTTAGATTGTGTTTCCTGGTTTTTCAGCATTTTCCGAGGACGTGTTTGCCACATTGCAATGCCTTTCCTGGTATCTTGTCCTAGCACATGGTCTGACTGCCTGGAGGCTGTGGCGTGTACAACATAAGTATATCGACCCACTTTTAGAAGGAGACACGGATCGACACAGGGTATGGGTCGTAGCTGACATTTGATTGGTGCGGGCACTTTTGCTAAATGTTGCAGAATACAGACGGAAAGTCCAAGGAGTGATAATTTAGTCAGTTCCCGCCACAGAACTATATAAATAGGATCTTATCCGTGTATCTCAAACTTGGTGATTTTACTCTCGATAATGATTTTGAACTGCCACTCCTTACACACCTCGCTGTTCTGGAAATGGCTCTGACACCGCAACCACAACTGTACTGCTCGTCTCCCTTGCATGATACGTATCCAAAATGTTTGTACACATGCAATCATCTTGAGAGAAGGGCTGCACGTAATCATTTGAAGGACCAAGTCGTTTGTTGCCCAAGCGATAGAGTGGGGAACACAGCATGCCGGTGCTCCTGCGAGGGAGTCAAAACTGCTGAAAGAATGTTGGGAGAGGTCAACCGGCTGACAATCTCTTCCGAGAAACACTTCGGCATACCGAGAAGTCCTGAGCGGCGAGCTAGATATAAAAATACGGACCGGAGAGGTGACTCTACGAGGACTATGAGTGGTATATATACCGAGAATAGCGGCAGCTGCTAGTTTTCTCACCCTTTCTTAATAACTTCCCTTGCCTTCTTCTACACCTTCATCTCACATTGTGCAAAAGCTGTCTTCCTTCAAAATGGACCCCGTTTGTAAGACAAGGGCCGAGTATTGGGAAGCATATGAAGAATTCCGCCTTCTCCACCCTACACAGGTACTAAGCCATCTTCGCAGCAAGACAGAGTCAGAGCCAGTTGCACAGCAGGGCGAGCGGTCCGAAGAGGCTACATCCACAGCAGCATCTTCCACAGTTGGAAGGTCTACACCAGAGTCCTCGGGTAACGCTGTTTCTGAGAAGTCTTTGGAAAAGAGTAAAGTGGGAACGCCCATAAAGGACATAGCGACCTTCAAGCCCATACTCGTTCCGCCAGAGGCTTCCTCATCCAGAGGAGAGCGAACTACTCATAGTCGGTCCGCCTCTGTAACGACAAATGCATCATCGACTGTGGTTGCTGGTGAGAGAACGGCCGAGACAGGTCAGACAATGGCGCTTATTCAATTCATTCGCTATCAGCGGGCTGACAACAGTCCAGCCACGTCCACGGCGGCCTCGACGGTTGCCAACTCTGTTGCCCCACCAGCGGAGAGACGCCAATCAACCTTGCCTCCTCTACTCCCTCGAGAAAGTGAAATGAAAAAAGGCGGAGCCCAAGGCGGTCGGATGAGTATTCGCGCCCTGCTTGAGTAGTGAAGCATTTAATCCCTCGCTACTGTGATACTCTCATCACGACTCATAAGTGCCGTGTCTCTTGGCTCGGATCTGACTTTTTATAGTCGCCCTGCTGCTAGAATCGCTGCTCATCTTCTATGTTCAGAATTATCCTGTCAGGCCTTGTGGGAATACCTCGATGTAATGCTTGGGTGCTTTATGTATGGAGCGAACTAACCTTTGTACTATAAGGCATTTATGTGTGGGTTTTTAGAGTAGCCACAATTTTATACTTGCGGCCCTTTCGCCGAATCATGCGTGTATTCGACCTTGCGCCGTGAATTCCAGTCCGTGTGAATCGACACTTGCTATTTCCTATTGATCAGTATAGTCAGACAAGAGTATAGATAAATAAGAATAATTCAAATTGTAAGCCTATTCTACGCGTTTTACATATGAATCAGACTGCCCCAGCATTAGCAGGTAGAGCACACGCGCGCGAATATCAAGTTCAAGTGGCCGTAGGCCGAAGAATCGATATTGAACTGCGCCATACTAACGCGTCTTGCGTCTTGCTCTGAGTTGCGTCTTGGTGTAATGCGTGTATGCGCGCAGAAGAGAGTATCTGTGCGCCAAATTGACATGCACGTGCTATCAAAAACCACAAGGGTTCTACGAAGGGCGATTGTATGCGCGCCTTGCCTCCGCAACCCTCCATAATGTCTTGAACGCCATTTGGATAGTGTTGGTTGTTTGTTGTTGTTTCGCGTAGTAATTTATCGAGACGGGCAAATTGTAGTCAAAACTTTTGTCTCTGGTATTTAGAAGAAAGTCGCTCGTATGGAGAACCGAAACCCAAGATATGTGTCCTTTGGGTTGTTGAGATCAAATCAACATTGAAGGAAGCAATTCACAGGCCCTCTCAGCCATCATCGTCCACACCTATCGTGGGAGTAGTGTTGCTGTTGTTTGTAATGGGGCGTCTGGCCAGATTTTACCTAGTGCCTTGGCGGTCTCTCTTGACTAGCTATTACATTTCTAGTATTGGTTAGTTCACTTAGCTTTGACGATATATTAGGTGGCACTTGGGTTTGTACATCCTCAAGTGGCCTTCAACAGCGTGGCGTGTTGTGCGAAAAGAGTCATCGGCGAATCAGTCCTGTCGCAATATTCAAAATTTAATGGTCATGTGTAGCCGAACCCCTATCTGATACAGATGCACAACGGTCTTAGATGCAGTTGCTATATTAAACCTGCGGCGACATTGAAAGCACTCCCTGTATCCTTCGCAACTCTGCTTGCTATGCCCTTCCTTGCAGCTTGCCTGCTTCAAGTTCCCAATCTACTCAATTGAGTTGTCATGTTATAATGGCTTCTTCCGTCGCAACCCGCGCACACTGTTCGATACAGTTCGTGGTCGCGCATGCTCGAGAATGCTACGTTAGCCTCAGCCTCCCGCTGCGCCTCGGTTCTCGCATTACCGAAACAGCTAGTAGCCACTTGTCAGCCTCGTCCTTATCTTCACCTACAACCTTTCCCACAGCCGCAATCCGTGTCTAACAGAGCTTCTTGCACTATTTACAAAATCGCGCATTCGAACGCGAGATTTCCTACTGCGCCCTTGTTGGGTTGATCGCAAAGATAGGACGTACCGTCACCCGTCGTCCAATTCCGGTCTCCAAGGCGGTCATATTACCCTTCTATGTCTCGGCCCTCCGTGGCTGCGCACTTTATCACCTTGCCGAATCATGCGTCTACTGCGATGTAGCAAAGATGGTGTGTTTATCCTCACTCACTTCACCGATGCAAGCACGATTCCTCCGTACGCCATCCTTTCTCACACGTGGGGTACGGATTTCGAAGAAGTCACCTTCGACGACCTAGCAAATGGTACTGGCGAGACTAAACCAGGTTATGAGAAGCTCCGTTTTTGTGGAGAGCAAGCACAGCGAGATGGCTTGCAGTACTTTTGGGTTGACATATGTTGCATTGATAAAAGCAGCACGGCTGAGTTGTCACTCTCCATTAGGTCTATGTTTCGCTGGTATCGCAAAGCATGTCGGTGCTACGTCCTTATGTCTGATGTTTCTAGTCCTCCCACGGGGACTGATGATCTTTTTGACCCGCCCTTGTGGGAACCAAGCTTTCGAAGCAGCAGGTGGTTTACCCGTGGATGGACACTGCAAGAGCTCCTTGCACCTCAATCGGTCGAGTTTTTCTCCCGAGAACCGAGAAAGCTTGGTAACAAGTTTTCATTGATACAACTAGTCTACGAAACTACTGGCATTCCACGTGACGCACTTGAAGGAGCCCCTCTCTCGCAGTTCAGTGTAGACGACCGAATGCGCTGGAGACAACACCGTAATACTGAGCGCGAAGAAGATGGCGCGTACTCGCTTTTTGGACTCTTTGGTGTCGATCTAGCACCTGTCTACGGCGAAGGGGCCGCACGCGCCTTTGGGCGCCTAATGGATGAAATTCGTAAATTAGAGACATGCGCTCAAGATCTACGCAGCACAGACCCACGCGATGACAAAATGCGAATTGAAGCCACTAAAGGAGGATTGCTGATAGACTCGTATCGTTGGATACTTAGCAACGCCAGCTTTCAGCAATGGTACAAAGACCCACATAGTTCACTACTGTGGGTCAAAGGCGATCCTGGCAAAGGGAAGACAATGCTGCTTTGCGGTATTATTGATGAGCTGCAAGCAATAGCTAAGACAGCCATTGTATCCTACTTCTTCTGCCAGGCTACCGACGCGCGTATTAACAGCGGTACGGCCGTGCTCCGAGGGCTTCTGTATATGTTGGTGATTCAGCAACCGTTGTGATCTCACATATTCGCAAAAAACACGACCACGCGGGAAGGACAATGTTTGAGGACGCAAATGCCTGGGCAGCCTTAACAGAGGTCTTTTCGGATGTGCTTAAGGATCCCGTCTTAACTGGTACCTACTTGATTATTGACGCGCTAGATGAGTGCGACGCAAAGGACCTACCGAAGCTACTTAGTTTCATTTCACAGCAGTCATCGACCCCTTCGAGCGTCAAATGGATTGTCTCTAGTCGCAATTGGCCAGAAATTGAGGCCGGGCTAAAGAGGGCTGACCACAAGATGGGACTTAGTTTAGAGCTTAACGCGGAGTATATCTCAGCTGCTGTCAAGATCTACATTGAGAATAAGGTGAAGCAGCTAGCGCTGACAAGAAGTTACGACGCCCAGACCCGAGATTCCGTGTTGGACCACCTGTTGTCTAATGCAGATAACACCTACCTCTGGGTAGCGCTAGTATGTGAGCATCTTCAGAATGCACCAAAGTGGGTTGTGCGAAAGAAATTGACGCTTTTCCCGCCTGGATTAGACGCACTTTATGAGCGAATGATAGGTCAGATTACGGATTCGGACAGTGCTGAGCTCTGTAAACGCGTCCTGGCCTCCATGGCGCTTGTGTATCGGCCGGTAACATTGAAAGAGATAGCTACACTTGTAGAAGGACTTGAAGACCTAGGCAATGACACTGAGTCAATACAGGAGATTATCGGCTATTGTGGATCATTCTTGACCCTGCGGGGAAAGACTGTCTACTTTGTGCATCAGTTAGCAAAGGACTTTTTACTCAGAAGCGTTACCAAAGAGCTGTTTCCTTTGGGAACTGACACAGTCCACAACACTATCCTTACCAAGTCACTAGGAGCTATGTCTAAAGTTTTGCGACGAGATGTGTACGGCTTAGGAGCACCCGGATATGCTATCGAGAATGTCGAATCCCCAGAGCCTGATTCACTTCAGCCAGTATACTATTCATGTGTTTACTGGGTCGACCATCTCTGCGATTCACATTCTATGACTTCAGCGAGCAATCTCAATCATCTACAAGTTGGAAGTGTAGTTGATGTGTTCATACGGGAGAAGTACCTCTACTGGCTAGAAGGGCTCAGTCTCAGCAGAAGTGTGGCAAAGGGTTTAGTCTCAATGCAAAGGCTCTGATCCCTAGTTCAGGTACGATAAACATGGGCGATTTGCCTGAATAGTATGAAGTTTTGATACTAATGCAAACAGAGCATGCAATGCACAAATGGATTCGCTCAACTTGTGCAAGATGCGCGGCGATTCGTTATGTATCACAAAAACACGATTAAAGAGTATCCTCTTCAGGTATATGTAGCTGCACTGTTGTTTAGTCCAACAGGCGGCTTGGTAAGCACACTTTTCAAACACGAGGAGACAGCATGGGTAACCATCATGCCGCCCATGGAAGATGATTAGAGCGCATGCTTGCACACCTTAGAGGGCCATGACTCCTTTGTTACCTCTGTAGCCTTCTCGCACGACTCGACCTGGCTAGCGTCAGCTTCCTCCGATAAAACTGTGAAAATCTGGGCCACAAGCAGTGGAGAGTGTCTGAAAACTCTCAGAAGTCACAGCCAAACTGTCCGGTCTGTCGCCTTCTCGCATGACTCACTTCGCCTTGCATCAGCATCAAATGATAAGACCATGAGGATATGGGACTTTAATAGCAGTGCATGCCTGTGCATCCTTAAGGGTCATCATAGCGAGGTAAATTCCGCAGTATTTTCACATGATTCCACTCAGCTCGCGTCAGCATCATACGATAATACCGTTCGAATATGGAATGTTAACAGCGGTGCGTGTCTGCGTATTCTTAAGAGTCATTACAACGACGTTAGTAATATTGTCTTCTCACATAATTCAATTCAGCTCGCGTACGGTTCAATCGATGGGACTGTTAGGATATGGGATGTCAGGAGCGGTGCATGTCTACGCACCCTTAAGCATCATAGGTCCACAGTCTGTTATGTAGCTTTCTCGCATGACTCGACCCAGTTAATCTCAGCTTCGATTGATGGGAATGTTCAGAAATTGGACTTGAGTAGCGGCGTGTGCCAGCACTCTCTCGAGCGCCAGGGCGGCTATATTCATTCGCTGGTTTCCTCACACGGCCCAAACCAGCTGGTAGCATCATCATATGGCCCCACTACTGAGCTCTGGGACATGAGAAGTTTCGAGTGCTTGCAGACCTTCGAGGGTCATACTTATTCTGTTCTCTCAAGTTCCTTCTCTCACAATGGGTTCTATGTATCAACCGCATCACAACAACACAGTTAAGATCTGGGAAGTGGGGCCTAGCAAAAGCATGCAAAAGCGCAAGCATCATGTTGCAACTATCCAGTCGGTAGCCTTTTCCTACGATTTAAGATGGTTTGCATCAGCGTCGACAGATTCGACAGTCAAGATTTGGGATGTAAGCAATGGCAGTTGTGTGCACACTCTTGAGGGTCACAAAAGTATTGTCTTCTCTATAGCCTTCTCGCACAAAGCTACCTGGATAGCCTCAGCGTCAAAAGATCAGACTGTTAAGGTCTGGGACGTAAGTAGCGGGGTTTTGCTTGCGCAGCTTTGAGAGCCATGTCGGTTCTGTCATGTCTGTGGTCTTCTCCCATGACTCAGTCCATCTTGCATCTGCATCATCCGATGAGACTATCAGGATATGGGACTTCAACAGCGGTGTGTGCCTGCGTATCCTCAGGGGTCATTTCAACGAGGTTAATTCTGTGGTCTTCTCGCATGACTCAACCCTGCTGGCGTCAGCATCCACAGATCAAACTGTTAGAATATGGGATGCTAAGAGTGGAATATGTCTCCACATCCTGGAAGGCCATTGTACACCTGTCTTTTCTGTAGTCTTCTCGTACGATTCAACTCGGTTAGCGTCAGCAAATGCAAACGAAGTTCACATCTGGGATACAAGCAGCGGCGAGCTCGTACAAACAAAAGATCTTGCACAAGAACTCTATGGCACCTCAGTCTCTGGCTTCCGAGTTCACCGAAAGAGGGGTGCAATCGTATTCGATGACGTTACTCACGAATCACCAATAGCAAATTGTGAAGCTGTTGGCCTTTTACAGAATCGCAATGTACGGGTTAGTCTGGATAACAAGTGGATTATATGTGACGGAATGCCCGTATTGAGGTTTCCACCTGAGTATCAACCAACAGCCTCAGGTGCTTCAGGGAACATCATTGGTATTCGTATTGGAAGTGGAAGAATTTGGATGTATCATTTTGCTTAGGCCGGAGTAGCATTTTGGAAGCAAGGTGATTGAAAAGATTCTTGTTCTAGATCCACTATGTGATCGTACAAAATATTTCCGAGCAGTTTCAAGGCCGCTGACTTTCTTGAACAAGGTCCAAGGCATCAATATTGGGACCGCTAGATAGTGTGTTCTACAAGACCCTTGGGCAGCACAGAGCCGTCTCTAAATCTCATGCCCCATTTTGCTCCTTGAAATGCCTGGGTTGGAAAGCCATCTGGAGAACATCCACATTCTATCTACCCTCAATGCCACAACGTTGGTCGTATTTATTAACCTGCCATATTTATTCGTTTGTGTTGTGAATGACCCGTAATACAAGCGAATAACCAGCAATCCAAACCGCGCCAGCGGCTATTGAAAGCGGTGGCGACAGAACCATCACAAGCTCTTACTCATAGATTCTTATAATTTCCTTGGCTATGATAGTGTGGTATCTGCTCAATCTTTGATTGGAATCTCAGTTATTGGAGTGTGTGTAACTAACGATCATATTAATTGAGCCTCATCGACCTATGCCTCCACTTGGGCGCCAAGGCCATGCCGATAGGAACATATTTCTTTCTTCGCTCCCATACCAAAATTTGACGATGTTATAGCAATGATACCTACGTGGGCTTGCGTTGTCGGCCGTGAATAGAGAGTGTTTATGGGGGGTAATTAAGCCAAGAAGGGAAATAGAACGTAGTATTGAAGGGGACATGGTCTGACGATGGATGAAATGTCATCGCCTATCATCAAAGAGGAATTGACCGCTTCCAAGGCTGTATTTAAAAAGATAACTGATTAAAAACTGTACTCAAACTTCGCGGTGTCAAATTTCTATTCGCATCATCCTAGTCCAACGACCTGTTTTGGCCATTCCATCCAGGGGCCCCAGTATGGCCCTAGACATCCATCAACCACACTCACTATACTCTTTCCACACCCCTCCATCCACCAGTATTCGTTCAAGTACTGGAGTAGAGCGCCGAAATGGGCAAAGAGAATCAAAGCCAAAGGCTGGCGCTGCTGCTGTAACACAAAATACTCATCGGAAACAAGGAAAAGCCACATGAACGGGCCAGACAAGTCCCTATTGTATCCCCATTCAGACAATTGGTCGCCTTGCATATTCTGGAACTGCATCATCCATGTACCAGTCTTCCGCAGGAGGTGTAAAGTCTTATTGTACACTTCAGCGTTGCTGTCTGAGGCCCATACTTCGCGGAGACGCAACAGATTTTCATCCCCTGGGCCAGGTTGCGTATCTGGGTTTAGCTCATCCCAATTTCCAAGACCAAGAAGCGAATGCAGTGGCCCCACTCGTACGTGGTCATAGACAGGGTGCAGTACCGCTTCAAGACCTCTAACCAAAGTTATCCATTCAGCACCAAGGACCCGGGACGTATGCGCTATTGTACTGGGATCTTCGCTGGTGTTAGTATATAGCTTTCCAAACGTTAGAAAGGCGTAAAAGAATGTCAGGGTAGCAGTTGCAAACAGCGCATCGCTGTTATTAGGCCCGATAGAATTTATACCCTCTCTAAACCCGCTGAGCGAAAGTGCGTGATGATGAGCGGCGGTTAGAAGGTATGCGTGACTACTCGACGGGCACAAGTGTGTAACGTGTAGCGCAGAGATGCTAAGGATGCTGTGCATCAGGTATGAGTGCTGGAAGGCGATCTCCGGGAACACCTTTTGCCAGTAGTGGTCCACATGTGGTGTGCTCACAAGGCTTTGGCTGGTAACCAAAGTCCAGTGGTGGAGGAGAGCTAAGTCTTTCAAATCAAAGTATGCTCCTTGTGGGAATGCGAAGCTAGCATCGTGAGAGAAGCATTGGGCAACGTTCAACTCTGGCTGCTTCGCTGCCCTTGATGCTTGCGATGAGGGCGATGAATATTCAGTTGCTGAGAAGTTACAAGTGGTTCCGGGGGTCAGTGATGTTCCTGGGGTGGCTGATGTTTCTGGAGTGAGTGGAGTTGCCGAAGTGACTGATGTTCCCGATGTGGTTGATATCCCTGGTGTTACTGATGTTCCTGATGTTCCTGATGTTCCTGATGTCCCCAGATATATACAACGGACTTCATAGCGTACACAATGTGTACATCGCGGCTTTTCTTCATCGCACTGGCTAAATCAGTCTGCGTGCTGGCGCTTTCATGGAAGCTTACCTTGATTCGCCGACGTTTACACTCACTGCATCCACCCCGCGACTTTCGGTGCGCCTTCCGTTTTAACGCCATTGGTTACGGGTATCTGCGTCGCTGATCCCGACTATACCGTTTTGCACTTGCTGCAGTTCTGTTTTTCATCTGTGAAGGCGAATGCTGGAGCCGGCATACGATGAGCGAAATACGTGCGGGGCCTGAATCGTTTATAATCGTGGCGCGAGTACGCTAAACTTAGTTTGGACGTTATAAACCTCCGAAGTGTATCCGCGGCTTCATCTACGCACTAACTTTTGGTCTGTGCTAGCAACAGCGTTTGCTGTTCCGATTGGTTCAAGTAGATCTTTCTCGAAGCACGAAATCAATCAGCTAAATCGGAAATAGCTCGTTGAGCAGAGGTTTCAAGATGGCCCCTTTAAATACGGACATGTAAGTACCCCACACACGAATTGTTCTTACAAGTACGCTCGTTTGGAAGCTTTCAAACTCAGTGGTGCGTAATATTGTCCAGTGTACTGAAAATACTCCCGCTAATCATTGACTATCCTCAGCGGCACACCGCTGGCAACGGGTTTTCTTTGCAGCTAACGGCCTGTTCTATTTAGTCCCTACAGTATAGAAAATACAATGCCGCTCAAACCTTTTGCGCAAATTCTATTGTTACTCAATGCCTTTCATACAGATCAATGATACTGTCGCGATTTTCCAACTTTCCCAAGTTCCCCCTCCCGAATACTCTATTGGCTCTAATGAAATGGAACATGATTTGGACCCCGAGCATTGGCAATGTGTCGAAGAGATACATATACGCCTCATGACTCGCAAGATAACCAGAATGGCCTTGAGCAAATTCGACGATCCTGAAAACACACCTCAGGATAATAACCACAGCCGCAGCAAACATAAGTTTCAACAGCGCAGGCCATGCATACCTACCGTACTGAGGGACTTTGAGTGCAGCAGAGGAGTTGCGCAAGCGCTTGAAGAAGATGATAGAGATGAAGAGGAAAAAACCGAAAAAGAGAAGCTGAACAAAAAGCCCGATCAGCATGATCTTTTGGCCTAGGTCCGCCATGCCCGCCTGCGCCATCATACCACCACCACCAGCTTGTAAAAGAAAGGCGAGTACATCACCACAGACGAATATCTTTGTTACGCGTGTAGGTCGTATGATTGAGGCTTCGGCGGCATCAACGAAGATGACAAGGCGCCCAAAGATCATGTATATTGTTGCGGCATATAGCGACGGAGGGAGGATAATGAAAAGCGACTGGGCGATGTAAGGGCCAAGTTCCTTTGGAGACCCGGCTGATACATAACGAGCTCCATAACCGGCGGCCATCACTGATGACTATTAGTATTCCGAGTCACTCTCCAGGTCGCTGGGTATTGTTGCTTACTAATTGCGCCGACAACGAACGAGGTATAGAACCATTCTCTTCCGCGTATCATCTGGTATAAATGTAGAATCGCGCTTATTCCAAATGCGAAAATAAATATCACAGCGCCAGTCCGGCTGGGCTCATATTGATAGAGACCATTATCGGTTGCCATGGCTTTTATCGTGCAGTCTGTGGCCAGAAAACGTAGATGGGCTCGTATCAGCGAATGTCGTTAGGTCAGGTTGGCTAAGAAAAAATAATAGGAATTGAAATCGAACAACTCGTGCAGGAATGAGTGGATTGAACAATAGGACGTAAACAGCGAACTCTAATAAAATGTATGATCTGATCGTAGCACCATGTGGTAGAGTACGCTTCTTTATATGGACTACATTTTTTGAATCTTTGTTACTATTACAGGTTCAATGCTTATGACTCGTGAAACGAGATCCGTAGATAGGGACGGTGAAGGAATGAAGTTCGGCAGGGATAACGTTGAGATGGATGGCGTATGGCTTATACGAAATACGCCGCCAAGCCCGCCACCCATGCACGTTATGCGTATTTGTTTGCGGTTCGTTCAAATAGCATTAGGGATTGCATCATCTAAAGGATGCTCCGCCACTTTCGGCATATTAATTTTCATCAAACTTTTGCTTGTAGGCGAAATGTTCCCTAGTAGGGCTACCTGCGGCGTACCTCGTAACGTTAGCCCGGTATTCGGAAGCGAACATTGAGAAGGTTCGCAAGAGTTCCCGAATCCAAACTCTTAGAACCGATCCCTACTAACCTCAATAAAAGCTCAAATATTCCTAAGCTGTACATAGTCTGACTACTTTCTATCCCTACATTTCACATCGCCTTCTCAATCGGAGGTCTCTACCGGAAGCGATTGCTAAATAATCTGCTTCCTTGCGCACAAGAACCTGAGTTCCTGACAGGCATTGTTCTGTGCGTTATGGCAGAGATACAGCGCCCTTCTCTCGATGACCCTAATGTTTGGGTACCTTACCGCTATCATCCTTCAAAAGTTGCGGCTATCGTGTTTATCGTAGCTTTCAGCATTACGACTTTGCTACACATTTTCCAAGTTGTAAGACGGAAAACATGGTATTTCATACCACTGGTTATCGGCGGCATGTGTATGTATACTTTGCGCTATGAATATGGTTTGAATAAGGACCGCAGACTGACAAGATTTGCTTCACAGTCGAAATTGTCGGTTTTATTGGGCGCCTCCTCTCCACCAATGATCTCTGGGCCCTCGGACCCTTTATCATGCAATCGCTCCTCCTCCTCGTCGCTCCAGCCTTGTTCGCAGCCTCAATTTATATCATTCTTGGGCGAATAATACTTCTCACCGGTGCTGAAGAATGTTCTCTCATCCGCCAAAGGTGGTTGACAAAACTATTCGTTGCTGGCGATGTGATAAGCTTCGTAACTCAATGCGGCGGAGGTGGGATTCAGGCTGCTGGATCCCTAACGCTGCTCCACGCTGGCGAAAAAATCATAGTTGTAGGCCTATTTCTACAGCTCGCCTTTTTCGGATTCTTTATTGTTGTTGCGGGGATATTCCATTACAGGCTATCGAAACGAATTTCAGGATCTTCTTCAAACTCTTCCCGGCCCCGAAAGCACCGGCGCTCTCCTGGTTCCCATGATGTGTCCGATATACACGTTCAGAATTTACCCTGGAAGCGTCATATGATCGCATTATATGTTGCTTCCGCTCTAATCATGGTCAGGAGCGTAGTCCGCGTGGTTGAGTACTTACAAGGCAACAACGGTTACCTTCTGCGCCATGAGGTCTTTCTGTACATTTTTGATGCATTACTAATGTTCTTTGTTATGATTCTCTTCAATTGGATTCACCCGGCCGAAGTTACGGATTTGTATCAGAAACGACTTTCTGCACAGCCATTGTATCATTTGGAGGAGACGAGAGCGAGATATCTTGGCAATGGGGATGAAGTTTTGGATACAGGGCACTCGAAGAGCTGAAAATAGGAGTTATGTTGTTGCTGGCATTCCGCAAGCATACTTGAGCATTTGTACCCCGACGGGCACTCGACAAACGGGAGCGCCAGTAGAGTGCATGCGCCCTCGCCTCAATTTTGGATAGTATAGACCAGACGCACACATTTACTAGCTACTTGAAACTTAGCCATTAATAAGACGAGGAACACTCTGGGATGTTGTTTATTGTACTACCACTCTTAGATTTACCTTTAGCTGCATCTGGAACTATTAACTCCGGTATAGTTGACTCTTGTATAGCTGTGCTCTTGGAAAGCTAAATGCAAGAAAGTCGTTATACTTTCTTATGTGCTTCACTCTGATCCTAAGAAACTACTAGATAATAGAGCCATTATTAGCTAGTTCTTAAAAGTATGGCCAAATTTTGACGTATGCACCTTCGCAAGCCTTGCTATTATGGGCAGAAAAATCACTATAATTACGTACCTAATCGTTACAAACTAGCTAGGTTTACGTCGGCATTACTATACAGGCGAATTTTCTCTATAGAGAAGAGCAATAAAAAAAATGTGAGATGAACGGAACACGAAATGGCAAATAACCCAAAGGGTAACAACATGCATAGGCCAAGCTTCAAGATCGAACTCCGGCTACTACCTGGCAAGCACTAGACTGAATGTTCATACACTGCCTCGTGGATGCGGGGCAATGAAACTTAACAAGCAAACCTTGACCATGTTCAATAGCTATGCCTCAAGTGAAGAATTCCCGTTTTACGATAGTATGACATGTATGTCGTATCAATCAATTTTGCGATCGACTTTTAGTTCCACTCGGCCGAAACAAATAAAAGACATGCTGTGGCCAACCATATAAGATTGCCGAAATTATCCAGTCTTGTAAAGAGGGTCTCTCAAGGCCATTCTCTACGTACTGTATTGAGCAGTGCAGGAATCCATGTCAAGTATTCCATACTCCTATCCGCGGTTTTGGGCTCAGGGCGACCAATTCGGGTCAATACTGATGGACTTGAAAAAACACTAAATGCGTCGCAAAGTATGCCATTTACAGCTACACCCTGCTCAACTTCTGACATGCTTCAGAGATCGATTTGGACTGGGATGCTGCCAGTGCCAAAGCCCGCAGCTTCGCCACTCAGCTTATTTTAGATGAAAAGCTTCAGATGGTTCATGGCAATGCTTCAAGCGGAGATTGTACGAGCAACATTGATCCCATTCCTCGGCTTTCCTTCCCTGGGGTATGCCTACTCGATGGACCTGCGACAGTTGGTCGGAGCGAGCTAGTTAGTGTATTCCCGGCTGGTGTCACAACTGCAGCTACGTGGGACAAAACGCTTATGCATGAGCGAGGGCGGGCGCTAGGTGCCGAGTTCAGGGCCAAGGGCGCTCATATTGCGTTGGGGTACGTCATCGCCAATTTCAGGGGACAGTCTTGGCTGTGTTCCACTGGAACACCCTTCACGGACCCACCTCAGCCCTACTATGGGAGCTTTGGGCCGACACGCGCTCGGAGGTCGCAATTGGGAAGGGTACAGCCCGGATCCATACTCAACCGGCATTGCGGCAGGGCTGACTGTTCAGGGGCTTCAATCAAACGGTGTACAGGCGACTTCTAAGCACCTCATCGCAAACGAACAGGAGACCCAGCGTACAAATACGACGCGCCAGGATGGTACTCATATCAATGCCATTTCGTCCAACATTGATGATCGTACGCTTCACGAGCTGTATTTATAGCTTTTCTACGATGCAGTGAAAGCCGGAACTGTGTCTGTCATGTGCTCGTACCAGCGTCTCAAGTCGAGTGTCAAAGTAAATGTCATCAAAACTTTGGGAAAGTATTCTCAGAGGGAGACAAGCTGCCTGTTGGGAGTGTAGACAAAGTACAGGGTAGAACAAGTAGATAGTCCGTCAACGCTTGCGATGAAGGAAAGAACAGGGAATAAGGCAAGATGCCGCCCTGCCCAATCTTCTACGCGACTATCAAGTGTCCAATTCAAAAACTCTATCCATGCCTGAGCACGATGTGATATCGATAAACCCATTATTCATTTTGAATCCCGTTTCTTTGCATCTATGCTTTCGCGCTCGGTAGCCCTGACGTCAAAAGGTGCAATCGTAACAAGTGGATGAAGTGCCGACGGTCCAAGCATAAATCATTGTTTTCTCGGTTTCTTTCGTCTTCGCATCCATTGTGCTCCTTTTATCGAGGTCGTGCGAGTATGTAATTTATTTTACTAAGTCCGAATCAGGAAGTAGGAACAAGCTTCATAGATCTCACTTAACTGACGACGTGACCGACTTCATGCAGGGTGCGCACTCAGTTTATCTTCCCGGCATGGTCAGAGATGGCTTGGTGGCGCCTAAAAGAAATGCTGATATCCTTGAACGCATTGAACATGTACTGTTTGGCTCTGAAACAGCGTTCCTGGATCCGCTTTCGTTGTCACAAATGTCACCCTAACCGCATGCGGCAAGCTCCAAGCGGCGCTTGTCCATTAGCCGCAAAAGTTTGTTGAGTGGCGCGGCTTTAGCGAACTACGAGGAACGAGATACGCTTTAGCGACACCAAGACCTAGGCTTAGACTCCCAGCCTCTGTTAGCTGAGACAAAGCCACACTTGATCGTAATGGATTGCGACGCTAGGGTCTTAAAGTTTGGAAATGCTCCTAAGATCCACGGTGGGAACCAGCCGCTAAGCCTTCTTGCCACGGCGCTTCTTTCGGTAATGGAACCGAATGAATCCTTATTATTCTTGCTGTAACCGCACCCATTTCTCAATAACTCTCGTGCGGGCACACTACATTCTCAATACTATGGAGCAGAAAAAAAGATTGTCGGAATTCTCAGAGTTACCTGGAGATCAGCCAAATATTCCTGCCAGAACTAGCGAAGAACGGGCGCCTGCCGAGCTCTCAGCTTCCCCGCAACGCCCCTCGTCAGTCGCTGCAACTGATGAGTTTGTCAAAGGAAGCCCAAAACTTGGAGGTGCGGTCAATATGGCGGTGTAGCTTATGAATAAAATGTCGAAACTGATAGTTATACAGATGACGGGCGCGTTAACATTGACCTTGACGCAAAGTTAGTTAGGACGCTCTCAGTACTCTATGGCCCTCCTGGCGACAACATTCCAGATGAGGCCCCGCCAGCATATTCTGAATTCGAAGATGCCCCGAATATCTACGAGTCTTTCCCCGTCAAACTGAACATCAACATCCAAGTTGTTGGTAGTCGAGGAGATGTCCAACCCTTTATCGCGCTTGGTCATGAACTTCGTCGATATGGCCACCGTGTGAGGATAGCGACGCACAATATATTCGAGGATTTTGTACGAAATTCTGGCTCTGGATTGGAGTTTTACCCAATTGGCGGCAACCCTTCGGAGTTGATGGCGTACATGGTGAAGAACCCTGGACTTATTCCCAGTCTCAAGAGCTTGCAGGCCGGCGAGATCAAAAAGAAGCGCTTGATGGTAAAGGAGATGTTGGAAGGGTGCTGGAAGTCATGCATTGAACCTGACACGTTGACACATGAGCCGTTTGTGGCAGACGCCATTATCGCAAACCCCCCAAGCTTCGCGCATGTTCACTGCGCTCAGGCTTTGGGTATCCCTGTTCATTTGATGTTTACCATGCCATGGACGAGCACAAGAGCATTCCCGCATCCACTGGCGAACCTAAGAAATGCAGATGGCGAGGAAGGTGTTGCAAACTATTTGTCATATGGAATTGTAGATTGGCTTACATGGCAAGGGTAAGTCGACATTCTTAAGCTGGAAATGTCCCACGTTTAAAGAAAATTTTGAAAGCTTACAAAGACATAGGCTCGGTGATGTTGTTAATCAATGGCGGGAAACCCTTGACTTGGACGAAGTAGCCATGTTTGACGGGCCAAGTCTTGCAACTACTCTAAAGATCCCCTTCACATACTGCTGGTCACCAGCTCTCGTACCAAAGCCAGCGGACTGGCCACCATATATCGACGTCTGCGGATTTTTCTTTCGAGAGAGCCCACAGTATGAGCCACCGCCTGAACTTCGCGCCTTCATCGAGAACGGCCCGCCCCCAGTATACATTGGATTTGGCAGCATTGTACTCGAAGACCCACAGAGAATGACTACGGCAATTCTGGAAGCAGTAGAAGCCAACGGTTTTCGCGCTATTGTCTCCAAAGGCTGGTCAAATCTGGGTGGACAGGGAGAGTCCCATAAGGATGTAATCTTCATTGGAGATTGTCCCCACGAGTGGCTGTTTCAACATGTGGCCGCGGTGGTGCATCACGGTGGTGCCGGCACTACTGCGTGTGGGTTGAAGAACGGCAAGCCGACTACCATTGTGCCCTTCTTTGGAGAGTAAGCTATTCGATGAAATTTTGGAGTCTGTTTGCGTCACTAACGTACTGACAGTCAGCCATTCTGGGGTAACATGGTCGCTGTTGCAGGCGCTGGCCCTACGCCTATTCCCCAACGCGAGTTCACTACTGCAAGCCTCTCCGAAGCCGTCAAATACTGCCTTTCAAGTGAGGCAGCAAGGGCCGCTGCGGTTATCGCCCAGAAGATGCAATCCGAGGTTGGCGTCGAAACCGCAGCAAAGTCATTCCACCGGAATTTACCAATTGATCGCATGCGTTGCGAAGTTCTTCCACACCTGCCAGCAGCATTCTGCTTCAGCAAGGGGAAAGATAAGATACGGCTGTCTTCACTTGCTACAGAAGTTGTATTCTCGAAAGCGTCGAAAGATGCGAAGCATTTGAAATTGTATGTTATTCTACCGCAGTTTGACAGACATAACTTCATAGTTCAGCACTGACGAGCATGTAGGTACGAGAGCAGACCCATACATATCGAGCCTCGCCGGTGGGACCCCATCACTGGCGGAGCATCCGCGGTCCTCGGTACCGCAGTCGATCTCTCCAAGTCTGTTACGGGAGTGTTCACCAAGCCGATTACAGAGTATAGAGAGGATCGCGACAGACGCGCTTACGAAGAATCCAATGAAGAAGCCTTGAAAGCTGCTGAAAATAAGAAAGCCGCCGACAAAAAAGTTACCGACAACGATGGCGATCCAAAAACTGAATCAAACCCACAATCAGACACTGCAAGCGTCATGACGTCCACATCTGAGACTAGCACGAAGCGTAAGCCCATTTCCGCAGGTCAACTGGCAGGTGCCTCTGGTATGAGCATAGCGATGTTTGCTCCGAAGGCCTTGAAAGGCATGACTGTCGACATTCCACTTGCATTAACCGAAGGGCTGAAAAACGTGCCCCGGCACTACGGCGAAACCCCTCGTGACCATGGCCCGGTGACCGGTTTCAAGAGCGGTGCAACAGTCGCTGGCAAGACGTTTGCATGGGGCTTCATTGACGGCGTCAGCGACGTTGTCAAGAAACCGTACCAGGGTGCCCAACAGGAAGGCGTAAGCGGTGCTGCCAAAGGGCTAGGCAAGGGCGTTGTGAGCCTGGCCACCAAGAGTGGTGCTGGTATGTTTGGTCTTTTTGGCTATACAAGCGCCGGGATTGCGAAGAGCTTGAAAAGCGCGGTTTACACAAAGACGAGGAAGAGCATTACTGAAGCGAAGCATGGGGAGGGGAAGTGGCTGGTTGAGAAGAGTCAATATACTGCGGATGAGAGTGAGAAGATTGTTGCAGATTTTAAGGCGTTGAGCAAGAAGAAGGGATAGAATAACTGGGAATATCGTGGATTTATTACTCTGCTCGATGAAAAGAGAGATGGGGTGGGCGACATGCATATAGACAGGTGCTTTCGGGGAGTTACGAACGTCATCATCAAGCGCCAGCATTTCCGGTATCGATAACGAGCGTGTTTGCATCGCTTTTACTCTATTACCCCAGCGTCGATATACTGCAGTCCCTTGCTTGCTACCATCATGGATCTGACTCCCACACCACCATTGACGACCTCTATTGCTGCTGCAAAGTCTTAGCGCGTCCAAGATTGGATTGACAACGTTGCGCAGTCGCCCTCACACTTAACCGCCCACTCAAAAGTTTTCAGCATCAGACTGAATCACAAATGCAACAATACCAACTCTGAGCCCTGGGCTTGCGCAATGTCAGCCTGGCAACCAGTCAGGAGCATGCAGCACGGTGCAGCGACGACCAATTCCTTCCCGGTTACAGTGCTTCGGCAACTGAAGCCATGTTGACGGTCAGCTTTGTAGACTTGGACGAAGGCACGATTGATTACATCAACACACTAGCTTTGGCAACTCCTCGTATTCCATCCAAGTTCAGAATCGAAGGTGCCTCCGCCCATGCGAGTGCAGCGTGTCATGGATCGGCTACTGAATGGATTGGACCAAGGCTGGATTCCGCTTCGAATGCAGTTCCCTTTATTGCGACGACTCGCAGATTTGTCTGTGATTGCGTACCTCGTTTTGAATTGCTGTTCACCAATGTTAGTACTGGACTCCAAAGGATGCGGCCCGAACCGCTCACGCGGACGTGCGACTGCGGATCATGGGCAGATCGCCCCACCAAAATTAGCAAGAGCTCGTCATGCTTGTACCCAAGTAGCTCTATAAAGAGATGAGGAGCCTATCGATACCCAATTATTGTCAATCATAATCCCTGGTCTTCCTGGAAACCGTAAAAGTACGTAATGTAGCAACTCCAATCTACATGCAGATAACTTATTGTGGCCAAAGAGTCTGTTCTCTATAGCGCGCATAATTCTAAGGCACACCTGAAGAATAATCATATATGGAGGTGCTGGCTATTCGCAGTTGGTGTCGCCAGCCAAGCACATCAGACGAGATGCGGGGCAGGGGATCTGCGGCTGAAAGCTGTACGCATGCACTTGTTCTACTGGAGCCAAATGTTTCAGCAGCGCTTGAGAACGCACTTAAGTTTCTACTCAACAACCTGTTCTAACTGCTTAACACTTCATTGATTCAGTCGTCATACATCAACACGGGAAACCATCTAGCCCATTGAATCAACCAGAAAGTAAAAGAACAGTGCAAGTGTAATGGCAATGGCCAGCGAAATCCCATACTCGCTCCCTGACTACCGAAATTACGCCCTTCCAGACGATAAACCTCTCTCCATCCGCCTCATCCAGATTCAGCCACGTATCGGCGATGAACACCCCACAGAGAGCAAGGTCGTCTTGCGGATGCGTGTGGTTGATCTCGACCCATCGCAACTGCTACCTGGCGAAAGTCCTGAGCCGATAGGAAGACCTTCGGTGCGCTTTGACGAGGAGATGAATGTCCAACGACCGAAAGAGTACTTTGGTATCCCACGGAGCTCCATGCCGAGTCATCAGGCCCAGCCGCGAGGTAATTTGAGTCGCCTAGTTGCAAAATTGAAACCCAAGTCCGGGCACCAGAGAAAAGACCGCACCTTTGTTCCCCTAAGCGAGATTCCCGAAAGAGAGCCAAAGGTGCGGAATAGGTTCAAGTGGGGAAACTATGTCGCCATGTCGTACTCGTGGGGAAAGAAAGAGGAATGGGAGATTACAGAAAAAGACAGGAACGACGCAGCAGAGAAGGAAGAGGAGGAAAGAGAGAAAAAGCAAAAGGACCCCATGTACAAGCCCCCGGTTGTCGACGACGATGACGACCGTGCATATACCGACGGTTACGACCATGAGGTGCTCCTCGACGGCCAGCGCATCAGGGTGCGCTACAACCTTTGGGCTGCACTGGTCGTCTTCCGCGAGATGGCGCCGTTCAAGGACGGCATGTGGCTGTGGAATGATGCGCTTTGCATCAACCAGCAGCACGACACCGCAGCCGGGCGCACCGATCAGGAAAGGCAGATCCCGCTGATGTCTGCCATCTACTGCCAGGCGGGAAACATCATAATTCACGCCGGCAGCGCATATCTCCACAATGAGAACACGCCATGGGTCTTTGACTATCTCCAGAGCATTGGCGCCAACTACCGCACAGAGTATTACGAAGCCCTTGACCACGCCGAGCCCACCGTCGCGCACTCACATCGGTACAAGGCTCAGCTGGCGCTTGAAAAGTCAGCCCGCGAGTGGGTCAAGCAAGCTCTTTCAGATATTAGGGAGTCGGCGCGACAGGGCGACACCGACAACGCTATGATCTCGCTGTACGCCTTCTTCGACCGCCCCTATTGGCGGCGACTGTGGATCATCCAGGAGTTGGCCATGGCACATCATAGCGCGCCCATCGTTTGTGGAGACTTCGTCACGCAATGGCGATATGTTCGCGACGGCGCGCTGCTGCTGTGCATGATGACTGACACGCTTCGGGACGCAATGCAGCGCGCGCTCGAGGGACGCCAGCGGACGATGAAACGAGAGCCGTCGTTCGAGCACGTCGCCGCCATTGCTGAACTTTCCCTATATGGCAACAGAAAGGCGGTGCCGCAGACAAACACGCTACTGCTGATGCTGGAACCAGGCGTTATGGATGTGAAGAGTCATTCGAAACATCCGATGATGACGGCGAACGGCGTGCGGATGCCGCTAATGAAAACCTTACCAGAGTCTCCTATACAGCAGTCGCTCACACTGGCCGCTGGCGCTGATTGTGGATGGGAGAGGGACAGGGTGCTGGGACTACTCGCCATCCCCGCGCTCTCGAAGCTTCCGCTACAGAATGATGCCCAATTTGCCGGTCTCCCCGCGACAGATATCTACCTCAAGTACGCCCAGGCATGCATCAAAGCTGACCATTCTCTCAATATCTTTTCTTTCGTCGAAGGCGGCATCGTCGGGCCAGACAAGGGGAGACACTTTCCGTCGTGGTGTCCACGCTTCCATGTCAAATCGAAGATTGGCCGCATCGAGGGAGATTGGCATGCCCAGCCAACTCGACCAGAGTACAGGCCGGACGATATCGAATCGGTTTATTTTGAAAATGACATGGGTCCCAAGTTTGAGGGCGAGAACATGGTCTGCTTTGGCTGGGTAATCGACACAATCGACGGTCTTGGTGCGTTGAGTGAGTCGGATATGGCCGTTTTAACTCCTGGGCCACTGTTCAAAGGGGGCGTAGTGCCCCCGCGCTTCCATCCCGATTGGTCAACTGTGAAGGAGGTTCAACAATCCCACTACTATCCCAGCACACAGCCAGCCTCACAAGGCATTCCAGATCAAATTTGGTCGACGCTTGTCGGGGGAACAGGTACGCGCGGCAAGAAAGCGCCGTCAAGTTTTAGTTGTTTGTTGAACTCGTTCCCAGGTATGTTTATCCCGACGCATCGTAGATTCAACCTTCGACACTCTGACATTGATAAATTCCAGAATCATGGCCACAGAACAACGGCTTTCTGTACAAGCGAAACTGGGACTTCCTCCAGGCCAACCGCGAATTACCCATCGGCGGAAAGCCGCTCTCGTCCTACTTTACCTTCCAGCCTGTCGAGAACTTTACAGATGACGTAATAAGCGACCCTGTCGAGCACGCATATCACAAGGTCTCCGAGGCCCATCGCGCCATGGAGGCGCGCACCAAGCTTCGACGGCTTATGACGACGTCAAACCGCCCTCTGATGGGTCTTGTGCCGGCTTCAACACAGCAAGGGGACGTAGTGATTATCCTGTGGTACCACAGCCGACCGTTGATCGCCACGGCCATGATTCCTGATGATGCTCCTGACGATAGCGAGGACTTCGTGTTTCAACTCAAGGGGGAGGCGTTCATTCCCGGAGTAATGGATGGAGAACTAGCTGACTCTGGAGAGTTGGACACCACTCTGGTGACTGAATTTAAATTTATCTAGATGGAATAGTATAAAAGAGACATAAAACAGATTATACTGTACTTCGTGATGCAAACAAATTAGCTACTCCTTCGTGTAAATTTAAGTGGTGCTCAAAGGCTTAGCGGGTTGTATGCGCATTTCAGAAAGACTTAGGATTACATCTCAGTTCATGATCCGTAATATAGAGGGTATTACAATCTTATAAAGTCCCAAGTTAGCCTTTGTCCGTCATAGTGTTCTGGAAACAGATCTATTCAGAGAAATCCTTCAGACATGCGTTTATAAGTCTCGTCGATGTCTAGGTACTCAGAAAGATTTAGCCACAGCTACTTCAGATGTAAGAAAAGCTGATGTGCCTCATGTAGAAGCCGCTTCCGTTAAATAGCCAAGACCAGAGACGCTTATATTCAATCCTACCATGGCTGCACGCCCTGCCTCAGAATGACTTTACCAACATCAGCATCCCTCTTCCCTTCCAATACGTCGGCTACAAACGAGCCACCGATTGCTGGATCAATAGCACCTAGCTTCTTGTTCACCTCTTGGCTGCCTCCAAGGCCAGTTGCCAGATGCCCAGGAGATAAGCCCCAAACTTTAACGCCATCCTCCTTGAAGATTCTATGCCACTCCCTGTAATTTCACTTGTGTCAGCTTTGATATGCTTTTAAAGATTCGCTATTTATGTTTGTGGAGGGCGACGTACCTCATCATCATGTTCATTCCCGTCTTGCTGGAGCGGTATGCAGGTAAAAATACTGGAATGGAGGTCTTGGGCCAGCCCTTGGATGGGGATTGGTTGAATATCATGGCGGGGTTCTCACTCCCAGTTAGCGTCGATGTGCCACTAGCGATAAAAATGAGGCGAGGGTCATTAGACTGCAGCAAGAGCGGCGCAAATGTCTCCGTTATGATGTTGGTGCCGGTGACATTGACATCGTAAGTCTTATTCCATACCTCCCTCATCGTCATAGCGCCACTGGTGAGTTGCTGGTCAAGCTGGGTACCTGGGAACATTACTTGTATTAGCGTATAGAACTACTATGGCCCAGGCTATCAAGTACCTGCGTTATTGACGAGGGCGTCAAGCTTTCCATAATGTTCTTGTACATCTTTGAATGCGGAGGCTATAGAGGCATCGTCTTCTACGTCGACTTGGATTGCTCGAATATGGCTTCGCGTCTTTGGAAACTCTTCTTTTAGGTCTGTGACTGCTTTCTCGGCTTTCTGGAAAGATCTGCCGCCAACGAGCAGTTCATACGTCGTCTCAGAGCCACAAAGAGCTCTAACAATCTGATAGCCAAGACCGGTATTGGCGCCCGTCACTAGCACAATCTTCTTGCTGGCCATGATGAGGTGATTTGTTGTTCGTAGGAGGTTGAGGATGATATAGCCAGATATTTGAAAATGATAGACACAGAAGAGCTTGCAGTGCCTGCTTATATAGTTCGCAAAGTGAGCAAAAGATAACTCTGTCTACTATGCAAGGTTTCGCAGCTGGTAAATCCGTATAATGGGGGCCTGCTAACGCCGTCCCTGCGGGTTTTGTAGCGTCGGAGATATCGGCCGCCACACTTCATTGGCTTCGATTGCCAAGACACATCGAGTATGAGAAAGCTCGTTAAAGGTTGTAAATGGGCGCGCCATCTAGAAAACAAATGAAGGGCATTCACGATTATTTTGATATTCTATAATCTCCCGTTAGGAGGGCTGCGTTGGGAGTTGAATGTAAACACCGAATTCGTTGAAGCCTAATATGGAAATCGCGCAACGTGCGGAGGGAAACCTGGGAGCGCTAGTGGAAGAGAGCCCGGGTTTGATGGGAATTGGGGTTATCCGAGTCAAAATTTGTTCCATACTTCTATGGTATAATGCCAGCGTGTAGAAGAAATACAGGGATACTGCCACGAAGCTACCCCGGCATGATGATGTACTAGCGCTGTAAGAAGCTAGTCGAACAAGATCGCCCGGCTAATTTTTGCGCCTGATCTCATTTCGGGCCCGACATCAAGTTCTATGGCTGCGCTCTATGTGGTTTTGTAAGCAGTCTTGGAGCTGTTATCTAGTCTTTGTTTTAGGAGTGTCGCCAAGCTATGCAGTGTCAACCTGCTACAACGATCTTTTGTTGGCATGAAGGATTTCAGAAACGTTTCTCTCGTTTCTCTTACCATCGGGCCGAAGAAGGACTACTGCTGCGTTTTATGGGTGCCTTCCGTCTCCAATGGTTACCAGTCACGCTGCCTTGCTCTATGCTGGTTGGAAGACATTGCAGCGCTCCCTTCGATCCATATCATAGCACCAATCTAACTCCTCTACCGTGCCCGAGAACCCATCATTATATTAGACTGTGCGCAAATGTGGAGCTTCTTCGAGTCAAGCAAGGTATATTCAAGTTAAAATCAGTGATATCGGCAATAAGCCTGCGAGGATGCGTACGGCGGAGGAAATATCTTGGAGGACCAATGGCTAAATCAAGCATTGCTTGCCCACAATACAAACAATCTGGTGATTGGTGAATGGTTGTTACGTTGTTACTTATTTACCACACAATACATGGTCTCTGGGTACAGCATGATGATATGACAGGTTCTCATTGTTATGAATCGAGGCTGTTTTGTAAACACTAGGTACTTTGCACCGCAATTTCACGTAGTAGTACTCTGCCTATTACTCATTTCCAGCCCACTCCCCACCTGGTGTATAAGCACAACAGCCGGATCTCGCTGGTGATTATCTCCGCTCAGATATTGAGCTGCATCCGCGTGCACCGATGACCGAGAATTTTCACGCAACGTCGATATAAGATTGGTAATTAACTGCTTCGGCATCGGCTGTTCTTCGTGCGGTCGAGCTTCCATGGGCTATATAAGTTGCCAATTTTAATGCCTAATACACTTTCTTCAATCAACGTGCCTCCCGACCATTTCCCACTGATCGAGAATATGAAGCTCCTTTTTTCATTCATTGCTTTTGCTGCGCTAGCAAATACCCAAACGTGCGATAGAAAGGATCACGAAAATGATGCCGACGTCATCTATGATTATATCGTGGTCGGATCTGGACCAGGAGGTGGGCCTCTCGCCGCAAATCTCGCCCGAAATGGGCACTCGGTCTTACTCCTTGATGCGGGCGACATGCAACCAGACAATGAAAACTCGAGGATGATTGCTGAATCCACACGTGCCATTAACGACCCGTTGACGAGATGGGACTTCTTTGTGAGCCGCGACACAGAGGAGATAGACAACCAATACGAACTTACTACATGGCGCCAAACAGACGGGGAATTCTACGTGGGTTTGGAACCGCCTGAAGGTGCCGAACGTTTAGGCGTTTATTACCCACGAGCTGGTACTGTTGGTGGCTGCGCTATGCACAACTCAGCGACCATCTCACTTCCCCCTTCAGTCGACTGGAACGATATGGCGAATATTACCGGTGATAGTTCTTGGAGAAATGAAAACATGCGGCAATACCTTGTGCGGCTTGAGAGGTGTAACTATCTTCCTAATGGAAGCACACCTGCTCATGGATTCAACGGCTATCTCGACACTTCGGCTCTTAGCAATGCTTGGGCGCAAAACACCTCAGACAACGCCACTGTACTTGCGGGGATACTTTCTGACGGGTTCCCAGAGCTGAATAATCTAACCCTACTTGAGCAACTAAGTCGCGATGCAAACAGCGACGATCCCAACAGAGACAACCAGACGGGTGTGTTTAGGAGTTTTTCTCACTCGATGAATGGGACTCGATCAAGCCCCCTTCAATACATCATGGCCACTCTCGATGACCCGAGAAAATTTCCTCTGACGCTTCAGGAACACTCCTTAGTCACCAAAGTCCTATTCTCAAGCACAAATTCTAGTGAATCTGATCCAAGAGCAATTGGAGTCGAATACCTACGTGGCCAAAGTATGTACTCTGCCGATCCGCGGTACAATGCAAGCTCCATAGGTGAATGGGGCCGAGCATATGCTTCGAAAGAAGTCATTATCTCGGCTGGTGTATTTGTCACCCCCCAAATCCTTAAACTCAGTGGCATTGGCCCTGTTGCAGAACTTGCCGCCCACAACATCCCTATAGTTAAAGACTTACCTGGTGTAGGGACAAACATGAAAGACAACTACGAGGCCGTACTGTATGGATTCTATGAGAAACCCATCCTTGGATACTGGGAAATGTATTACAAAACTTCGGTTGCGCTGCGGTCGACTGATATCCATTTCTATTGCTTCAGCGCCGAATTTATTGGGTTCTACCCAGGAATGTCACGTCATATTCCAAACGAATTTGAGTGTGGCTTCATGCAGCTTCATCCCCGCAACATCAACGGAACTGTTACCCTCCGCTCTACCAATCCTCGCGACATGCCAAATATTCACCTTGGATTTTTCCCGCAAGGCGACGACGACGATCTTAATTCGATGGTTGAGGCCATTAATTTTGTCCGACCGTTATTCAATTCCGTACCGAACAACTCCTACACAGAACTTCGACCCTGTGCAGAGGGCGTTGATTGCACTGACGCGTGGCAGCGAGACTATCTGAGGAAGCAAACATACAGCCATCACGTGTCTGGATCGTGTGCTATTGGTTCCGACGACGATCCAATGGCAGTTCTAGATTCCAAGTTTCGGGTCCGAGGAGTAAAGGGACTGAGAGTTGTAGACGGGAGTTCTTTCGCCGTGCAGCCTGGTTCCGTGCCTGCGTTATCGACATTTATGATTAGTGAGAAGGCATTGGACGATATCTTAGCAGACGCATAAACACCTGTACTAGTCTTGATTGTTCAAGAAGATAGAAAGGGGGTGTAATAGAAGAAGCCAACCAACGCGTCCTACGTGTTTCGTATTATCATCTCTATTGTAAGGTGACGGTGTATTGTATTGGTAATACAATAAATACTGACCTCAAAAATACTGCCATCTGTCAGGCTCGATTTCGTTATACCAGCTTTAGAAGTCGCATGTGAGGCCTAACTGGGAATAGGGGTCTATAAACATGACAGTTAAACGAATGTTTAATAGCGAGTATGTACTAGATATTATTGTAAAGACAGGTTGCTGTAATTTCTCCCTTTTTGTCCACACGAACCCGAGGGGCTTTCAAGAGTCAAGTGAAAAATCCTTCTCCCTCCTCTCAACCTCTAAAAGCTGCACGAAGTTGTCAACAATTGTCTCACCCAAGGGACGATATGCGACTCCAGTCGCCTGTAGGACTCTTCTTCCATCCGCAATGTAGACCTGTCGTTCAGCCTTCTCCTTGCCTGTTCCCGGCTCCCCGACATACACTCTGTCTATAAGCTCTGGCACTCCTTTTCTCGCCGCATCAGCAGCACTCTGCCAATCAAAATGGTGTGCTACCAGAAACCTCTTTCTAGATACATTCGGAGAAGTAAGAGCCGCAACCATCATGATAGCGACATCTCGAACATCTACAAAACCGCCATACTCAAGAGGCGGGATCTCAGATGTTCCTACGAGCAACATCCACAAGAATCGAGCAGTGGATCGTACTTCAGATATTTTATTGAGCTTTTCGACATGTGGACCAAGAATGAGCGACGGGCACAGGCACGTTAAGTCGAAGGAAGGCTGATGCTCTTCCATCCACTTCCACACCGCGCGCTCAGACAATGCCTTCGACGCCTCGTACGCGTCGACATAGCTCGTCATTTTCTCCGCGTCTTCCCACGTCGTTGGATTCCAATCTTCCTCATTGTACACATAGCCTGGTCTCTTGCCCTTGGAATGATCCAACATAGCAGCCAGCGAGCTCAGATGCACGACTCTCTTGAACGAGATTTTGTCCGCATACTTTTCGATGGCGTTAAGAACACCCGTTGCACTCTTGACCGCGGGATCTAGTATATCTTTTACAATGTCATCGACATTATAGCAGGCAGGGCTCGCTGTATGAATTACGCCAGTGATGCCGCTGTCAATCACGTAACGGAATGCATCTGGATCCGTGAGGTCTGTAATGATTGCGATGCTGAGTTGTTTCCCGATATATCCGGGGAAGGTGTCGCGTATTTGCGAAGCCGCCTTCTCGGAGCGTACCGTGCCTCGGACTCTGTAACCTTCCTTGAGCAACTCGTTCACGACATGACCAGCTACATAGCCGTTTGCGCCCGTGACGAGTATTGTGTGGTTGGATGGTCCCATTGCTGGTAGTAAAGCGCTTAAAATGGCATCACGAGAGATTGTTAGGAGTGCCTCTAGGGTAGATTATATCCTGATAATTCACGGTTGTTTTGCACTATTACGCTGTCTACTTAGCGGGCGCGAGCCCCGCCTGCCTTCGTCCTAAGTCCGGCGAAGAAGATGTTTGGGAACGCTACCAGACTTTCACAACGGACAAATTATATGGAGAATCCCGAAAAACAATTTAATGGGTCCTGAGGTGGGCGGTGTGAGGATCATTGGGTTGTTGCATGTCGGAGGTCGGGTGTCCCCGGAGACAGGCTCTCCGCCCCAACCTCCCCAGCTTCTTCCTTCGAATTTTAGTATTAGAAAAATATGCTGCGAACGCATCTTTTTCAAAACCAAATATGCAATCGAAAGCCATACAGGTCTCTTGATCATACCATTTCCTCGTATTTTTAACGCTTTAGTTATGGATTTTGCAGCGAAATCTATGTATTAGTTTGATGGCTACGATGCAGCGTTTAGAGTAAACAGGGCAAGAAAAATTCGTAGCTAGAAGAGTAGAGATTATTAATTTCCCATTAGAATATGCAATGACTAGACTAATAGGCTATTTTATAACCATACCAAAACGGACCGGTAATCTCTTCTCTGTCGCGCATACAGGTCACCTCTGGATTTAACATTCACTGGCGCATTGTAGTTGAACAACAGCAGCGGCTTCAATGAAAGAGCGTAGCAGATTCATTGCCTATAACCACTTCAAACAGACATATACGCTCACACATAGCCATCCGTGTACCCCTATATGGTGGATTTTCAGGCTGGTGAGGCGCAGTCATGTTAATTGTTCGTCTACCCTTCAATAAATGTGCAAGAATAGAATTGACTAGAAAAGACAAGTTTGGATCCACATTCTAAGCTTTTTGTTTGGGTAAGAGGCGCGTTATTAGAAGAAAGCACTCAAGACACAAGGTTGTGCCAGTCACTCTCGGATTTAAGACGGGTGAAATTAACGTAAAAGTTTGGTGTGACGATTCGGGCCCGAGAATTCTGCACGACATCTAACAAACACCGGGCGGCCCACAATGCCCAGGAACAGGGGCTTGGCTATGCTCGAGTGCATCGGACATACCAGGCTGTATCCTAGAGTGAAGACTGTTATGAGAAAATGAAGAAGAAGATATAAGGGTTCAAGGTTTTGCAAGCTCTGCTGTATACATAGACGCTTTGAACTATTATTCAATATCATGAGGGCCCAGCCATTGTCTCTCGTTTCCACATTCATTTTACTTAATGCGGTGTACAGCCAGTCTATTCTCTTCGAACATGGCACCATCATATCCTATAACAACACAACCGGAACACTAGAAGTTTTGCGCGATCATTCTCTCCTAATCACCGACTCTACAATCGTTGCCATCTTCCCATCGGAACCAACCAGTAATATCACCATCCCCTCCAATACAGAGCGTGTATCAGCAGAAGGTGATATCATTTCTCCGGGGTTCGTCGATACGCACCGCCACGCCTGGCAGACAGTCCATCGCGCCTTGGGCGGGAACGCCGTGCTGGCTGAATACTTAACTAGATTCACAAATAGTAGCATAGCTTCACAAATCTATGATCCAGAAATTGCGTACTACTCTGAGCTGGTAGGGTTATGCGAGGCAACGAGCGCTGGTGTAACGACATTGGTCGATAATGCATCCGGTTCTTTCACGGCGAATGTGACAGACTCTTTGCTACAAGCGAGTAGAGACAGTGGTATCAGAAGTTTCTATGCGTTCCCGATTGGTGGATTCACATCTTGGCCGTATCTAGATCAAGCTAGGTACGTCAGGACTATGATGCGGGAGGGAAGACTCAATGGCAGCCTTGTGAATCTGGGTCTTGCCTATGAGAGATTTTCGTTCAGAATCCAGGAAGAGGTGCAAGCTGTTACAGAACTTATGAGGTAACTAAAATCTATATGTTACCGTTAACTCAACGAGACTGACCAAGTGCTTGATAGCGAGTACGACTTTCCACTTCTCCAGACTCACTCAGTCGGCGGGGTGATGGGCCTAGACCACAGCCCGACACTACTTTCGCAAATTAGAATGCCCAATGGCACATCTCTTCTGAACACCACAACCCCCGTCATATTCGTGCATGGTACCGCAATCACGGCGGGCGACGCCTCCGTCCTCCGCACATTCAATCACTACGTAGCCCTCGCGCCCGAGTTCGAGATGTCTCACGGCCGTGACACAGCTTATCAACACCTCTTTCAGGATCAGACTGCTCTAAGCGTAGGCACACACTACACATTCAGCGGGGACATGATCACTCAGGCACGAATGTGGCTGCAGAGCGTGCGGCTACGCATCCTAAGCCGTCTGATGACTGAGGAGTGGGTTGTGCCGAACCGGAATCCTGTATCCGCAAACCAAGCGTTTCTTCTTGCGACAAGGTCTGGTGGGTTGGCTCTCCGGCGACCTGACCTCGGTATTCTTCATGTTGGTGCAAAGGCAGATATCGCGGTTTTTGATGGTACGGCGCCGGGTATGCTGGGTTGGAACGATGCTGTTACTGCGGTTATACAACACTCTCATGTTGGACACGTAAAACATGTGCTGATTGATGGCGAATGGAGGAAGAGAGACGGAGTATTGTTGACCAGTGCATGCCGAGGAGACAATGGAACGGACATCCATGCGAATTTCTTGAAAGCTGCCACCAAGGTGCAAGAATTTTGGGCTGAAAATCCTGCTTTGCTCGATGGTTCTTTCGTTACCGGGTACCCGTATGATAGCGCACCGGACGTGGATGTTATAAGAGGTTCTTGGACGGGATGGTAGATGGCATCGGGGGTCGAAATGATTTCTGGGGGCATTTTCTATAATTCCATTCATTCTGAACGCTGTATCTATATTAACATTTTAAGAAACTAGTTTGCTACTGAGCTGAAAAATAGCCCGGCCTCAGAACAGACAGCAATCATGACGATAAGCAGAATCCATCATAAAACGAATTATGAATCTGAACAACACACTTCTCTTGAGAGTAAAGCAAAATAAAGGAAAGCTAGACAAAGATTCCTGTGAACGTTCAAGAACACTAGCAGGGCGAAATGAAGAGGCTTCAGCTCGAACAATACTCATATCAGATATCATGGATCTCTGGTTGGCGACTAAGAGGTCTAGATCTAGGGGCAATCTGTTCCGAACCTGATTGCGAGGTAGGGGTGTACATCCGCACCAGGGCTATTCAAACGGAAATATATGGAACTCAGTTATCATGAACAATCGTGCCTTTTCCCAAGCACTCTCCAAACATGTAGTCACATACATTAGAGACATAATTTACAAGATCTTCAACCGAAAAAAAACTCTGTTATTCAAGCGATTGCACTGTTATCACCCGCAAACAGCATGCCACTACAGTACAGAACCTTACACGATGATCGTTCCATGGCAGTTAAGACAAAAAAAGAGATTACTAGCGAGCTATAAATGTGGACAACGGCTAGTAGCTGAAGAAGTTTCATACACCAACACAGCTATGCGCACAGACCCAGGAGCTCGGAGCCTCTCACGACGTGTTTCAATATGAACACCTTTGTCACAGTTGATTTCAATAAGATTTGATGCGGTATATGACAGTTTTGGGACACCACGTTTGCAGGCTAGAAAGACTGGTGGACCATTTCTGATGCAACAATACTATACAACAGCTTATACAGACAGCTCGACTGATATAGAAATGAGCGGATAACGCAACTGTGCAACAGTTGCGTGTCATATGTAGTCATCATGAACAAATGGCTCCTCTCCTCTTTCTATCCGCCACTGATTCGTCGCCTCTAACGGCCCCGACAACCCTTTAAACAACCACCCCCATTTCCTTAGAAAACCTTCCGACATCTCCCACCCCGTGATGTCCCAGGGCGGAGACCACGCAATGATCCCCCGTCGCTCGATCTCGTCGTCAGGAAAGCCCTCGTACAACCCGCCGATGCAGTCGGCCCACAGTTCGTCCTCATCGAATGTTCCGACGGCCCGAATTAGGCGGTCCCGTCCCTCAGGGCAGGGGAACAGGTCAATCCAGTCGCCGTGCGGTACTGTTTGCTGAAGGGTGGTGGGTAAGAGTGCTGGAGGGAGTAGTTCGGGCTTAGTAGGGAAGGAGATGACGTGGATAACTTCCTTATCACAGTCGAGTGGCGTGACTAGAATACCCGAGATCAGATTGCGGTTGACAGCAAGGGCGCGCATGGCATTGAATTGGAGCAGTGTGATGAGATGATCAGAACAGAGGGGGAAGACAACGTTGAACTGCGCTTTTCTAGATTCACCTAGCAGCAAGGGATTCCTCGCATTGTACTGCTGCTTGACACGGGATGCGGGAACGATGGAGACGGATTGCTGTTCAATGTCCCAGCACTCCACTAGCGCTTCTGATTTGACCAGTGTCCCAGTTGCTGCACTGGATGCTCTGGCTTTCTCTGCTAAGGCTTTGCGTTTTCCTATTGGACAGTCAGCCTTGGGAATGGGGTATCCTTCGATCGGTCTGTTCCTAATTCTTGATTTGGATGAAAGGAAAGGCAAAGCCTTAACGCCTTACTTACGGTATGCCCTTGTGCTGAGTCGAGTCTGTGCCCGTCTCCGTGCTGCGGCATCCTTAGTTCCAGTCCAGTCGTCTTCCCTCCCTATCGCCTGTATGTGGTGAGCAAGTCATGTCATCTTTCTAGTCGAAGGCGAACTGGTATGCACCTCGGCCAATTGTGGCATTGACGCAAGCTGAATGCGTGGCGCTATGACATTTTCTGCCTCATACGTATTAACCATAATGCTAGCAGACGTTGGAATCGCGGCGATGATGAAATTGGTGATGAATGGCTCCAGTTTCTTTGGGGCGGCCAACGTGGTTTATGCAGCCTGCTCACAATGACGAGTCTGACACCCCGGAAAGTAGGAATTGGCATGCCTGCAGTTGAGGCGCAGGCGGACAGGGGTTATTGAAATGGCACCACACCATTGGTAACTATTACAGTATCTAACTTGAACAGATCTAGCGTCATGCAACCTGCTCACCTTATGGACAAGGATCAGGGGCTCCATCTTACCACATGACATGCACTACTTGGTTGGAAAACGCAACTTTGCGAATTCTGGAGGACAGCTAATCTTGACAGTAGCTAGGGTTTCTGCAGCAAGCTCTACGCTTCATGCAGCTGGCTCACTTGCTCAATTGGATTTCTCCTAGTGGCCCATCTCTACAGGATGTCCAAGTGGAATGTGACATGATTGGCTCAAACGTTATGCAGCTTGCTCACGGAATGGAATGCTCGGAATAGCATCCAAGACGCAACTGTCGTGGACATTGTTCAACACGAGCAATATAAAAATCGTAGTAGAGCCTTGTCTTCGACACATCTTTTCCTATCATCAAAGTCATAGTACTCTATCCAAGGTTTTGAGTTATCCGATCCGCATCATTTCACTTGCCCACATTAATGTGAATATTCGTTGAGAGCATGACTTTCCATCCCAAAACTCTGCCCGATCTTAAGGGCCAAACGTTTATGGTCACAGGTGGGAATTCCGGTATGTAAGTCTCCCCACTCCCCTCTCGTCGTGAAGCTGTACCGCTGACCTCACCAAACTACAGAGGCTACTATACAGTATCACACCTAGCAGGACATGGCGCCCATGTTTACATGTGTTCTCGGTCCCCAGAGAAAGGCATAGCAGCCATCGCTAATATTAAGAAAATGTACCCCTTGGCCAATATTGAGCTCCTGCAAATGGACCTCATGGATCTCACTAGCGTTGTCGCAGCCGCCGAGCGCTTTCTCACCGTCGAATCAGCTCTGCACGGCCTGGTTAATAACGCAGGCATCATGGCGACGCCCTTCGAAATAACTAAAGATGGTCACGAGGCCCAGTGGCAGACCAACTACCTCGCGCACTGGGTGTTGACGGAGCACTTGCTTCCTCTACTGCTGCGTACCGCCAAAACGCTTCCTCCCGGCGACGTGCGGATCGTCAACCTCACTTCATCGGGCCACTTGGGCGCACCCAAGACCGGCATCAATTTTGAGGACATTGCGCTTAAAAATAGCGGCCCATGGTCACGGTACGGGCAGAGCAAGCTCGCCAATATTCTGCACACCAGAACCTTACACAAGAAATACGGCCCCGGCTCTCCCAATGCGCGGAACGGGGACGGCGAGATCTGGGTTTCCTCTGTGCATCCAGGTCTGGTTGAGACGAACCTCGCCACGTCAGCGGGGGGGTCAGGCTCCGGTATTATAAGCTTTTTCTCGGTCTTACGTATATTTGGCCTGATGTGGCCAGCCGATCTGGGCTCGTGGACCAGTTTATTCTGTGTGGCGAGTCGTGATATGCAGGCAGAGCAGAGCGGCAGCTATTTTGAAATTTTCCGGCGGTTTGGGGAGCCAAGGTGGCAAAGCGGTGCGGCGAAGGATTCGAAGCTTGCAGACAGGTTAGAGGAGTGGACTAGAGAAGCAATGAGAAACCGGGATTTGGTTCAGTAATAGCTTCATTTAGCTTCAACGCTTTTTAATGATACTTATTATCTTTTATTCCTTTAGACCTCACTGTTTGTCATTTGTATATTTGTATCTTTATTTATTTTGTATTTACCCTCGATTAGAACCTAAGATTTGTTAGGCCGAATTAGCTGTGATTACGCCCAGAAATCCTAGTAACGAGTCTCTTTAGTAATTTGTCACTATGAGAGAACTAATAGTCTTAAGCACAAGTTCAATTGAGACCATTGTCACACTACTGGTTTTTAATAAATCCAATCAATCACAAGATTAAGCCATTGTTAACAGAGCTCCGTATGACTATAGGTTTATACAGCTAGACTGCACTTTCTATTGCCATATAGCAAATTATGGTAGCAGAGGGTGATAAACGTCTCCCTAAACACTACTGTTTTACCCTCGGGGCTTGAAGCAACTGGTTGTATCATTTTCCATAAGACAGCAGTATGGAATGCGCTCTGGAGCCTCTCGTATATAATGTGAGAGTGACGAACAGACAAGAGGGAGGTCAGAGATTCGACGGGTCTATAGCGAAGTAGAAGCCAAAAATATAGGTGCTATAGGCACAGGCTGAAGTGAATGCCTGATAATCATTTCTCTACCTTGTAAGTGAAGACGTAGCGGGCTGATGTGGACAGTCACATGACTCTCGAGTGCCTTGGCACAAGCGACGCCACTCAGATAGAAAGAGAGCCTCTCAATGAGCTTACGACGTATCTCGTATTTTGCCATCTCATGATCACACTGTAGAAAACGCATAGCCTCATATTCTCCTGTAACAACACCTTGTATTTTGAGCCCTTCGGCCACTGCACGGGCTACCACTAAACCCACCTCAGCCGGAGCGCGGCCGATTTGAGAAGCGCACGCCTCGACTGCCCTGCGGCCGCGAGCCCTCAGGAACAATCATTAGTTCACCACTCTATAGATCTTATCCTAATCTAATAGCTGCAACTTTTTATTTATTACCCATCATACAAAATAAACGAGCATGTTTTATGGTTTGGCACTAGCACCTGAGATGGAGAAAGCAATGAGAAGCAGGACGTATCTAATTGGCGCATCGTAATGGCACGGATCGTGGGCAAATCCATATCTTACTTTGTTGAGAAGGAGATCCGAGTAT
Organism: Pseudopyrenochaeta lycopersici; assembly: GCA_003313425.1. Lineage (NCBI taxonomy): Eukaryota > Fungi > Ascomycota > Dothideomycetes > Pleosporales > Pseudopyrenochaetaceae > Pseudopyrenochaeta > Pseudopyrenochaeta lycopersici. The sequence goes on along the minus strand of NHZP01000012.1, from coordinate 968,754 downwards.
GCATCACAGATGCAGGCATTGGTCGCCAACTCCGCTGTCGGACTTCTTGCCAAAAGTAGATTTTCCCCATTAAACCCTGACGCTGGGATCCACGGCGGAGAAGACATCGCGTCACGCACTGTCCAAGGCTTAATTGAACATCAAAAATGGTGGGTGGATTACTGCCTGAGATAATACGAGTAGGAAGTAGTATAACGAAGACCATGCGCGTGTCTTCAACGGAGCGCCGAACATATAGTATAGAAAACGTATATTGAGCCCACAAATCGACCGCTACATACCTTGTCCACAATCCACCAGTGGTATTGAGATGGATTGGTTGAAAACCAGGTCTCTTGACAAACTGCTCGAATTGTCATCTCCATATATACTATAGAAATCTGGGAAAGAATTTCCAGAGCTGCATGTGCTTGCTGTGCTGGACGCACGTTGTTGTAGCGGCGCAGTTCCTACAACCTGGGTTGCTCTGAATAATTGAACATATGACATTGAGTCACTCTCGCACTGTCTGTCCGGTGGGTAGATTTGCGGAATAGTATTCGACATTGGGCATAGATTCGAACTCGTCGACATTCCTGGGATTGGCGAAGTGGTATCAATGAAGCTGTTTGGCAAGGAGTTTTGAGAAGAGAGCAAGTCAAGCATGTCCGTGTCAACAATCGGCTGGCTAGCAGTTGTTGATGCCACGAGAGGCGGGATGCCACAGCGGTCTAGGGAACATGATGGAAACTGTGCATGTTGCACGTGTTGGCACGTAGCAACAGTACCCTCGGATGCTGTCTCCGAACTGGAGCCTAATGGCTCAGCAGATGTCCAGTCAACCTCCAGTAAGAATGGGAAAGGGTTTGCGAACAGCGGCTCGGGTGGTGCCATAAAGAGAGAGTCTTGCGCGTTGCCGACTCCTATGCCTACGACAGGCGTCTGAACGAGATCCCCGCTGCTGATCATATCGTTGGAGCCCCGCTCTGACGGCGTCGAGTCCGGTTCCACCTGCTCTGCGATTGAACTACTTGGTTTCTTGTCCTGTTCCTTGTCCATATATGTATGCTCCTTGCTCTGGATGTAATCGCTAAAACGTCGGCCGAGGGCTGCGCGGGGACTTTTATCGGTGCATCGAAGTAGATCGTTGAAAAGGCTATCGGGAAGGCTGTCGAGGAGGTCGTCAAGGCCGTCGCACAGTATTCGCGAGAACCCGCGGACGGAGTCCTTGGGAGTTTTACATAGATGACCATGATGTTCAATGACTGTGGGGCATTAGCCTACGTGGATCAGAATGAGGACACGGTACTTGTTGACTGACATGGTGAGGGTATATGTGTAGCGTCGGGAAAGATCTTCCAATAGATCTGCGTCCAAGTTTCTGGCGAGTCCGGACTTCTACATCTCAACATTTCGCATGTTTCTTTGCTGAGCCGTGGGCCATCCACATTACAAGCTGCACACTTCGATGCAGCGGCTGCGCTTGGTCCCATATGCTTACAAGAGGCCGTCAAAACAGACTTCTTGGAGTTTGGCGTTCCAGCGGGAGGAGGATTGTGCCTGCGACTCAAGTGTTCTCTGTTCATATTGTTGGTGGTCATTGCGCGTGGATGAGGGGCATAAAATACATACTTCAGCCTGGCGATGGACTGCCACCCCAGAAAGCACGATCGGGAAACAACAGAAGGGTCATGCTTAGCAAAAGGGCACGCGAATAGTCGCAACCCGTCTTGTGTACTACCATGTTGTCGTGAACGCTTCAGTGTCTTGCGCTGGAGACATCTCTCAGAATTGGCCTCAAAGTCGGCATCAAAATGGCATGAGCCTCGGCCCCTGCTCTTCTCCATGGTTGAGACCTTCCTCATACTTCTGTTTGTCGTGTGAGTAGCCTTCGGAGACGCGCCAAATCTCGGTGATGTAAGCAGTTCCGGAAACTGCGCAAGACCGCAGACTGCGGTAACTATAAGGTAAGTTGAAAGGTGGAAAACTCGATTTGCGATGTCGCCCTGGAACGGAGAATTCGAAAAGCTCGTGAGCACCGGCTCTGCAGAAGGAGCGACGCTCTCTTTGCCTTTTTTCGCGCCGATGGCTGAGCTGCTGGCGTCCTCGTTTCACGCTAGCTCATGCAGCCAGCGGGTCCTCCGCCAACACCTTTCAATGCCAGCCATCCATTGCAGCTCTCTATGCCGCTTCCAGCCTGATGGCAATACCATTCGCGGGCAGCTTATCGTCTTTATTGGACAGCGTGCTCTTGTACAGGGGCTTCTCAACCCCACTAAAAGTGGATGACGTTGACCTCGCAAGCGTCTTCAGTGACTGCTTCAAGCAGGTTTTCTTCCAGCGGCAGGCAATATTGCTCAGAGAGGGAGCTTCTGACATGCCTTAATACTTTACTGAGGCACAAAATTGCTCCGCCAGGAGACGAAGTGCCTTCCCCGCATCATTTTAACCAGGTTTCGCGTCGGGACTGGCAGCATAGGATATGCCCTCCCACGGCTTCCCTTTGCTGGTCAATATCGGCCTGCGCCGGTATATGTGTGAAAAGGGCGCAAAGTCTTCTGACCAGTCTGTGTTAGACCCCTCTAACAGCGAATTGAGCACAGCGAGTGGCTCGATTCCTGCTGACTTCGAACACAGGTGGGTCTTGAAGCTAACTATAGACGACCCATGCCGCCAACTAAGGCCCTAAGTGGTCGAAACAAAGGTTGTTCCTGCTTGGGTTCGTATCGTAGTAGGTGTTCTCGAGTGATCAGGGGGAGTTGGCGATGCATGTCGCTGGAAGAGGAGCGCCACTGCTGGTCTGTATGGCTTGTGGATGGTCGGCGGGTGTTTGGCTTGGTGGAGCAAAATTTTGTTCGCTTCTCGTATGCCAGGCTCAGCGGTCAGTGCCATTCATGATGCCATTGCCGACGGCAAAGAGAGCGGTCAAACTGTCCCAACCTTGTTCGGCCTAGAGTTGGTCTCGTCACCAGTCCCGCGTCCACCCAGTCCTACTCGGGCGCTCTTCTTTGACAGCATTATCGCACACTAAAGCAGGCCTCTGTTATCCTCACAAGACCTTTGCGCGATCTTTTAGGAAGTAAGTGGGCGTGCCTCTAGTTCCCGAGGTTGATACCCTAGCGATGTACCGGTGCGAGCAGATGTCCTGGATCTCAGTGGACTGTCCATAGAGCGAATGAAATGGCTAACGTCTGGTGTGCAGACCGACATCAGCGACCTACATCACTCTTCACCGCCCCCATCAATTCATCAACATGATGGCGAACATCCAAGCCGTGGTGTCAACGGCCATCAGTGTCTTCATCAGGGGACTGCCGACCTGCCTCGATGCCCTCGACCCTGCTCTCAATACCATCGCTGTCGTGACAGCAATCGGTGTCGCTACCGGGAAGACAACATCGCTGGTGGTCGACTACATGACGGACACCGCGCTGGGCTTCTGTTTTCTGCGTGCAGTCCTCGTACGTGACCGAACTGTCTCTAAGAAGCTGTTCTTGTTTCTCATGTGGGAAGTCTATCGTGTCATGCAATGGTACCAGGTACGTCACCAGCTCATGACCTGCATTTGGCCCCGCTGAGTCGTGCAGCAACGTCGCATCCCCGCAGTCGTAATCCTCTCAAGCGACCTCCACCCTATCGTCAAAGCCTTTTGCGTCCTCATACCTCTTACGATTGTGATCGGAGTGCTGTTCTTTCTCACCTACCGTCAAAGGCAAGAACTACAACGTGACCAAGTAACCGCTCGTCGACAAAGTCCTTTCGTAGGTTCGACTGTTGACTTGGAGTCGCAACAAGCTGCAGTAGCTGAAGATATCAACGACACTGAACAGCACCGCGCAGCTAGGCAGGCCCTGGGTCACTGCAGTCTTGATGGCGGCGTGGGTCCATCGAGAATGATGAATTTTAGTCCGCTTCACCAGACTGGAGACAGTACACCTATCATGCCTCGTCAGCCGATGCCTGTCGCGAGACCAGCGCAACGTACTATGGCCTTCGGTTTTACACTGGACTGGAGCCATATTGAGCAGGCCTAGTCCCGTCTCGCCATGATCGGAAATAACAGACGCGCAGCAGACAAGCAGTCGAACAGTCCTTGAAGACTACGGAATGGATGCTCTTGGTATCAGTCGTTCTATACCCACATGTCTTTGTGTCAAGTCGTTCGTGTTTCGCGTTTGCATCTTTCGTTCTAAACAGTGGTCTCGTCGTAGTGGTGTTGTGGGCTGTTGTCATTTTTCAAGTTCGTGTGGCCGTACTCTGTGGAAAGGGAGTTGTAGATCGAAATCAAGACCCATGACCGTTACGTGCGTTTGCCAGCCTTCTTCTTTGTCAGATGCCCAAAGTACCATCAAGCTTCTAAGCACAATATCAATTAACTTGTATATCAAATCTATTGAGTATAACTGACTTGGTTCAAAGATGAGAATGTGCTTCAGTATCATTGTTGATGATGATGCACCTTCATTGTGAAGATGCTCTCGCAGTGAAGAGGGCGTAGAAGACGCCAAAAAGGGATCGAGACACGCTGTTCTGAGGCGTGATTGCATTTAAGAGGATATTGTTATCGACGCTACCCATACCATCGGCGCTATAAAAGTGGAATCTGACGCAAAGCAGTCTCTGGGATGCGAACCGTCATATCCTCTCAGCCTATTGTTTACATTGTAATCCTTGCTCTTAAGCTAGGTAGGCACAATTGGTCCCGTCAACTGCTTCAAGCCAAAGCTCCATGGCGTTACGCCTGTTTAACCACAAATATCAAAGACCTGGTCTTAAACTGCAGCACTCATGCACTATAAGAAAGATCTCCGGGTTTCGGCGTTTTACAGATCACGTGGAGGCAATGCCGAGCATGGTTCCGATGCCGGGAACAAATCAGAGGGCGCTTTGTGCCCACTCACCTGATGGGTCTCATCGCAATTGCGATGACCGAACGCAATTGCGATCAAGGCCCACAAAGTTATGTCTTTTAATGTCGCACTTTTTTTATTCCCTGCATTCGACCACTGGATGTTGAATCCAACATTTCCAGCAATAAATGACCTTCTGTGCCGCAATTTGTTGATTCTTCAGAAGCCCCTTCGCGCAGCCCTGCTGAGGTGGAACGTGCGTCTCGATGTCTGGGCACAAAAGAACTTGCCTTTGAAAAGTTTAAGAGGCTTTTACGTGAACTAAACATTCAGCACCTTTTGATAAATCTAGTCGTGAAAGTAATGTTCGAATATCCTCCTGGAGGAGACTCTCACTGTACGCAAGTGGTTTGGCGGGCCAGCATGAGGCCTTGGAAAAAGAGCAAGATCAACCCTGGGGCAAGATCAAACCTGCAGCAACGGGCGCGGACTTCCAGCAAGAACCAGAATAGGACCCGAGCCACTGATAATATTATCTAACTTCGACCTCGTATTGCTGACATGCGCTAGTCCCTATCACGATGAATAGTACAGACCGTGGAACTCCACGAATCGGCCAGAGCCTGCCACTTTTGCCAAGCCCTATCAACAATCATCCACAACGCAAATGCAACAACAATAGCAGGACCAGCTACCAGCTCCACAGCAGAGCAGAATATAGCTTACACTAGATGCTATTAGATACTCGCGACAATATCATAGAGACGCACTGCAGAGATCTACAGCGTTCCGTGAAAAACACAAAGCATCACGCGCACGGACGCTGTGTGCAACCTGAACCATTGCCTTCTCGAACGTAGATGCCCTCCAGCTGAACATTGAGTCATTGATGTAGTTGCCGTCGCATCTCCTTCTGAGCTCTCCTCCCCGTAACATCGTGAGCTAGCCTAGAAAGCACAATATGTCTTTTATGTATGAGCCCCTTGATACTAAGCGCCGCCAGTTCCGTCGCTTGGTTTTATCCCCCGCGCAGAACCACGATGACCCTCTCCATGGATCGCTAGAGAATGTTTGGTTCGATGAAGCTCCTGAGTATGAAGCTCTATCCTATGTTTGGGGGCCGCCGACACCCTCTAGTCACTTGTTTCTGAACGAGCATCGCATGTCCATCACGCCGAATCTGGATTGCGCCCTCCGCCATTTGCGGAAAGTCGACTCCAATCGGGTCCTCTGGGTCGACGCGCTCTGCATCAATCAGGAAGACATGGATGAGAAGGTGTCGCAGATCAAGATGATGCAGGGTATCTACATGTTGGCATCGGGCGTCTTGGTCTGGCTCGGTCCGGGAACGCCGGAGACTGAAAGCGCAATGAAAACGATTGAAAAGTTTGACAAGCAAGCATGGCAGACGTATGAATTTCAGGTGAATTTCATGGAGATAATGTATAGAGATTGGTTCACGCGGATCTGGGTCGTGCAGGAGTTCGTGTTAGGATGGAATCCCAAAGAGAATCCTAAGGTCGGGTGCGGTAGTGTCTGGGTGCACTGGATTTCATTCTGGTCTGCGTGGGCGCAGTTCAACGAAGGGGTGGACACTATGCAGGCAGAGCACGACAAGCTAGTTTGCAAGGCTGTCGAGGAGACATTCCAGCCTTCCTGGGTCGACCAGGTGATGAATCACCCGCCCGGACCTCGCCCCGTCAATCCAAAAGCTTCACTAGAAGAACGTATTCTTAGCGGATTGCGGTCGGCGTTCGGTAATGACTTCTTGCCATATACAGGTCACACGGATGTCTCCCATTTATGCGAAGATGTCCGAACGAACTCGTCATTGTGGACGGCTCGCGCAGAAGTCATGGACCATAACTCTTACGAAGCGCCGCATGCGAAGGTGTTCTGGCGCCGGCTGGAATTGAATAGACGGGTGCCCATGGATTATTGTGGGTTTTTGATGAATGCGCGTGGGACGGTAGCGATCAGTCAGAAGACTTTGACCTTTACAGGCATCCTCAAGGGAACGATGAATCTCCGCTCCACAGACCCGAGAGATAAGATCTACGGTATCCTGGGTCTGGTTAGCAAAGAGGCACGTGCGGTTATACCAATTGATTGTAAGTGTCAAGATCATTTTGCGTTTGGGGTAATGTACCCCGTATCCAATGAACTTTTACTCCCTACAAACTTCTTCATACCAAATAATGACTCCTTTTCTTCAGATCACAAACCCCCAGAGTGGACCTTCGTTCCCACAATGGCCTACATCATCCAACACGAACCTGAAGGACTTTCTATTCTAGGCTTAGTCTGGCAAACGCGTCACTTCAAAACATCAATCCCATCTTGGGTCGCCGACTTCACCGTCTCCGCCGACTTCCACGACGAGCATAATCCCGTCTTTCTTCGCGGCAGCTGTAGCAATGCCACGTGGTCGTGGGCTCAAGACACAAGCATTTCAACCGACCAAACTACTCTCTCTGCTTCTGGAGTCTCCTTCGGAACAATCACGCACGTAATATCCATAGTCGAGGGCGATCGCAAATACTACACCGATCGCTTCCACGAAGTTGAATCTCTCATATCCACGCACTGCCCTGCCTCACGAGAACCATTATGGCGCACCCTCGTCGGTATTCGAAACGGAGATGCCCAAACCTGCTCGTCGTATCCTCAAGCTTGGGAGGTTCTCATGGGCCGGGCGCCCGAGGTTGACGGCAGTGCGCAGAAAATGTTCCACGACGCACTTCTGCCGATTGTGAGACGAAGGAAATTCTTCGTTACAGACAAAGGGTTTGCGGGGGTGGCGACACCGATGCTGCAGGTTGGGGATACCGTGGCCATTATCCCAGGCATGGTAAGGTGCGCGGTGATGAGGGAGGTAGACGATCCCTTAAATGAGCTAGGGATCCATATCAGTTTGCAAGAGGTGGAGGGGGAAACGAAAAGGAGATTTCATAGGATTACAGGATTTGCATATGTGGGATGTCATGACAGGGAAGATTTCGAAAAGCGGGAGAAGGGGGGATTTGGGGACGGGTGGAAGGAGCATTGTTGTTTGAGAGGGGATATGGGGAGATGGCATATTATCTAGTTGAGTTGTCTCAAGGAAACGAGCTAGCTCCCCCTACAATTGCGGCAGGCATAGTCGTACCGGAACTGATTGATCACGTTACCCTACCTGCTTTTTATGTGGTCTCCAAGCCGTGGGAAGGGGTTCAGTATCCTTACGATCCGTGTAAGTCATAAATGATAGACAATTAGCTACTAGGGGATCACATGTGGATATACTCAATTGAAATCGACCATATCGATGCCACCATATTGTCTACACATCGATGCCTCACATCTCTCGATTCGTTTCCTGAGAAAATGGATAACTTCGGCTTCTTGCATGATCATTAGCAGGAGGTAAGTTCCATAAGCAATGCCTTCGATTCTTGCTGCTGAGCAGCTTACATTAATGGTTTAGTTTCCACTGTGAAATATTATAGCCTGCATTTCTTATCGCGGTAGCTCGATCTTTACTGGATTAAGAAATCCCTAGCTTCGCTGTCCATAATCGCCTCCCCCATCATGATTCCATGGCAGTAGCACGGCCCGACTAATTCATACGTCTCAACAGCACTAGGAACGGGCCTCAATACAAAAGGTACCTCGATACCCTGGAAAACACAGACAATATCCCCAACACCAGCCTCTCGCGGTACAAGCACCATATACCCACCATTTGTGACCGAGAACCTCTTATGCCTTGTTGCGGCTACAACGGCACCATTGAATTCCTGAGCGGCGATAGCGTCCTCGGACTCATCGTCTACTTGAATGGCATCTAGCGAGCGGCTGGATTCGATTGATGTGGTCAGAAACGAGACCCAGTGCCTGTAATACCCTTTGTACTTTACGGGTGCCCTTGCGCCGGTGCCGTTGCGGCGGTCCCCAACCAGCGTGCGCACAAACGCCTGCCGTCGTGACTCGTCGTAGCTGCGGTACCGATCTGGTGTGTGGGCGAGTGCGAGTGCAACGGCGCTGGCATGCCATGCGTGTAGAGCGGATCGCGGTACGCCGTCATAAGTCTCGTCCCACGTCTGCTCTATGGCAGTTGCTGTGAGGTACTCTATGCGGTCGATGTAGTGGCCATGAACGCGGATACGGTCATTTGGCGCAAGTTTAACACGCGGTTTAATATTTACTCCGTCACCAGATGCTGTGTATGGGTCCTGTAGTTTTGGCCCGGTACGAGGGGTAGGAAACTGTGAGGCGTCGCCACCGCTGGCTGTGAAGTCTGGGACCCAGGAGGGCAGGTCAGCATGCTGTCGCGGCTGGCAGTGGCCGGCCATGAAAACCATTTCATTAAAGTGCTTCTGCATAAAGTAGGCAGCAAATTGTGTGTAGGCATCTTTCAGGGGCATGCGGTAGTCAGCCTTCAACGTCTCCTCTTCCAATCTGGAGATATTGTAAAAGGCGAAGATCTTGTCCCTCGGGTCCGTAGCATCGAAGAAAAACGTCATCTTGACCACCTCGCGAAGTTCTGGGGACACGCCTTGGCCGATCAGACGGCGTATGCCCGCCGTGACCTTGATGTTCAGATGATTGATTATGGTGCGGGCATCCACGGCGCCACCCTTCCATGGCGCTTCTATGATGCGGTCGCGCGTCTTGCTCGCCCACACCCGCTCCACGGCCTCGGTTACGGCGGTCATTGGGATGCGGTGCGTGCCGTACAGGATGTGGATATCCCTCGACACGGCGATTTCCTGCACGATCCACAAGCGCGTCCAGTATGGGTGCGTCAGCAGGCCGGCCAGAGCGCGCCAATGCTGGTAGCTATCCAGAGCCAGTGCCTTCTGTGTCAATACGTCGAGTTCTTGTTGCGCCTCGCGACCGCCTGCGGCCAACACTTGCCTCAGCCGCCTTAGTTGTAGGATCGCGTACTCTGCATCAGCTGGTTCGCCCAACCATGCCAGGGTCCTACTCGCACGCCGATAAATATCTGCCATGAGTGCGACTTGGTGGTTCTTGTCTTCATTGTCGCGCTGGTCGATGCAGACCGAGTCTATCCATATCAGGCGTGACCCCCAAGCGGGAGCCATAGCGTGCAGCACGTTGAACGCGTTACGGTTGATTGATATCGATCCGCTATCGACCGTGATCGAGTGCGTCGCTTTAGGATCGCCCCAGGTGTACGATATCGCCTCAAAACAGGGACTGTTACGGAGAGAACATGTTTGAAGCCGAATCCTTAATCTGGCTAGAGGATGTGCCCGTTGCAACTCTACTAACCGTATCTCTCCCGAAGAGGCCTTCTGATACTCATACACCGCGCTTGCCTCGCTCTGTCCACGTTTCTTGCTATATTCTTGATATGCCACTCTGCACCGGCTCTTCAAACTCATCCACATAAGCCAACCCCGCTCTCTAGCCGCGGCAGCATACGCAAAGACAAAGTCCAGCAAACCTAATTTGTACAAAAACGCGACCACGGCTGGCACGTACCCTATCGGTTTGAGCAAAACCCATGCGAACGTCTTCGCGACGAGCAGAGCGAGCACCGCCAAGAAATACACCATCATAATCGCACCCCTCCTATCCAACATCTTCATGTCCGCATCTCGTCTGCCTCGTAGGAATCGGTACAGATTCAGCACAAATCCACTCCACCCTGGCAAATCAGACAGCACCATCAAAATCACATGGATAGCCACCGTTGCATACCAGGACCAAGACCACGACCACGAAAAGCGCCGCGCAAGCCTACCCACGAGCCACCGTAGCACCCAGCAAACGAACGAGTTAAGCGCCGCGGCAGAGATTCCAATCATGATCCCGATCTTCAATATTGAAGTTCCTAAGAAAGTGCCGTCATTAAGATCGATGGGCTGTAGTGCACCCGTGTTCCTCTCTGGCGGTGCGAGGCCAAATATACGAGCGGCGACTGGATTCGACGCGTAGCGGTCATACTGATAGTCGAGGTCGAAGGCTTCCAGGCCGTAAGTGGCGGGCATGTCGTCCTCCTCGGAGGCGTCTGACGAAGGGTAGTCCATAGTAGGCCAGAAGTGGGTATGGGTTGAGAGAACGGAAATAGTTACTTAAGATTGTAGTCGATTCTATGCGAAACAGTGAATAGTAATTAATGCAGGAGCACTGCGCATATCCGAGTCGTGAGCTATATTCTACTGTTTGCAGTGGTATCTTGCCATAAGAAGCGTTATATTTTGCTGAACTGCGAGCAGTCAAAATCAAGCTGAAATGAGCGAAATCTCGCCCTCGTGATGTCGATGCAGACTAGATATAATCGTTAGTTAGAATTATCCATGACTATTCACCCGTCTACAAGATAGCACCGATTATGAAATAATAGTTGCACGAGATCGATTGGCAACAAACAATTTGTTAAGTGGCGGGGACGAAGATTTGAGAACAGCGCGAGCTGAATAGAATAGCTTGGACGCCATCCTTGGCGAGAAGCGGCATCTTCAAGCCTAAGCCTTTGCTGGTCTAGGCAACTGGATCATGTGAGCAGCTATGCGCAGAATTGCAAGAGTACGATAAAAGTCTATTTTTCTTTTCGTTATTATCTCATGTTATTAAAATTCCCTTACTAAGCCTAAGGTAAACCCAGCCCGAATAGGATAGGAAATTACCTTTTTTAGCAGAGTACGCAGGGGAGGGTGTTCTCTGTAGTATAGTAGATATAGTGTTGGGAGTATAATTTTCTAAAAGCAAAGGCAATAGGTTTTACAGATCCACAGTAGTAGATATAGTGCTATAGTGCTAGGTAAAGTAAACGTATTCGATTATAGATTGAACACATAATTCCCGAATGTACTTTAGAAGTTTCCTAACGCTGGATGGAACCTCGAAGTATAAAAGACTTACAAAAGTAAAACTAAGCTATCTATATCCTTACTTAATCTTTATGCTATAAGGCTATTGTAGAGGAATACCCATAGGACTGCTTGGTCTCAACTAGCTCGATACTAAATCTCCGCCAAATCTTTTAGTTGCGTGGTTATTTAGTGGCGGTCCATCAGATTATTCTTTGGCTCTGCTATCTTACACATATTCTCCTGATAATTGACTGGCACGTTATAAATCCATAGCTTAACACGACCTACACGCTTTACGAAAGGCCTCGAATGGGGGCTTAACCCCTATCCTCAGCACGAGAATAATTACCAACCAAACAACCAATCGTACTACATGATCTACTTTAACGCCCTCTTAAGCTTAACACCATGTTTTCTACCGCAATATAGTTTCCACTTAGTTTATAATATGTTATGTAATATTGTTAAATCAGGGTTTTATATCATAAGTCTACATTTACAAAAGGTCAATAAAAAAGGAGTGAAACCAGGCACTAAAATGTCAGCCCCATGGGTTGACCCGGGCCGGCCTGGCCCATAGTGGCCCAGGCTAGGCTGGGTGCAGCAAGGATATTTAAGAGGGCAGCGCTCCATCGCTACTCGGCAGCGATTTGTCAATCGAACTACCGCAATACACTCTTTACTACCCAACTAGCCTTCCTATGTCAGTGAACCACATATAGTCCCTGACATAAAGTAAGTCATAATAAGAGTAATAAGCTACTCGGTAAATAGAATAAGTACTAGGGACATATAAACGTAATACAACCTTATCGGCGACTATGCTTGACTTCAAAACAGATGTTCTCCTTGTCAGCGACGATGGCCTTGCCCCCACCATGAAACAATCCTCATACCTACGGCAAAAGGCATCCTTCAAGGCTCTCTGCATATCATCTTCTCCGAGACAGAGAACAATTGCTTCGTGTACACAGCATTATAGGACTCGTGACCAAATTCTACTCTTCAGTGGCTCGATTTCTAGGCTGGCTCAATCCGTAATGTTAGCACTCAGAGTAGTATCCGCCTGGGCCAATGGCGGTACCTGTGAATTTGACAGCTATTCATCCGATGATTTGATGAATTAGAAGCGTGGATCCCCTGCCTCCCGTTGAATTTCATCCACATGATCATGAAAACTCAATGCTACTATGGGTAGGCGCGAAAGGGAAGTACCTTAGCTTCGGGACGCGCCCACGGCTCGGTATGGGGCCTTTCTCATAGGATGGAACGATCCTGTGCTGTTCCTTGGCGGTCGAGGTGCACGACGAGAGCATGCTCCAGTGCTTGAATATTCTGGCTCAGAACATCTCTCACGAACCTAATGCTATGGAAATCCCTGTTGTAGAGGGCAAGGGAATTTGAAAGGATTGTAATGATCACGAAAGGAATTACTGGGTGCTATGGCGCGCTAATCAAGCTCTAGGACAATCTTATGGACTACATTGTTCAAGCAAATAAGACTGACCATATCGCCCACGCAGAACACAGCTCTATATGCTGAGTAAGTCTTGTAGATTAGCAGGATATTGGTATCCAAGTAGAGGGAATCTCAGAGCCTCGGGCAATGATCAGATTCATCATGCATAGGTGAACAGAGCCCGAGGCAAAATGTTTTTATTTCAAAACCTTCCATATGCTGCGGTTTGCTTGATATATGTTTGTGAGTCGTTTGGTTTTGCGACTTAGATAACATTTATGAAGCCACATCGCGAGTCTGGCGCACGAGACTTTCGAAAACGCCACCGAATCTGTGGCTGTGATCTCAGGAGTTTTCGCATCAAAAGTCCATCTGTCCGGGATCTTCAATATTTTTCTCATGTATCCGGAGGAACTGTATCTAGTCAGAACTATGCCCCTTGCGCCAAAATGACAGGACCCTGTCTCTTTCTGCAATTCCTCGCAATTGTCTCTCGCCTCCTTCAACACATTCGTGTCCGGGCCACATCACGCACCTTGAATTGATCTTTGTATATATCATATATCGTATAAATCTTCTGTTAACCTAAGGGATGCGCTCTTCAAGCTTCCGCAGTCCAGCCAGCGGGGATGAGCCGTTTGCAGAGTTGCACTTGTCTTCTCGCGACAGTGCCGCAGGAGGATCTACTGCAAGCGGAAAATGGTGGTCCCAAAACTCAATTGAAAGGCATTAAATTGTATGAAACGCATGTACGTAGCTAGTCAGTAATTTTTGATACTGCATGGTGGGCTGATTGGAATGCGTGGTGGTACATTTGCTGGTCCTACTGAGGTGCATCTCATCTAATCTTTCGGTGACAAGGAACGGTAGTTACCGCTAAATTGAACAATTACACGGAGAATTCGGGAGGATAGACTAGATTCCATATTCAAATGATGAGTTTTGCTATAACTACTATTTGGTACGTTAGATTTAACAATTGCTTATTCTAATCAACAGATGAACATCACGTTGCCAATCCGCAGATTCTTCCACCAGGCTACTATGCAAGTCACAGGATAGTTGATAAAATGTACCCTAGTAAGCCAACATCCGGTCTTTCAGCTTACTCGTATAATAAAACCCTTCTCAGATTCCGTTATTGGACTACTAGGCAATGTTTGGCTATGAGTATCTAGTCTTTCCCCTAATTTCTGGGAAGACTTCTCCCACATCCCACTATAAACATGATTAGCAACGCTTCATTATAGCAACCTTGTCGAATCTTACGTGCTCAACGACACAACCACCCTCCCACCTGAAGCGATCCACTACCGGCCCAAATCCGGTGATGTTATAATCCAGCCAAGCATACGGGTGGCTGTAGGCGGTCCTGATGGGAATAATCTCACTTGCCTCCCAGAAAGGGACGATGAGGTTCCAAGCGGATTCAGAGCCATTTTGAGCCATCGGGTTGTGGTTCTACCAAAGACCAGCTGGGTTAACATTTGCACTTAAGTGTACAGGGAGCGACGCAGAGCGATCTGACACATACGATGTAATCCTCAACAATAAACTCGAAAGCCGCAGTGACATTCTTATCATAGGTGAATGCCTTTGCGAAAGCTTTAGACCGTGCCTTTGTTTCTTTCATACTAGGCTCTGGAGTGACGCGTAGGCATGGGGCCGGCTGGACAAGAGCCTGTTGTCGCAGCTCCAGCGCCATGGATGCAAGTACAGCCGAAGGCGCGATGAGGGTGGAGATGAAGATGTTGAAGCGCATTTTGGACACAAATAATGGCTAGTAAGATAGCTTTTGGTAGGACACCAAGGCAGGATTGGAAGAGTGGTTTGAGCAAGTTGCACTCTGTACATTTAAAGGAATAGAAGACATGCTCTCTATTTATCCATCTCGGTCATTTGAAAGCTTCTCTAGTTTAACCTCTATTAGATACGCATCACCTAAGGCGGTACTCGGAAGCCGTTGTTTTGATTACGCAATACGTGACCCATATCGCGCCGAAAAGGCAATGTGATCTTAGTTATTGTAGCACGAATCTCGTTATATGCGATTAATACCGAGCGGCTTCAGCGCACCTAAGAAGCCACTACCTGCGTGCGTGTCCCCAAGAGATGGGATATATTGAGTGTAATTGAAGGCCCGTTGAATCGGGCCTCGCTAAGAAACGACCATCACTGGCTGCTATGATCAAAAATCTACATTTGCTTATTGCTCCTTGCAACGCTCGACCTTTTCTTGACTCGTCCGTTGATTCGGGCCGTATCGAGAAGTCGGAAGTTCTTAACACGCGAACGTCGATATCTCCGATCCAGGAGGCTAAGTCATCGGACTTAAGGTCAGCTAAACCTAAAGAGTGAAAACCCCCAACATCTTAAGACAAAAGGTGTCAGCGTGTTAATGCAAGTTGGTTGAGTTGTTCCGCGTGGCTGACGTAGACATATCTTGTGTTTTTCACTATGCTTATCTCCGTTGATTTTTCCCTGAGGGTTCAAGTACAACAATCAAGAAATCGGGGCCCGAAAAATTAACTTGAATACTATCCGAAGCATGCACTACGAATTTGAGCTCACTTACACTTAATATCGCTTCCTTTTCAAATGCTATTCGCATCACAAATTTGAGGTTCAATTATTCAAGTGAATTGCCCTGTTCACTGCTGCTGTCTCTAATTGTGCATCACAAGGCTAGTCAATTCAGCTTTTAAAACCCTAGATAATTATTCTCGTAAGCAAAATACCTTCCTTGCGAGTAAGACCTTTGTGACTTCTATCCTAGTAGCTCAGAAATGTATATGTTTATATACCAAAAAGTACTTCTAGTAACCTATTTCTCTAAGAATACTAACAAAGACTATAGTATACTTTGCACTCTGTTAGACGCTATTAAGGATCCCAGTACTGGGTAGCCCTACAGTATTGATGATAAAAGAGAGGAACAAAAATTGATTTTACTACATAATTAACTCATATTGCTACCACCATTTCAAGCCATACTCGTCTTTTTACAAGCATCATAGTTTTCGTTAATTAAGATCTATAGCATTCTTGTGGAATGTACAGAGAACCATCCATAATTCTTTGCGCTGTTCGAATAAATGATAAGGTCTTGAACTTAGGCACGCGAATTGATTCTGCTTCGAAGACTCCCTCAGTATCAACAAAGACAGGCATAATTCCACATGGATGCGAGATACCTAAGACCCCTGTAGACTCCAATACGCTCCCATTTGTATGCTGATTGACCAAGGACCAGGAGACCCTACTGCATGCCGCTAAGCAAACTGCTCCTGTCCCGGCCGTGCTCTCAGGGCACATGTTGTCAAGGAAAAGGCGAGCGGATATGTGAGAATTTTGCATAGTGTTGGAAGGTACTGAGTCGATAAGACATACCATTGGTATGAACGGACACTCCTTGTCGACACTTTGCCAACTGCCACACAATTCAAGCATCTGAGCAATCTTGCCCCGGATTTCTCGGATTTCGCCAAGTAGGGATTTATTCCCCGTTAAGGCGGCTGCGCTGGTATTTGAAGAATCACTCAGCTTAACCCCCATATCTTTTGCATGTACAAATATGACGAGATTTGCAACATCGCATACAGTCACCTCCACCGGACGACCTCCAAGATTAATAACATCGATGACACGGTCTGTTGGCAAGACACCGTGAAATAGAGAGGCGCCTATAGTGTTGCGATAATCCATCAACATTGGTGCACCGCTGCCTGGGACGCCAGCGATCTCAAAGTCTCCAGAAACAAGGGGGGCCCCGTTTTTGTCAAGAGGTACATGGGAAATGAGAACTTTTCTAGTTCTCACAGCATAAAGCGAACCTCCTGCGTTGATGCCTGCTCATCTGCTCATTTACCCTTGCGGAACGTCTTCACAAGTCCTTCTTCTATGGCAAAGATGCCGACCACACTTAATATATTCCCGCAATTACCCGAGTAATCAATATAATCAGCCGATGTTCCCACTTGTGCGAACTCATAGTCAACATCGGTTTCTGAATTTCCAGAGGCTTTAGCGATAGCGATTTTGGAGGTTGTGGCTTTTGTTCCTCCCATGCCATCAATTTGAAGCGGATCGGGCGTGCCCATAGCACGTTTGAGGATCACATCTCGGAATGGACCAGGCGAGCGGAGATCCGACTCATGAAAAAAAAAGGGCTGTACTTGATCCTCCCCGCATATCAACGAAGCGTATGGGAATTTGGGTGGATATTATTCGACTCATGGCGCACAAACAAGATGACGAATATGTGTCTGAAACCTTGGAATGTTGCGATGACGTAGTGCAAGAGGATCAAACTCGAAACTTCACTGTTTTCACATAAAACTTTCGTTGGTGCCTGACCAAAGCTATTATAGTTACCTTGAGTACTTACGGATTAGTTCGGCTCGGGTTTATCAGAAGTTCTAATACGGTGCACCTTTTTTCCACTAGTTGTTCTTAATCTCGAAAGAGAGAGTGGTACACGAAGCATACAATCAACCCTAAGATAAAATAAGTTGAAGTAAAATAGGATTGTCATCTTTAAACGTCGTTGTACAGGTAATTCTCTGCACAAGAGATTCTGTAGAGTCTTGTGGGGTATGCGGGGTATATGGCAGAGCGGACAGCGGGGTAGATGACGGAGTAGTAGACAGCTCAATCTGCGCAGCATCTCTCTCTAATTGAACATGAAAAGGTTTAGTTTTTAAATCCTTTCTCAACTTCAAGTGTGTTGTTAGTGAGTACAGGCCAGAAAATTGATGGTAACAGAGTACATACACCTCTGGTATGTGAGGCGAAAGTCGTAACTGGCACTTCGAAGATTAAGCACTTACCAGATGTATCTGGCCTCCTTATAAAAAAGATACATAGATTTATTCAAATTCATGTGATTCAAGCAGTCCTATATGGACTAAACAGGCAGTGAACAAGCTATAAGTAGGACATAGGAAGATTTCTAAGCAAAGATAAATCCATCCATAATAACAATGCATGCATTTGCGCTCCGAATATGTCCGTCTCGCCCACGTTCCCTTGCGCTTGGTATCGTTTAAATGTGCATTTCCATGCCAGTGCTGGTCTGTAGAACATACAAACGACTACATCTACTAGAGACCTCAATTTATAAAGCCTGTGTATGAGATCAGAAGTCAAGACCCCTATGACTTGGCATGGTGAAAATCTGCGGGAGATTCGAATAAGACATTAAGTGAGATCTCGTAAGGCCCGGCATTCTTGGATCGAATAACCCGGGCTATATTTTTTAATTGCGTGGAAGGTATGGGAGAGGTAAATGGAATAGTATCCACCGGGTTTTCGTCATTGTAAGTGCTCTGTGTTGTTGAGGAAGATACGGTATCTGGAACCGGGTCCAATTCGAGCGTAGCTTGAGACAGACCATGGATCGCAAAAGCACTCAATTGCTCTTCAGACAAATCTATGTTACCATCTTCGCCGCCAATGGCAGTGCTCTTCTCAATTTCTTTGTATTCTATCGGAAACAGGGATCGTGGATCCTGAATATCCATTAGGTGATATACAGAGAACTTGAAGACAGGTCCTATGGGCGACTCTAAAGGCGTCAAGGGCGAAGCCAGGTTTCCACCTGTTGCTAATTGACCCTCATACGCGCCATGAAGCACCATGGTACGCGAAAACCCTGCAATAGCGTCGGCTAGGTCCTGCGTTGCGGCGACAACTTCCCCTAACAGTCCAATCTCATGAAGCAACTGCATTTGAGATTCCATTTCGCCCATAACGGCATTCATGCCATATTTATGGAGGAAAAGCTTCGGTCCATCTGAGCTATCCAAGCCTGGGAAGGCCTCTTTTGTAGTAGATTTAACAGTGTCGACAAAGTCGTGTATGCCGGCAATGAGAATAGGATCTCGAATGCCTCCAATAAAAGTTGTTCTAAAGCCTATATGCTTCAGTCCTTCGAGCTTGAGATGATACATTAAGCTTGGCACGAATTTGGATCTTTTGACAAGCACACGTCGACCATCAGCCTGAACAGTATAGGTGCAAGTATCGAGGTGCAATATTCCACCAGGACCGGGAAGCTTATCTGGTCTTGTCTTCTCGTATAATGTATGTGCTACAACGGAAACCGGTCTACATTTTTGTAAAGAGTTGGTTGGCGTGAGGACAAAACTATTCCTATACATGGTAGCTATGATGGACCGTCCTTTTGGAACCGTGCAAAGGCCACCACACTCTATGGTTTTTCCGACATGCCAAGCAGAATTTTCCTCTACGCCATTGTGCATACAGAATGCAGCAAAAGGGGATGGATCATATGAGCGCCCAGCAATGATAACGTCTACAGAGGGGTCCTTCAGAGTATCCAGGAAGGGTTCCGCGCCCATTTGAGCAACAACATTTATAGAGTCTCGCAGGTTGGCCTCCTCCATTGGAGGGCTAGATGAACAGGAGTGAATGTTTCCAGACAACAAAAACTGAATGAATGCATCGCGCTTATCAATGAATTTGATAGTGGCAACTTTCAATGGATGTTTTTGTTGCTGTGCAAGCTCGCTGATGATATCTGTTAAAAGATCTACTTGAACATTGGTTCTTGCGCTGCCTGCGGAACTAATAAACAATTTGATCTTGTATTGCTAGCAAGCATCGAGAATGGGTTCTAGGTCTCGTAGATAGGATTGTCGTGAGCAAAGAGTTTTATTGGTGCCTAGAAGATACGGGCCTGGATCCGTCGAGCCAGAATCTAAGATGATGGCTGCTGGGCGAAATTTTCGAATGGTGTCCCAAAATTCGGAGAGGTCGAAACCGTATCCTAAGATAGGAGATGGAGTAAAAATATGAAAATGTTTAAATGAAACCATGATAGGGTGGCGATTACCGCAGATAAGAAAAGAGTAATTTTGCGGCACGCCACTAAGGTTTCTAGTCGTGGCGCTTCTCCTTAACAGGTCAGGTATCAAGGGATGGAGTTCAGATAATATGCTGATCTTCCTTCTGAAGTGGCCCACACCGATACCTAAGCATTCACTGCAGCCCTGAACTGGCGCTCGCTTATAGGGAATATGCTGCCGGTCAAAATGAGACAGGCTAGCTTACCCCACTTGGCACATGCCGCAACAAGGCTCTGCTCTACCCCACTTGCGACTTAGGCTCATCGTGACAAGGAAAGTGTGAATGCTAAGGTAAAAGTAGAAGAAAGAAGAGGAATAATAGAAAAATAACCAACATACCTCATGTGTTTCATGATCAAGTGATCTAACATACCAACCTTGTGCACAACTACAAGTGTATGAATCCCTTGTGCTAACGTACTTCACAAGCGAGTCTCCCTTCTTTACACTGGCGACACGGCCACGCAATAAGCTCATGCAATCTTAATTATAGCAAATTTATATGTTACTTAAGGTAGTAAATTACTCTCGAGACGCGTTCCTTTCGTGGATACTCACCTTTCTACCTTACAGGGAAAAGAATTTTACACAATCTTTTTATAACCGCCGGAGTAACTCTCTGTACATGCCTTTTTCTTGGCCAGTGTTTTCGATTATTGAGTTCCAACTTTCTATCGTGAAGACAAGTCAGCTGCTTTACTCTTGACTTACCTGGTGCGGTGGGCTGCATGTGTGGTCTTATCCTTGCGTCTTGCAAAATCTGATGACTTCCAATGGTAGATGACTTGTAACCGGAATCGTCGTTGTCGTGAGAGCTGCAAGCATCTTCCTGCGACTAGCCTTGCGCAATGGTGGACGACTTACAAGAAAGCAGCTCCTTCATGTCTAGAAATCATTTCATTGGAAGGTATTGATAGCAATAGAAATGCTCTTAGCATAATCGCAGCGGCGAAGCAGATGAATGTGTCTATGAAATGGAAAGTTTATATGTACTTTCCGCATAAGAAGCAATATTAATAACATACGCTGACTAAATCTTTCCACGCAGTTCTCCAAAAGTCCAAGTTTGATTCAAGCCACTGGGCTGGCGAACACTATCTCATATTACAGGCGCATAAGTACAATAGATCTGGCGAGCCTTATCGCCTTGTACCAGACTCTGAGATGTACTATTTGATACTAAATATAGTTAAGAACATAACGTGCATAGTACGTCATATCTTTAGCTTTTGGGCCTGCCATGTTTCAAATTGTGGAAGTTGTGGGCGGATTCATGTGTAACCACTATCTAGTCGTAGGATAGTATCAGTCCCTTGCGGGAAAATCAGGGCCAGCTTATGAGTACGCTGTGGGAATGGGCTAAGGATTGCGACAAACATATTAAGATAGACCTAGGCTTGAGGAGGGATTGATGCACTGGGTTCTGTTAAAGAAGCTCTTTAGTTTGCAAACCATACAGCCACGATTCTCCTGGGCTGAACACACCAGGGATATATCGTCAGTGGGCAGCCAATTCAGATTTCTATTGGGAGAGTATTTGAGAAGCCGAGATTCATCGGAGCGAAGGGGTACAGTGTTCTTCTCCTTCTTCTTTTTGTCACGCTAGATCAATTATGTTACCTTAATTCATAGATCATCCAAGGTACCACCACGCTGAGATGCGCCATCGCCTTCCGGTCCTTCCGCGGTTCAAAACGGTCAGGCTATGTGGCTTTGCCCACGCTTTGCCCAATTAGTCTACAATCCTTGGCAATAAAACGCGCTGCCCCAACTGATGCAGGTGCTAATCAATGCTAGCAACTCAAGCGCTTACGGCGAAGGAACGCCCGGCCAGCACCAAAAAAGTCGAAATTATCACGGACCCTTCATTCCTGACGTGCCCGACGGGTGAAAGCCCGCCCCTTCGAGATATCCCCCGCTGCCGATATACCCACACAGTTCCATTACGTACCCTGCAGATTCTCCGATCAGCGACTCTGCATACCTGTCAGGTTGTCGAAGCAGCAACGTGAAGCTCTTCGCGTGAGAGACATACGCTTCGGGTCCTTGCCACCTTCAACTCGCGCTTTTGAGTCTGCCCTTCGCTGAGATCGGTACGAGATTTCTGCACTTCAACCCATTTCTACTTGTTATTACTGTGGCTTCCTCTACCGCCTGATGCGCTCGCCTCAGCGATCCGCTTCCCCTTTTTGTTTCGGTCTTGCCAAGAACGCTTAATTGGTCGCAATTGCTACCAATTTCTTGCCGCTATACTATTGGCATAGTGTTGGTAGAGGAGGCGGCGGCGGCAGGGCACGTCGACAGTCGCTACTATGCCGAATACGAGGAGATATGGAAGAACCGATGGTTGTTGGACGTGCAAGCTTCGCCGCAAGAAGTGTGACGCGCTTCGTCCAATATGTGGAGAGTGCGGCGGCCTGGAGATCGCCTGTGATTATGGGTCGAAGCCAACTTGGATGGAGAGTGAAGCGCAACAACGCCAAAAGATCATATTGCTCAAGAACGAAATTAAGCGGAATGCAGCACACCGAAGGGAGAAAGCAAACGTCTCTCGCAAGGTCGCGCATGACGCCAGCACTCATCAGATCAATATCATCTCCAACTGGATGCCCAGCGATCCGTTGCCGAGCAGGCCTCTGGATTCTACCATGTCAAGCGATACGACATTGAATCCAGTAAGCAACCCTGGAACTTCGCCTGGACTTGCGCCAATTATATTGCCGCCCTGCGCTCGTCAACATCACCACTATTCAACTGATGTGGAGCAATCTTCTGCCATTGAAACAGACTTCATCATGAAATATCTTGACTTCGTGTTCCCCGCCCTTTTTCCATTCTACCGGCCGACTCTATTTGAGACGGGCCGTAGCTGGTTACTGCTACTGTTGGGAAAGAGCAAGATTGCACGCCATTCCATCATAAGTTTATCGTGTTATGTTTTCACAATGGCCCTTTCCGATGCTGGTAGTGATGAAGAACGCAAGAATTGTAAACAAATGCGCTGGAAAGAAGTCGAACAGCATACCAACAAGTGTTTTGACAGTCTCAGAACAGAAATACTAGCACTGGACTTGAACGCGAAGGGAACAGTAGCTACAAAATTAGAAAAGGTAGAAATTTTGGAGAGCGTCACCCAGGTCTTAATTTTCGAGATTACATTGGGCAAATCTGCGCCCTGGAATTCTCATCTACCCGCTGCGTTTGCCTTGTTTGAGGAAGTCATGACCTGCTCTGACCTGTCTCACCAAAGCCAAGGTCAGTCAAAGCTGGCCTCAGTGCTTCTAGAAATGGGAGAGCCTTTCTGGTCCAAGCGCGAACATAGCGATCACATCTGGTCGTCAGACCAAGCCGGCTTTCGATTTTGTGCCGGCTTCTTGCTATATATTGATGTTCTGGCCAGCACCACCATTGAAGAAACTCCAAGACTACTTAAATATCACCCGGATATCCTTGCTCGAACAGATGATGGGGCACCTGTTCTGGGCGATGCTGAAGTCCGACTCTCCGGCATCGTTGGCTGCCGCAATTCGGTTTTTAGGGCACTCGCCGAGATATCTACCTTAAATTCATGGAAACGGACACAAATCGTCACCAACAACCTCTCTGTTGTGGACCTGATTGACCGCGCCTCGGGCATTGCCAATACTTTGGAGAACAGTATTTTAGAGCTTAAATTTGGTCCTAGCGCAAGTCCTCAGCCATATTTGGACTTTGGTGCACCATTTGATACGAAGTCCAGTCCCTCAGATTCTTCCAAGTCAACTCTGATTTGGGCACATGCAGCACAGCTGTATCTAGCAGTTGTGGTTTCTGGCTGGCAACTGTCTAACCCAGAACTTCGGGCTGGCGTTGCTCAGATCATCAAACTGCTTCATACTGTGCCTTCATACCAGTTACGTGCTCTCGCCTGGCCGCTGTGTGTCGCTGGCTGTCTAGCGCTGGAATCGGAGGAGTCGTCCTTCATGGCTTTGTTCTCAAATCAAGGCAAGATTTTCACCGCTGGGGCATTGGATGATGCAAGACATATCATGGAGAAGGTATGGCAGATTAGGCCAACGCTGAAAGCCACAACTTGGAATCTCGCATCTTGTTTTGGCATCTTGGGAACCCCCACTCTGCTTGCCTAAACAACGCATTTGGTGAAAAGAAGAATACTTTATTTCTCACGTTTACATCGCGCTACAGTACCACACCATCCTCATGTCTCTTCATAGTATGGGCACCAATACCCAATCTACTGCTGGTTTCTTTATTTGCCCTTCCAAGCACCAACGATTTCTTTGATGGTCGCCGTGGTGATCTCTGGAAATTGCTGGTTTAGGGATCCTTCTTTCGGAACATTCATGGCGCCATTGAGAACCCATAAACCGAACTTTGACAGCAAACCTGCAAGTAGTGGCTTCGGAAAGAAATCATAAGCGTATCGGTGGGATGGAAGCTCAGTGATCTCACCGCGCTGAAGCTTCTCGACTGGATCATAAGTGATGTTGAACTTGGACCCTGCTCAACTTAGTTCTCTTTGCTTTTTGCTCAGGCAGGATGCTCACCAGTAACCTCCTCAGCAGTTTGAATCAACTGACTTAATGTTGCGTTTTCACTATAGCAGTGCAAAGCTTCGGTCCACTTTGGCAAGCTCATCGCTGCAACAACAAATTTCCCCAAATCCTTGGTGTAGGTAAAGGAAATTATTTCATCACCGGTGGTGCCAGGAATCGCAGCCGTCTTGTTAGATATGTCTACGGCGAATACAAGTGGAGTGAGATAGGTCTCAATGTGAGGCATTCCATAGTAGTCGAGGAAGAGTCCGTTGTGAATCTGCGTCCATTCAAGATCGGTCTTGCGAATAGCCTCGATACTCTGTTCTCGAAAAGTATTGAATGGTAGCCACAGAGACCTAACAGACAGAGATGTTAGCAACGAATTTCTTGCTAGTCCAGTTCTCAGCCTGTTCTTTGTTGACTACTCACTTGTCTTCGGGTGACGCAGTGCCCCAATTGCTCAACACAAAGCGCTTTGTGGAGGATGACTTAGCTGCCGCTGCAACCAAGTTGGCCTCTGCTTGCGCTGCTTCTGGATGAATCATCGCGATAGTGGAAATCACCGTGTGAACATCGTTCGCATCCAAAGTTTTGGTGAGTTGCTCCACATTGTTGTAGTCAACAGCGAACACTGGAGTAGCACTGCCTCCATCAGGGACCTATTTCTACTGAGCCCTTACATCATGAATGTGATTAGCCACGGCATGATTGCTTACTTTTCGAGCAAGCACAATCACATTGTATTTCCCGTTCTCTTTGAGCGCGTCTACTATCGTCTTGCCTACATTTCCTGTCCCTCCAACCACTGCGATAGTGGCCATAGTGTACTTTTTAAGTGATGGAACAGATAGATATATTGAAGGAAGATAAAATGCTGATGGATGGTCTCCCCATGAACCATAGTTTCGCTGTTCTTATACACGCTCTCCCGGAGCAACATTTCGACCGTCTGATCGGGGATTTGTAATTGAAAGTGAGTTCGGTGTTAAAGTCTTTCTTGTGCGGCAATAGCATTAACCAACTTTGCGCTGCAGGTTTCCATCGCTGCAATCGGGTTGTATTACGAGGGCTGCGCCCTGGCTAGCGGCGATACCTGCTAATTTAGCTCACGCACTAGTCCCAAACAGAATACCCGCGCGGACTGCTCAATATGGAATCATGCATCGTGAATCACCCTTAGTTCGTCACTGTCGTCACACCTCAAAGGTAATCTCGGACTCTTTTACTCGACCGGAGTCTACAATTCGCCGTAGTATCCATATTGTTCGTGCTGCATTAATCAGCTGTCGCCGAGTCCACATTGTGGTCTGGTCTGCCCTTGCATTCTCACAACGCCTTGTCAGTTCCGGTGGGGATAAGGCAAGCGGACAATATCCTGCGGACGGATTTCGGTTTCCTTTCACACTGCCATGGTGAGAATATGTACGACAGCCAGGTGATAGCCATAGCTAACATGTCATCATGAAGAGAATGTGAATTTGAGCGAAGCAGCCTGGGAATGAGAGCACTAGAATGGGCCTCAACACTTAAAACCCATGCCAAAAACATGATTGCAGTGGTTATCTAGCCATCCCCAATAATATTGCTATCAATTGACGATCCCCCAGTGTCTGCTCATGAGAGTTTTGTGCGAGCTAAGCTTACTAAGACGGCCATAATTTCATTACGTCAATGGAAAGTGAATAACGTTTCCTTAAATCCATGTAATGGAGAATTCAATAGTAAGCACCTAGGAACAGGCATTATAACAACTTTTGCAGCAAGCTGTGAGACTTTTGAGGCTTAGGAGACTTATGGATTACACCTATTGGGAACAATGATATAATCCAAGGGAGCCTCCATCATTGTATTGAGCGAATTCAGGTAGAGAATGAATGGGCTAAATGAGAAGAGGTAAATGAAATTCTTAAGGAAGAAGATGAAAGTCAAAAAATGCAGCAGAAGAAACCTCAATCATGTTCCGCCGAGGCTTATATTTGTCTAACATCTAACGTGCTGAATGCCATTTTCACAAATATCGAGAACTTGGCTCACTTTGAGTGTACAGCAAATATGTAAATATAGTTGTCTTTATCCCTTTTACTTGCGCCAACTTCCCTCGACGGTGGCAGTCAGATGATGGACAGGCTTGATGTTGGAGTAGTTGACAACGTCGTCAAACACAACTTTCGACTCAGATGATTCCACAGCCTTTCTTGCACCTTCAAGATTCTCCCAAGTACAGAATGCACCAATAGAGAATACCGACATTGTACCATTGCTTGGGGCCGTAAACTTCAATACCTGCCACTCCAACAGCCCATACGGGCCCCATTTCTCAACGACCAGTGGCATGTGAACTTTGATATAGTAATCGATATCAAACCAAGCATCTTTATCATTGGTAGAGTAGAGAATAGTAGTATTGGCAGGCATTTTTGGGGGGTACGAATGAATATCCTAGCTTAGTCTTTTTGTCAGAATATGGACTCATGAACGGCTGGCCAGATATGGTTATGCCTTGGATATTACACTCACAAATGTTCAATATGTTTAATGCGTTGAAATATTGAAAGTGGGTCGTTTTATACGATGAAGGTGAAGAAGGACGAGGTACATCAAGGCAGTTTCAGAATTTATAGCGTAGTTAATTAACCCTAGCTACGCGAGTTGATTGTCATCATTCAGGAGTAGTGGAACTACACTTCCAAAAGTCTAACGTAATCAAGCTGACCTATCCGATTCTAACATTCTATTACTATATCGTAGTCGAGTTCTAAGAAAACGTTGTGCATGGGCAATCGACCATTGTGATCCAATAGATAGAGCGTACCTTGGTAGCGTAATCTAGCTGTTCAATCGGCGGAATAGCTCCACTACGATTACCAAAACGCGGAACGAGTTTTTACTGAGCCAGCAACACTATTTTAAGTACTCACATGAGAAACTGCGAGTTGAGAACTCTCAAAACTTTTTGTCAGCGACTTTAAAGCACGTGCCACTTGGCGCGGAAACTACCCGCTCGCTTACGGTGTCCATCCCAAAGGGGAAAGATTTAGACCTGATACGATTCAGGCCTTGTGGCTGGTTAGTGATCTTGAAATGCCGGCATGAGTAATTGATCTCCTTGTGTCTATAAATGCAGACCTCGGTCCGCAACTCTCACACTACATTCTAACTACAAGTCAATCAAAGGAAAAGCCCTCTCAGTCTCATATTTCGCAAGAAGTAGCACACCTGTGATCCTCTACAATGACTATCAAAACAGTTGCAGTAATTGGCGTGCGTATCCGTTCTCTATGGTACCAGGTGAAATACTAATCAAGATTCCAAGGCCTCGGGGAATGTTGGTGCCCCGTTGGTGACCGCACTTTTGGCAGCCGGTTTCATCGTAACCGCTGTCACTCGTGAATCATCCACTTCAACCTTTCCAGCCGGCGTTGCAGTGCGCAAGGCAGACTTATCTTCTGTGGAGGCCCTCGTTAAGGCCTTTGATGGTCAGGACGCTGTTGTGGCGACTGTTGCAACGACCACCGCTCTGGGGGGCCAAAACAATCTTATCGATGCAGCGGTTGCCGCAGGAGTGAAACGTTTTATTCCCTCCGAGTTCGGGCTCAACACCCGCATACTAGACGGTGAGGTTCTTGGGAGCATGTTGAAGGGCAAAATTGGGGCAGTGGACTATCTGATCGAGAAGGCAAATGCCAACCCAACCTTCACGTGGACGGGGATCGCAACGGGCTTGTTCTTTGACTGGGTATGATTCTTAATTATCTGGAAATATATCCTACTAACACTGAGAAAAGGGTTTGGATTTCGGTACCTTTGGGGTGTCTTTCCCCAGCAAGTCCATCACTGTCTTCGACAGCGGCAATGAGAAAGTTTCGGCATGCTCCCTTCCATTTATAGGTCGAGCTGTTGTGTCCGTATTGCAGCATGAAGTTGAGACAGCCAACAAGTATCTAACCATCGCTGAGTTAACCGTCAGCCAAAATGAGATCCGTAAGGCCCTGGAGGAGGAGACCGGGCTTGCGTTCACGGCCACGAATGTTGGCACTCAGGACATTGAGAAAACAGCACACGAAAAATTGAGCAAAGGAGATCACAGCTCTTTCATTGACTTCTTGTTGGTTTATAATTTCCGTGATGGAAATGCGCATGCAATGAAAGAGGCGGACTTGGCGAACAACACATTGCAGCTACCATCCACAAACTTGAACGAGGTAATTCGTGATTACATCAAATCAAAGAGTACCTAGTGTTAGCTTGTTTCATGATCTGATACATACTTCTTGTGGACTTAGAATTTACAAAACATCCTCTTTCCTGTAGTCTGTTTCAACACTCCAGCAGTATGCTCCCTATAGCCACTTCTAACCACAATGCCTCAATGATGCAACGTGCACCGCTGTTTGCTATTCAAAATTTTATGCTATCGGCCTAAATATAATCATGAGGCAAGAGCATCTCAAAGGAGCCTCCAAAGTCAAACAGTAAGACATTTCTAAGACGTCAGGCATGTTGAAATACATACAGACGTTCCATCTTAGCGAAATCAAAAGTGTCACCTTTAATTCAATCTGAAGGCAATGCTCTGCATAGTATCACTATGATCATAGACAAATCTTGTGCGGAAATCCTAATTTGTATTCGACAGAAATGAATTTGAACGTTAAAGGCGCTATGGGAGAAGATAAGAAATTACAAGGTCGACCCTTAATCAATCCAAACACCTTCGCCTAAACTCACAATGTCGTCTAGAATGGTTCGACCGTAGCTTTTGATCCTAGCAGCAGTAGACTCTAGGTTATCACGCTTAGCTGCTGTGGCAGGTATTAACTGCAAAAATTCATGGCCATTATCCTGAGCTATCACGTTCCCTGATCTCAGAGAACCTGAATCTAGCCCCAAGATTGTGACATAGCCCACAGGCGAGTTGGTGACTGCCACAATATCACCCGCTTCAAATGGCGCTGCCGTAAGTTGTCCTTCTCCAGCACCTTTCCAACTAGCTCGAGCAGCAACACCGACGACGTCACCCGTAGTGGCGTTGAGGTGGAATACGGTGACAACAGCTTGATTCAACGACTGCGACAGGGTCCATAGACTCTTCTTAGACGCAGAAATAGCAATCGATGACGTGTGGAATTGCAGATTCTCCAGTGAGGACGGTAGGAGGTTGTAACGTGATGGAGTCAAGGATGCTTTTCGATGTAGTCGTGCGCTTTCTTGCAGCGCTACGGCAACCAGTTCATTCGAATCCCTTGTGACGATATATACCCAATCGGTAGCGGGATGCGATACAATTTGCGAGGCGCTGCTAACGTTTGCAAAGTAATCAGTTCGAATAATACTTTCCAGGTCTGGAGTCTCTGTAATGCGAAAATTGGTGATCGAGGTCGGAGAAGATGCAGAGCGTGAGTTTAGGGCATGCAAGTTATGACCACTAGGGCTCCAAGCTAGTGAATGTATATCCGCAGCAATTTCCCTGGAACGTATTTTAGTATAGCCGTCCGGTGTGATGCCAAAGAGTACGCTGCAGACACCCGTGCTGGCAGTACCCCATATCCCAAGATTCTGAGTTGAGGAGCTGAGATGAAGGGATTGGAATTTGGTTGTGTTGCCTGCATCTTGTCAGTGTACTGTAGCCCTGCAGAGTTGAATGCTCATCCTAACATGATGGGGGTATCTCCGTGGTCCCTTCGTTGAGTAGCTCATACGTGGACGCTATTGAGTATCGTGTCAATGTCCCATCAGATGGTCGGCTGCTGAATAGGTACGTCTTCGTGTGCTAGTCTAACAGTCAATTACCAGCTAATATTTCAATGCGCTGGAACGAACATCAAGCGCTAGTGACGGCGAAGCTCCCGCCGCATCTCGACCTTGGATCATATACACCAATCTCGACTCATCGTCTACTTCCAGCGAATACAATGCTTGTCCATCCATTGTTCCAACAGCAAGGTGATGTCTCAGCGACGACACGCATGTCGCCAGGAGTGCGACTCGACAGATACTCAACATGGTGACCTATAGGACGGTCAGCAAAGCCAATATCGATGAGATAACATGGAGGCAGCGGGCTTCGAAAAGTTTCGGGTCGCTGAAAGCATTATAAGTGTGCCATTTACAGTACTATACAATGTAATTTGAGTGTGGGGTGCAGCTAATCTGCAGGGTTACAACGTGTCGTTTGCCCAATATGGCAGAATGTATTCGGCGCATGAAACCATGCCGGCAGATCGTACCATTAAGCAATGCTCAGGAAGTACTACACCTTGGCATTAATTCTTCGTTGGTCGAGTTTGCAGTCTTGAAGAATGCTTAAATCACCCCATAGTAACTCATGCATACTAGAATCCATTCGCCTGTATCTCAGCGTCCGGCTAAGCCAAGCCTCGGCAAATGTTGATCATCTTTAACTTACCTTGCAGTCGGTCATTTACATGCTTCAACTTCGAACCAATGCGGGCAGGCTCTCATGGGGCTTGATACTTGTGACTATGGCTTGGAGAAAATTCCTCTTCGAAAATTGGAATACTGCTTTTAGAAATAGAGCTTGTGTTATAGGCAATCATCTACGGCCAAACCATGCAGACTTCATTAAAACCTCGCAAGAGATGCGGCCACGGTAGTATGGGCTAATGGTGGGGTTTATCTAAAGCATATGCCAGATTAAATTGCTAGCTTCGCGCAGAAAGAATACACAATAAGAACTTGCGAGCGGAATTGCGCAACGCTCGTGATCTCAACAATTTCACTGCACAAGACATAATATTGCAGGTCAGATTTCACGACCTTGTGACTGCTGGATATTCTAAACGCCTGAGAGAGAGAGTTGGTGAAAAATAGAAGTAGGGAAATAGCGCAAGAATCTTTTTACATGAGCACGTTCAATCCTTTATTTCAACGTCCAGTGTGCACTAAAAAGAATAAATTCCAGTATTGCAGAAGCGTGCATCACTCATTTCCGCGTACTCGTGTTGGTTGGTGAAAATCAGGGCGTTCGCAGGAGTGAGTGACAATTATGGTGAGATTAAGTGGACAACACTTTGTACCAAGCATGGTAGGGTCAACGACCGATTCCTGAACTGGATGTCAGCATCCTCTACCAAGCCTTGAAGGATTGACTTGACTCCTTTCATATTGCGTAGATAAGTGAAGGATTCAGGCCTTATCCAATGGATCGAAATCCTTGTCGGAATGCATACTGTGTTTCTAGAAGGTCGAGGGGGTGGCGCCCGTGTGCAGCTTGGCAGCCTAACTATCACAGGAAGCTGCAATTGTAGTAGGAACCCGCCGGAACATGGTTTAACAGTTCTCAAGGCCAAGATCAAATACAAGACAAGTATATAGGAGCAAAGTCGCATGTACTAAGCCATGCAAGATAGACAATCTTGATCTATTTAGTACGCAATGCGGCTCTCCAATTTCGTCATCTTCTTGCAAGTCTCCTCTGCATTTGCGAAGACTTGTCCATTCCTTGGCTCCGTCTTTCCGGCCCCCAAACTTCTCTCCACCTCTCCAACTTTCCAATCCACTCTCTCAAGTATCCGTGCTAGCATTGAGACCGCGTTATCCACCGGATCTAGCTCACATGGCCCTCTCGATCCCGCTGGCACATACTCAATTCAGATTTTTTCAACGGCCGATGAGACACCACTGTTCGACTTTCACCGACGTGGTGAAGGTGTGGTAGGAAATCGATCTATTGATGGCGATTCAATTTATCGCATTGCAAGTACAACAAAGTTAATCACAGTGTACATGCTCTTGCTTCAAGCGGGCGATGGCATCTTAAATGACGTAGTTCCAAAGTATCTGCCCGAGTTGGCTGGTAAACAAAATTGGGATGAAATCACGGTTGGCGCATTGGCTGGGTACGTTGGGGGGACTGTGTCAGAATGTGAGTGCCTAGGCATCTATCTTGAAAATGTTAGAAGACTCTCCGCTGACTCCATGTGTTACAGTATTTGACACTGATCCACTCACCCAAGGAAGTATTGGTGACTTCTTTCCTGAGGCTTTCCCACAATTAAACAAAGATGAGGTATCGCCATGCGCCTACAATCAATCCGGATGCACGCGCGAGATCTTCTTGAATGCGCTGGCAAACCGAAGACAGACTTATCTACCAAACACAACCCCAGGATACAGCAATGCCGCTTTCGCAACACTGGGACTTATTCTAGAGGCAATCACAGGGCGCTCATACGGTGAAGCCTTGCACAATTTACTTGCCCGTCCGTTGCATCTTACTGGAACCACTGATGCGACTCCCTTGAATTCCTCGCGGGGAGTTATTGTCGGCAACGAAGCAGCCTCCGGTTGGAATCTAATTCTTGATGGTGCGGGCACAGGCATGGGGGCCATGTTCTCCTCTCCAAATGATCTTTCTGCTGTTGGCCGCGCGATTCTGTCCTCTTCCCTGCTCCCACAGAACACGACACGCGCATGGTTGCAGCCCACTGCCTTTACGTCATCGCTGATCGGCGCCGTTGGGAGGCCATGGGAGATCTTCCGGGCAGTGCAAGGACCCGCAGAGAACAACCGTGTTACTGATCTTTATACAAAAAGCGGTAATGTAGGGGGATACGGCTCGATTCTCGTGTTAGCTCCAGATTATGGTGTCGGCTTCGTTGTGCTGCATGCTGGCCAACGGGGTCGTGTGCCGTTCGAACTCTCAGGTTTGATTGTGGATGAGTTGCTGCCAGGGCTAGAGGAAGCAGCGCGAATCGAAGCAGACCAAGTATTTGCAGGCACTTACATCGCTCCTAATGGGTTGAATTCCACACTCGTACTGTCCACAACATCGGGCGTACCCGGTCTGAGTATCGACCAATGGATCAGCAACGGTACCGATGTATCGATGATTCTTTTCGGATCGCCTCGTCCTTTTCAAGTGTATCCCACTAATATCAAGAGCGCGGATGGTAGACAGCAATCGTGGCGTTCAAGCTTCATCTTCCTTGAGGACACGGGGCCATTCTCTGCTTGTCCTTCATGGGTTGTGCTTGACCGCCCTAATTATGGTATCTACGGCCTAGATGAATTTATCTTCCATTCTAATACGGAAGGGAAAGTTGTTGGGGTTGAAATCAAAGCGCAGAAAATTGTACTAGAGAAGGCATAACTTCGTATCAGTACAGAAGTGCTGTATCTTCAATACTTTAACCATTATATCAATATTACCCTTTGGTAAGTGGAAGCTTATTTGTTCTAATCGTGTTCAGTATATGAAGCAGCAATTGAAACTAACATTCTCAAGGCATCAGGCGTTGATATAAACTGGCACAACATGGTCCGCACGAGCTGTTTCAATGGTTCATAGACATCATTGATTAACACATCTCTAACCTAGAAGTGATGGACTAACGTCTCGGACAAAGACAATATATCAGGGTCTTGACGAAGCTTTCGTGATTCAATAAACTCTATCTTTCTCAAATCTTAAGGATTTGAGGGGTTTCCGCCCAGGTAATTTGGTTCTGAATTTCACTGGCAGTTTGCCTGTGAACATAAACCCAACCCAACTTCTACCCATTGTAATGGAAATGCCAAAATTCCCTACTTTTTTATCGCTTAAGATCTGTTAGCAAGCTCGATAGCCTCTTGGATGACCTCATCAAGCGTTACCGCCGGCAACCCAAGCCTGCTATTCCATACTTGTTGTTCGTTTTCATAATCATAGCCTACATCGACATCAGCCACGAAGGTAATTGCAAGGATCTTGAACGTCGAAGCAACATCTCCATTGTCGAAGGCAGCTCTTAGAGTCTTGATCTCCCGCTCACTTTCTCTTCTTTCTATGGCCCACTTCTCGCCTGTTTGCTTCTCCAAAGCTTCCACTATGTCTGTGGAGTTGCTCGTAAAATCGTTCAAGAATACCTGCTTATTCGCGGTCAAGTCTGGATTGAGAAGCGCCTTTGCTACGGCGCGGCCGGTGTTGGTGGAGGTGGTAACGGCGAAGCGATTACGGCCCGAATCGTATATTGTCGCCTTGCGACCCTTTACGTCGATAAATAGGAAGTTTCCCGATTTTCTGGGATCGAGAGCCCAGTCCAGCCACGAGCCACAGCTAATGGATGTCCATGTCAAAGAGCTCTGCTTCGCCTTCGCGATCAAATACTCCAGCATCGCACCTTTGCGATCATAAACCGGAACAATTGATCTTGCTCTATGATCAAGGTTGTTCGCTCCGTATTCTGAGGGAATAAATCGTTTCACGCCCGCAGAGACTGCCGCATCGATCAAGCGGAATGCAAGGCCGTCGTTACCTTCACCAGTAATTACTGGTAAGGTAGATATCGCGGAGACGACGGCATCCTGGCCTTTGAACGCCTCTGTAAGTTCCGCGACAGTGAAGTCATCTGAGACTTTCTTGACAGGGATGCCGGGAGGAAATGTGGCTGATGAGCTGGCCCGCGAAAGTACTGTAATGTTGAACGCTCCTTCGTCTACGAGCGCTTTTAGGATTGGTGCGCCAACAGAGCCAGATGCTCCTGCGACAATGACGTTTTTGATAGAGGAAGTCATAGTGCCGAGCTGCGCGACTTTCGTTTAGCACGAGTTGAAAAAGTTATGTTGATTAGTCTCGTTACTCGTGAGTGGATGGGGATTGTTGTGCCGTTCGCGAGTTTGTTGACGGTTTGGAGTCTAGCTGGCCTGGAATTGGTTGTTGTGAATAATTAAGAGATATTGCTGTGTATAAGCTGTTAATAGCTGTATGTTGGGCCTGTCTTTATACTTCTATTACGTCTCACCGAAGCTTCTTTATAAGCATGCCAAACTTACTCGCTCAATATCATACAGGCCCCGAAATAGGAAAACATAGATTGACTTCGACAAGCCTCTGCATCGGCCGTCGCAGACGATGGATCTGCCAGGCAAGTGTCATGAATTAATATCGAAAACCGCGAGGTGTTCTCTCGTAGCATCTATCACGCCTGATGGCAGGACAGGTTAGCGGTTTACGGTCTTAAGATGGGCGATGGCTTAGTAGGATGTTGCTAGAGACCAAAACAGGAATATTGACGAATCTAGTATCGGCCGCCGCATATGAAGAGGAAACTGTGCAGTCCAGTAATCGTACGCTACTCCACACGTAAGCAGCAACATTTGTCGGATGATCTTTAGAATAGTTTGGAACAGATGGATGAGAGACCTTGAGAGTGTAATGATGCAGCAGCCAGATATTGTTCTTTACCACGATATGTGCATGGATGACAAGTTTGTAGGAATTCCATGACCGGGTGCATGGCTGAATTGACGTTTCGTTCTGCACAGAAAACGGGAGCGCTACAATACAGAAGATCAAAAGCACACACACGTGAATCACTTTTAAATACATCAGAAGAACCTAAAAACTGAACTCAGTCAAGACCCTGAGAACACCTGCATCTGAGAACACCCGCATTTCGTGTTGTCAAATATCCGACTACTGACGAAAGTGGGGCTGAAGAAAGTGGGGTCGGCTGCGCCTCGCATTCTCACCTCCATCGCCCATCCCTGGCAACTTCGGAACTTCATTTCATCATCAATGAACTGTTCAAGTCATAACCCGATATCGGGTTCGTTTGAAGAAGCCTATTAAGCGATGTTGTTTGCCCGGGCGCCGCGGTGGAACTATGCTTGTCACGGAGCAGAGGACTTTTCCGAACAATATCCACTCTGCACGACACACAAAGCCGAAAGCGAACGGCCATGCACGATAACAGAACCACGATCAATGCCTTACGAACAAGTACCAGACACAAAAACGGCTTGGATATTTCATCCTTCATTCCGTGCTGAGATGACTCCATAGTGGAACCGTTTTTGTGTTCGTGAAATGCCCGCAAACGCCTGCAACCTTGTAAGACACTGCTAAGAGTCCACTACAACTAGAACTCCCTCCGTTCCATATGTTTCCATCATAGAAGTCTCTCATATCGCGTTTGTCACAGTGTGTGACGAGGGCTCTCCAGTTCTACCTTTGATGGTTTCAGATCGGGTCACAATGTGTCTCCATGCAAACTAAGCATGTCGAATACCTGACCTCACATTCTGCGCTGTCCCCAACGCAGAGCAAGTCATGTCGTTCGCCTCCATGCCATAGCCGTCCTGTTCCCTACCTTTCCTTTACGCATTACGCAGTCTCCATTTCCTCGGTTCTAGTCCGGACCCCTGCCTCTGGGTGTACCACGAGAGCAACCCGATATCCACCAATTAGGACCCTTCGTAAGGCCGAGCTCAGCCCTCTTCTCTCCAGGTGCTGAGTGAGATACCAGGAAGTGGGTCTCGATATGTAGTAAATTTCGCCGCATCTGCGCACGCTGGGACTACATCTCATGTCAAGAAAGCGGTGAAGTGGCGTCGCCCGAAGAGCCTCAAACAAACACAAACCCCTGATGCGCACATTACCTAAGCTGTACAACGAGCTGAATCAACATACACCTCGCAAATTGGCCGGAACAGGCTACTAAATTCATATCGTAGTGCTGGCCCAGCGCGTTCATCGATTGCCACCAAAGATTTGATTTTCCAAACGGGTTCGGTGGTGGCTTATCAGATTCCGACAACCGAACAAGGTTCTCTCATTCCACAACATAATTACCAGGGTAGGAATGATCTCACCTATCTTAATGTCTCATTGACGAATCGTATCACTCATTGCGGGTTACGAAGTCACGATCCATGCGCCTCGGCGGTTAGAGCTTCTCGAACCTGAAGTCCGCGACGTTGTTGGAAGCATCAGGCACGACGTGGCGGTACAACTCAACTATGGGCCATAATTTCTATTCGATAAGTCTTCTCGGTATGATCAATTCACAGAAAAATATCTTATGAGCCGTATCAATGGCCTTGCGTACGTGGGGAGCTTTAATTTTCAGACCTAAGAGGTAACAGCGACCCTTCCGAGACTCCGATCATCTTCTACTGTATCACAAACTTTGAGGCCTTTTACGTCAAGTTTCATTACCACGATGATAGTTCATGCTATCAGTGTGAAGGGAGGCAAACCGCGTATGTCTGGGATTTAAGGCCGGCCCCCAAAGATTATACTCTCCACGGAAGACAACGTAGGATGATTCCTAGGCGAATACATCTTCATGACGTGTCTAACAACATAACATTCAGGCTCTCCATGGTACAGAAACGGCACTTCAGTCTCGTGGTTGGTTGCACAACCTCTGCTAAAGATTTTACCACATTGCACCAATGCACCTCCCTCCACTGTGCCGAATTCCATTGGCGTGAATCACGGAAGGTAGCCTCAAAGCTGCTTTGTTTTCTATTGACACGAATCTCAATGCCTTGGTACTGTTGTAATGAGTTGGCCCCCTCAATATTTGCGCAACAAGACCATCACATACTTCATACTCACAATCGGGCACCCTCACCTTTTGTCTTGTTGAAAAAATATATGCCGTCAACGTATTTTGATTAACCAAATGATTGGGCTTCTTTGTTTGAAAACCCGGGACTAGGCGTGCATAAAGCGTTGGTCTCAGGGGTAGTGGCCCCGACGTCTCGGACTGATTCCTCTCCTGCAGGGCCCTAGTGCAGCGCTTCCAGTCTAACACCAACGCTATACGCTCAAGAATGTATGCATGCGCAATGTGCTTACCATCACGAGCCTCCACACCCTCCATAAACCTCCGGTGCTCAGCACCATACAAACTTTTTCAAGTCAGCGCTAAGGCCGATCTTTGAAGATAGATGCACGGTGTCAGACTGCACTTACCTTCGAAGTTTCCAGGGATGCATTAACGACCCGCAGAGCGTGCGATATCATCCTCTCCAAGGCAGGAACAAATTCGTCCACGAAAATCGACCACAGGATCCCACGCAGTAGCACACCGCTTCTTCTCGCCTTGAACCGAACTTTGCATATTTTCCAGTGCATGGAGTTCCTCTTGTCTGTGACTAGGCGGTATTTAAATACAATCGGCACAGCATCATCGACTTCAACCCTAGCATCTTCTACATAGATATGGCTACACCTCCAAACGCTTTGATTTCCAGTTTGGACCCCGAAGAATCTCGGATGCATCCGGATCATCAACACTCTGGTGGGGCCATATCATCATCACCATCTTCCGAAACCCCCCCTATTCCACCAACTAGCAGGTCTCGAGCCCCTCTCTCGACTCTCCTCGTGTTCGCTGCCCTTAGTCTCTCAATCTTCCTCGTCGCACTCGACACGGTGCTCATTCCCACTGCTCTACCAACTATTGCCCTCACCTTTCATATTCCGGATTCATTCTATGCATGGACTGGGTCTGCCTACCTCCTAGCCAATGCCGCCTCAATTCCCTTCTGGGGAAAGCTTGCCGATATCTTTGGACGAAAGCCCGTGCTCCTCACTGCCAACGTGATCTTTCTCAGCGGAAGCGTCGTATGCGCCATCAGTTTCAGCGCGCCTATGCTGGTGGCAGGGCGCACAATTCAAGGACTTGGTGGGGGTGGTATCGTAGTGTTGGTCCACATCTGCGTCAGCGACTTGTTTAGTATCCGTGATCGATCCTTCTACCTAGGCGTTATCGGGGCCGTTTGGGCCCTCGCATCTGCTTTGGGTCCAGTGCTTGGTGGAGTTTTCGCAGAGCGACTAAGCTGGCGGTGGTGCTTCTATATCAACCTGCCAATCATTTCAGTTTCCATTGCTGTGCTTTACGGCATGCTCCACCTTCACAACCCACGGACTTCACTCCCGGCCGGTCTCGCTTCCATGGATTGGCTTGGTACCTTCACTATTGTCACTGCCACTATTCTTCTGCTTGTAGGACTTCAGATTGGTGGTACTAGCTCGTATTCAGCACCACCTGTCGTTACTCTTGTCGTTCTTGGTTCCTTAGTGTTCATCATATTTCCGGTGGCTCAATGGTGGGAAGAGAAGCGAGGTATAAACCCTATAATGCCTCTGCGTATCTTTCGAGATACGAGCAACTTAAGTGCGTTAGGCGTCCGCGCATGTGACGCACTGGTTTTCAACTCCATTGCATACTTCCTGCCGCTCTACTTCCAGATCGTGCTGGGAAGTAGCCCTTCGACAACTGGGTTGTATATGCTGGCTATTGCAATACCACTAGCAATTGTTTCATTCGGGTCTGGGCACATTATCGAAAAGACTGGGCGTTTTCTTGAAGTTCTACAGGCTGGCCTGTTCCTCATGACAATTGGTATCGGACTTCTCATCTCCCTTTCGAAACTGGAAAATATCGGTAAGATCATTGGAATTTTGATCATCATAGGGGTTGGCTTCGGTCCAAACTTTGGCGCCCCACTTATAGCCTTGCAGACGCGTATACAAGAGACCGATATTGCAACCGGGACTGCAGCTTTCGGCTTTGTGCGCATGATATCTGGTGCCATTGGGGTCATTATAGGCCAAGTTGTTTTCCAGCTCTTGATGGCACCGCACCTCCAGACCTTCGTTGACAATGGTATTCGGACCGATATGGCCCATCAACTCGCAAATGGTGAGGCTATATCGCAAGCTAGTACCATTTCCGGGCTCCCACGCGCACAGAGGATGTTGGTTCGGCACGGTTTCATGGGCGCTCTCAGAGGAACATGGATTTTATATACTGCCGTCAGTGGTCTAGGCCTAATAACATCTTTCGGTATTCAAAGATCGAAGTTACATCGTGAAGCAACGGAGCCTGGGCCATCGAAGGGGACAAAAGCAGATGAGGAGTTACCGAGAACCTCCAAGACTGACACTAGCGTGTTAAAGCACTGAAATTTTTGGTCTTCAAATCAGAAAATGACTTGTAAGTGTCAATCAAGGTTATAGGCAACAAAAGTCATTACTTCAACGTTGGACACATTCTATTGGTGCCTTGCTACTATAAGCTGCAGTTGATATTTAGAGTTCCGCATCAAAACCAAATACTACTGCTGCCCCATGCATTTACTCCTTCATTTATGGCGCCCCACTGTACAGCTGCTGGCCGTTCTTCTTGAAGTTTGTTATAACGCTCTGACCGTTTACCCCTGTAGCCCAATCTGCAAACAGGTATGCTAGCGTTTCATTTCTAGCTTTACGACCTACAAGAAGATGCGCCGGGTTAAGGAGCGGATCATCTTCCTCATCTGTAGCAGCTTTGTAGATATTTACGCTACTTGCCAGATTACCTGGTAGTGACAAATAGGTACCCCGGTCCGTTAGCGTATATTCCTTCAACGAGATTGCTGCAGTTAAGGCCTGGATTGGAAACGCGACGAACTGATGGTACCAAGTGGAGTAAGCAAAAGCCCACGGTACCTTGATTCGTCAGCGGGAAGATTTAATTGCAATAAATTATTCTCACCTGACCTATGCTCAACCATAACTCAGACTCTTTCAGGTTGGTAGCAGACTTATCATAGCGGCTCAAAAACCGCGTAGGAACCGGAGTAGTAGCGTTGTTCAGATCTGCCGCTTGGAATAGTCTTGCAAAGATTGAACTAACTTCCAGTGTATCGTTGATATTGGCAGGATTCTCTGGTGGCCCAGTAATAATAAAATGGTCGCGGAATAGATAGTATGTATTTGGGTCGATGATTCCCTGGTCGCCCGCCACTTTTTCGGCCGCAGGAACGTATGAAATTCCTAGGTCTGCCTCACCACTTTGGAGGTTCTTGATTGTAAAAGTTGTGTCGCTTAGAACCTGTTTGAGCATGGTCAGCACAATTTGCTGGAACGAGGGTATGTACAGCAACAAGTAGAGTTCATGTACGACACAGGCAGACATTGCAACCAAAATGTTGATGCTTTGATCACAATAGAGTACTGTATGCGAACAGAATCCGATAGTCGTACGCGGCGTGACATACCCAACCAATACTGAATGGCTGTGAGCCATTCTTCACGCTTTCTTGAATAAACGCATCGGCAAGCACTGCGGCTCGTGTCAGTTGAAGACGAACAGGCAAGGTGAAACAATACTACCTTTCACTAGACCGCTTTGTCCTGCACCTCCAGTCGCAATCCGCAGCAATACTTCAGTCTTGCTAGTGTTGAAACCGCCCGTGTAAACTTCAGTTGGGTCAATTAGGCCTTGAACACCACTAATCGCAGCTGCCAATGCACAGCACAAACTAGAGATGCGTCGGCTTAACATACTGACGTGAAGTAAAAGAACTTGCAAAGTGTATAGCGAAAATTTGTTCCTGCAACTCCAGAGTGGGTGGCTACGAGTTGATCTTGCTCTTTAACCATCTCTCCATGATCGACAGTGCACGTGCGAATGTACCACTGGTGCGCTGGTACCCTTGCTGTGCTGATCATGAATCGCTGGCTGAGCGACGCGCCAGCAAATGTTCCGTACAAGGACACTAGTTCAAAGAGGCTTAAAAGTATTAGCGCTCGCATTGGTGCGATCTGTCGTTCATTGCCCGATAAGGGAACAGCTGAAAGAACACGGAACGAGAAATCTGGCTTAGCATCGTGGACAATGCACCTCTCCATCGCCGAACAGATTTATCACCGAAGAGTCTTTTCGCCAATTACAAGTGTTCGAACGCGACTGGGCCTCTCTGCCCCACACATTAAACTTTCTTCCTGGAGTAGCGGTAATTACAGCGCAGGAATCTTCAACAAAGACTTCGATTAGCTGCGGCTGAACATATATAAAGCTTCCCACGGTTCCCCAATTCGGGCGCCCAATTCCAGAGATCATTCGACACTTTTTGGGTGTGCTGTACACGATCTCCTCGGTGTGAGGTTATCCTGTGAATTTGATTGGGGCCACTGTCATTGCGGCGGACATTTTTGTCGTGAGACTATTTTGACGTTACTGGGTGATCTTAGAGCCAGAAAAAGCGATTACCAATTCGGCTTATGAAAAAGCTGCTTAATTGAATGCGGAATTTCGAACAAATATTATTGTTCTTGCAGCTTGGCCCAATTTGTTCAACACCTGTCAGTGCACTACACGTCATAAAAGTTGCCCATATTCGAACATCATGTCACCGGTTGAAGTTACTCGCCTACTATTTTCTACTTTTCTGTTTGAAGGTACACATTGCTGTATAAACAACGAAGCAAACTCTACAACTCTTCTCTACAGCTTATTACTCCCAATATTTCCTACTTAGCGCTTTCAATCATGCACCTAAACACCATGGCCCCACACAAACTACAAATTTTGGATCTAGGGCCTGAATAATAAGATCCCACTGAAATATTAGCTTCCTGTATAGCTTTGGCGTGGACATGGGAAAGGCAGAAAGAAACAACCCAGAGACTGAACAGTCTACTACTCTCGCCAAAGCAGTGGAATCTCCAACAAACGTTTAAACAATTTTGTACGAAGCCTCTTATTTACTTCAAAGCTGCGTAGCGTACAGGCTAAACTAGAAAACTTAATATAACCAATACCAATGATATCTTGTGGTCAGCAAAAGAGCGGGACGAAGATAGACGAATAGGCATGATGTTTTTGCCGATGATAATGTATAAGAGGAAGGACATTGACTGTCGACAATCAATTGCTATGACTTTGATTACTCAGACTGAGCACTCGATTCCAAATATGGTTGTCGATTTGGCTACAATATGTCGAGTTGACGCCGAGGTAAGACGATTCTTCAATGATTGGGGTAATTGAGCTGAGCCCCCGAAACACGTCACCTCTGTAGCTAGTTCCTCAACGACGGTATTTGGAGTCCTGATGTTTAATTGGTCTTCTCTGGCTTCAAAATGTCCTTTCCTCAATACCACCCAATTCTAGCATTTAAAATCACACTTTGTAGTCCTTGTCTTATCTCCTCCGGCATCACTCCACTTGCCCCGGATACACTTCGCATGCCCAACATCCTTGTCCTGGTCATTCCACTTCTCCTCTCCTACGCTGCCTCCCGAGTACG
Organism: Pseudopyrenochaeta lycopersici; assembly: GCA_003313425.1. Lineage (NCBI taxonomy): Eukaryota > Fungi > Ascomycota > Dothideomycetes > Pleosporales > Pseudopyrenochaetaceae > Pseudopyrenochaeta > Pseudopyrenochaeta lycopersici. The sequence continues at coordinate 925,422 of NHZP01000012.1, read as the reverse complement.
TGAAGTCTACCCACTCAAAATTTGGGTCCTTGCGGTTGGGATGCATCCAATGCACTGTAAGTGCGTCGCCTTTTTGGATGATGTCGGGCACTGTAGCGGTGTAGCTGTCAATGGGGTATGACTCCACGGTATCGATGCCGCTATCCCACCTAAGGAGTTTTAGTGGGTCAAATTGATATTAATTGTAAATTTGGCGTTGAGAAGGAAGGCTACCTCGTTCTTGGCATCTGTACGCCTTGCCCATCATGCAGGGTAAGCCATACCGATGCGCGGCGGTCACTTTCACGAGGCATATGCTCAGTGAGAACAATGTTGAAGCTGCACCACCCGTGCGCAGGCTGGCGTGGCGCCCTTCGCAGTGTGCTAATAGTGTTGCTATTGTTCCCTGATTCATGAGCTAGAGCAGGAATGGAGCGGGCGGTAATGACACCAGGCAGGCTTATGAAGATCATGAACATGGTAAAACGGGTACTTCTTTTGAACATAGGAACCATTTTGTACTAAACACATAGGTTTGTTTAGTGCTCTACCTTGTCGAAAACCTTAACTACGGTTAGAGATTAGGAATGTCTGAAACTTAATCCAAATATATAAATGAAAAAGAATATTAGGGTTTGGAAAGAACCACATTATCAAGTGCTTAAGTACAGCCAGGTAAAGGGGAAGTGACAATGTGTGACAAAGTGAGGTCTCAATGCTTTAGGCAGCTAGGGACTCATAGGGCAGCGTCAAAGGGTGAGTGAGTGTGCCAAGTATGAGTCCCGTGTTTATCTAGTGACACGTGAGCGCCGGTGACAACTTAAATATTCTTGAACATGAACCTGTTCATTGGTTTAGAAGTTGAATCATCCTTCAGCCAAGCTCACAGTGATATTCGCACTCACTCTGCACAAGTTGGATGAACTATTCAATGCATAGATACAACTATCGTCCTGTCTCTCCAATTGAGCAACTCGTGAGCTCAGACTTTCGAGCTTTATAACTGTACCCAAAGTGGCACTATCCAGTATGCGTCCTTCATTATCAAGGCGCGTGTTAAGAGCAAAACTTCTAGTGATGCAACTGGAATGCAGACCCGGGGCCTGTTAACCTAGCCAATTCAAAATTAGGTTAGATTTTGAACCCGGCTGAGGAGAAGATTAATATACTAAGCTATCAGTTTAATTGTTCCTCTATCAAACGGTGCGACGACAGCATAGACAGCCATGGCAATCCGAGTCAGATGTACGTCCCATCTCGTTATTGCCCCCAACATATAGAAAGTAAATTCGATCTGCATTTAAGCGGTCACTACTGTTCAGCCCAGCGTCGTTGAGAACATTGCAGAGGATATTCGTTTTGGGCCACCCTGGGCGTGGAGCTGCCAGTACAATACCTCTTGATGCCAAGCTTCTTGTTGAGATGCTACTGGATACTTCGGTTCTGTGTAATTGAGAGAAACCAGGTGGTTCTGGAATAAGAGCCGGACAAGGAATGTTATCCTCACACTTTCTTAAGGGTGAGCGGACTCTTCGGTGGCGTGTCGACAAAATTGACAGTTCTTTTCGGGGACGCAGTCGGTGTCGAAGACGTATCGTACTCGTACCATACGCCTTTCACCCTTCGATTCAGCTTCCTTGGAGGCGGGCTTATTCGATTCGCGATAGCACTAAAAGAAGCGGCAGATTGGATCGACTGCGTACTAGCTGTATCGGACATGGCCGAATTCACATTCATTTGCGACAGGGAAGTGCTGAGATCGTCAATACCGCGCATCATGGCATCACAGGTATTTGCGAGCTTTGACTGGTTCTTGGAGAGGTTTTGGACTTGTGTTGCTGTAGTTTTCATGATCTCCTTGATCTTTTCTTGTGATTGAAATGATGTGTTGGAAAGTGCAATGTAGTGCGATGCATTCTGGTCCACAAGCAGTTGCAACTTGATTTGCGCGTCAGCAATGGCTTTGATCTGAGTACTATTCGACTCGTTGATCTCCTGCATCGCTTGCAGACCGGCTGATTGCACGACAGAAAGCGCATGGATCTGCTCTGCATTGGTCTCCACAACGCCTGCCAGTCTTTCCAGGGTGTCGGTCAGCCGATCAATGGCGGATGTTGCCGGCTTCTCCACGATAGGCTTGGGCTCAGCAGCAATCGGAACTCCATTCGCAGACTGTACTGGTATAATGGCTGGTACACTCGCAGGACTATCCTGCGAGGTATAGAACCATTTATGTCGAAGTTTGAAGAATTTTGGGTCATCTCGTATATGATCTAAGTCTTCACTGTTCACGACAAAGAGCTGCGGACCTGGGCGTGCCGAACCGGCGTATTCGCATTGAACGAGGTCCCACCATTGCGAGCATACGGTGGCAGAGGCGAAGGTGAGGATGTATGGAGGAAAATTAGGATAGTCGCTCTGCGTTGGCGTGTCAGCGAGGTGGGCCAGCAAGCGTACAAGCGGGAGAAATGGGCATCCGAGCTTGGGGTCGCATACCTTCAGCGCATATGCATAAAACAAACTTTGATCTCCATCCTGCGATTCCTGCCTCTCTTCTACTGCGGCGCGATCCCGACTCTGCTTTCGCGGCGATGCAAGTGGGCCGGCAATCTTCGGAGTGTCCGCGTTCATAATAAGCCCAGCTGCGAGCGAGATGCTTGGCTTCTTTCGTGTATGGTCTGCCTTGCGCTCAGGCGATGTCTGCCTTCGACTGTGTATGCGCTTCTCAAAAATTGTCGTCGATGCATCCATGAGTGCAGTGAAATCAGGCATGCTTTTTGGTCGCGACATTGTTGGTGCTTAGTGAATGTGAGGAGAGGAAACAATGTTCGATGAGAAAATCAAAAAATGCTGCAGGTGGAACGTAAATGGACTAACAGCGTGACGACGACTCTATGTGTTTGGTCAGCTATCACAGACAATGAGCAAAGAGAGGGGATTGTGAGCTATGTTTAAAACTCTGGGGTGCAGAGTCGGCAACTGGTCACGATCCTGGTCGATGACCTCACATCCGCGCTGAGTGGCCAGGATAGGCGTGCGCCATTGCGGAGACTGTTGCAGAGCCGTTGACAAACCGTTCATGAACGACATCAGAGCCTAGGTGCGTGCTAAATTCTGTCTGACGTTTTAATCAGCTAGCTCTTTGCACTCTCGCGCATACAGTAGCGTTGCATATCAAAACGGTACCTGTTTCACAGACGGGTACCTGGCGAGCAACCGAGCTATGCTGGAGTAGCTCAGATAACATAAGTGGAATGCCATTGACATTATCTGACAGGGTGCTTAGGACCTATACCGGCGGAGTAGGGCTATTCATGTGTCTAATATTAGGTAGAGTGGAGCGTTGAATGGCGAACGAGATATATGACGTCAATGCACGTGATGGCGCGCAATTGTCGCGTTAGACGAGAAGCAGGTCCACAGCTTTCATTACCCGAGCGCTCTTAAGTATATGTTCCTCGTTACTGAACAGCTGAATCCTACGGGCTTAGTAGCAGTAACGAAACCGCTGGTTCTCTTTATCGGTCATTGTAGCCCACACCTCAGGCGACATGAAAGCACCCTCGTCCTCTTTCACGGCGCCTCTCCTTGTGTCCCTCCTCTTGTTCTCCCAGCGATAGTAAAGAAACAGCGATATCGTCACCACGGCACACCCAGCTTGTGTACCCATTACGGCTAGTTTGGCAGGACGGTAGCCGGGTGCATCGCGGGCCTGGAAAGTCTGAGGGCCGATGATGTTGCCGATTGAAAAAGACCCACTGACAACAGCGGCAGCAAAGGCACGTTTCGTGGCTCCGCTGAAGTTTGCTGCTGTCCACTGTTCCTCGTGTCAGATATATAATCAAGATTGAACGCCGTATTAGAAAGGAACGTACCGCGTATAGAACCGGTAAGGGAGCGACAACCGCATTCGTGAGGTAGATGCCGGCCAGGCAACCGGACCTGTTTGTGACCGGAAGAAATGACATCAAAGCGCCTCCCATGATGCTGCACAAGTGTTAGAACACCGTTTTATCATCAAGATAAGGTACACTCACGCTGGGATGATGCAACAAACGATCCAGAACCATCGGTTAGACTGTCTCCGGATGCCAAACCCCACAAAGAGAGTAAAGAAGATACTGACAACCCCAGACGGCATGTTCATCAATGCCGCTTGTTTAGGTTTGTAGCCCAAGTTGCGAATCAGTGTTGCTGAGTACGTAGTGACAACGCCGCTGGAGACGGATAGCTGCCACTATGTTAATATCTGATGCCTTCAAGCGTTTAACTACAACTTACCAAAATGACTGCCAGAACCATCAAGTACATCTGCGGGTCCAACAATGCCTCCAAGATCTGTCTCGGCCTGAACTTGCGACTCTGGATGCCCGTCATATTAACGCTGACATGCTTCAAAAGCGCAACCTTCTCCGCATCAGAAAGCCACCGTGCCTTCATCGGAGTATCTGGAACGCAAAGGATAGTTCCGATTCCAATAACTATCGTCACACACCCAAGAACGATGAACATGATACGCCAGCCCTGTAGTCCAGCGGTTGGCGCAACGTGCTGGAATCCGTACGAGATTGCGCCGCCCAAGATTTGCCCTAGGCCCAGTCCGCAATACCAGAATGAGAATCGTGGAGCCTGCTCGGATTTGGTATACCATTGCGAGCTGATTAGCAGCAGCGAGGGTCCAATTGTTGCTTCAAAGATGCCGAGGAAAATGCGGGACACGAGCAGAGTCTGATAATTATGCGCGGCAGCCCCGCAAGCGGTGGCTATACCCCAGAGGATTACGTTCAAGCCCAGCCATTTCGCTGCCGGTACCATTTGGAGAAAGTAAACTGTGAAGCCATTAGCGATGCATTCATGTATTTGGCACGGAGGAATGCAAACTATTGGGAACTTCAAAACAGAGCAAGCCAACGAACAAGAAGGTTGCAATGTTGGAGAACTGATTGCCTTTCAGGTTCAAATCCTTTTGGATGCCCATAACAGCCGCATACTGGTTGAAAAATCAGATGTGCGCGCCCAAATATCGCGCTCATGATTTCTGCTTACATTGAGAATGACCTTGTCGAGAAATTGCATGGTGTAGCATCCAAACATCAGTGGAACAATATGCCAATCGATCTTCCGTCGTATCGCTCGAATGTTGACGGAATCAGTCTCGATGCTTGCATCATGATGGTCGTTGAGAAAAGTCCACGCGGCATCAACGCTACTTCCTTTCGTGGGTATTGGAGCTTCATGTGCTCTTGCCGCATTGTCGGACTTTGACATTATGTCGCTTTACAACTTGTCGTGCGAAGGAAAGAGACCTGCGCATGCACGTATTCAAGGCGCGGAAGCTGCGGGCTGGTTGTACAAAAGAAATTTATTTAGCATCGTGCAGAGATACCGATAAGCGGTTGGATTGCATTATGCAAATGCAGAGCCTTTGTTATCCTGGTATACTGCAGGGCTTGGTACCACCGGGAGTTGCCGTTGTATATTACTTACGAGGGAGACTCCGCGTCTAGGCTCATCGCTGGTCGCCTTACGAAAAAAATTGTGTTCGCCGCGCAAAAAGCGGCATCCAAGAATTTGAACTTCAAATACTTCACTTTTATACTTGACTTCTCTATGTAGCCCGCGAAATCTGCTCAAGGTTTATAGCAAATTAATATGGCCCAGAATTTCTTCGTCATGCAGCTTCTATACCCATTAAACCTCTTCAAGGTCTCTTGATTAGCCATCAAAATCAAGGATCATCTGTCGTCTAGTAAGCAAAGGACTGTTCAAAGAAAGCCCATGCCAATCGTGCGCATCTAGGCATGCCTGTCTCGACGCCAGTACTGCTGGCCGCGTCCTTGCGATGACACCATCCAGGAATTGGCGTTTGTGTGTGTCGAGTGCCGCACTACCCGAACTTCGCAGCTGAGATAGGACTTTCTCCTTTAATTCAAGAACATCTACAATAGCATGATTCGCACCCTCGCCTCGGTCTGTGGATCGAACATTGAATTAGTACGGGTCTGGGGAAAGGCGACCGAAAAGCAGGTTGCGGGGGGACTTACACATCGCCATGGCATGAAAGGCATCTCCAACAAGTAGAATTTGTTTCGACGTGTGCATCCCAAAATGAGGTGGAAAGTCGCCCAGGTTGAGCTGTTTGACATCGGTTATATCGGGTATCAATAATACAAAGGAACGGAAGGGCTCGGCCCAATGTTGTGCAACACTCTTGATGATACTGATTCGCTCTTTACTTGATGAAGCAGCATTATTGTTGATGAGCCTGTCCAACGGTGACTTATTCGTGTTCCACGAGATGCAGAGTTGGTAAATATAAGTGTCAGCAGTTGGTTCGACTGTGTCCGGTGACCTCAATACTAAGACGAGAATTGTCAGCGATATGCATTTGACAGCAAGTCCGTATTACAAAGCGAAAGAATTTTCAACTTACAGCTTATATACATGAATACATCATTAGCAGATGATGTTCCTTGAAGAAAGAACGGATCTAGCTCACGAATGGGTCTTGCTTGATCTGCGGTTACTTGCAATGTAAAGCCAAACATCTGGACTGGTATCTGATAATTATCAGAGTCTTCTGGCAAGAGCGCGCGTCGTACTCGAGAATGGCTACCATCACAGCCAACAATCAATTGGCCCTGGCAAATTGACCCATCTTCGAATACAGCAGTCACCGACTCTTCCTCTTCACGGAACCCTTGAAAAGCCTTTCCCCACTAGATGTTATTTTAGTACACATTGGAAATCAACCAAGTGTGATAATCACCGGAATCGCACCTGTATGTCAATCCCAGTGGCCAGCAACGTCCGTAGTCCCTCTCTTGTCACCCTAATTCTCTGATCTTCCGATGCTCTCGGGCTCGAGGCTTTCAAAGTCCCCGTGCTAAGATCGAAGAATGGAAACGTTGATGATTCACCGCGCTCCACTGCCCCGCGATCAACGTAGGTATTAGGAAGTGACGCCAAAAGATGCTTGGGTAGCAATTGGCGCAGGGCTGGGAGGGACCAATGGAGAGTGAGACCCCAACCGACTCCTCGGGTTCGAAGATCAGTGTCGCGTTCAAAGATCTGGAATGGAATATTTAGCATGCGAAGTTGTTGGGCGAGCAGCAGTCCGCTGATGCCGGCACCGATGATGAGTACGGGCAGACAGTTTGCAGCCACGCCTTGTTCGGTCATTTTGGCAAACTCAAATCGGCACTTCAAAGAGCTTCCGCGCCATGATAGGTAGGAGAAATCGGAAGTACCGGAAAGGCTCCGCGTAGAAGTGGTGACTTCCCCTCCATGACTCAGCGCCACCCAACGGCCCGCGCCGAAAATATCGCGTAGTTCTGGGCAAAAATCCTTCGCTTAACCTCTCTATTTTGATCATCAATTCCACCAATGTATCAGTACATTATCAACACACCACAGCTCTACAAATAATACTGCTAGGTCCTAAGGTTAGCTCTCTATTATATTTAGAAGAAGCTGTGTAGAGCCGTCTAGTAGAGATAGGTTACTAGTTAGCAATTCCATAGCGTAATGTGCCTGCGAGGAGGGCTTACTTAGGTCAACAAGCTCGTACACCATCTTACCAGCGAGAAAGGTAAGCTGATAGGAGGACACCAGACCCGACTGCATAGAGCAAAGAGACGGTAAGGATGCATTACATCTAGCCTCGTCAACCAGAAGGAGCGTGTAGGAGCCAGGAAGCCTCTGCTCTGTGCCTATCCTTACAGCCACGGCAGGGTCTATAGTAGCTATGAGGCCTACGTGTTAGGGCCATATTATTATATACAGTATAGATAGTAACTCACGCTCTACTAGGATACCAATATCGCCACTAGCAACTACCGTGTTAAATTCTATAGTAAGATTATCTATAGCCATACCTCTTACAGACTAAAAAAGGCTAGCCAGCAGAACTATACAATAAGTAAAGTATATTTTAGTAGGTAAACGTAAGAGGAGATAGACAGGTAAGTAGGAGAACGGGGCGTTACGCTAGGTAGGTAAGAAAAGACAAAAGAAAAGAAAAAGGGGCACAGCAAAGCCAAAGATAAAGGAAATACAGTAGAGACAGATGCTAAAAGAGCGTCAGTTTTTTATAGCCGTTACCTCGCTGCTGTATATCGCATGCGTACTTAGTGTAAAGCGCAGCATAAGGTAAAGACAGCATACCTAACGCTAGCGTTTCTCTACATCCCTACTGCATTATGCAAAGACCTTAGTTATTAACAAAACAGCATAGCAAGAATAGCTAAACGTCTAAGTAACTAGCATATTAGTAAATCCCAACTGTTAGGCTTATGTAGGGGAAGTTAGAACTAGCAGTTAAAACAGTTCGCTAAGGGAGGTGCAGTAGAGATACACAGACTGTTAGAGGTCAGAGTAAATACACGAGCTGCGCTAAAACACTTACAGCAGCTTCTAGAAGGCTTTAAAACACTACACAGACTAGACAGGTATTTCTTAGCTGCTAATCCTGTTACCTAATACAGCTGCTTCATTTATACCCCCTTCTGTTTAGTATAGTCATTAATTAGCGCGATTATATTAAGTTCGGCCGCGTTATGCCGAATAGGCCGTGCACTAGGGGTGCTAAGAAAGTACCGTTCATGCCAAGGCAATGCAGGTCTGTTATTATTATCGTCTATGTTACGACGTCCCCGCCAAGACCTAACCCTACCAGTTTCTTTAAGAGCCTCCCTTTTAATATAATCGTTTTCGCTAACAAAAGGATAGTTAGAAGCGTTAGTATTTATACCGCTAGCTTAGTAGCTAACACGTCGAAACAATGCTAGCAACTTAGTATTTAGGGGTGTGATTATTGTCCTTATAGGAGGCATTTCTAAAGGATATAAAGATAAGCATTTTTACCCTAATTACAGCTCATATTCTTAGCATAACTCTATCATCTTTTCTCACATTTACTTACAGCTGTACATTTCTCTTACCGCTTCATATTCTCTTACGCTATCCTAGCTTAACTATCCTATAAAGATTATTTCTAGATACGCGCCTTTTATAGATAATTTTACCTCTAAATACTCTTTCTACCTAACGTTAAGCCTACATTACTTAATAAAGCCCTTTTAACATGCGCGCATCAACAGTCGCGGCTATTTTAGCGTTTACTGCAGGCATAACTACTAATACCGCACCTGTTGTCCTCCTAGATAGCCTCTCTAATAGCCTCCCATCTAGGCTTCTAACAACTGTTAGCCTTAATCTACCCGCAGCTGTTAACGATCTGTAGGTTAGAAACACTAGATAATATACTAGGTTATACTAACAGCACTAGGAGCCAGACAGTCCAAGACCAGACGTCTCAGGAGGCTCAGCTAGTAGCGAAGAGAGAGCCACAGCGAGGCCGGGGCCGCGGTGGACGCGGGCGAGGCAGCCGTGTTAGTAGTATTATTAAGGGTGTAGGTAAGGGGATTAGCGTCAGAGCAGATAGACTCTTCATCAGACAGACAATCTAAGACCAGACTTCTGAGGAACCGCAGCTAGTTGCAAAGAGAGAGCCTAGCCATATGGACGCGTGGCGAGATGCGACATGTCTCATCTCTCCGCAATCGCTGATTGGCTGCAGCGTTAGCGCTGCCCCTTTTTTCTGCGAACTTCTGCCCCATCTCTCTACAATACCAATACCCCTCTTTCTTCCTCTCTACCTCGCTACCCTCCTTTACCTACGACGAGTAATGCTTACCTATCATCCTATCTATCATGTCCTTATATGCCAGGACCACCAGCAGGCTATCTATAGCCTAGAGAAGCACCTACAGCGGTACCACCAGCAGCTCCCTCTTACGCAACGACGCGCGCTCCTAGTAGCGTACCAAGGCCTTGCCTATAGCACCTCACCAACACAGGTTCCTCTTCCGCCGCCGTATAGCGCGCCGATTGCTGAGCTAGGCCCCGCGCAGGACGCGTTTCTCTGCTGCTACCGCGCAGCTATACCTCCGCAGGCGCAGGCGCAGGCGCAGCTGCAGGAGGAGCAGAAGCAGGACCAGGACCAGGACCAAGACCAGGAGGGTAGTACTACTACTGCGACAATACAGCGTTGTGGCTTTATTAGTACATGCCGTAAGACGATACGCTGCCATCTTAACCAGCAGCACGGCGTAAAGCTTACGCGCTGGTCGTCTACCTTATATTAGAAGTAGGCGACATAGCTATGGAGGCCTGTTAAGGTACAGACCTTCTTCCGCGAGCGGCGCTACGTGCGCTATTTTATTGTGCAGCAGGAGGAGCAGCAGCAGCAGGAGGAGCAGCAGCAGGCAGGGCAGCAGCAGGCAGGGTAGCAGCAGGCAGGGCAGCAACGGCAGCAGGAGGCGCTAGCTCATCTCACGTTAAGCTGGCAGGCCCTTAAGCGCGACAATAGCGAGGCTATGGATCGCATCGCAGAGGAGACAGCCGCTAAGGACCGTACAGGCTGGATTAAGAGGACGCGCTAGAAGGAGCACCTGCAGGCCTATCCTAACTAGAGGCTACTAGCCCACGCGATCCGGCTGCCAGGCGACAACAAGCCTGCGCTACAGCAGCTGGTAGCCGCAGTAGAGCAGCTAGTAGAGCAGGCAGTACAGGGCCTCAGCACGCTTACGATTGATACGCTGCGCTGGCTGCGTAGTGCCAAGGCGCATGAGCCTAACGTACGGCTGCTGGCCAAGATGCAGAATAAGGAGAGCTAGCAGCGCGCGGCCAGGCTGTGGGCTCAGCTACTCTACTACTGCCTGCGCCTAGTCGCTATAGAGGAGGAGTAGCAGCAGCAGCAGGACGAGGCTGAGGCAGAGGCAGAGCACAGACTGCAGCATATCGCCCGCCTATTCCCCTAGCATGGTAGGCAGAGGCTAGCAGCTAGGAGGCTCTAGAAGCTTCTCTCGTACCACTAAGATAGTAGCGACAGCCAGGTAGCTTAAGATTAGCAGAAGTACGTGCTGCAGCTGTTTAAGGAGCTGATCTGCTAGGAGGTTGTCCACCAGCCGTTTAAGAGCAGCGTTATACACTTCCTTGCCGTGCTAGGTATTAATCTAGAGACGCTGCGGCTGCGTAGAGCAGCAGAGTATTTAATACTGCTTAGCTCGCTTATATACTGCGTAAGGGTAATAGCAGCTAAGGCCTTCCTACCCTCTGCGCAGCGCAGTAATTAAGGCGCTACAGAGACGCTAGTACTACTACAGAAGTAAGCTAGGCACCTTATAGACGGCTCGCACAGCCTAATAAGCATAATGCTAAGCCTGCTAGCATACGCTAAGTTTATCTCGCAATAGACGCCTAGCAGCATTACAGGTAGTATGTAGTGGTCAGCTAATCGGCAGACGTTCTTTATTAAGGGCCGTCCTGTTGCGCTAGCGTAGCTCTGCGTAATAGCGCAGGGTATTATAGTAGAGGCTGCGTAGGTACTGTAGGAGCAGGTGCTCTAGGTACAGCAGGAGCAGGAGCAGGAGCAGGAGGAGAGGGCGAAGCAGCAGCAGCAGCAGCAGCAGCAGCAGCAGCAGACGGCTAGCAGCCCACCACCTCTTAATCTCGCAGCGATCTAAGACAACGTGAGTGTAGTACAGCGTAGGCTCTCGTTTCTCTCAGCAGCACGCCTGCAGGAGGGCGAGCAGTAGATGCTGTAGCAGCTATCAACTACGCCAGCAGGCCAGCGCTTATATAAGCAGCAGAAGGGGGTAGCAAGCAAGTAGCAGGAGGACGCGCAGCAGCTAGTACAGTGGAACAGACGCAGGGTACGGCAGCACCTACGCTAGATTAATCGCTTTCTTAACCTACTATGCCTTGCAGTCCATATAACAGGCGGCCAGCTAGCGCGTAGGTCTAAGCTGCTCTTAGTTTAGTAGCGGAACAGGGTGCTTTAGGATCACAACCTCTACGTAATTAATAGGCAGGTAACGCTAGTAACGCGCTACTATAAGACGCAGGCGCAGTAGGATCAGCCTAAGGTAGTAGCGCGCTTCCTGCCAGAGGCAGTAGGGCAGCTAATTACGGCGTACCTACTCTACGCACGGCCACTGCGGGCGATGCTGCTTAGCAGGCTAGAGAAGCAGGCGTTAGCGCACACGACTAACTACCTCTAGGCTAATAAGCAGGGCCTGTAGGAGACAGATTGATTAACGCGTGTAATAGCGGCTGAGTTAGCAGCCTGGCTGGGTACGCGGTTAACAACGCAGGACTACCGCTATACTACCGTAGGGATTGGGAGGGAGGTAGTAAGCGAGCGGTTTGCTGCTAGCTATCGCGCAGAGCTAGCTTAAGGTAGGACAGCAGAGGAGACAGAGGCAGGCAGCGAGGACGATGGCGAGGATCCGCTTAAGCTACAGAACGGGCGGACGACAGCGATTGGCATGGTAGCGTACGCTATGCAGGCTGATCTGGTGCAGGGGCTTAGCGCGCGGTTAATTAACGTATTCCGTACGCTAAGCTGTACGTAGCACGCGTTTCTTGGCTTCGCAGAGGCAGGGGCAGGAGTAGGAGTAGGAGTAGGAGTAGGAGCAGGGGCAGGAGCAGGGGCAGAGAAAGAGAAGCAGCAGGAGAAGCAGGTATTAAAGCGGAAACAGGGGGGAGGCGTTACTAAGCAGGCGCAGGATAGTAGCGAGCATAGCCGTAGGCAGAAGAGGGTAAGGGTAGGTAAGGAGGGTACCGCGGCTGTAGCAGCAGTATCTGCTTAAGGCAAGGGTAATAAGGAGAGGAGGGGGCTTGAGGACGCTATTCAACAGGTGCTCTATCTCTTAGCTAATTATCTAGTTAAGTACAAGTTAGCTACATAGGAAATTGCACTACAGGCTGTTATACAAGGGCTTAGTCCGCTAGTAGTAGTACTACTAATAGGCGGAGGTAAGACGCTACTCGCATTTACTCCAGCAGTACTTAAGCAGCAGCAAGCAGAACAGAAGGCAGAGATAGGTAGTATTACGATCTTTATTATACTATATTACGTACTAATCTAGGATATGCTTATACAGCTTAGGCAGGCAGGTATTAAGGCAGCTAAGTAGAAGGTAGGGGTTAAGGGCGACTATCAGAACCGCCGGACGCTAGCTACTATTATAGTAGTTAGCGAACCACTGTTGGCTGCCCTTTTCAGAGTTATCATTTATGATTATGCTTTGTGCAAATTGACTAGTAGATAAGCTTTGAATGTGAACAAATATTGGTTGTATGTAGAGCAAAGTGGGCGTGGCGTGACGTTTAGATATCGCGAAACGATTTCTCAAAGCCACTGCTGATCATCATTTTGCCAGTAGACGCCAACGATATGTGAGTACCCAGAGATGTCACCAAATGTTACCAAGCCATGCGTCAGTCCACCAGCCACTTGGGCCAACATCCACCGATTGAAGAATAATAGCCACTGTCTCTTATGGGAACATTCCCAGCCACCACTCACCAACTACGACAGTATGGACTATGTATAACCAATGTTCGAAATGGTCATCGAAGTCGGAACGCCCTTGCATGAGGCACCCAGTCATGCGCTTTCAGCCGCAACACCAACCTTGACCTCAAAGTGCTCCATGTTGCTAAACCCGTGTTGGAGCAACCAGTCATTAGGTAACTTAGGGATGTTTGGCTCACGTTCGGTCATCCAAGGCTCCGCGCACTCCTTCTTGAAAACAATGTGGATGTACGGCTTTGACAACAATTGCGCTGTCCAACGCACCCGGATATTGATGTCGCGGAAGCGTGAGGTGGGCCTTCGATGGATGCAGACAGAGGCGAGAGCGCGATTGCGCAAGATGGAACGCCACAGGATATTCATCTGGCTGCAGGCGCGATCGCGAAAGACACGGCGGCCAAAAAGGCGGTACCTGTACAATAGTTAGTGATGTAGTTCGTTCATTTACGTGTGTGCGAGACGATTGTTGCGTACAGGTCCTTGGCCTCACCATCATGCTCAGGCATGTAAGACTCCCTCATGTAGCGCCCAAACCCGGCTTCAAACTTGAAGCTATTGGCCCAGATGTCCAACAGTGGTAAGACTTCGATACCCTTTTGCAAGCCATCAATCTGAGGGTTTTTGTCGCCAATTGCGATAGTCAGATTACCGCCAAATGGCAAATCAGACGTACGCTTGCCTGGCGCATCGATGCTGGCAAGCTGAGTATGCGCGTCGTGATAGAAGGTCTGCAGGTACTTCACAATCCTAGTCAGATCCATTCCGATCTCTTGTTTTTGCAAGTAGAGGGGACGATACTCGCCGCGAATCGACGTGTTGACTTGGGTCAAGCCGAAATAGGGACGATTATTTTGACGTGGAATGCTGTCCTTCTTCGCCTTTGACTTCGGGCTATGACACGACTTGCTGGGAGTGGAGAGCGCGGCATCATGCTCTTTTCCAGTGATGTCAGATGCAAGAACTCGGGATCGATCGAGGCGAGTGCGTGAGCGAAGAGAAGCCAGACGTGGGCGATGGACGAGGAGAGCCTGGTTCGAGCTGCCGAGGGTATACTCGTAGATCATGTTCCGAATTTCTGATGTTTGTTAGCATCTTCTGTAATAATTGATGCCCGAAAGAATGGTCGAGAAAGCAACGTACCGCCTGGGAGATTCAGGAATGGGGATGAATTTTGCAGCGATTTTGTGCTTGCTCCACATGCCTCATGAACTACAGCATGTACGATCTTCGCAATGGTTCCATTGGTCTTGTTCTTGTGCTGGGCCTTTCTCACGCCTGCGCCAGTACATGCTCCATTTTTTGTGCTTGGCTTGCGAACCGTAGACGCCAGCTTCTGCGAGGAAGGTATCGTGAGCGATACAGATGATTCCTTTGGCACAGTACTGGGCGAAGGAGGTACTGTGGTGTGTTGCGGGCCGACAATCAAATTGCCGCTGAAGACACCCATGCTGCGGCTTTGAGGGGATGGAGAAGCTTTTAGAGGCATGATGTCCGAGCCAGTGGAGAAAAGAGGAAAGAACGGTATAGTAGTATTGTGGAGCGCGCTGTTTACATTAGTTGAACTCATTTCACCATCATCGCGTAGCCTCATCTCATTGCAATGCAACACCACGCGTTGCCGAAGGGAACTAGCACTTACATTATAGGATCATATAATGCAAGTCTGATATCTAATATCGTCCAATGTGATAGTTTTAAAAAACTAAGAATAGTTGAGAATAGCCAATTTGCGGTGATCGAAGTAAGAAAAAGAGCAGCAAACAACGCGAAATGTAATCCAAGAAAGGAAAGTCAAGTAAAGGTGACTGAGAAATGATTCATGATAATTGTAAATGTTATATATACCTAAAAATTTCATGCGACGAAAAGCAATGCTCACCTCGATACGGCGCAATTAGGATGATGGTGCTCACGTAGGTGTAGTGGAGACACATTGAGTGATCGTTTGGTTATGCTGTGCAATCCGCATGCTGGGTTTGACAGTAAGATAATGCAAACTAACATTGGAATAATGACGCTGAATATGATAGTGTTACTAGATCTGTGCTGGTGCAAGGAATGAACCATGCCTGTTATGTAGCTGTTGGTGCAGCAGAACGAAGGTTGCTGCCCCAGTCCCAAGGTAATGACAACTATGAAGCAACGCTTCGTTGAACAATAATTGGCTCAGAGAGTCCTAGTACATGGAGTATGAGGCCTGAAATTCTACAGCTTTCAGTGATACTTTTGGTGATGATGCCGGTGCAGGATGCATGTTTAACGCGTACATTTTGCAGCCCCGTAACTCAGGAAAGGATGCAAATGCAATTTATTTGATGCTGTAGACCTAACCCCTAGGCCATGGGTTTGTGACCATATCCTCGTTTCGTAGATGCCAGTACGCGGAATCAAAGTTTGATACAAATGAGCGGATTAGACTCATAAAGCAACAGAATTGTTGAAAAAGGCCAATCTGTTATGGAATTTCCGTAGTGACTCCGATAGATCACTTGATGTTACAGGTACCTACAAGCATCCACCTCATCGTATCGTCACTTCAGTTTGCCCCTTCTCATTCGGAATGTGCTCGTCTATGCATACCCCCAAGATCTTGTATGGATCGATCACATGATTCCTGGAGATCAGCAAGTTTCCCGACCCTCCCGTTGGCACGTATCCGTAATTTCTCATCTTATCCGCCAAGCCATGCGTAAACTCTTCCTTGACCAGCGCTCTTCCAGTCGGCCATGGAAGTTTCGGATTCACAGCTTTGTCTTTCTTCGTGCTCCTACACAGGGAGGCGTATGATTTGTGGGCTTTGATGTCGCCGCCAAACGCTACCAGATTGAAAGTTTTGCCAACGTCTCCGACCTGCACCAACCCCAGCCCGTCTCTCAGAGCGATTCGGTTTGATTGATCAATAAATGCGGAGGTTCCGCCCAGCGAGCTTCCCTCGACGGCGGTCAATGCCTCGAAAATGAGCGAGAAAGGGCCAATGATCGTACATCCGCAGTTCACACGAATTTCGCATGATATGAGAGCGGTACTGTCGTTCGCGAGGCGGGAGTCGCATCCGTAAATGTCTACCATTTTGAAATTCATCGACTCGTTGTGGGCTCTGATGTACAGCGGATTGGGATCTTCCCAAAAGGTGCCACTGACGCACTTGTCTTCCCACCCCACAGGTTTCGCACTATGATCGCTGATGTGCCACTTTGGTCGAAGTTTCTGGAGTAGTCTTCTCTTATAGTGGACTACGTTGTTACCAGGGTCTAAGATGCTCCCAAGGATTGTTGCACATTGCACCAGTATCTTTCCAGTCTCGTCCTTCACAATATTCTTGGGTTGATCGTAGGTGGGAATTAGCTCGCTGCCAAAAATACCAGTCTTTACTTTCTTCCCGCAGTTGCAGCCCTTGAAGATAAAATGAAAAGCGCTGTCCTCCTTGCTGACCTTGTTTAGTTTAATCTTCATATACTTTCGTGGAATTCCCTTCAGGTTAACCATCGCTTCAGCCTTCGCCCGACCTTTGGGTTTTAGCCTTCCTAGGCAAACAACGCCAGCAAAGCAGTCGGTAGTCATATCCCCAGGATGGTTTTCCACTATCGGTATCCAGTCCCACTCCTTCCTTTCTCCACTGCTTATAGCGAGCTTTGTCCACGCAAAGGTCGTTTTGGTAGATAACTGCTTGAAAAAGTTGAACGAAATTTTTTCGATATCAACTCCGGACATATCCCTCTCGATTTCCTCCGCTGTAAATAGACCGCTAAAGATGCCTAAAAGGCCCCTGAAGATGTCCGCTCTCTGCCCACAGGTTCGCGACCTAATGGAAACAGCGGAGAATATATTGCTTATACCCTTGTGATTTTCATACCACCAGTTAGGGCCTCCATTTATGATATCGGATCTTGCGCAACTGATCCCCATGACTTGTAACTGCAGATTAGTGAGAGAAAGCTTGTCCTCTTCTATCACTCGGAGAATCGTGTTTACCGCGCCAGTTTTCAGCACCCGAGAAGTCTCTATCCAGTCTTGCAGCTTGACAGCCTTGTCCTTAGAGTCAGTAGCCAGATCCATCCAGGTATGAAGCTCCCCAATACAAGATATGCTCTTGCGACTTATGGCCCACATAAGAATGTTCTTCCCAAGAATCATCTCTTGGAACGTCCACATCCTGGAGAAGTACAAATTACGAAAGAGGGACCGGACATGGTTGATGCTGGTTGCATAGCAGTTTAATACGCCAGCATCGATTCCTGCAGACCTCACCGTGGACTGAGGTACCGGAAAAGCCCATTTCGCATTCGTCCAGCCGGTCAGGCGGTTCATTGCGTTCTCAGTAAGATTTGGGGCATCCGCAGCGAGCGCCGCCCCGCCCATGTGCGATCGTATGTGGTCGATGAATTTCAAATTATCCACAATCTCCTGTGGATCCCAGATCTCGGGCATATCAATCAAGATATGGCACCTGTAAGCGGTTTTGTAGTACTCAAACATCTTGGATATCTCGACGGCCTTTTCCTTTTCATCTTCCTGGTTTATGCAGATGCAGTCTACCCACAAATACTGCATATTAGAACTGGTCATCAACGTCTTTATGTCTTCCAACTTTTCATCGGAGATTGTCACATTCCAATCGACCCCAGGAAGTCCACAGATATATGGCGCTACCTGTGGGCCCCATGTGTAGGAAATTATGTCGAAGCTGTCGATTTGAACCGAACTCGGGTCGAAGACGGAGAACTCTCCGTTGACATTGCGAAGTAGTCGCAATGGTAGGAATGTAGCCATGTCGAAGTTGGTATCCTCGGCCGAGAAGATGTGCCAACTCTGTTGGCAAAGAGGGCCTGTATTATGTGAATACACTGTGGAGGTTTTTGCGCTGATCCCTTTTGTGCCACCGAGACCGCCATTTTACTATTCTCGGCGTTATGGTCATTATAGTGATGCAGGCGCTTGGAGAGCCTGGTCGATTCGTGCTCAAAAGATTGTACAGGGGGTCGAGTGCGGAATACGAAGCTAAACCAGCCTCGCTCGTAAACTGCGACAGTTCCCGTCTTGGCAAATTTCACTGTGATAATCTCTATCTTTCTCTATGGGGGCCAAGAAGAGCGATTCGGCAGCCGCCTTTAGGATCAAAGTAATACCTAACTTGGAGTATTTCGCAACACAAAGGGACGTAAACCCTAGCTCACACGAGATCAGGGTGCTTAAACATTCGCCATTCTTCAAAGATCGTGTACAGATTTTTTGGTAGACCGCTGAGCGCGACCAAAATTTCCACGACTGTCTCGGCGCAATTCTAGATCAGCCTTGTATCTATTCTACAAGTGTCGAAATATTCAACCTGGCACATGACAATGGACAGACGCTACGAGCACAAAGTACAGATCAGATGTTTGGCTATTGCGGCTGAGCATTGATATGGGAACGGAACTAATTCGATGCAAGAAGTGCGCTAGACGCACAGCAGCAATTGCATGGGCCGGTGAGAGGAGGAACTCCGAGTTGGGTTACAAAGGACTCAACATTTGCCCTGACAAAGCCACATCCATTGACCGGTCCATATGGAATGATTGTCATTATGCCAAGTTCCCGTTGAAGGACCGAAGAGGTCAAGATCATCCGTCTCCTGGTTCTTTTCATCTGCACTTTCACATTTCTGGAGCTAACGACGCCGTGCAGTGCAGCCAATTGGTGTGATAGTTAGCCCAACATGACCCTTTGGCTGGACCAACAACAACTTAGTCAGGACCCCCAGCGCGAGACTGAGCTTCAAAGCCAACATCTGTCACGTGGGTTTGTTTGAATCATTTAGCGCTGCCCGAGAATCCAGCTCAAAGCATATAATACTGGTCTGAGCAGTTGGGTAAGTGCTTCCATGAACAACGATGCTCCAAATCTGCCGCTACAGATGCTATCAAGCTAATCTATTGGAGGTGATGAACGCCGATCCATTGTCGGTGAAAATAAATGCGGCCTAAACTGGCCAAAAAAAAAACGAATTTAGCTACGATGAGAGCGTGTCAAGTCTAGGAAGAGGTTACATACTCAAGGTGTAATCCCAAATACTAGAAATGGGTAGATTTGCGAATCTTTATCCGCTACTGCTTTCTGAACGAGATTTGCTGAATCAACAACATTTCGTTGGGTTTGTAATGCACTATCACATGCCAATTGTTGTGGCTTTGCGATGGATGAGTATTCAAAACTGCGTATCTATTAACATAATAAAATATTGTGGGCATTGCGAAAGAAAACATAATTGCTGCTAGGCGGAGAAATTGGAAAGGTATGACAAAATAATCGGAGGCGCTTAAATTTACAAACGCAACTCATGTGGGCAGCGCGTCATAATAGAACTATGGCAATGTAATAACTGCTACAATCTTGAACTGGGAACGGACGTCACCTGAATGATTGCGCATGTTTTGTGGTGGGTGATACATGTGATTGCTTTTGGTGCGCCACAAGTGATGCGAATTCTGTATGTTTGTAATTTGAACCTAGGCACGAAGAAAAGTGAATGTTGCAGTATGTGGTTTCCTATTTCATGATGCGAGATAGCAAAGGATGTTGTTATTGACGGTCTTTCTCTTATGATTGTTCGAACAAGTGCGGCTGAGTATTAAGCATGCGTAACTCCGCATCTCAGCCCCGCTTGACTTGGCAAGGGTAGAAACATCGAACAGTTTCCACCCTCTGTCCCCGGAGTTGCTTGTGCTCTTTTCTGCGCAAATTTCGCATCTACATTACATTTGTATTAAGTCTACTAAAGCTTTCGCAAACCAGACCACTCAATAAACCCTAGCGGCCGTCGCTAAGACAACCAAAGCCGGGGACGAGAATCTTCCAAGAGTCGATAAGACATGAGCAGCCTCAAAGGATCCTTCCGTTTTCTAGATCTTCCATCAGGTTAGCAACATGCTGTATTCTAAAACCGCTGTTTATTACTGAAATTTACTCGCAGAGCTGCGCAATCACATATACGAATTTGCCGCATTAAGTCAAGCAAATGATGAAACTTGTGTGCTCCCATGCTTCAGCCTCACCCAAGTCTGTCGCCGAATTCGCACAGAGTACCGGCCCATATGCATGAAAGTAGACATGGTCATCGACTGGAAAGATGTGCCAGGCTATTTGAACACCTTCCATCCCACGGTAGATGGTAAAGTGACCAACATTGAGATGGTTCCAGCCAGCATCACGGTATTGGCGAACAAATATGAAAAGGGCAACAAAACCATTGACATTGACATTCTTCCACTGTTCAAAATTGGGCTTGAAATCAGTAGCTTTTCGTGTACTTTTGTACCGGATGCAGCTGCAGCGCGAGGAACCCGGATCAGAAACGAAGGCTTCGAAGAAGAAGAAGACATATTCGATGCTGACGCCGAAACTATGAAAACCCTCCTGACTCATCGTTTCCCGGACTGGGTCTCAGATGTTGACACAGGTACGGTATTCAAAGTCGTAGTCTCGCCTATTGGGACCTCGGTACAGCCTTTTGCACGATTTCACATTCGCCACGATGCAGTGACATATCTCCCTGAGCATATGGATTGGGTTGAGAGTGATTTTACGACATTGGAGCTTACATATCTGAAGTCTGTCGGTTTGTACGATATTTGGATCAAGAATGGATATGAATTTATTGCACAGGCTCGGCGGATTCAGGCGACATAGGCGACTTTCGAGGCAAGGCAGGTTCTGCACGAGAATGATAAATTGGCGCGCCAAATTGGCAACAAAGCGTTATCGAATTTCATCGGCGTACTGACGATTGCATATTCAGGAGGATGAGACGGGAAGCAGCCATTTTCCAGTGTCACCTGTATATGTATGTGTGTCTCCGGTTCCCATTTTCGCAATACGGCGCAATGGTGGCCAGAGGCTGAGTCAAGATGAGACAATCGAAAATGGCATTGACAATTCTCCGTCTTTGGAAATTAAGAACTCTTCATGTCCGCTTGTAGTGTTTCTTAATTCATCCTCCCACCTGTGGGAACAGTTGTCAGATTCACAAGCGGTCAATCACCAATATCAAAACGAACATCCCTTCGGAAAACAACCATATCAAACGACGTCTTGCAACTCCAAACGCCTACTCCCTCCGTCTTCCTCCTAACTTCACGGTAACCCTTCCTCCGCCAATACGCGCCGTTGAGGCAGTCCGCAGCTAAGATCCAGAGAATCAGTTCCCCATGGCGACTTCTCGCTCCAGACTTTTGAAGCTGGAGCTTCGTATCGGAAATTAGATGATTTTCCAGTGTTGTAAGAAGCTTCTGGGCAAGCCCGCGACGCAGGTACTCCTCATCGCCATCCACGCAGACGGCTTTGATCTCCCAGCCCGATTCTACACCGGAAGCTTCTTTGGCCCATCCTCCTTTCCAAGGCACCGCGGCTGCGCATGCGACCACTTTCGCGTGCTCGAAACCTGCAGCATCTTGCTCGTTGGACTCACGGCTATCGGTCTCGTCTTCTTTCTCATTTTCTTGTCGGCTTAAGTCAAAAATTAATGCAACGGTGCTGTTCTCGCCCAGCATCGTGTGGAGAGCGTCCAAATGTGGAAACCGGAGCGTGCTGTTGTTCCATCTTATTGGATCGCTGGCTTTTGAGCGGGAAAAAGCTTCGTTGGCCAGTCGGGTGATGGATGCAGCTAGCGCGGGCTTAGATCGCAGTTCAGAGGATGTGTAGAGTGTGGGATGCGATAAATTTGGCGTCGTCATGATGTTGAAGCGTCAAATGGGAGGGAGAATGAGGGAAGGAACTTGGCCACAGGCTACGAAGAGTGAAAATGCTGATGAGTCATGAGACTTTCTTTTGATCTAGAGGGCGTTCGTAGGCTCGTAGCTGATTGCACAATGTCGGAATCGGTGTTCTTAGCTTTAGTCCGGTTCGCGAAAAACACCTTCCGCTTCTAGAAAAGCGGACTACAACAATACGGCATGTCAACATGCATGGTGTATAGGAACGACCGTGATGTTACAAGTTTACTTGAGACATACAGGGCGAAAGTTAAGGTTCGAGAGTCTTCACAAAGTCGTTAGATTTGTGAGATACAATTGCCTTTTGCAGACTTCAGGTTTGCTTAGGAGAAACTAGGTTCATTGTGCTTTACGAGCAATAAAAATACATCGTTAAATAACTTCGTTGATACATAAGGAAAGATGGTATCATAAAGGGACATTACCGCCAGCCGACAAGAACGATAAAAGAAACAAAGACAAGGTAATACCAACACGGAGCTCTGACTTGCATCAAGCCCAAGACTGCCACCTAGGTTTCGTCTGATCTAGACCCTGTACCGGGAAAGGCGTTAACCGCTTCTCACTTTTCTTAGTCTTTTCCGGTGCCACGGCGACCGGCAGTGGTGGTTGTGGCGATTCGGTCAATGCAGTCAATAACGTAGGTAACTTGATCGACCTGATTGATTTCGAGGACTTCAGTGACGGTGAGGATTTGGGCATTGGTGGAAGAGCTGACAGATCGCTTTGCTCGATTGTGTTCATCGATCGCATGCTGGATGCAAGGGAGTTGCGGCCCGTGGTGTAACGGCCCAGTTCGATGTCGTCGTAATAGTGGTCGTAGATCATATCCGTGGTAGTGACTGACTCGTGTCTATTACTGCTGTTCGTCGCTAATACGTCGGCAGTCAATGGTGGTGAGTGAGAGATTTGGATCTCTTTTCTAACCTGCACGCCACCGTGTTGGTCGACTGAGACGTCTGTATGGGGCTCAGAGATGTATCCACTCTTGCTGCGCGATCCACTGCTTTTAGAAAGCAGAGAAGTGATTTTCCCAACAAGGGTTGCCGAAGACTTTCTCGACTTCGATCCGGAGTAAGCCCTGCCCTTGCGGTCCTTCGAGTCCACAGGCGTTTTGGTCCTGGAGAATGATGTGAGTTTGTCGTGGAAGAAGTGTTTGAAGAAAACCTTCAATGCAGGAGCATTGGCGCAGAAAGCACCTATGTGCAGTTCCAGCATCGTGGTGAGCATCAAATCCCATGCAGACCATGTAACATCATAGGTCTCGTAGAAAGTGCGCCAACTGTAGTAGGCACGTACACTGCCGACCGCAACAACGCCATAACCGATGGCAAAGATGCCGAAGAGTGCCATCTTTTGTCGAAAAGGGATCTGAAGGTTCCAGTACAGGAATGTGGGGAGCAGAGCCGTAATGAAGTCTTGCACCGTCGAGATCACACTCGCGGCGAACACGTCGGCGCCTTCATCAAAACACTTGTACTTATACCCTTGAATTTTCTTCCTTGGGTCCACTTGATCCCAGAATGCTGAGATAGGCTGGCAGCCGAGGATAGGTGCAAGTGTAAGGGCAATACTGTATGCGACGATGAATCCAATGCTAATCCAAGTCGCCCAACGGAAAGATTTTGAAACAACGCGAGACGACAGGCGCCGATAGAAGAGAAGAATAGAGACCTTGATGAGGCCCGAAGCCACACAGAATATGCACTCGATGGCAAGAATATATTTTCGCGAGGTCACAATCTTGTCTGAGTCTTTGAAGAGGTTAAGGTCCCAGATATGTCGATCGAATCCGTCTGTGCAGACTACAGCGTGTTAGGTATGATAGTAGGAATCAGGCGCAAACTTACCGATAGCAAATAGAACAGTAAGAGCAATGGTAGGCGGCTGAACATATAAGCTCCAGTTCGAGGGATAGGGTGATGAACATACCGTGGCCGCAAGCATCAGCCAGTCATCCCACCCTGGGGCTCTCTGGTGAAAGATCCTGACCCACAGCCGTGCAAGTACGAGTACTAAAGTGAGTGGTCCCCAGACGCAAGCAAGTACGAGGACAGTATTTGGTCTGGTTTCTGGATTGATGAAGTTTGACTTCGGCCAGGACAGAATGACCGAGAGAGGGGCGTGTAGTCCTCCAGGCATTCTGAAAGTGTAACGTAGACTTGGTTTTCGCACGGACTAGGCCTTCGATGTGAAGCTTATATCTATAGTCGGTCTTCATGATGGGAGGAGCCTGCCATATGTGTATCGCGGCTTGTGGGGTACAGACTGAGCTTGGACTGAGTGGGAGCCAAGAAAGTTGCAACATCTTGCGATCGTTCAATCGAGGCCAATTTGTTCTGCGAAAAGTAAACTAGATGTTTCAGCCAATGTAGTTCGGCGGGATTTACATCCAAGTTTCCCCGGCTGTGCGTCAGCGTTGAAAAGCTTGCCAGACGCAGAGCCACGCACAGCGCTCTAGGGATTCGATCAAAAAGCGGGGATATGACACCCGCAAGGTGACCCCGTTAACGGAAGCTTGTCGCCGCAATTGTGGGACATTGAGAAGAACGACGGTTATGCACTAGGATGATGGAAACGGCGCGTCCGAAGCAAGCTCAAATGTTAGCAAGACAGCTCCACGGCATAGCTGAACACCTTTTGACGCCGTTATATCTGGAGAGTCTTTGGATAGTCGCGAAAGAGAGAACGTGGTGCGTTAATTCTGGGCTTCAGCGATGTGGCTACAAAAAATGCGTGGGGTGAGAGATGACATGGAGTGCCAAATCGCAGGATCGTTGAACCATGTGCATTGCAAGTTCGATAGGACAGTGGATCCTGTGTTTGTCAAATTGGGTAGTAGATTGACATTGCCAAACCTCAGCCGTCCGAATGCGACCAAGATTGTACATGGAGTGCGTAGTTTGTTTGGCATTCGTACGATGGCAGGGTTTCTCCTTGTTTTGCTTTTTTGTGCTCAAATCTCGAATACGTATTGGGTGATGCAAGTGAGAGCCTTTTTGGTAAGAGTATCAGTTCGCCTATGGGATGCACCGGAAGATCAGTCAAATGCGACTTGGTTCGAGACGTCTTAGGCTTCTTGGCCAGGTTATCCCAGGTGTCGATCATATAAGCTCCGGCATTCATAAAAAAAAAGAGATTATAAGCAACAAATCTTCACCGATGAGAGCTGAAGACATAGCTTGATCTTGTGTGTAGTTTTGAAGGATGTCGACACGGCGAGGCGCAATTGCTGTTGATCGATTTCGGACAAGTTATATCACGCGAAGGATCAATTCCATCAAATCTGGGCGCCACGTGAAGACAGTACTAAAAGCAAATTAGCATCAAAATTGTATGATCGCGACCAATTTGAATAATCAGGCTGCACGGTTAGTCGGTGTCGGTCGATATTGGGCACTTTGGCAGGCGATAGCACGAACGCGTTACTCATAACGGTCGAAGAAGGGACATACCAAGTCTGTCGTAATCTCTTGCTCACTGCGAATCCACATTAAGACCCACATTGAGATCTAGTACATTGGCAGTCAGGATATCGCATTCAGCGCAGGAAACGTTGTCGCCAGCGACGGAGTTCAGCGTTACTTGACCAAATCGTGCAGGCGGTTAAAAGCGTGAGCAACTTGCTGTACTTGAAACATATTGTCATTAGACAGGAACAAGCGAAGGTTTCGGGTGCTTCCGTTGACGTGGTCCTGGTAGAAGAACAGGGTGTATGCATCGCGTTTTGGCTTGGTACGGATAAAGACCACGTGTGTGGTGGTAGGCTCGATGCCCACCGTAATACAAGTTGTGTTTAATAAGCGCAAGATACAGCTGCAAGATCACGCATCGCAATCCTCTTGACAGGGTGCACTCCTGTTGACAGGGTACCGTGGGCCCAAGTGTGACTGAAATGCGTGAAGCGCCGCATCTGGCCATGATCCTGACGGTGGCGAATCTGCACTGGTAAGTAATCGTCACGATGAACATAGCATGATTTCGTGATAAGGCTTTGCAATGATGGACTCAAAAGAAGCATAGAATCGGGCCGACTTCCAACGCGAGAATACATGCCGTTGAGATACTAGGCAAAGTCTCGAATTCGAAGACTGCAGGACAATAGCCCAGCCGGAAGTGGCTGTATGGTCATAAGGTGAGTCGTCAATGGCGCCGTGGCACTACGGACGGTAAGACTAGAGGGGCTCAACGGGCATGCATCAAAGTGCTTTTTCCCAGCAGTGTCCGAGATGAGGGGCGCTTTAAAAAGCAATATCCGAAGTGCTTGGGAGTTCGGCGACGTTGTTATGGAGATGGGATCAGAATGCGCGGAAGGCTCAATTGCTGTGCGTTATCGCTTTTCTCACGATCGGGACTGTCATCTGCCGTTTGAGTATAATGAGATGCCATATTTGGGAGGGTGGTGTTGGAAGGCGAGGCAGCGCGTCATGGCGCGTTGCCTCCGCGTTATCAGGTGTACCCCGCGCTAGCGCCGCATTCGGACTAGACCTGTAGGGCCATGTGAGTTCCTAGCTCAACACCAAGCAGTCCATTGCGTGTCCCACTACCTCATCCGTTTATCCGCCCATGGCTATATCTCTTTGAGTCAAATAAGGAAGTCTTGTCTGAAGTTTTATCCGCTGTTTCCTCGCACATGACCATTAAGGCTATGCAAGTGAAAGGTATAGGCTCCCAGGACGGAATACTGGGCATTAGGTGGGATTTCAAGATGTTGCATGTCAAGGCCCCCACGCGTCACCCAGTATTATGGTTGTAGCAGCAGCTAGCACTGCAAATAGCAGCCGAATTTCATTGTGACGCTGAGGCGATGTGCATTTGAAGGAATGAATCACAGGAACTCCGATATCCACTGATACATTTATAAAACATCAGCGCAAGCCTAGACTGGAGCGCGGAGCTACAAGACATCCTTGGTAGAATATAAAGCTCTAATTTCTTAGCTACCGTCTGTTTGCTCATTGGCATGTCACAACTAGCTTATTACCCGGCGATAATACGTCTTCGCCGTCTACTGTCGAGGACGCCATCACGCGGGCTGTCACACCTGGGCCAGAACGTTTACTCGCGGGTGTATTTCTTGGCACTGCAGGAATCTATAACACGAGTATAGTTTGGCTCCTTCATATTGATTTTCCTTCTTGAAACGGTTGCAAGCAGTGAAAAAGTAAACATGCCAAGCAAGCGTGACAGCCGTTTGAACGGTACCACGCCTCGTGATCATTGGCTGTACACTACAATGCAGTTCCATATCTCCGTAAAAAGGAAGAATGTATGTGGTTGTCAAAACGCATGCTAAACGCAACAGGGCCCTCGTGCCAACTCCTGTCACATCGCCGCTAATGTGGAGGTCGCAAATGGAACATCGGAATCGCAGGATTATCTCGCTGCATATGGCACTTTGCAGCTGGACCCCGCTTTTTCACGATTTATTTACCAAGATGGTCATGTGGAGTGCCTTCTGCAGCAAGCTGCTCACAATGATTGCGGGTCTTCGGTGCGTTGAGAGCGGTCGATGATTCGGCCGACGCCTGCCGTGGTGGAAGGATTCTGAGATCTTGGTCGAATGGACCGATGAGAAGCAGGCTATCTTGTAGCCAGCAGAGAAAATATCACCTCGAAGAAGCTACTCAAGCGTACAAGCAGAATGAAGTACGATTTCTTGGATCACCGATTGATCAAATGGAGGCAGGGGAACTACTGGCAGGTCGAATGCCCGCCATAGAAGACTTCAGATTGTCGCTGGTCTTTATTCCGGGAAGAGGATATGCATACGACGGTAGATTGGATCTCGCAGGATTGACGATCGCTAGAGCGGAAGAGCGCACATTCGAAACATGTATGCGTAAGAAATTGACCTGTTTATCGCAGCAGAAGACTACCTCAAGCCTCTCAAGTCTATCTTCTACGACGATGCGCAACTCCTCAAGTCGGCCATCATCGACTTGATGTTCACGCCAGCCAGAAGTCCTTCTGCACAATAGTCGCTACTGTAACGTGTGACGTTCTTTACCCCTGGCGCAGTGAACATCATGATACCTTGTGAGTCGCCTGTAAGTACGCGTGGGGCAAAGAAGCGGTGGAATTTCCAAGAAGGTGATAGTTGCGGTTTCTTTGTCATGCATCTGTATCCATCTGCAAAAGTCAATTAGACTGTTATCAATGACTCTTTCAAACTTAGATGGTTGCGAGGTTTGACTGGGATGGTGTGAGTGCGAGGAGCCGTTGTTAGGCGTGAACTGGGAGGACCCTCATCCGAAGAGCACTATCAGTTCCTGTTTCTTGCATCATCGCTACTGTTCCTGGATATTTACGATATCAATTGCTGCTTCTATGTGTTGAAGCGCAACAGCGACGAAGGGCGCTGACGATGCTTAGCAAAGCGCCTCGCTGACAAAGGGCAGTAGCGCAAATTTCACCAATGACGTAGTGTCTGAGCCTGAATCGCCAATCGTGCCTTACCGCCCAGTCGCTTGAGCCGGAAGGCAGGCCGCGTTCAATCGGGCTTTTTTCCAGCATGCAGCCTGAGGCTTACTCAAGCAAACAGACATCGATAGTGCTGGGTTTGTTTTCGCAAGGGCGCCTAGGTGATGCGACGCTCGTGGTGGGTTGCTCAACATTTTGGTTATGCG
Source organism: Pseudopyrenochaeta lycopersici (assembly GCA_003313425.1). Taxonomy (NCBI): domain Eukaryota; kingdom Fungi; phylum Ascomycota; class Dothideomycetes; order Pleosporales; family Pseudopyrenochaetaceae; genus Pseudopyrenochaeta; species Pseudopyrenochaeta lycopersici. The sequence continues at coordinate 896,683 of NHZP01000012.1, read as the reverse complement.
CGGCCGAGGTGATGGAGTATATGTATGTAGGAGTCCTCGGAGAAGGGCAGAGACATATACCACTGTCTAAACAAGAAGCTTTGTGGGGTTGAGCTTCTATACGCACTACATTGCGCCGTCGCACGTTGGATCCACCACCCTAAGCCGCTCATCGACGTCAGCGAAGAAGTTTTGAACACATCAACCCGAATAGCCGCCCAGAGGCCGATTTAGCTGCCATTGGGCGCCTTTTAGAGAGCAGCACTTCAATTGAGGTCGAGACCCAGAAAGCGCAAGCATGCAGGAAGAGGACTACGAGATTCTCCGCAATGAAGCAGATGCCAGCCCTGTGAGGTACGCGCAATGGGACAGCAACCATCAATTTAGGAAAGAGTACGCCGAGAGACACAGGAACGACCCGACATATGAGGAGCGGATACAGAAGGAGAGAGTGAGCGAATCACAAGAGGCAGCTGCATCTCCCGTGAGCAAGAAAGAGAGCAGAAGGGAAGAGGAAGAGGAGGAAGTCGCCCCACTATCACGGCAGACCAGCGCGTCTTCAGCCTCGACATCGAGTTCGGCCAGCTCACACTCAACGCAAAGCGCCCGCCTGGAGGAAATTCGCACCGCGCACTCCACCCCACGCGAACGCCGGCCTACCGTCACTTCACAGGCCTCTAGCGGCAATGTATTGCACCTCCACCCCACTGAACGCAACCCCGAAGCCATTCGCCGCATCGAAACACACCGCAGCCAACATCGCACCACCGTCGGCCAAGCTGACGTCGAGTCGCGCCTTACGCGAACACTCACACGTCGCAAGACTGAGAAGCCCCTGCCAGAACTGGGCGCTGGGAAGCCTTTCCCTCCGCTCCTGCCCGACCGAGAGGAATATGTGGTCGAATTCGACAGCGTGGACGACCCGCTGCATGCGCAGAATTGGCCCTTGAAGAAGAAACTACGCCTTGGCGCGATATTGGCCTTCGATGCTCTGTCGGCCACTATTGGAAGCAGCATCTTTTCGAGCGCGACGAGGGTCGTCTCGCATCAGTACGGAGTGGCTCCAGTAGTTGGCACGCTGGGAACGAGTTTGTTCGTCTTCGGCTATGCTTTTGGTCCATTGGTACGTACGAACAGAGAGAGTAGGTGAGTATTTAGACACGTACTAACAGTCGCGCAGATGTGGGCTCCCATGTCAGAACTCTACGGCCGCAAACCCCCTCTCCTCATCGCCGCCTTTGGCTTCTCCATCTTCAGCATCGCCGTCGCCACCGCAAAGGACCTCCAAACAATCCTTATTTGCCGCTTCTTTGCCGGCCTTTTCGGCTCCTCTCCGCTCGCCATCGTCGCTGCCGTCTTCGCCGACATGTTTAACAACAAGATGCGTGGCCTGGCTGTCGCTGTCTTCTCCGCCACCGTCTTTACTGGCCCGTTGTTTGCTCCGTTCATGGGTGGCTTCATTACAGAGAGTTACCTAGGCTGGCGGTGGACAATGTACATTGTCAGTTTCATGGGCTTTACCGCTTTCGGCCTAATGTTCTTGTTCATGGAGGAGACGTATCCCCCAGTTATCTTGATCAACAAGGCGAGTGAGCTGAGGAGAAGGACGAAGAATTGGGGCATCCATGCGAAGCAGGAGGAAATTGAAGTCGACTTTAAAGAGTTGATTGTGAGGAACGTCAGCCGTCCCATTCGCATCCTCTTTACTGAGCCCATTGTACTGCTCATCACAATCTACATGAGCTTCATCTGTAAGTCGCTGCCTCTCTCCATTTCACCCGCTGCAACAAACTAACCGCATGGTAGACGGTCTCCTCTATCTCTTCCTCACCGCATACGCCCTCGTATTCGAAGGTGTCTACGGTTGGAATGGTGGTGTCACCGGACTGGCATACTTCGGCATGGTCGCTGGCGAACTTCTCGCCTTCACCGTTATTGCCCTCGACAACCCGCGTTATGCGAGAAAGCTGGATGCGAATAATAACATCCCTGTGCCTGAATGGCGACTTCCAATTTCCATGGTTGGCGGTGTACTATTTTCTGGTACGTATTCCCCACGTTTCAAGCCAAGTTTGTTCTAACGTCTTCACTATAGCTGGCCTCTTCTGGTTCGGCTGGACCGGCTATTCAGGCAACATTCACTGGATTGTCCCTATACTCTCTGGACTCTTCACTGGATTCGGCTTGTTCTCTATCTTCCTCTCACTGCTCAACTACATTGTCGACGCGTATCTCATGTTCGCCGCCTCCGCCATCGCCGCTAATACCTTTATGCGCTCCATCTTCGGTGGTGTCTTTCCTCTATTCGCAACCTTCATGTTTAATGGTATGGGCATTCAGTGGGCTTCTACAATGCTAGGCTGCGTAGCTCTTGTTCTTGTGCCTATGCCTGTCGTATTCTACGTGTTTGGAAAGAGGCTCAGGGCGAAGAGCAAATTTGCACCTGCCCCGGACATTGCGCAGGATAAGAGACGCGATGAGGAAGCCAGGATTGGTAGTGAGACCGTGGCAGAGAATGTGGATAGTGGGGAGAGTACGGATGGAGAGGGAGGTAAAGAAGATGTACAGAAGGAGAAGACTAAAGACCAGTAGAAAACATGATCGTTAAAGCGGACTCAAATGGATAGCGTATACATTATGGAAGCTTCGCTACACATATTCCGAAGAATAAATATTTCAACTCAATATGCCCATGCCAAGCCCGTGTTCCGGTGTACTTAATCTGGCAAATACTGGCGACTCTGCAGATGCGCCTTGCTTGCTGCGCCACAGCCACATGCAGAGGAATACGGCCGGCCCAAGCCCTGTCTCAGCCTGATTGTCGAAGCGTTGACATATACCTTCGATATCACCATCGAGCATTTGCTTCGCTTCGTTCGGTTTTTCCCTCTCGAGTTTCTCTACATGCCAAAGTTACTACTCCACACGTCGTCAAAACACCGATGGCCCACCTTTTTGACCAACCCAATACGAACGAGACAATAACATGGAGATCCGATCCCGATCTCCGTGGATCCTTTAGCATTCTATCAACATGCATCATCACCTTGGTCCTTGGAGTTTGGAGCGCCGTCCACCTAAACTTACCTGGTAATCCTGAAAGTCGGACTGAAGCGCTTCTCCGTCGCACCGCATGGATCGTGTGCAGCCTTTTCGCACCCGAGGTATTGATATTGGTAGCTTGGACGCAGCGCATGGCTGCAAAGAGGGTGCAGAAGAAGGTTAATGAGTTGTTTGTTGACAGGTCGAAGGCTTCTGTATGTCGTCAAGTGAGTTATTATGTTACTGAAGGCTAATGTGAGATTAGAAAAACCTAGAAGCGAATGCTCTCACACTGGACAACAAATGGACCATGACTCATAGCTTCTGGGCCATCATGGGAGGCATTGCAATCGACGCCAACGGCACTGAGCCTTTCATTCCTTCAAAACACCCGCCCAAACTTACTGAAGAGGGTATCAGTCTTTTACTCAGGATGGAGCCAGATCTTCTACCAGACATTTCAGAGGATGAAATCAAGGACAAGAGCAAGGGCGACTGGCTTACCAAATCGCTAGCATGGTTGCAGGCGACCTGGTTCTGCGCGTCATGTCTGGTCCGAGTAGGGCAAAGACTGCCAATGAGCTTGCTGGAGCTTAACACATTTGCACATGCCATGTGCACCGTCATCGTGTACTTCATCTGGTGGAAGAAGCCCTTGGATGTCGAGAGGCCGTTGCTGATCAAGTCGGACCGCATTCGGCCCCTTCTCGCATTCATGTGGATGGCGAGCAAGACAAGTGCACGTCCGAAGATCAAGCGGAATGGGAGTACTACGTATAAAGTTGGCCGTCTTCCTGAATTCGAGGCCATCACCATAGGCAAGGACAACGTTCCGGAGAGTCCATCTCTGCCCGCTACAGCTAGCGATCCTGCAGCGACGACCAAGGTAACGCAGTCCAAAGGACTTGCCGGTACTAGGTTCTTTGCCAACCCTGCGAGCACGCGGTGGACTGTGGAAACGATCCAGAGCACAGGCAGCAGCGAGGCTCCCCAAACCATCACCTTCTTTCACAAAGACCCCGCTGAGTTCCACCTCACTTCTACCGGCGTGCGGCGCTGGAAGTTGGGCCACGAAGCATTACAAAAGTATAAACTGGTAAAGCCAGATAAAAATCATAATCTCGTCACCATTAAGCCTGTGCCCGAGATGCTGGTCAGGGCCAAGAGCAAGCATCCATGGGCGAGACTGGGTTTCTCCATGCTGGCAGCCTGTTATGGCATGTTACACGCGTTGGCATGGAATACGCGGTTTCCGTCACGTCGAGAGAGGATATTGTGGCGCTTGTCGTCGATACTTATTGCCAGCCCGGCGGGAGGATGGCTTGTCATTGTCGTGGTTAAAACGTGTTTCGGGTCCATTGGGGCGATCAAGAGACTCATCCATCGGCGACGAAATCGCTCCAAAAACAGCGAAGTGACAGAGTCAGGTGTCATCGAGCAGAGCTCTGGATCTGCCAGCATACCGATGGCTTCAGTTGAGAAGCCCAAGAGTGAACTGGCTCTGCCGAGTGTGAAGAAGATCGAGACGGCTAATAATAGGGTGCCCAAATGGCTCCTGGAATTTTCTGAAAGTTTAGTAAAAACAGTGTCGTCGCTTGCTTTCGTCGCCTTGTATATCCCAGCGCGTGCTTATATTGTTGGAGAGAGCTTTCGAATGGTGTTTTATCTCCCACCGGATGCATTCCGCGCTACACAATGGGAGAAGTACTTTCCTCATATTAGTTGAGGAATTGAATATACGGGGCCTGATGAAATAGAAATCTTCAATTGGTCAGGAGAGACGAAGAGATCGTTTCCAGTGTCAATGTGAATAGTGACTTGCAGGAGAGCTCTATACGGAAGGTGTGCCGAACCCGGAATCAGCTCGAAACGGGAAGCCGATCCGCCACTTTCGGACAGCTATGTTCCATAGCTTGCCCCGCAACACCACGGCGTGACGCAACGAAGCCGAAGAACTTGCCGCGGGGCATTGATGTTCCGATTTTGGAGACGTTGCAGAGAAGATTCTTTCGGTTCCTTAAGCTATTTAACAAGGCTCGGCTAACCTTCCTTTTTACCACTATTTCGTCCATATACATAAGCTTAGTACCCTCGAGTTCCTTTTAGTCCATTCCTCCTCATCATATTGTCCTTTCTCTGTAACAATAATCTCCCACACAACCCTTGAAGTTGTACATAATCCGCGAAGATGTCTATGTCCATTGAGGAATGCCAGCAGCCCCGCGCGGGCTTTCCGAAACCGGTACCCGACACGCCGAGCAATGTCCTCGAGCAGTTCAGCATGAAGGGAAAGGTCATTGTTGTCACAGGCGCCGCAGAAGGAATTGGAGGAGCTGTTGCAGACGCAATGGCCGAAGCAGGTGGTAACGTTGCACTATGGTATAATTCCAACGACGCGGCCATCCAACGAGGCGAAACCCTCTCCAAATCACACGGCATCAAGACAAAAGCGTACAAAGTCAACATCACAGACGCTTCAGCCGTGCAATCCACCATCGCGCAAGTCGTGCAAGACTTTGGCAAAATCGACGTCTTCGTCGCCAACGCCGGCACCGGCGACTCAAAACCCCTGCTCGACCAGACCCTAGAAAGCTACCACAACCTGATGAAAGTCAACGTCGACGGCCCCGTCTTCTGCTCAAAGTACGCCGGCGAGGTCTTCAAGAAACAAGGTTTTGGAAACCTCATCCTGACCTCCAGTATCTCTGCGCACATTGTCAACGTCCCCGTCGACCAGCCCATCTACAACGGCACAAAAGCCTTTGTCTCGCATCTCGGCAAGAGTCTGGCGCGCGAGTGGCGCGAGTTTGCCCGTGTCAATATTGTCAGCCCTGGATTCTTCGACACGAAAATGGGTGCTGGCCCGCAGGTGATTACTGAGGGGTTGAGGATGATTCCGCTGGGCCGGCAGGGCGATGTGAAGGAGATCAAGGGCCTGTTTTTGTATCTGGCGAGTAATGCGAGCAGTTATATGACGGGTAGTGATGTTTTGGTGGACGGGGGTTATGTGCTACCGTAAGGTAGGAAATAGGAATTGATAATAAGAATTGTACGATGCATATCCTAGGGATGGATATGCTTCTACTCCCGTATCAAATACCTTTCTTTTTGCTCCCACAGAGGCGTCAAATTAGAGCCGGAAAGGAAGTCGTAGATTTATGGGGGACTTTTTTGGTACGGAGCAGCCGTAGATGAGCTGGCATTTGACTTTTCGTATGCGTGATGAACATGTTGAACAAGACGATTTCCGAGATGCCAATAATTGTTGTAGGATCATAGAGCTCTTACATCTCGTATCAGCAGTATAATAGATATGAGGCCTACTGATTAGAATGGAAAGCACCTGCCGGTGTTGGGCGATCAATGCTACATGTCCTGGAAACATATTACGCAAATCTTCACCAGACTCTACATTGAGCAGGACCGCCGAGATCTGCGGGCATGATCGTTTCGGTTTTGAAGAAGGGCGAATATCCGAGGCTGATTTAGAGAGTTGAAGGAAACGTCTCAATGTGAAGGAAGCAGATTCAGTTGCGAAGTCCTACTGGTCGTGAAACAAGAGGGAAGCAGAATCCTTCGTCTCAAATGATGACGGCGAGAATAGTGGCCACAACGTGCACATGGGTCAATATGTATCTTGGAACTTGGAGCACTGATATGCGTTCATAGTTCCAGTAGAGCATCCAAAGCAAGTTGCACGAAGAGATCTTATTCATACAGATGCGACGCAGTTGGACTTGGCGCTAGGAGATCAGATATTCGCCGATGAAAGTCGCTGCCTCCTCACACCTCGATCGCTACACAATTTCCAATAAGTTTTCTTGAATCTTTTTAGTCCTTGAGAAGCTTAGTATCGTATCATTGAATCAGAGGATTCGTAGCCAAGTCATTAGGTTAGCAATGGATTAGGCATCATTAATTATATTAGAGCTTTGAGAAGCAACAGACCAAGTCAATTGAAGCAAACTAATTTCATGAAAATATGGGTAAAAGGGGATGAGGAAAGGACCGGATTTGACGATTATTATGTCTCCCAATGCCCGGGATCGTTTCCGCCTCATTTTGACCAGTTGGAGAGTGTACCAGCCCAATTCGGCTCTATGACCTATGCTGCTAGTCCAAGGGTGAGAAACGAATTACCAAATCTTGATTCGTTGACTAAGCGGCCGCTCCAGGCAACAGCATGCAGCTTGGCTCACTGCAGAAGTTGTGCGCACTCGGCGCAATCCTCAAACCAAAATATAACTTCCATCGCCATATCTTCTTCATATGAATGTTGAATTCTAAGCTATATCAAATAATGGATCTTTTGATCCATAAGGTAACATTTGCAGCTTTATAAATTGAGGCAATTTGATAACCAACACAAGCAGGCTCCGTCTCCTTCTAGATCCTTTTGCACCATTTGATAAAGAATTCTCAGTTCTTAGCGTTTAAAACTCCCAGGAGAGGCATAAATTTGTGTTTTGAAAGAAGGAATTTGTCAACACTCAATGCATGAGCGACTACGGACGGGTCCACGCCGTCCTAAAAAGACTCGTGACAAGTCCAAAGCCTGTGGACCTGTCAATATTCCGCATGAACTTGATGATAATGATGAAAATTTGCTATTGGAAGCTACAAAGCGTGGGAACAAAGTGGAGGTGAACCAGTTGCTTCAACGCCACGTCAACCCAGACTCGAAAGACAGCAACAATCGAACCGCGCTATCACTGGCTGCAGAAGGTGCACATCTCGAAATTGTGAAATTGCTGCTAGAGAAGAAAGAGGTCAATCCAAATTGCAAGGACAACAATGGTAGGACGCCACTGTCGTGGGCTGTACAGCGCCCCGTATTCAGTGGATTGGTCTGGGGTTCATCAACCTCGAACAGGGAGCGCAACCAAGTGGTGCAGTTACTGCTCAACTGTAGCAAAGACTCTAAAGACAATAATGGCCGAACTTCACTATCAAGAGCCGCAGAACTAGGGTATCTTGATGGGGTAAAGTTGCTAATCGAACGGGGAGGCCTCGACCCAGACAGTCCGGACGACGATGGCCGCACGCCACTATCATGGGCTGTATATTATGCTGGCATTGGAAAGAAAGCTGGGCATCAATGTTCCACGATACATTCAGTGATACGCTACTTATTGAGCCAGAAAAAAGTCAACCCGAATTATACAGATAGCTCTGGCCGAACATTACTGTCGCAAGTCGCCGAGTTTGGGGATTATGGTCTATTAAATATGTTTGTGAGGCATAAGAAGATCAATCTAAGCTCAGTGGATAAAGACGGCCGCACACCGCTCTCCTGGATTGTCGAGGTTTCGTGGAATCAGCAATACAAGAATTATTTTATAGATGAACTGAGAGATCTGCTCCAACGCGGTGGCGTCCATCCCGCTTCGCAGGACAGCCAAGGACTAACACTATTATCTCGAGCAGCTGCACGTGGGCAGGATAAAGTTGTAAAGCTATTACTAGAAGCAGATGACGTGGATCCAGATTCAAAGGATGAGAACGGTCAAACGCCGCTATCGCGAGCTGCACAAAACGGCCAGCGAGCTGTAGTGGATTTACTGTTGAGAGAAACCAATGCTAATGCGGACTCCAAAGACAAAAATCTCCGCACTCCGCTCTGGTGGGCTGCCGAGGCTGGACATGCAGAAGTGGTTAGACTGTTGCTTGGAACGCAAAAAGTGGACTGTGAGTCAACGAACGATGAGGGTCATACGCCGCTCTCAATCGCCGCCAAGAACGACCACAAATCGGTTGTAGACCTCCTTTTCCAAAGAGACGGGTTTGCATTGCACATCCTAGTAGAAAAGGGGGATCTGGGTCCCTTAAATTTATTGCTCGCTAAGGGCGACGATGTCAATCGCAAGAATATTCACAACAGAACGCCATTACATATTGCGGCTTCACTCGGCCATGCAGATGTGGCGAGAGCACTTTTATCGTCGCGTGCAAAAATCAACAGTAAAGATGTTAATGGCCTGACCCCACTCCGGGTAGCGATTCGACATAAGCAGAGAGAGATTATTCATTTACTTCTTGAGTACTGTGCGAATACAAAAGGAATCATGTTTAATGATTGGCTTAATGCATTAGGAACATCCCATACGGTCCTAGAGATTTTGCAGTTAGCAGATGGAAAGAAAACTGTGCAATTCGTGGACGGCGTAAAGGCGCGAACGTTGATCCAAACAGAGCCAATCGGACGCCTTCTGTAAGTGCACACTGCTTCCACCTTGACAAGGGAATTGTTAACTTATTCAAAAAGACTCTTCTCTGATTACTCTGCCTGGAGCAGGTATATGAATTGTACCTCTGTTGACATTCCTCGCGTTGAGGAATCAAAAGTTAGCTATGATATTCAGGGCTGTGGGAAGACCTTTAGCATCGTCTTAATTGGGCATTTCCCAACGAATGAAAAAGGAGACAGTGTAAATTTCACAATATCTTACAGGGATGCATGTGGTATTGCTTGGTGTATGGCTCCGCTCTCGGATCAAAACGATTCTTTGCACCGGAAGCCGATCAATTTATCGGGTACACTTCCATATGGCTGGATTCCAGAAGATAGCAGCCAGTATTTTGCACTCTTCATCCGCAATTTGAGGGAGAGATGGCTGGAGCTGTGCTGTCTGGCTGAAAAGCATTTAGCTGGGCGTGTAGGTACAATAGCTACCCTGAATACACGAGACATGCTGATCACAAGGATGACCTAATATAGCGTTTTGGCCAACTCTGCGAAAAAGGAAATGACCCTAAGCTAATACATAGCCTGGCCAAAGATGCACAAGAGTGGGCTAAGCTGCGCATGATATTACGTGGCCAAGTTTCAAAAGTTTACGAATTTACTGAGGAATACTACAACCATTTCGATGATGGTGTGGGTTTTGAAGGAATGAAAAAAGCGATAAACGAATATGACGCTGAAATCACCAAGCAGATCAACCAATTAGAGCAAACAGTCAAAGACTTGTTACAGCTTGTTGGTTTCCCGATTCGACCATTTCATGTGTTCCGTTGGTTGACCTTCGATAGGAATTTGCCTGGGTATCGATCAACGAGGCACACAGATCAACAAGTCTCGCTACAAGCATAAAGCGACTAAGCTGGATCACTGTGAGACTCAATGGCCTTCACCATGGAAAGAAGCTTACACACATAGTTTATTTTCTTGCCTCCCATGTTTGCTTCGGTAAGAGTTTTAGCACTATATGTTTTTACACACGAGCTGATTGAACGTAAAATATCAATAGAGTCTATTTGGTATGAATGTTGACATTCTAGCAAATAACCCAGACTGGCGTTGGTACCTTCTCTTTGGAGGAGGCTGTCTGTTCCTCACAGTTCTAGTGTGGCTTCTGTTCAAATATGTTCAAGTTAATACTCCTGTTTCATCAAAACTCCTACCTAACGCAGTGGTGAGAATATGCTAATCTGGTGCGTAGATCGAGAAGCTGGTAGAAAGAAATCTTGGCGATCGTCTTCAACAATTATCAGAGAGCACAAGGAGGCACTTATGGCGAAGAAAATCGTCGTTGGACACATTACCTGCATAAATGCGCGTCACTGTCACTTTGTGACCGGGTGGTTTCATTTGTACGAGGCGCTGCTTCCAATGTTGTGTTCTACCTTTTTGGCTTCAATACAAACCTGGGTATGGCCAATTATTCCAGCCAATCCTTTGATAAATAGTCATGCCTTTGTCTCAAGCTATTATGAAATTTAGTGATTGCTATAATGAATGTGTGGTTGAAATCGAAGGCTAATGGGACTAAGTAGCTGCCAAATTCCGGAGATAGCATAGTATAACCAAGTTAATGAATGTAGCCGCCTTCAAATCTTCAATCAAGTAAGCACTTGGTAACGTGAAAATTATGGAGAGATCAGTCAGATTCTTTGGCTAGGCAGATAACTTATACCCAGTCGCAAGGTAGAGAGCTGTTGTGAGGGCGACAAAGCTGGAGTACTGGTTGTCTCTGTACATGCGCTATCGTTAGGTATCAAATCAAGACCTATCCCTAGGAAAATAGAGCGGCACCGGTAAGGAGACGTAGCGCCTAAGATAGGTAAAAATGTTGACCAGCAGAACGTGCAGGATACATTTCTTGCACAAAGGAAATGGCGGAATTATATATTCAATCCTCGCAATTATTCTAACCATGAATACAACTCCAGTGCTGACTTAGAAATTAAACAGTCGTCCTTTTCCGTTTTCCCATATCACCTCTGGCAAGTCGATGCAGTATGTTGCGGTGATGTCCCAGCACCCGCATGGCCAAAGAAGTTGCGGGTGTATTTCCATTTCCATTTCCAGATGCCAAAATCTGCCCTGATACGGACAGAATTCTGTTGAAAGATTGTAGATCAGCCATCTGGATAGCATTTAATGTACTCTGGCCGCCCAGCTGATCTCTCTCTGCCCCAATCACTCGCGCCATGGCTTTAACGAGATCAAGATGAACGGACTCGTTGTTTAGAAACCACACTGCATGGCTCTCGTCTGCTTGATTGGTTTTGTAAAGGCGATTGAGTGCTTCTGCACGGCGACGAGCTATTCGAAGTGGCCTTGCTGAAGTCGGCACTGGCCCTCGACTAGTTTCCCAATTCAGCTTTGGTAGTGGGTACTTGTCTTGTACATAACAATCCCACACGGTGGCCTCCCACCCTCGCATCTCAGCAATAGCTTTCTTTGTAGTGTCCCTTTCTTGGATTGCGCATGCAGCATAGTTCGTTACTAAGGCCACGCTCTCTCCGCAGCGAACAGCTTCCGCAAGGGCCGATAATTTCCGTTCGAGGACCGCGACCGAGTCATTTTCTCGAGGAATTGACAGCGCAGCCAACTGGTTGCTGTTCTGAATATTTGTTGAATGGCTTGCGTCTTCCATGTCGCTCAGTTCAATCTATAATCTTAAGATACGGCGTGGTGTGTTGTGCAATCAATGGCATTATACGAATACGGTGAAGCAGGCATAAAGTGGCGCTACTGTCGGGCAACGCTGACATGCAGGCCTGTACCCTCTCGAAGAGAATGCCTTGCATGGGCCGCTCCACTACCCATGCATGACGATAATTTTGTACGTCCAGGGCCATGGTTTCGTACGTCCAAGCTCTTCCATGCTTGCATGTAAGACTGACAGTCGCGATAGTGTTTACATTTTCTTTCCTCGCTCAAGAGCACTCGCTGCCAATTCTTGTCACCGGGAATATCGTCGGCGTACCAATGCCGTGGGTTTCCTCGTATAGTATAACTAGCCGCATATTGGGAGTGTGGTGCCCGTCGGATCGTCCCGCCTCGGCCCGTGCCCTGTGCGGTATCTTTTTTGCCGTTCCCTTACGCTAAAGGATGCCCTCGTGGAAGATGACAGGCTGCCGCTTATGCGCCAGCCCAGGCAACTGAATTCCGGTCAGACCGCGAAAATGCTTAGTTCAACAGATTAATGGTACGTAACGTCTTACAATTGCATTATTCAAATAGATTACGATTTTGAATCGTTGGGCTAGTTCGGGCAAACATGTCTCATTGCTAGCTGACAGTGGCGCGAGTTCTTAGATCATAAAGCATATAATATATATCACGAACCAATTGATATGCTCAAGAACATGTTGAAGATGAGAAGCTTTCCAGTCTATTACTATACATAACTAAGGGTGAAAAGCGTACTCTAACGCACAGCCATGACTAGGCACTTCAAGCCTTGGAGACTAGGAAACCGCCAACTTGCAGCTTCTGGAACACCTGCGCAGGGTCATACTTCCTGCTCACGGACTTGAGATTGGCCAAGCTCTCGGCGCCATAGCTAGCCATGACATTCTGCGACGATCCCGCATCGTTGGCGAACAAATTGGGAAGAAGAAGATTGCTGCGGCGTGCATTGGAAGTCATCCACGCATCCAAGTCCCTCAACTTCTTGGTCATCAATTCCCTGTCTGAGTCTTCCTTGTATTGTACAAGGATAGATCCCCATGTCTGTGGGATAGATGGGACGTTCATCGAATTAGGGACACCACCAGCCCGCTGTGTGCCAACAGCTGCAACACGAGAACCCATAGGTTTAATTGCGAGAACGAGGTCGAGGTCATCGCCGGGCGGTGTGACCTTTAGGAGCTCTTTAACCTGGGCGAGATAAAATTCAGTGTTAGGCTTGTAGATAATCGATTGAACCATGCGAACGAGGGGTTCTTTAGGCGAAGACATATCTTGCATAATTTCGTAGACTGTGCCATTTGTCGGAGGTGCAACAACCAACATAGGAGTGAAGGCAAGCAGTGGAGCAAAGATTTCGGGATTTGTGCCCAAGGGCTCGGCGTAGAAAAGCGCGACTTGGACTCCCTTTGCAGACACTAAGATCTCAACATTGGCCTTGGGGTCTTTCTCCATAGAATTCTGGACCTTGATAATGGCGGGAATGATTTGCTCGTATTCCTCGGGGTGGAGGAGAAAGAGCGAGTACCAGATATTATATCTAAGGTGAAAGGGTAAAATTAGCGTATATTTACAGTCACTGTGCAGATAAACACTTACATGGGAGAGGCATATAGATCAAAGCGTGTAACAATGCCAAAGTTGTTTCCTCCACCACGGAGGGCGCGGTAGAGATCTTTGTTGTGGGTTGCATTGGCATTGACAATGGAGGAATTTCCAAGGACAACTTCAAAATTTGCAACATTGTCCGTAACAAGGCCGTTCAGCTGCGAAAAGTGGGTGTATCCTCCGCCAAGTGTAAGACCAGAGATACCGGGGTCCATGTCGATGCCGGTTACGGCAGATTTGCCGGCCGAGTCTGCAATCCTCTGAACTTCACCGCCCCTGTTACCAGCGCCGGTGTGAATTATGGTGTTGTCGGCATTGAGCGTTAGAGACTTCAGTCTGTTCATGTCAAACAGGACGCCGCCGTCGATACTGGCAAATTTGACATTGGGATTGTGGCCACCATTGCGGACTGCGAATTTGGCGCCAGCCTTTGTCACAATAGCAAGACCACGGGCAACTATCTCTGTGCTGGTAGGCAAGAAGAAGCAGGCTGCTGGAAGTCTGCAGTTTGTCGACCAATTGACATCTTTCTCGGTAGTGTAGTTGGCGCTCGTCGCGTCGATATAATTGTCTGGGAAGGTTGCTTTCAATTGAGAGCAAGCCCTGGTTGCGCTGGACGGATATTCACGAGGGAGAACTTCTGGAATGGCGGTAGCAGATGATGTACCGGCCAGGAGGTGAATAGCCAAGAGGCCAATAGCTTTGGTGAACATCGTTGCAAGTCTGTTTGATGTCTGAGAAGTTAGTCGGTTGGATGGTTAAACTTCAGATGTATCCAGGACCCCCTTTTATAGCAAAATTCAACATATGCAAGACGAAATCTCTTGCATCAGCGCGCTGGACGCTGACTACCGTTTACCCATGTATCATTCGGTTTTGTTCCGCCCGAATGCGACAATACTGACTGATCCTGAGCTGATAGCAAGGTAGACAGCAAGGTAGATCAACAATTTCCCCCTCTATCCGGTCTCCACCATAATCGACAATGATGAAAAAAAGGCACCCAATAAATATGGCTGATGTAGTCTTACGTGTATTTATTCCGTTGTCGCCTAGCGTAGCTTGCGGCATTGGTGCTTCGGAATCCGACGTAAGCCAAACTTTAGCCGGCTTAACGCAAACTTTACCGACTACCTCTGGTTGCCCATACCATTTTACACTTTTGCATTCATTTTACTCTTCCTTCTATGCCAATGTTTTACAAGACTCCGAATAAAATGTATGCAGCTGGCCAAGTACTGCTCGAGGCTTGCCATGCTAGGCAGTATGGTCTCATAGCACGATAATCCTGCTAGAAATGTGTGCAAAAAGCAAGAATCTAGGCGTTCTTGTACTTGAATTCATGTCTCTCGCTTCGTCAGTGCAACTACAACTTCACCATGGTGTGTGATTTTACCAATGTCACTAAGGATCCCGTACCCCTTCCTTGCCTTCCCCTCTAGAGCATCCCAGCTCATTCATCTCTTCGGTCAAAATGGTTGATGGAATTTGCACCCCTGAAGCTCTTGTTTGGAAAGATGCCCTGACCATGTGCACCCTGGGTTTGAACGGAACTATTCCTCAGGCCTGAGGGCGGAAATGTTGTACAGTGGGCGGAATTGATGCCATGGTAGTATTGGAGGCGTTGGGGCGTCGCATTCCTCGTGTGGTCACGGCATTCGGAATCACTGAACAGCCATGTGGGGATCTCCCTGGCTGGCTTAGGGTATACTTTTGTAGAGGCAGAGGAGGGTAAGTTGAGGAGGTGAATCGTTGTGGACGACGAACCCAGGTGCGTAGTAGCAGAACCTTATATGGGGTCCTTTTTCGACCCAGCTTCTACATTCTATAGTGACTGCGTCGTAATCTTGCCTTGGTAGTCATCAACGACATCATCCGGCTCGGCCTGCGTGTACAAAGTGTCGCAAAAGCTCACCGGACCAGTGAGCCAGTGATACAGGCATTGTGGTACAAAACCCGTGTCAAGGGATTCCAGCAGATCGCAAATAGTTATTCTGCCAAGTTTGCACTGCTTCCTCTCAGCTGGCCACTGTATTCGATCGGGCACGCCTGTGTAAGACTTTACTCGCCCCTTTATCTTGAGACCCCGACTCACTCTCAAGAAAAGCGCATGAGCGAGTGTACCGCAGACTCTCCAGGCTTGTCGTGGATGCAATCAATCCACATTACGCTCGACAATCGTTTCTTCGCTTCTTTCCAGTCGGGCGCAAAATGACTGGCGTTGCACGCATCCACCAGCCAAGGTTCATCAGCATTGGACACCGAAATTGCTGCAATCATTATTACCCACAGATGCAACGTCTCTTGGCTATTAATCAGGTCACCGGCATTCGCATACGCAGCTCCAAGCTTTGTCGCAATCCACGTATACGGAATTTTCCGACCAGGGACCTTGAACGTGGTTGTCAGAAATGCCAGCAAAGAAAGGCGAACCAGCTCTTCGATTGGGTGGCTCAGAATGCCGGCGAGATGAATCAACCGTGATTGCAGTGTACTGAGGAGACTCTGAAAGCACGCTGCTTTGTAACGGGCATGTTTCTGGACGTTGTCGTTGATAGTGCTTGTCAGATGCTGGAAGTCGCAGAACACGGATGTGAGCCGGACATCCCAATTGGCTGGTGGTTCGTAAAAGCTCGATTTAATATGTGGAGGTTTAAGTAGTGGGTCCCATGAGACATTTTGATGCAGGAAAAATGGCGACTTGCCTGAACTGAGGGACCAAGCAAGATCAAGCCTTCATAAGTTCATTAGTAAAGCGGTTTACTATATCGGACCGTAACGTACTTACCGATCAAGTTTAAAGTGAATCATAGGCCGTGCTCGAAGAAATTCGACACCTCCTCTAAGTTGCACAATCCTGTGCAAGCCTGCGAAATGCGCAGACGCTGCTGTCCAATCGCCATACACGGCAGCCAACAGTGTCAGGTTGATCACAACGTATAACACTGCTTCATCCTCATATACATTCTGTTTTTCCATCTTCTTTGCTAACAATGACAGTGTCTCACACATGTGGGATACAACCTTCCTTCCCGGCTGTCCGTTCCATGTTGGCATGAGAATATCGTTGACCGCATAGCTCGCAGAGAGAACGCAATGCACGAAAGCAGCATCAGAGTATAACCAGATAAAAGACGCGTTTTCGATGCGATCAAAATCCACGCAGCGATCCAGCGGAGACATGACTTGAGTGACGAGATTGTAAGCGAAGGCTTTAAGAAGAAGCTCTTGACCCTCAGCGTCGACATGGCTCGCGAAACGGTCGACGACGAAATTATCCATTGAAGGTGGAGTCGTCACTAAACTACCAACATTGCTGTCGTTACCATTTGGACGCTCTTTCTTCCTTGACTTGATAGACCTGCGCGAGTCTTCGCGTTTGTTTCTCCCCTGCATGCACCGACTGCGAATGATTGCGCTTTTGCCTGGCTTGAGATTGACCGACGGGTCCGCAACGATAAACTCGAACTGAGTCTTCATTCTTAAACGTGAAAGGTAAAATTGCGAAGAGACCAGATTGTTGGCCCTTTTGGGCACAGGCAAACGTTTTCTACGAGGGCGCAGCAGTGCGGTTTAATATTCAGCCGCCGGGATTACGAGGAGATCCGACTTGGCCCACGTTGTATTCTCAGTGGCGCAATGAAAAAACACATGTTCACGGACGAATATGAATGAGGAATCACAGGAGGATTTGATAAGAGAATCGCGCACGGGCCTGTCCACATTGTTGGCCTCTTTCGGAAAGGGCTGATGCGGTTCTACTGCATACCAAGATGACGAGATGCAACGATTGGTTCACGCCAATGACGTCCACCAATTCGTGGCTGCGATAACTTCTAGTAGACAAGCATACTTAAAGAAAGGTTTTCTGCTTCATGGAAATGCGCCATCAAAAATACTTAATTAATTATCAGTCCAAGATTCAACTACCTCATTCAGACACATGGCATCTGCGGCGCTCGCACCAAACAATGATACAGGCTTCAAGCTCATGGTGAGGGCTACACACGTCTCCAACAACAAACAACCCAGCGTATCACTGGCGGGAAAGAGCGTCCTCATCACAGGAAGCAACAGCGGCATTGGCCTGGCATGCGCAACCCTCCTTCCAACACTGGGTGTATCACACCTCATCCTAGCCGTCCGCTCGACCAGCAAGGGCCAAGAAGCAGCAGCGCCAATACAAAAAGCGCATCCAGATTTGAAAATCGATGTATGGGAACTAGACATGCTGTCGTACCCTTCGATCCAGGCTTTCGCTGAACGCTGCGCGACAATACCTCGACTGGACATCGCCTTCCTGAATGCAGGGGCAGGCGGTGGCACCGCTTCACGCATCAACGAATCAACAGGTCACGAGGAGACTTTTCAAATCAACTATCTCTCTACTGCACTGCTGGCCGTGCTCTTACTCCCCGTGCTGAAACCCAAGACGCCTGTTCAGCCGGCCGGACGTCTGACCATCGTTGGCTCGGGGACGGGTTTGCTCGCTGGATTTGAGAATCGAGACGCAGTGCCGCTGATACCTTCATTCGACATACCATTTTCAGGTTTCGTAGCGGGAGGCGAACGCTACTCGGTGAGCAAAACACTTGTAATGATGCTGGTGAAGAAACTCAGCGAGGTTGTATCAGCAGACGATGTCATCATCAACACTGTCGAGCCCGGGTTGACGTCTGGCACGGCGTTGCATCGAGACTTCTCTGGAGCCGGGAAACTAGTCATGCGGGTGCTGAAGAGGATGATGAGTCGCACGCCCGAGCAGGCGGCGTGGACGTATGTCGATGCCTGTGCGGCAAAGGGGAAGGAGAGCCATGGCGGGTTCGTCATGTTTTGGGAGGTGTCTCCATTCCATCAGATGATGTACACAGTTGAAGGCAAGCAAACGACAGACAGACTGTGGGATGAGACGTTGGCAGAGCTGGAGTTTGCAAACGTGAGGCAGATACTGGAGACGATGCCCAAACCATGAAGGTAGTGAGGATGGACGCCATCGTTGTTGCGCGTATTTGTATCGATATTCACATTGTTTTACCCTCGACGGTGCTGTTCCATGTCTGCTCAAACCCCTGCCAGCCACCCTGCGGCGGCTCTTCACTCATCTTGACATCACTGACAATCAAATCGTAGTACCCATCTCTAGGCAGCTTGCCCTTGCACACATCTCCACCCATGGCAATATTGATCATGATCCTAAACTCTTCCATCCGCCTTGTTCCGGGTGGGATGTTGCCCTTCATGACGGGCCTGCCATCAATATACCATATCATCCTGCCGCGCCATTCCGGTATGCCTTCCTCCTCTATCCATGCGAATCCAAAGGTGTGTGGTTGTGTTGGCATAGCAGGGAGATGGGTCTCGATGACGCGGTGTTTGTTCCAGTCTTCGCCGTTGTATTGGCCCCAGTGTAAGCAAGAATGATTGACGCAGTCGCCATTCCAGCTCTCGAAGATGTCTACTTCTCCATCGGTTGGCCACTGAAATGGGTCTTTGGGCAGCATCCAATATGCAGGCCATATACCTTCAGCGACCGGCGGCAGTATGGTCGCTGTTAAGTATCCCCGCGGTCGCGATAACGTTTGGTGCGATGTAAGCCGTGCAGAGGTATAACTCCCATTCTGCACGAGCCCGCGAATGATTAGGCGGTTGTCGTGGTGGAATGAATTGGCCGGGTTGTCTGTATACATTTGCTTCTCATTGTTGCCCCAGCCGTTGTCGCCCAGTTCATGCCGGAAGTTGTGGGAGACGGGTGTCGCGGCATCGAACGAGGGTTTCCAGTAGACCCTCTCGGCCTGTGGAGGTGGAATATTCTGTGGCGGTGGAGGCTGGGCGGAGAGCGGCCGATTCTGGGGGACAGGCGGTCCTTGATGCTGCGGCGATTGGGGCTTGCTAGCTTGTGGTATGGGCGGTGCGAAGGGTTGCTGCTGCGGTGGCGGCGGGCCCCATTGCTGCTGCTGCTGCTGCTGCTGCTGCTGCTGTTGCTGTGGTGGAGGGCCCCATTGTTGTTGTGGAGCTCCCCACTGCTGATTTTGAGGGGGATATTGCTGATACTGGTTCTGGGGTGGGAAGTGCTGCTGTGGAGGGTACTGGCCGCCAGGATACTGTCCTTGGTTTGGAGGCGGGTAGCCCTGCGGGGGTTGCTGGCCTGGGTAGCCTTGCTGCTGGTGCGACGAAGGCTGGTTGGTGAACTCCTTCACCTTAGCCTTACCCTTCGCGAAGAGCTTGTCGAGTGTGCCTGACATGGTGGTGCGATGCCGTGCCAAAAGGCACCTCGCCCGCACTATCAGATTCCAGTCCGGACAAGCTGCGGAGCTTCCATCCCATGTCTCGCTTAACGCAAGCTCTTCCGCATTTGCTCTAGCATACCACATATCCTTGTCGCCTGGAAAGACCAGGAACGAGTTGAGCGGTCATCCACGTAGTTGGTTGCCTTGGTCGGCATGAGTATGCACACGCAAACAATTCTCATTGATGGAGCCAAGTTCATTCACATTGATAACACAGAACCTGTTTACCAATACCATCACACCAACCGCACATCGCTCTCCTGCTCCACCACGCAGTCGCAGCGAACCTGGCCCATCCCAATTCTCTTATATTCGCCCATCCCACCAGTCGGTCTAACAATGAGGACATAGAAATTCTCTGCCAATCTTCCTATGACAATGCACTCATTTTCATCTCGTTCTTCGTTGCTCTCAGCATCACACTGTATCCACCCTACTTCCACGTTGCCGGAGTCCAAGATCACAGTCGTTGTCCCATTCCCATTTTCTTGAAGAAGAACTAACTGCTTTTGAATGTTCCATCAGCACATGGAGCAATACTGCTGGTGACACCGGCGTTGTGGTGATGATTGTTTTTAATTATTGTTCTTCAGTGCGCGACTCTATGAGCACAGTCGACAAGACAATCGATCATGGCTTTGCATTGCTTGATTATCCGTAGTTTAGACGTCTCACCATACATATCCCTCTCGTATTTTTTCTAAGTGTCCTCAGCCACTTTCTTTCTTGTCAGTGCCTCACCAAACCGGTACTCCAGCCGGTTACACCACTGACGTCACCAACCAAAGCGCTGCATTCATCCCGCATAGCCAACCAGCCACCTCCACGGCAAGCCCAGATCGCCAGCAAGGGACAGAAACAAACAGGAAGTGCACCCGACATCACGTAGCTGCAGCGTCATGCCAGATGGAAGCGATAAAGCTTGCCTTGAGGTAGTCACGCTTGTTGCAAGTCAATACTACGCCCCAAGCAAATCACATATACCACTTTCGTGCACTTTCGATCCCATAATACCGTCAAATCCCAAATTTTGAGCACTTCAATATGTCTTCCGTCATTAACGCTATCTCTGATGTTGCCGCATCGCTCGTCGAGCTGGTCTGGTCCTTCTTCACGACCGCCGCCCACCTTATTCAGAACACAGCTCAGTTCGCGCTCAAGTTTGCCACTGAGATTATCGAACTCATTGTCAACTTCTTCAAGGGCCTTGTTGACCTTGCTGGTGGCATTGTCAGCTTCGTTCTCGGTATGTCATCATCTCATGAATGGGAGCAATCATCGTTACTAACAACGCGACAAAGGCAATGTTCTCATGCTTGGTGTTCTTGCAGTCGCTGTCTTTGGATTCTTGCAGTATCAGCGCAGCCAGGGTAGGCAAGTCAGCGCTGGCAACAAGAAATTGAACTAGACGCCAGCCGTCGATGGTTCGACAAACCCAATGGGACGAGACCCTGTGACGGAATAACAGCACGGTCGGGACGCTCACTTGATACGCAACGGCGAGTCCTCGTACGATATGCACTTGTAACAGCAGCAGCGAATACCACAGTAGTTAGTTTTAACGGGTCAGCCTTACGCGACGCCCACCAATACCCGAATAGGAAGTCTCTTTGTTCTCCACATCCACCCTTCGCTTTGTCTTTCTTCTAGAAGCATTGCACATGTCAGCAAACTTCATAGGGCTTACCGTTGTGAGACCTGAATACCGCAGATATGGGTTTCGAATGCTTATAGACTTTCACTTGAAATATGCTGTTGTTTAATGTCTTTAACACACTCATATAGATGCCCATCACCATGCAGAACCTCAATCCCTTCTCTCCTGCCAAAACAACTCCTTACCACAGGCTCTCGAAAGAGTTCTCAGAGGATGATAGTGCGCACAGTCAGGCAAGAGGAGACTCATCTACTTCATCTACTCTCGCCCCAAAAGAAAACTATGCTGGTGAAGATGACTATTTGATCGCGAAAAAACTGCATCTCCCACGCCGTTCGAGATGGAAACAATCTTCCTGCTACATCGGGGTAGCAGTCTTGGGTTTACTTATCGGATTGATCTTTGGAGAGGTTTTAAGACTCGAATATGAAGTTGATGGATATATCTGTGCGTTCAAAAAAATTTCATCTCGTTTCATCAATATGGTCTAGTCGGGGGTTCTGATGCTACACAGCGCCATTTGGCAATAGCCACCGCACTGTCAAAGACGTAGTCTGGCAACAGAACGACACTTTTGCCCAGGAACCAAGCGCACTTACGGAAAACGCGTGGGCAGATCTGATTCCCCAGGGGAGAGGATTTATCAAGCATCCAACGCTTACAAAGAACAAATTAAAAAGTATCAGTGTGTTCCATGAAATACACTGTTTGGTATGTGCTTATCCCATATAAGCGATGAATGTCTATTTATCTGAAAATCAATGCTCTAACATCAGCATGCAGCATGGTATACGAACAGCGTACTTCACAACTGATTACCTCTACCGCAAACTTCAACACAGCCAACATCCCTCTTCGCACATACGCTCTTCATTCGATCATCCTCACGTACCTGATTCTTTCGTCATTAATCCTTACCTGGAAGAGCAGCTCAAGCATCCTGAGCACGCTCACGGTCTCGCGGCAGGACACGTAAAGCACTGCTTTGAGTATCTTAGACAGGCGCTGATGTGTGCTGCGGACACGAATCTTGAAGATATCAGCGTGGAGGATGGAGAGGAGGGTGCGCCTGGGTGGGGGACGAAGAGGGTGTGCAGGGATTTTGAGAGCGTGAAGGGGTGGAGTACGAAGTGGAGGAATGGGGATGGCGTGGGGATTGTGTAGGTTTGTGGATATCGAGGCAGATGAGAAGGGGTCCACAGTTTCTGTTGATGTAAATACATTGCTAGGAATGTTAGGGAAAAATTCTACTCTACCCATTCTATCTATGTTTTAGTTCTATAAACCCACAACCCAATTATTGCCCTTCCACCTGACCCTTCCATTGACCTTTTCCGTCTTTCCCCCTCCTAATTTCCCAAACTTCTACTCTCTTTCCAAGCCCTTCCACTACCTCGCCGCTCCCCTTTCCCTTCAACTCCGTTCCCCACCCCCGAATCCCCTTCTTCTCTTCCTCTGTAAATTTTATATCAAACCACTTCTCCAGCGCCCTCAACCGCTCTTCTTCGGTCTTACAATCCTCTACAACACTCGTCTTGCCTCCCAGGTTCTCCTTGACCACACCGTTGATAAGCATGCGTTTTCCGTAAATCTCTTCGTCCCCCTCCTGATAGCTGCTTGTGCGTGAAGTAACAGGCCGCCGCAGGAACTTGACAACGAGCGCGGTAAACGTTTGAAAACTCTCTGGATGACTCCCAGTGTACCAATTCAAGTTGTGGAAATCCGGTTCCATGGCCTCTGTTCGATCGTCAAATGCGTAGAAAGCGTTCCAGCTCTGCTCTTCAGTATTTCTGTACTCGTAGATCCACAGCTTCGTCGCTTCTGTGCGGTTCAATTGGTTGGGAATCCAGTCACTCACTAGGCGAATCTGCTGGGTCCCAAGATTCGTCTGCGGCCGGTTATGCACAAGCGCGATGGGAGTTGTGGGGCCGTCACCGCCGAAGCCGATATCGATAGAATATTTTGTTCCATTAGAGAGCGTGACGATGTTGACTAGGTGTACCCATCCGCTGTACTCGCCTTGTGGAACACCGTCGACGCGGTGCCGCATCCGGACTGGGCTTAGATATGCTGGAAACCCAAGTGCGCGCAAGATGTGATTAAAGAAGATAGAGACTTGAAAACAGTAACCGCCTCGCCCGCGGCCGTTAGAGACGATGTTGGTGAATGTGTTCTGTGGCAGGATGCTGTTTGTGTGAGTGAGTGAATAATGTAACCAGAGATTCTCGTAGGGGACGGTCGAGATCGTGTGCGTGTGGAGTTGCGTTAAAAAATGCAGGTCAGTGGATGCGTTTTCGGAGTAACGGTACTGTTGCAAGGATTGATGGAGGCCTATGTATTGAAGGAAAGCGGAGACCTGGTCCTCATTGAAGGTCGATGGGATGGTCATTGTGAAGAATTGATTTTTGAAGCCTCGCATGCAGGCAGAAATGGTAAAGTACGAGATGAAGGGATTACAGAATAACAGCCCTCTTTGTACTTGATGTGGGTGTCTGAGAAGTCTCTGGGTATTGTGACTCAGGTACAATCGGAGGTACAATCGTGCATGCTTTTCGCGATTGCGAGACCTGCTTTCATCAGCCAATGAAATGAGCAAAGCCGGTGCTGTCGGCGTAGGTAGTGTACTCTCCTATCGTAGCTATCAAAACGCTAAATTTAGCGTCCAGTCATGCAATTTAGTGAAGACCAATATACGAACTCCAAACCTCAACAAGTGGGCTTTCAGGGTCGAAACATGGCGATACTAAACAACAAATTAAGACGAGGGGACTAGCGTTGCCCATATATATTTAAGTTGCCCATAAGATTTGGGTTGAGAAATCTCCTCAATGTATTTCCTTTAGTCACATACCCATGCGCTGTTATCTGACTGCGTTTCCTAAACAGATCTGCCAACAATTACCTCCCTCACATTAGTCTCCACTACGGGGCCTTTGTACACCTTCTTGCCGTGTATGAACCAGAACGCTACAGCAAAGAGCATGACTGCGCTCCAAAGTACACAACTCCAATTCATAGTGACTGCCTCCACAGGCACACTAGCCGGCCAGAAACTGAAGAACATGACTAAAATGCTCCAAAGGATGGCAAACCCGTTCACGAGGGGGCCCCATCGACCAAGAGTCCACGGTCCAGGAACAAGTTCTTCGGGATGACGTATACGTTTGTAGAGGAAGAGATTGAATGGGATAAGGTAGCTACCAAAGAATCCGGCGACCGTGAGTGAGACAATGGCGTTGAATACGGTAGCGCTGCCGATGTTGATGAGAGTCAGCAAACACGTTATCGTTGCAGTGACAGCAATAGCAACGACAGGTACTTTCATGCGCGGGTGCACGTAGCTTATCCTTTGCGCATTGGGAACCGCATTGTCTCTCGCGAATGCCCAGAGCTGGCGAGATGCGGTAGCTACGATGCCCAGAGTCGCGCAGCAGAACATCACCACGATGAGAGCGGATAAGGCTGTGCCGCCGGCGACTGAGCGAGAGCCTTGTGTGAGAATCTCAATGAACGGGTAGCCGGTGGGTGTCGTGAGGGCTGCTTCGATGTCGCCGATGCAGTATAGGATGGCTATCAACATGGCAAACCCAGTTACGCCGTTGATACCGATGGATGCTGGATCTAGTTA
Organism: Pseudopyrenochaeta lycopersici; assembly: GCA_003313425.1. NCBI lineage: Eukaryota > Fungi > Ascomycota > Dothideomycetes > Pleosporales > Pseudopyrenochaetaceae > Pseudopyrenochaeta > Pseudopyrenochaeta lycopersici. Next base: position 871,562 of record NHZP01000012.1, on the reverse strand, counting down.
GTTGCTCCTCATTTTCATACAAAAGCCCAGAAAATACATACAAATCATAGCCCACGGCACAACCCTACTCGAATGCCTAATTTCCTCACTCATGTGCACCGCGCCATCCGCGCCGCTAAACGCAAAAACCGGTGTAATCAATCCCACAAACCAACTCAGCCCTTTACTTTCATACCCTCCCTCATTCAAGAATAGCGTCCAGACATCCGCATTACTCGCTTTGGTTGGTGACATGACAGCCATGATGATTAGCACGATGACGAAAAGCAGTATGTGCAGCAACAAGATGGAGGTTTCGACTTGGGGGAAGAATTTTGTGAGGAAGGTGTTGAATAAGAGGCAGAGGATTATGAGCGCGAAGACGAGGAGTGTGCCGTGCCAGCGAGAGGGCGAGTAGGTGGGTTGACTGTTGATAGCGAGGCCTTGGAGGGCTGTTGAGGTTAGGTACGCAGCCGATGCAGTGAGTGCTTGCCATGCAATGACGCTCTGCCTATTTATTTATTAGCCATTGTTTCTTCTCTTAAGCATCAAATTCCTCTACAGAGTTTTCTCTGCCGTGACAAAACCCAACGTACCATCCAGTCACATAGCTCAACACCACTTTCCACTTTTCTGGAGCAAGCATATACGTCCAATGGTACTGCCCACCCGCAGTCGGCCACATGCTCACCAGCTCGCCCATTGTCGCGACCACCGCAGCCCAGCCCGCCCAACAGAACAGAAATCCATATATCAGGCCACCAGGGCCGCCATTGAGGAGGCCGAAAATGAACACGCTAAAGAGGCCTTCCCATGTTATGATGAGCGAGCAGGCAAGGCCAAGGATGGCGATTGGCGAAAAGTTTCTCTGCCAGAGGTTAGTTGGGGTCGGAGTTGTGAGAGGGAGGAAAAGTTTGACGAACTCGAAGAACGCTTTTCTTCCCAATTGCTGCAAGCTCACGCTCATCAGTGTCGGAGAGAGGATCTAGGGAATGTGCAACATCCTCCTGTGATTGTTCCTTCTCATCTGCCATCTCGACCTATGATACGGTCGCCAGACCAAAAGCTCGAGACCCTGACCTCGATGCTATTCGCCCAGAAATAAACCTCTGCCTTGGGCGTCCAATTCAAAAAGGACAACAATAAATTCCAACCCCAAAGTAAAAAAAATTACAATTCTTGGCCCCCTCCAATCTTTTAAACTATCTCTCCCAACCCTTCCCGCCCTCTCCCCTCGTTCAGGCGTCCCGCGCAATTATGGAAAGAACATAAAACGTATAGTCTCACTCCTAGCCGACCAATGTACCACTCCAGCGGAGCCAGCAACCGCCAATCAGGCGCCGCGCAAGGGGCAAGAGGAGAAAATCTGCACAATAGATTATCCAGAGTACTCGACCAGCCAGCATTTCACATGCTGTCACCGATGGGGGTTTTGGTGCGCGCAATCTATGCAGGGCTGCGGCTTCCTTGCCGCGCGGGAGGGGGCCGGGAATAGTGCTGACGCCATGCGCGACATGAAGTGGAAGGAGGAAGGGAAGAGGCACGGGTGGCACGATGCAGTAAGGCATATTGAACTTGTTTAAGGAAGAGCACTTTTGGCTGTGAGATGGGGCGTGTCGGACAAATTTTGGCTGTCTACATCTGATCTGCGCCGAGGATGGGAATGTGTAGGGCTGATCGAGATGGGAAGGTGGATATGCAGGGTGTGGCTAGCGGGTCTGCATGACACTATATTGTCGAAAGGAAACGCAAGATAAGTGCACAAATGGGGCGGACCGTCTGAAGCGTGAGAAATGGGTGATGTTTTCAGGAGAGGTATTGGTGATGGAATGATCAAGGGAGTAGAAGAATTGACCACGGTGATGTCGCGTATGATTACTCTGCCTGTAGTGTGAAGCGATGAGGTCGTTGGCCTAAGGATTCACAACCACTCTACTTAATCGCCAATCTATGTGCAGTGACACGATCGCCCTGCCGCGGGCTTTAGTGGGGTGGATTTACAAATTTACACCAAACGCTCATGTAAAGATATGAAGTCTATTTACCGACCAGTCGGCTAGTACTAAATGCTGTATATGTATAATATGGTACAATGCGCTGAAGGGTATCTTAATAGTTGCGACAATGATATAAACTTGTCTCTTCCCACATCCATCCGCGGTCTTCTCAGTTCCTTCGGCGGTCGACAGTGCGACAACGCAAGGTCAATTCGGTTATCATCCCAGCATGATCCTTCTGCTTCCTCGCCTTAGAACCGGGATAGGCTATCGCCACTTCAAACGCTGCCAAGCCTATCCAAGACAATGGTCAATACGAGTCTTGTCCCCCGCCACTACGCGATGGCTTCGGGCACAGCCGCTCACACGGTGTCGCTAGTGTTGACGGGCGTATACGATGATAGACGAGCGGATGAAGCCTTCCAAGAGGCGAATTTGCGGATAACGAAACTGTGGGGTATAAGTCTCCATTTGAACTGTAATTCTCCGACTCCGGTCTATCCTGGTATATGCGTCTATGGTAGGATGCAGGTATGCGAAAAGCGACTTACTATAAGCCAAACAGCACAAAAAGCAAGATGAAGACGTTCGCAATAGGGTGCTCAATGGTCTTCCTCAACACGTCGCCCGCTCCCGAAGTCTGATCCGGTGATGTAGTGTTGCCGCCTTCAGCCTTTCTTGCCAAATCGATAACCCAGGCCGCGGCCTCATCGCCCCATTTGTCGAAGTAATCCAAGTGCTTAGACATGTCCGTGTTTTCCGATTCTGGTGCACAGATGGGATCGCCAGGCTGGCAGTACTCGCGGAGAACACCGGCATCGGCGTAGGGCTGCAGGCCAGTGAGCTGCTCTGCTGTTCGGGGACGGGCACCGCGGTATGCCTCGCCACCGCCCTTTGTCCAAGTCTGGTTGGCAGAGCGCCGTGTCGGTCCGAAGGCGAGGGCTGCAGCAACTAAAGAAATGTCAGTATGCCCCTTGAGCGACAGTGAAGGATGACAAGATTGCTGTAGCCATACCTTTCGAGCCTGGTGCCGAAGTGCTGTTCATCTTTGGGTTCTGTTCCTGCTCGCATCCCCAAAGCTCGCCACCACCGCCTCCCAGCACGTCCAGCATAACGCTTCCGCCCTGGCTGAATCCCATGAGGATCAGATGGCTGTCTGGACACCTTGCCGTGTAGTTTCTCATCTGTGCAGCACCGTTTACTGCACCTTCATGCGACGAGATGCACCACCTGTCTCCACCGTTCATAGCCCAGTACTCGACGTCCTCATACCCGCACGCATTAGGGGTTTCGTTCGTGTTCAGCGCATTGCAGACCTTGCCGACCGTCTCGATTACGTGACCGGGATATGGTGATGTGGAACCTCTTGCGAGAAAGTGGTGGTATGTTTGGCAATCGCTGGTTTTGAGGTGTTCGAACTGCGGGCAGTTTTCGAGTTTTGTGCAGACAGCCAGGGCGGTTGCTGCGTAAAGGAGGGCTGAGAAGGTGGCCCGGGGTATCATTGCGAATGTGGTCGAAGGGCGCAGGCGTACAGGAAGGGACCGTCGTGAATAAAGAAGTGTCTACCAAGAAAGGAGCGTGCGAGACCGCCTTGACGCACTGAGAAGCAAAAAGGACAAAAACGCACGCTCGCAAACAAACGATGCAGAAGAGTGGCGCTGAGAAGAGTCAACCTCCAGTGTTGATGTCGAGGATAAAGTGGAGCATCAACATCGAGGCCCGGTTTCAGCAAAGCCCGTCTGCCAGGTAAGACATGCGCGTCGTCGGCTGCCAAGATCAGCGTCTACGGCTTGACCAGCGGTTTGGTTTGAGATTGGTGATGGTTGTCGTCAGCCCAGCCACTTAGCGCTTCGCCGCCCCCGTCTCGCTCGGTTCGAACGGCCCCTAGTGTGCCGAATACGCGCGCACCGCCACAGTCGTGTGCCATCTTGATGCTCCTTTTGAAGCCCATCTAAACAAATGCACGTCGTGTCTCCTCTTGTAGACTGGGCCGTGGGTGAGCCTTGGGGGGTCTTTCTTGTGCCACAATTGCACCTTCCCTCCGTGGGGACAAGTCACGCACCAGACGGGACAGCGCGACTTACAATCTCCATGATTCAGGGCTGCCGCGTCATCTCTCGTCCGAACTCGCACAATGCAATTTGTCCTTGAAAGGGGGTGAATCTCCATACATCTGGCTTGTCTTTCATCTCGTCGCACCGTGCGTCCAACATTACGATGCTCGCTCATTTGGCCTCATCGCCGGCTATGTTGGCAAAGAATGAGCACCTGTCCCGTGCGAGTACGACTACCAGTGACAATCAACAGTCCAATCAAACCCTAGTGCAGCTACCCACAACAGCCGTCTGTGTAAAGAACGCTGTGAGGAAGTGAGGCTGAAGACCCTTACTCTCATCCATTCCTACCACTGACACGCGACCTCACCGGCCCATAGACTTCAAACAATATAATCAGAGACACCGCCCTCCTGCTTCCATGCCCGGGACTCGAAATAGGAACATCGTCTCAGCCAAGGTGTCAGACGCCGACCCAAAAATAATCTCGATAGCATTAACCGAACGGCAAAGACGTTTCTTTTATTGAGGCTTGAGTGAATACCGGAATCCCATCACCCATTTCCATCGCATCATGCATGCAGATTGCAGAATGAAGCGTGTATTGCGCTTGCTTATGTAGTGTCTACGTATGTGTTTCAGCTCTTACAGGATAGCCAGAGCCTCGCCTAACAGCGCCATCCACTCTACCCTCAATGGTGCGTTAGACCAGTTTTGAACATACTATTCTACTTCTTGTGTAGACAGGTGTATATTCTTGTCGAGTAGCAGCTTCAAGATCTCCATATGAACGGTATTACGGATTGTCCGACGATACTCTTCACTCCGAGGGTCCACTTTAGCGCCCCTATCGAGCAGCAACTTCACAATGTGCTCAAAGCCTTCATTTGCAGCTGCGTAAAGTGCGTTATAAGACTGTTCGTCTGAACCATTGACATCAGCGCCATTGTCGAGCAGCATTTTTACAATCTGCTCGTCGCCGCACAATGCGGCCCGCTCGAGTGCGTCGGCGGATGATCCACCTTGTGCGTTGACATCGGCGCCGCTCTTCAGTAGGAGCTCTACAATTTCTCTCCCCCCATAAGTGCAAGCCGCGTACAATGCTCTCTGCAAGGTACCTTGCGCGTCGAGCCCGGCGCCGCTGTCAAGTAGGAGCTTTACAATCCGCACGTCGTCACCCATTGACGCTGCAATTAGAGCATTTTCCTTCTCTCCGCCCTGAGCATTGACATCGACACCCTTTGCCAGCAGTAGCTTGACAACGTGCTCTTGTCCTCCAGCTGAAGCCGCCTGCAGCGCGCTGCCGTAGACTCCACCCTGGGCGTGGACATCTGCGCCATGGTTCAGCAGCACCTCCGCACTCCGCTTGTGATTTGATGAAGCCGCCTGAAGCGCGTTGCCATAATAACCTCCCTGAGCGTCAATGTTTGCACCCTTCTCTAGCAGCAGCTTCACAATCTGCTCGTGGCCGAAAGCTGCGGCCGTCTGAAGTGCATTGCCGTAATATCCCCCCTGTGCGTTAACATCGACACCCATTTCTAGCAGTAGCTTCGCAGTCTGCTTATCGCCAATAATCAAAGCCATCTGAAGTGCATTGCCGTAATATCCGCCCTGAATGTTAACGTCGATACCTTTTTCGAGAAGCAGCTTCACAACTTGCGCATGCTCGCCATCTAAGGCCGCATAAAGTGCGCTGCCATTCACGCTATCCGGGGCGTTAATGTCAGCGCCCCTATCTAGCAGCAGCTTCACAACCTGCTCACGGCCCCTCTTTGATGCTCTGCAAAGTGCGTTGCCTTCTTCCTCACCCCCAATCCCACTCTCAGCCCCACCCTCAGCGTTAACATCAGCGCCCCTATCAAGCAACAGCTTTATCAACTGATCTGAGCCTCCACATACAGCCCTCTGGAGTGCGGTACCCTGAGATCCACCCGGAGCATTAACGTCGGCGCCCTTATCTAGCAATAGCTTTACAATCTCTTCGAAGCCCTGGCCTGATGCTGACTGAAGGGGCCTGCTGTGCGATCCATACCAAGATTCACTCACAGTGATTACACTGGCACCCCTATCTAGGAGGAGCTTTACTATTTGTTCGTGGCCAGCCATTGAAGCCGCCCCAAGCGCGTTGCTGCCTCCGCACCGAGCGTTAATATCGGCGCCATTATCTAGCAGCAGTTTCACAACTTCCTCATTGCCTCCACCTGAAGCCGACTGGAGTGCGTCAGAGCCTTCTCCAGGCCAATTGTTGACCTCAGCACCATTGTCCAATAGCATCTTTACAATCTGTTCGTCGCCCTTCCTTGAAGCCGCCTGGAGCGCGCTATCGGACCAACCAACGCGAGCGTTGGCATCAGCGCCCTTGTCTAACAGCAGCTTTACAATCCGCGCATGACGCCCAACTGAAGCTGCCCAGAGAGCTTTGCTAAGTTCTTCGCGCTGGGCGTTGACTCCAGTACTACTGTACAGTAACAGTTTCACGGTCTGCTCATGACCTCTAGCTGAAGCGTTTTGGAGCGCGTCGCCAAACTCTCCATCTGGCAGCCTGATTTCGTCGCCCTTTTCTAGCAACAATTCCACTATCTGTTCCTGACCTTCTGCTAATGCTGCCTGGAGTGCGGTGGTGTAATTTCCACGGTGCGCGAGCATCAGCTTCACAAACTGCCCGTGGCCTTCAGCCAAAGCCGCATCAATTGAGTCCTCCCATTGAGACTGCGCATTGGCGTCGGCGCCTATCGCCAGCAGCAGCCTAACTATCCCTTCTTGCCCCGTCTTTGCCGCCACACAGAGCGGTGCCCAGTAGTAGCCCCCTATAGCTTGTTTAATTTTTCTATTTCCTAGCAACTTTTCAGCTGTTGCCTCTTGCCCACATTGCGCAGCCCACAATAACGCGGAGCTTCCAGACTCTTGTATGTTGTGACGGTAGAGATAGTCGTTTAGCAGACGGTAAAGGCGATGGTTGGTTTGCGCAAAGGCGTTTATATCCCTCTCTGATGTCAGGGTCTCCGATATGGAACAGATTAGCTCATTCGCTAGAGAAAGCAGCGGCATTGCTAAGTAGTATAGCTTGTAAGTGACATGCAAACTTTCAGCAGCGAGTTTAGGATAAAAGTGGGGCAGTGGCTGAGCCCCAACGGCCGAATATTACCTGTACCGTTTAAGGAAGTGTGATTGGTTAGAAGCCGATTCCGATAACAATTATATATGTCGCACTGGACGTGCTAAAATGATGAGAAGTCAAAATAATTGATAATGAACAGCAGAGTTGTATTGTGTGTGTGTTGTTGTCTTAGTCTGGTGAACCTGACCCCGCACGTCTTGAGATTATATGGTAAGATTACTAATGCAGTTCTTCCTCAGGTTCCCTGAGATAATGCCTTGGCCTGCGACACACCCCCCCAGATTTCACTCTGTTTCAGATAAGATCTAAATAGCTTAGGGACTATCCTCTTCTAATGCATATCCTAGGTTAATCCGCGATGAGATATTAACCAGGCCTAATTAGCGTACAAAGTAAATATGTTTCTCTGTTAAGAGGGGTTTTATAAAGCCATCTAAAGGCATATCTATAGTTGGAACCTACTAGACTGCAACTTTACTATCTCTGTAAATCTGTCTAAGCTAGAAGTTATAGATATTAACGTATTTAAGTTTTAATATTAGCTATAGTCTCTCTTTCTAGATTAGGCCTACTATTTATTAATTATTACAGAGAATGCGAGGTTAGTTTTTAGGGTTAAACTCTATCTGCTTAAACAGTCTGTATAGACCTATTATCTCCCTCGCTGTATGTAATAGTAATAAGAGCTCTGCTTTAGTTATTAAGGTAGTTATAGTCTTTTATTTAGATGACTGCTATATAATAGGTCTACTAAATAACTTTATAAGATAGCCTTAGGTAGATTTTTAAGTCTCTAGATCATCCGCGAACGATGCGTCGCTTAATAACTGTAGTACTTTATTATCGCCTGTCTCTACTTCTGTAGAGTAGTTTACAGAGCCTAAGAACTTAATAGCATAGTACTTTATAGCCTAGAGATATAAGAGTACTTAATTTACGCACCGCAAATGCTCTAGTAAAGGGTTTATAGCGAACTAACTTAACTAGCTAGCTGTAAAGGAGATATCTAGTCTTAATACTACTACTACATACAGTATTAAGCCTACCTTTTCCTGCATCTCTGTAATCTGTTAGATCGTAGCCTAACCTTTAAAAGGTTAAGGACAACATAATAAGATAAGAGGCGTAGTAGCTATTCTTAATAACTAATCTGTTCTAAATTTAGTACAGATTTTATTAATATATCTATCTTAACAAATCTAAAGCTTTTTAGCTCTAGTATCTCTTAGAATCCTAATATTAAGGAATAAGATTACTTTGCTTAAATCCTTAATCCTGTACTTTTTATTTACTACTGTCTTAAATTAGTTAATCTAGTAAATATATTCTTATCGTGCAATAATAAGAAGATTATCTATATAGAGAAATAAGATGAGTTCTGTTTCGTTATTAATAAGTATGTATAGCTTATCTAGGTAATAATTAAATCCTAGACTCTTAAGGAATAATATAAGTTTATTAAACTATAGCTTTAGTAATTTACGCAGCCTATACAGCGCTTTAAGCAGTTTCTAAACCCTTCCTGGCGTTCTATACCCTAGTAGATAAGTAGTATAGATCTCGTCGTCTATATCTGCGTTAACGAAGGCGTTCTTAAAGTTAATTTAATAACAGAGAAGCCTAAACGTACAGACGAGTGCTATAAGGATGCGGAAACTACGATATGCGCTAGTAGCTGTATAGATGTTATTAGTAATGTTGTGTTAGAGATCGCCTCTTACATATATTCGTGCTTTATAACAAATAAGGTATCTAGCGTTATTAAGTTTATAAGTAAAAACCTATTTAAGTAGCAGCACTTGTTTATACTCTAGGTAATTAACTAGTTTAAAAGTTTTCTTCTCTTTAAGTAACTTAATCTTAGCGTCTGTAGTACGTCTAAACTCTTCTTTCTCTAGATACTGCTTTAGCTGATGCTAAAAGTCTAGCAGTAGTACTAAGTCTCTTCAGTAAGTATGGATTAACCGTGCTAATGCGAAGGCGTAGGCTATTTGTTGTCCTAGCTTTACACGTTCAAGTCGTAAGGCATAGGCTTAACAACGTGCCTACTTCTGCACCTAACGTGCAGTAAGGTGTGACTAAACTAAGTTTACTATATGGTAGCCTATCCCTATTCTTAGAAAGGCTTGTGTTATTGTGCTAGGCTAACGCGATTTAAGTAACATTAGAGTTAGGTATAGCTGTAGTTATAGCCTATCTGCGTAACTTTGTGTCCTATTAGAAATTATTTATGTAGATAGAGATTATATTATAGGAAGGAACTATAACAGTACTTTATATTAGACTAAATTAGGATTAGAAACTGTTACGTCTTACATAATTAGAAGTAGTTCTGCATTAGTCTTGTCTAAATTAATCTCGTTAATAATAATTAAGAGCGTGTATACGGACTTAGGGAGGCTTATAATAAGCTGTAGATTATATATAACTTTCTTATCTATTTACATATCCTAAGATCTAATAACATAATCTAAGTGTAGGATCCAGGCTTTATAGATATTAGTTGCGTCTAGCCTAATAAGCTAGCCTTTAATAGCTTTCTCTTGTAGCTTAGCTCTCGCAGGACAGTCCCTTTTATTCTTAATAAGGACGTACGCTAGAGATCTAATAATTTTAAGATACACAAGATTTAGTTTACGGCCATAGACTATCTTAAAAGGCGTTTACTATCGTTTCCTCTGTACTAGAATGTAATTAAGAAGTTAAGTAGCGTGCGCAACGAGGTACAGCTAGAGTTTGTGAGGTAGTCTGCTCTGTATACGAAGTTTACGCGCGATAGCTATAATTACCCCCCTAGAACGTTTAGCAGGACTGTTCTAATCTAGAGTGTCTAGTAGAGATAGGTTAAACGTAATGCCCTTTATAATTATGAGGTCCTTCCACGTTTAGCCTAGGCCTCTCTTACTATCTAATTAGATATATCGTGTAGTAAAGCCCTAGCTGTTATTTATAAGCGCAAGGAACTCCTACGTTATAGAAACTAGTTCTTCTTAAGTTTTATTTAGGATATTAAAGGAAATATAGTATACTAAGTAGTTACAGTAGAAGTAGACAACCTATACATTAAGATTAAATGCTTCCTCTATATAAATAAGGTCTAGATAAACTTTCTTAAATAGATAAGTTCCTCTCTATATCAGAATTCGTGAAATCTGTTAATAAGCTTATCTAAGTTAGTATTTAGGACAGAGATCTAAGGTCTGTTAAAAGTCGCGAGTGCTAAGTATAACTCCTTTAACTACTTACAGCACGTGCTTAAGAGCCTCCTTCCTAATATGTCCTAATCTCGCATGCTAGATATCTATAAATGCTACAGCAATCTAAGGCGTCTGTGACCTCCTTACTGTAGTAAAAGCTTTTACTGCTTCTATATAAGTCTTTACTTTAAAGACAGCATGTTTAATATGTAGTTTAACTACTTAAAATGCGCTGTGTTTTGTTGCTTTAAATACATTCGACCTGTCTGAGTACTCTATCTAGTATGTTCTCGTGTTAAAGAAAAGCCCTTACTTCTTAAGAGAATCTATATTAATAAGATTCTAATAGAAACTAGGTACATAGGCTACATTCTTAAGTTAAATAAGACTAGGGCCTGACAGAGTGTCGACGTAGACTGTAACATTTCCTATCCCTTTAATATGCGTGTCTGTGTTACTAAACCGTATAGTTTTATCGTGTAATAGTTTATACACAGCAAAACGAGATAGGTTATTACAGATATATGTATCTGCACAATTATTAAGTCGGAAATAGTTATTATACTCGTCTTTTGCGGCTGTGCTGTACGCAAACCTTAATGTAGCAAATGATACCCTTAACCTAGTTATTGCAGAGGTTAAGGTTAAGGTGACGTTTTCCCCTATTTCCTTTTTAGGTTAATTTTTAGAGGTATTAGCTAGCTAGAACTTTAGTAAGGCAATCCTATTTCTAAGGAAGTTCCTCTTAATCTTTATTTAGAGACGCTTACTTCCTTTAATTACCCTAATAACTTTAGACTAGACTTAAATAATTAGTATCTAGGCTAATAGTACACATAATAGATTAAGATATTAACAGTCTGCGTACTTATAAGGTAACCTACAAACGCAGTCGCAAAGAGTTATAGGTAAATTAGTTACTATTAGAGTAGAGTCGTCCCTTTGCCTTTTCTACTTTAGCTGTAAATCTCTATCGTCCAAAGAGTCTAAATCATAACTATACTTTCTACCTTAAAGGGTAGCGTATACAGCTTACCCTCTCGCAGTCTTTTCGCTTAGCAGTGCTATAGTCCTAAACTACTTAATATAGAAGCTTATTATAATTCTCTTATTAGAAAGAGTTAGATTTAGCCTACAGTAGGACTGGAGGGTCTTGTTAATTTTATTCTATACCTTCTGTATAATTATAATATTAGCATTATCACCAGTCTTATCTAAGCTAGAATTACTTAGGTTATTAATTGCTACAGATCTAGTGCTAGAATAGTTTAGATTAATCTTATTAAGAGTAGTAATGAATACCCTAGAGATTATTACTATTGCCTCTGCGGTCTCTTTAATAAGTAATATATTACTTTTAACTTATACTTCTTTAGACTTTATGTAGTTATAGAATAGAGGATTAATGTCGCGAGAGGCTTTAATAAAGGCATCGCATATCTATAACTTGCTTAGATTCTTAATCTTATACTGCTTCGCGTTGTTAACGAGAGTAGGCTATTAACTAAGCTACTTGTTAAGACTAATATTACTATAACCCTTCTTAAGCTTCTTAAACTCGGCTCTAACGTTCTGTTTCTAGTCTTTTACAGTCGGCTGAATACTCTTAGCTAGCGTAATAAGTTTGCCTCAGACAGTGTAGATGCTAAGGTAGTGTTATTTAAACTCCTAGTAGACAGTAATGTTAATACGCTTAGAGACCTTATTATACTTCTTCCTCTTACTATTATAGATAGCTTAAAGGCTGTAGTACTTCTAGATTATATCTTTGCTTACTAAGTCTAGTAGTTTAGTAATAGTAAAGACTAAGTTTTTAATACCTTTAAGGTCGCAGTAGTTCTAGACATTATTTTATACAGTAAGGTCCTTAATTAAGTTAATCTAGTCAGTCCAGTCGTTGCGTAAGTTAAGTATTGGAAGATTATAATCCTTAATTAACATCTTAAAAAATTATTATAACGTCTTCTTTTATTAAAAAGGTGTAAACTTAGCTAATTTCTAAGTCTTTATTTTTAAATGCGTTACAGGGTTATTATATTACTTTTTCGTAACCCCTCTTTTCCGCATAATTAGCTGAAAGTCGTGTCAGCTCTATAAGGAGAATTATTTTTATAAGAAATGTGTAACTGCGACGAATTTTATTACTAACAATACTGTGTAGCAGAGGAAGGGGCTACCAGGCTTATAACTGTCGCACTAGACGTGCTAAAATGATGAGAAGTCAAAATAATTAATAATGAACAGCAGAGTTGTATTGTGTGTGTGTTGTTGTCTTAGTCTGGTGAACCTGACCCCGCACGTCTTGAGATTATATGGCAAGATTACTAATGCAGTTCTTCCTCAGGTTCCCTGAGATGATGCCTTGGCCTGCGACAATATACTTTACCCACAAATGTAACCCGGGGCCGGATATTTATACCTAATAGAGGCATTTTCTTCCTCTATAGTAAAGAATACTTAGCGCGAGTGGGGGGAAACTAGAAAATGTCCGCAAAGGATAAACAACGATTTGTCCTTCGGATACTCAAGGGGGATGTTGTGTGTAGTGTTCGCCACGCTTGGCGTACGCAAGGGCAGATGCGGCTCCCATTAGCGGCCACTCCCGACGCCGGTCTACTAGTACACAGCGACATCACCTGGTTATTTCATTCCAATGTTGAACCTTGGGAACCTAATGGACCTGCATCTTGGGAGAGATAAACATGTGAGTGGTCTTCACAAACGTCGAATCCGTTTCGAGGCCGACTTCACTCTTGAGAACCACAACGCACTTAAAACCTTCGTACGAACATAAGGCGCCTTGGCTGACCCACAACACTGTCTTGCTCCACATAAGTCAGAGGCCGTTGCAATTTCTCTCCTTGGCTATTCTCTGTACAACTACGTCAGATTCCGATGGGTTGCTTCGTTACGCTACTGCTCTTGGAACCGGCCAGGCGCAGATTGTACGTAAAGTTTCAAAGACCCTTTTCACCCCTCAAATTCCCTTCTTAGTTCTTTCAATACACAGCTACCTATCTCCCACATCCTCTTTACATAAACCCTCCCTCCACAATCAGGGTCCACTCCAGACCCAAGCACTATCCACCACTCCCTCACTCGCCCTCCCCGGTTGAGATAAATCCATCAGTGCACACAAAACGTAGGTCTTTAACGTGTTGAAAATGGACAAACATGATACCGTTGCGACCCATGGCGATTTTCCACAGCGACACCAGAACAACCTCAGCGACAAGCCCAAAGCCCCCAACGACAAGCCCATCTCCGCAGACCGTCCCATGCTACCCTTTGCAGCAGATGCGACACACGATCCTGAAGACCCTTTACACAACGCCCAAGCTGCTGAAAGCGAAAAGTACGATTCAAATTCCGATAGCGATTCGTATATTGGCGACATAGCAAACGTCCAAAATGCCAGTAAACGACCAAACGCAGAACCACCCACCAGAAAGAAACTCAACACCACCCAAGCCGTCATAATCTTCGTAACCAACGAGGTTGGTATAGGAATGTTGTCGTTACCAGCGGCGCTCAATACTCTTGGTTTCTTTCCTGGTATCCTATGCATCGTAGTCATGGGTATGCTGAGTTTGTACACTGCCTACAATCTTGTTCAGTACTGGCGCAAGTATCCATACATGCTCAACATCGTCGACTACGGCCGGGTTCTCGGCGGACCGTGGGTCGAAGGTATCTTCGCTATTGGTTTTCTTATCAATATGGCGCTCATTAGTGCATCGGCACTTATCACCCTCACCATCGGACTCAACACCGTCAGTGGGCATGCCACCTGCACAGTCGTGTTCACAGTCGTCTCTGCGCTTGCAATGTGGGCTATGTGCGTACCTCACAGCATGCGGTTCGTCTCCTGGGCCTCCTGGCCATGCACCGCCTCCATCATTGCAACCGTGCTCATCGTCATGATCGGACTAGGGGTCCAAGGCCCAAGAAACCCAGAATTACCACTGAACCTGAAGGCCATCGGCAGCCCATCATTTACTCAAGCTGTTTCTGCATTTCTCAATATCGCCTTCGCTTATACTGGCAATCAGGCGTTCCCAACAATCCTGGTAGAGATGGAGAACCCCTCCCGAGACTTTCCTCGTGCCGTTACTATCGAGAAGTGTATCACAACTACAATCTACGTTATTGTGGCGACAACTGTGTACGCATTATCCGGCGAGCAAGTTGCATCTCCTGCAATCGGGTCTCTGCAAGATACTATGGCGAAAGTGTCTTACGCAGTCTCCTTCATCGGATTGCTCGGCACTGGCTTGATCTTTGGAATGACATCCGCACGCTATCTTCACGTCTTCTTCATGCGACACATTCACATCATGAGGCGAAATAAGACCGATAATAGCAGTAACGTACGCAGACGTTCTATTGTATCTGACCCGTCGCGGGGTCGCCGCTCTTCTCTCACGCTCCCCCAGACTAGCAAAACGACTGAAAGAGCTGTGTGGCTCTTCTCCGTCACGCTCTTCTGGGTCGTAGTATGGATCCTCGCCAACGCCATCCCCGTCTTCAACTCGCTGCTCAACATATCATCTTCACTGCTTCTCTCCTGGTTCACTTGGGGCGTTACAGTGTTGTTCTGGTTTCATCTGAATTGGCACGGGAAGTGGCGCTCCAGTGGCAAAAAACTGGCCACTGCGGCATTCAACGTGTTTATCATGATATTGGTGTGGTTTATGATGATTCCAGGCATGTATGCGAGTATTGATGCGCTGCTGGCTGTCTTTGCGGATCCTAATCAGTCGGTGAATGGGGCATTTACTTGTGCTGATAATAGCGTGTTGTAGTGAGGACTGGAGTAGTTTGTACGATAACCTGTTTTAACTTCAATACCCAGTTTTTGTTTTATTCCACCTGTTTGAATTGTCATTTCTGGTCATCGAGTTTGGGTTTTTAAGCAAGAATAACAATTATTTTCCTGACATTGAAGGCCAAGATGGAACTATTTGCACGACACTAGCATGGCTTATGACGGGGATTCACACACTGCTGTAGTTGACCAGAGCAGAAGTACTTCTCTGTGGATTTAGGGAAATTGGATATTTAATTCGGAATTTGACCTGTCTCAAGGCATCTGACCTTCGGTAGTCAAATAATACATGAGCTATTTTTGTGGGATGACATCACCTTTCGTTCATTCCTACAACAACACTACAAATGAACTGTCTTGCCCCTCGAACCCCTTGAATTAATATCTATTGTATGTAGAAATGACGGGTATGCGTGCGATGGGGCAGCCATATACGGATCATTAATACATCATACACAAAGTTCTCTTGTGACATTGGCTTACTACCAAGTGGCAGGTGGACACAATCAAGCTTTCTTAAATGGAGCATCCTGCTCCGTTCAATCATCGTGGCTTTACTCCTAATTTGATTTTTTTTCGCATTATTCAAACTAGATTTACGAAGCTCCAACGATGCAACACGTCCTTCAAGCTGGCTTGTCGTCGGGCATGTCGGCTGTGAGCGGCATCCACTCCGGCTCACATACCAAACCAAACCCCGTGGACCCTTCCTTTGATGGCCTCGCTAGTGTCATGCCAGAGGACTGGGTCCCTAGTGCCTCTACTAAAGTGACCTATAAAGGCAAGAATGGCGATGTTCAAGCGCCGCCTCTCTGCATTGGCGCATGGTCCTGGGGCGACAAGGCAACCTGGCATTGGGATCCGAGTGAAGAGCCGGCTGTCATTGAAGCCTGGAAACACTGTCTTGAGAAAGGTGTAAACTTTATTGACACAGCACAAGTCTATGGCACAGGCGAAAGCGAGTCAATTTGTGGACGTCTAGTGAAGGGGCTGCCGAGGGAGAGTTTCGTCATGCAAACCAAATACTATGTCGTCCCACAAATGAAAGACATATTGCACCCTGTTGACGCACCGCTCAAGAAACTCCAGACGAGCCTCAAAAATTTTGGGCTAGATTATGTGGACATATATCTCGTCCATGGCCCCATCCACGCGCAAAGCATCTCCATGATCGCCCAGGGCATGGCTGAATGTGTTAATAAGGGTCTTGCCAAGGTTGTTGGCGTAGCAAATTACAGTCTCGAAGACATGGTAAAGATGGAAGAAGAATTGGCGAGATACGGTGTCCCGCTAGCAATCAATCAAGTCGAGTTCTCGGTGCTGCGACGGTTGCCGGAAATTTCTGGGTTGTTACAAGCGTGTAAAGAGCGCAGCATCGTCTTGCAATCCTACTCGTCTCTTGCACAGGGGAGACTGACGGGCAAGTACACAAAAGACAATCCACCACCAAAGGAATATCGGTTTTCGAGCTATAACATGGCGGATATTGAGCCGATCAACGCGTTATTAAAGAAGATTGGTGATAAGAGGGGCGTCAGCATCAGCGCGGTAGCGCTCAATTACAACATGTGCAAGGGAATTACGCCAGTGGTGGGCGTTAGAAAGGTGGAACAAGCGCAGAGTAACTGCGAAGCGCTTGGGTGGCGGTTGAGTAACAGTGAGATCAGTGAGATAGATGGCGTGAGTTTTGAAGGACATACTACTAAATTTTGGCAGCAGGGCTAGAGTTTCGTGGTATGAACTTGTTGTGCCATTCAAATATTTGTACGATACCAGACTCAATGAAATATATTCTCGTACTGTACTCGGGTCCAATACGACTTAGCCGCAGCAATCTACAAAATCTATCTCATATTGCGCACTTGCAGCCTTCCCAGCCTCCACGAAGAATGATAACCTGTCTTTTTCGCCCAGGTTACAACATTATGGTGTGCCGGGCACGTTGATTCTTGGTGCGGTAATCCCATCCACCACTCACTATAAGCTGACTTGACAACTACCTGAACTCGACAATACGATCTGGAAGGCATCGACGTCATTATAGGGTTGACCCAGAGCTCTGCGACCGCTTTGTCAAAATATCGCGACCACTTCATGCCTTCGACAGTTGTGGGTGCGGTGATGCAGTATTCCAGCAAGGATTGCACCCCACCTCCATGAACAGGAACCCCATCTCCATGCACGCCTACGCGCGTAACGACTAGGTTTAGAGCACGGTTCTTCTTACAGAGTCGAATTAGTGGTGCGACATTGACTGGATTTGTGTTCAACTCAGCCGAGTCCGCCAAGTCGATGGCGATTGTCCCTGTCAGAAGCTTCTCCTGTGCAAGAAAGGTGCGTATGTACTCGGCAACATCAGAGCACCGTACGCGATGAGAAAAACCCTGAGCGTAGATTGGGAGAAATTCTTTACGCACTTGTCGACTGGCAAGTGCTAGCGCGTAAAACGATCTGTTTCGACAGTTTCGGTTCTTCAGGTGGCTACCATGGCGGTTATAGACTAAGATCTCTTGACTGTCGGTGCGACAATAGTTGTATATGGCATTGCGAAGCTCTGGAATACGTATTAATTACTGCGATACCAATCGTTTGTTCAAAATGCGGGCTTACCTCCAGGAAGCTCCATGAGCGGAAAAACTCCAGGTTGCGCCATTGCTGCTGTTGCAATTCTCGCTCGCTTACCGAGGTGGACGGCGTAACGAGCCAGACGGCGTAACGAGCCACCCAACCACCAAAATCAACACCACAACTTGAGGCTATTGAGCCTCACAAAATAGCTATTAACGCGATATTTTTTGGTGTTGGGGCCTAGGGGCCTGTGCAAATATATATAG
Organism: Pseudopyrenochaeta lycopersici; assembly: GCA_003313425.1. Taxonomy (NCBI): domain Eukaryota; kingdom Fungi; phylum Ascomycota; class Dothideomycetes; order Pleosporales; family Pseudopyrenochaetaceae; genus Pseudopyrenochaeta; species Pseudopyrenochaeta lycopersici. The sequence continues at coordinate 853,555 of NHZP01000012.1, read as the reverse complement.
CTACTCAAATCTAATTGGAGGGTTGATTTCCCTGCTGCGTCGTGAGCGAGCAGGTAGAGCGCCCTCTGCGCCTTGTGCAGACCCTCCACTATCTCCAGGCTGCGTAACCTCTCTATTTTTTAAGATTGCTTAAGTAGCAGCCTTAAACCTTATCTTGTTCCCCTTTTAGGTAATTTTAAGAGCGTTTTGAAGTCGTTTTTAAGTCCTACGAGCAGCTGCTTGAGAGGCTTAATCCTTAGCCTTTTAAGCTCTCTCCTTCTCTCTTAATAACTTAGCTGCAACCCTCGCAGTACGCCTAATCTCCTTTACCTTAGCTTTAGCCTGCTTCCTTACCTTACAGAGCTTAGTTGCTTTAATTTTTTAGAGTCGTTTTTGCTCTTCCTTAAGCTCCTGCTGCTATAGACAGTTACGTGCTTCCTTTACCTTCCTTAGAGACTAGAATACAGCACTACTATAGTACTCTTTAGGCTGCTCTAATAGTAGGACCTTACCTCGCTTCCTACGTCGCCTCTTATTAATAAGAGCCTCTCTAAGGCCTTAAGCCTTATATTTAAGCAGCGTTTTCTAAACTAAGATTGAGTGGAAGGCCTAGCTCAGCTTTTAAGCTCGTGGATCTTGTCTATCCTTAACAACCTGGCGTAGTAGGCCCTTAGTTTTCCTCTAGTTTAAGGCGCTTAAAGCTAAGGAGTTACTATCACTTAAAATTACCTTAGGAGCCTTAATGAGGCTAAATCTCTTAAGTATTACCTAAGGATTAAAAGGTAATAGGTTAGTAGCTTTAAACGCCTTAAGGATAGTTAATTCCTTAAAGGAGTCCTCCTAGGCTGCTATAAACAGTAGAAAAAAGTCTCTTTTACTTATTAAAGTAAGCCCTTAGCACCTCTCTATAAAGGCTGAGATCTAATTTAAGTAAGCTGTTAAGAGAGGCTTAAACATAACAACATCTAGTAGTTAAAGCGTGTAAGTTAAGTAAGAAGGATACACTGCAAGGAGGATCTTGTTTTAATTGCAGTACTTAATAAAATCTATTATAAGGTAAGATCCGTGGCTATTAAGGATAAGGAGCCTATAAGAGGAGTGCGCCTTTACCTTTATCCTGCGATTAAACACCTGTTTAAGCTATACTAGGCCTATATTATTGTTAGTCTATCCTAAGGTTAAGGAGCTAAAAAAGACTTAATAAGACTTAGGATTGCAGGCCTGTAACCACGAGTCTTAAATTAAGCTTAAGGCTGATTAATATATAAGGGCAGGCTTAAGGGCAGATCTATTAGCGCATACGCAGGCTAGCAGCGTTATCTACTCTCAACTACTATCCTAGATATAAGCCTTAATCTTGCGCTTCTTATATAGCCTCCTACTAAACACCCTCTTTAACCTAGTAACTACTCCTAGCATAAAGCCTTTCTTATCTATATTGTATATATTACGAGACTTAATATTATATTAGCTAATCTTATCACGCAGGAGATTAAAGTAGAGGGTGTACTTTACCCCTAAATTAGCTTAGTGGCGCGATTAATCAATCCTAGTTACCTAATTTAAGATAAGCTTAACTGTGTGATTCTTGATATAGCGATCAACCTAGTGTATACTAAGCTCTTTTTTTATAATCTGTAAGCTAAAGCGTTATATTATAGGCTTAGTAGGGGGTAAGCCTTGCTCTGTAAGGTGTTTAATGTAGTGTAAGAGCTCCTGCTCTTAATAGGGGTAGAGAGCTTGTTAATTTTCTGCCTTGGTGTTGCGTGAGCCTGATACTCCTTAGTGTCTCCGCGCGAGCGTTGTACGGTTACAGCAATACTTTTTTGTAATTTCTTAATAACTAAATTTTTCTCCAGGCTTCAGCGATTCTATAGCTGCAATTGCAGCCTCGATTGAGCTCATATTGGTGAAGGTATCGCTTGTTGAAGTTTTGTTGTTGTTGAGGAGGGGTGGCTCGTTACGCCGTCTGGCTCGTTACGCCGTCCACCTCGGTAGTTGTTCTTAAGTCGCTCAAAGCGAGTCGCTTCTGGCCCGTTTTGCGCAAACGCATGATGACCAGGCTTCGTCATTCAGTTCCCAAACCTCAGGCTTGCTATCTTCTAGTGTTTAATGTCGCCTTCAAAATTGATGTGGTACGAAAAGCATGGAATTGCAGCGACTGATGAACCGCCCGTTTTGGTTTGGGCAGCCTAATCAGACGAGCGATTAGGCAACCATCATTCATTCTTCTATAACGTTAGCCGAATAAAATGTGCTAGGAATTAGGAGTTGAGTTATTTAGTTGATTGATTGAAGGACTATAAGCAAATTAGCAGCTAATAGCGCTTATACAAAGGTGGCAGGAAGCACATTGATGCGGCTGGTTACCTCCTTGCTTGATCCACTTTTCGTCTTTCAACACATTCCACACCGCCTTTATTGTGTAACGAATTATCTTGCTGTTTCAATCCTACCTAAAAATTTGTTTGTCTGGTTCCGATTTTAGGAGCATTAGGATAGCTGTCTACTATACAAGGCTGCCTCGCAAAAGATAGTGCACAGGATAGTGCGTAACCTAGCTCCTTATCGTCTGTGACAGGCATCTACTTGAGCCAGAACTCTCGGAGTTCTTCGACATTTATTTTTTCTAAGAACTCTCCTTCCATGATTCCGTGTACATAAGCAAACCCCATGAAGGTGTAAAAGTTAGTCTCAGGTACCACCCGCAATATGCATGGCCACATAGCACCTCGCAGAATGCACACCAAATCCCCTTCCTGAGTTTTTTCCTGTGTTGGTATAGCAGGAGCGAGGCCGAAGTACCCATTCGAAGTGGTAATAAATGCACGTTTGGCGCACCGGGCTACCGCGGGCCGCCTGTACTGCAGTATTGATTTTTCATCCCTTGTATTGCTCCCCCTGCCCAACCATGCATCAAATAATAGTTCCCAACTGCTGTCTACAGTCGACAATGCAGACTTATCGAAGTCCAACCCTCGGTCCGTAATTAGAGTTCTCCAGAATGCCTCTTTCCATCCAATAAGAGGATATGATGTAAATTTATTCATTTTCACATGACTTTCCCATTCTCGAATTGCGCCAAGTGTAAGATCTGCTCGCATTGCTTTAGAGCGGACCCGCTCCTCTAGAGTGTGACCAACTTGGATCCATGGAGTGACACCTGCAAAATCTATTTTGTCGACAACAAAGCCGCGGACTGCCATGACTTCTGAATCCTCGCTAAATAGGAAATCATTGCTCCAGGAAGTTGAGACTTCTTTGTCATTTTCCGAGTCAGCCCGGCTCTGCCAGCCTGCATAGCGTGCAATGGACTGCAGGCTCGAGACTTGATAATCCTCTGCCTGCAAATGCCACGGACGGATAACCGAGTTTTGTTCGCCAAAATGCTGCCGCGGAAATGCTCCCTTCATAGGATTTCCTATGTTCATGAGTTCGGTGCCCCGAGTAAAGTCGGGGCACCATGATGGAAGCTCGAGCGACGGCGTATGCCTTTCCTGGGCCAAAAGCAGCGGCATCAGCCCGCCGACTTCTTGATATATTACCACACCCGCTTCTTGCATAACCCTGTGATCAGATTTGACAAACTCATTCGTGGTCGGATCCCTGTCGTATGTGACTTGAATGGATTGCTTTGCGAATGGTCCGGCTAGACTCAGAATCCCGTACACCCGGTCTCTCATGTATTTGCATTCAAAATCGGTCGAACGAACTACCCATGGATTCAATCCGACGCCAACCCATTTGGAAGTGTCTCGCGACAGGAGCATCATGAATGGGACTTGGTGGAAAATGTCCAATGTCTGGAATTTTTCAAAATATCCTTCCTTCCATTCATACAAATCCCAGTATGACCATGCATCAGCAAAAAGATTCAGATGCGCTTCTTGTGCCCCACATTTGATTATCGGCTGTGGGGAGAGGACAGCTTCTTGGATGATCCAAAGCCTAGACCACCAAGGCCTCCGAAGAAGGTCATAAAGACCCCTCCACTCGGCAGCTTGGGGGTCGAAATTTCGAACCTTTTCCTCTGTAATATTTTCTACAAGCTTCATTGCAAACTTGCTGGTCTCGTCCTCCTCCCCAAGCCATAGATAGGTACGCTCCGCACCGGAATAGATTTTGCCCATCTTGGCAACATGAATGCTCTTCTCGCCTGCATCATACTGGTTTATACAGATGGCATCGGCCCACAAATTCTGAGCTTTTCCTTCTGATCTTAAGCGATGGAGTGCTTCTGCAAGCTGCCTTGTTATGGTAGTATCCACACCATTGATCGTTATCAGCTCCCGTATGTTTTCGTCGCCCCAAACGTAGGACAATGCTGTATATCGTGTGCTAGTGTCATTTATATGCTTGACTGTTAAGTCTCCTATCAAAGGACTGTTGGCGTATATAGGTGGACGCAAAGAGATTAGCCGGAGCTGATTGTCCGAGCTGCTGTCGAACTGGCACGGGGTGTAGATGGCGCTAGCCTGCTCTCTTAATTCTTCTTGGAATTTTGACATGGTTAAGAGAGATGCAGGAAGCCTATGGGAGTTTTCAAGCATGGAAAATACCCTATTGTGGTTTGTTCGGTTCGTTCAGAATGCAAACGTGAGCGCTGGCAGAACTTTGACGGACAGTGCAACGAGGCTGAGATTAGGCTGATCAAGGTCACGTGGCTGAGTCAGCGCAACTGGAGAAAGCGCTGTACAGGCCCTTTGTGGTGCAAATGTAATCATGCACCATGTGACAGTAAAAGTCCATCAGATGATCCTTCTCAAGGAAGTGCGGTTGCACGCTAGCGCCTTTTATACTTTAAGGTAACTCACCTTGAATTTCATTAGACTCGATCTTATAGATACACCTTGGGACAGCCCATTTACTAATTAGGAGATAATGTTCCCTTTACTGTTCGCAGTGCGCGTACTGGGAGGAAATCTCAATTGGGACCGTAATGCCATCTAATTTGGCTCTTATCTCGGTATACAAGGCTGCCGTTCAATTTACAAGCCCATGAATGAGATTATAATTGTTCCCGCGAACGACAATTGTATTCGATGTTACTGATGTTGGATCCTACTTACAATAGTATTGTTTGCTTGTGAGTTTAAAATGCAAGTGAGAAGAGCCCAAAAACTAGCGCGCCTGTGACTCAGTTGAACCCAAATATCCATGGTACAGCATAATTACGGCGTCTGTCTTGTTTACAAAAGGCCTTAAACAGCAGAAAAGGATTTTGGGGGCCTCAAGGTTTCAGTGTAATACATAGGGCTGAATCTTAAAGACATTTCTATCGCCTTCAAGCCAGCAAATCCAGTGTCATGTAGCAGCCTCTTCCGCATCGTAAAATCATGGCCCATTGCTTCTGACGCCAACCACAATTCAAGCTTTGGCTGTGAAGTATCTCGTAGAGGTGAGGGCAACGGTGCAAGTAACAGCCGCTGCATGGAGTGGAGCAGGTGCTGTCGCATCTCGACCCTCTCAACTTTCGGAATGCGAAGTAAAGTGCCAATGTCGTGAATAAATTGCGGTACTCCTTTATCCGAAATATAGGTTGTTGCTATAAGGCGCGCATGCATATGTGGTGCCATGATGAGAAGCCGCAAAAGCGGGAGAAGATCAACCTGGTCTGACGTGTCAAGGTGGGCTTCGTGGACATTGCGGTCAAAGCTGATCTCAATGCTCCCGCTGGAGTGAACAACTGACTGAAGATCATCAAGATTGTAGAATGTTTCCACGAATCGAGCTGTATCATGGATATCGATTTCGACGTATACGGTGCGCTTTTGGTATATTGGCAGAAACTCTTGGCGAACCTGACGGCAGAGCTGAGTGAGGCCACGGTACCCACTCGTTTGAGATAAAAAAAGCTGTTGTGGACAGTGAATATATTTAATAACATCGATATCTTTCTGCTCATTTGACATGACCAGTTCGTATATTTGATTACGGATCTCTGTTGCAGCCTGGTCAGTGTTTGGTGAAAGTACGATCATGCGCGTATCCTACCTCCTGCCAAATCAAGAAATCCGGCGCATCGCTTGACTCGAGTCTGACACATAGTGGATAATGTGAGGGTATTGACCATGCTTATGTCCACGGTTTGCGGATGTCAATAGGAAGTAGCGTCAACAGGCAGCCGCACGCTAGGCTAGCCGTGGCTTTCAAACGCCTTTTACTGTCAGCGTGCCACGAACGCGCACTATGTGATAGGCTAATAGCAAGATTTGTTGAAGCGAACGTTTATACCATTGCATTCCATAATTTTAAATCAGTAAAGTCTCTCTCTGAAACTTAATATGGGAATAAAGTTTTTGGGAAGGCAGATCAGTCATTCGGTGAGAGTGGTTGGATTCCACCTAGCGGTGAACTTTCGCACATCGTATGGACCTAAATCAAGACATGCAGGTACATCACGCTTCCCAAATTAGCAACACATCTAGGCATGTGACTGCCTTGGATAGACAAAGGCTGGCGCTCTCGGTAACCCTGCTTCAGTCTTGCATTACACCGACATTTCTTACGTATGCCATTCATGAGAGACTTCTCGCTCCAGCATTCAAGATACTTGATTATCTCGCATTAATCTTCCTTCCACAATGCCTCTCTACGACGCGCATTTTCCAGCGTAGTAAATTCAGCCTGTATAGCCGAGGTCGTCAGACTCTGGAGGCCAGTCTTCGCCGGATATTAACGACCTTCGCGATATTGCATTCGCCTTTCTACAATACCTTTTGTTTTTGGCTGAAATCAATTAGTCAGTGAGCTTACGTGTGTTCTAATCTTATTATAAATTGTGGGCGGCTTTTAAAAGAGTATTTTGAAGCGGACTGGGCAAAGGTAGACGGGCCGCTGCGAACAACAAGTAACGATGGACATTGGATAAGATGAATGTGCAAAGGGATATATAAAGGCAGCAGAAATTAAGTCACACTTGAGCATTGCTGTAACTTGACCAATTTCTACATTGATGCCGGATCGTGACTACAAAATGAATTATTAAAGCTATAAGGGCGGATTCAAAAAATAAAATAAAAAACAATAAAACTTCACTAACATTCCACGGTATATAGAGTAAATACATACGGATTTATTTGAGTTAAGGTAGTCTTATGCATCAACAATTACAGTACTCCGAAAGCGTCAATACAAACTGTGCAGGCCATGGGCAGATGTCGATGTATCATAAACTTTTTGATCAAGCTGAACAGCTTGAAGGGAACATAAGGAGTGAATAGAACTATATAATGTAGGACAGCTGACCGAGGGCCATGCTGTTGCAGACAACGGGCAGTGACCTATTGTACCACGCTGATCGCGCTCTGGGTACAGCAACAGATTTCTACGCTCAACCTCCAGCCTTTGCACTGGCCTCTGCGGTGGGCTGTGCTCAATTAAACTGTATAGCTAACTCCTACGAGCCTCCTGAGTAGGCAGTGGTCTGTCTAATAGATTACCTAGGCTACTATTGCCCAGCTCCTTGTTTTTCCTCCACACAGCCGAAGTTGGAAATCTCGCGCAAAGCTTGGAAGAAATATCTCATTGTCGTCTGAGTAGCCGTGTTGATATGAAAGGCCCCGCTGTAGTCGTTTGATTACATGTATGTGTATTATAGTTGAGTTTCAACTCTAATCTGAGAAGAAGATGTCCACCACAATCAATCACCCGTACTGATTATACCATGCGGCGCCTGGATGCGCATTTAACACTGTTATGGGCATGGTTATTCATTCATCTATAGGCTAAATGAGCCGTTCCTACTATATTACAGTGACCGTGTAACCGTTGAAGTGTTTCAGAATCTATGTTCGTTCTGAGCCGGTGAAAGGCCCTGGAAGGTTGTTTCGTATTTCATAGAACAAAATTTTCAGTGCTAATGATAGGACGGGAGTGCTTAGTTACATGCATTGGTAATGAATGCCGAAGGTTTACGCTCTTGATCGTGGCTTCATTCTGTCTACCGGGATGCTGGTAGTAAATAGTTCTATTATCTGTATCTGGATAAATCTTTCCTCTATGAAATGATAGCTGGAGAGCGCTCGTGAAATGTCAACTACGGTTTCGCTAATACTTTTATCCGCTTATGGTGGTAGGTCTGTACAACTGTCAGATACCAGCTTACGTTAATTCCCTGGCAGACCCACCGAGCTTATTCTATTCTTGTTCGAACTCGTCTGCGCCAGGCCACTGCGCTTTTGCTTCAAGTGAGTGACCCACATTCTCAGGTTGTGCCTCGAAGATCCCCCGCTTTCAATACACTGACCGTTGAGCCCGGTGCTATGTTTATTGCTATATTATGCCATTAACAAATTGTTCAGTGCAGCTCTTGAACTAGATTGACGAACAAGTGGTCGATGAGAATCTGAAGGGAGACTGTGCACTGTCATCCGTACTTTATACCGAATGCTAGATACTTAGCGATGCAATAGTCCCAGTGGTTTTGCTGGGAAGATGTAGTTCCAATACTAGGTTTGTTTGGATGTGCAACGAAGCAAGGGTGCATCGAAAGACGGATTGAGTCTTATCGTTTCGGAGTCTGGCAGCACGATGGGAGTGGCGCATGTACCACATAATTCTCAATGCGATGCGGCAACGATACTAACGACCGGTATAATAGGGGCGCGGAGATGCTCGCCAAAAAGACTACTTACGTCTTTGATTGTTTACGCGGGCGAGCTATTGCCGCTCGCCAATGTTGATGGCTATATTCTTACGGGAGAATTTGGGTCTTCGAGTGTTCCATATTACATTACTTGAAGAAAGCGCAGTTATGCGTCACCTTGCCGACTATGGCACAGTCTGCCACATCTCCGGGCCAGGAAAGGGCAACGCCTAATTTAGTTAGCATGCATGCGACGGTGGGTGTGCCGAGGAATCGACCAGGGTCTTGAGGCTGTGGCGCTCAGCAATTCCGGCTCCACGATGCGCTCCAGAACCCAGTAAATATGCCACCACGTTACCTAGATGCACTTCCTGTTTTCTCTCTCTTTAAATCTGCAAAACTGCGGCGGTTTTAAATGGGGAGCTGGCTCCAAAAACTGTCGACAGGAAGAGCTGTCAGGGTCCGGCATGGCACATCCTCCATTGTTAGGTGCTACTTCGGCCCGCAACCTGGGCATCTTCGATGGCGCCATTTTCCACTATCTTTCTTGTCGCTCCAATATCGTATACCATCAATATTTACTGTATGTCTCTTTGAAGATGTATCACTCTCCATGCCCTCCGAAATCGGTGGTAATCGTGAACCCAAATCTAAGCACGTAAATAGAGCCTATGAAACGTATCCCTGGGCTCTCTCGGGACCCTGTTATCTCCACATACCTGATTCGAAACGAAACGAGTCAGGACAACCAATGGCACGACTATCTCGACTTCCTTCCGCAAGATAAAAATCTGATCAAGAAATTAGAGGACGCGGTAGCCGGCCATTGTCCCTCGCTTACCATGCCACAATATCCTTGCACTAATATACACAGCATGGGCGGCGGCCTAGAATAGCGGAGTGTTCTCCATTATGGTAAGACCGAAAACTACCTTTGGAGATGGCTGCCGAGACCGAATGACCCGCGATACTCCGGAGGCCTGTGCAAGCTGTGGTGGGAGATCAGGAGAGATATCTTTTCGTCTAGATGAGGTATCTGTTTCTTGATTCTTTCGTCATTCCTTTCTTCGGGGCTATCAGACCTACATCTGCGGGCTTTCAGATATACTTTTGCGCCTGATTGTTTTCCTTTCTCTCAACCTCTTTGAGGTAGTCATTCGTTCAACATGCGGTTCTTCGCAACATTGACTAAGCTCCTTCTTCCAACTGCTGCTTTCGCAGCATGGGGTTACACTGACGATGGCAAAAACTATGTGATTGACACTAACGCGAATTTGATCGTCAAGGTCAGTAAGACCAATGGCGACATGACCTCCATTAAGTACCGAGGCGTCGAGTATAACGGCCAGAATGGCAGGAACTCCCACGTTGAGTCCGGTCTCGGCGCTGGAATCGTCACTATCAAGCAATATACCACTCCTGCCAGGATCATCAAGGTCACCATGAAGGTCGGCACGCTTATTCATACGCTCATCTTCCGCTACGGTAACGCGAATGTATACATCTTCATGAACAAAAAAGATACAAGCATCACGGTGTCTCGTTACATTGTGCGCGTCCCGCCCAATATCTTCACCAATAATGTCAATGAAGATACAGACTGGATCCCGGACGGCGCACCTGCGATTGAATCTGGTGATATCAATGGAATCGATGGACAAACGTGGTCGAAGCACTACTCGGGCAAAAGGTATGGTCGTACCATAGATTACGATTGGGTCGGATACACAAATGCGAATGTTGGCATGTACATGATCCGCTCAAATCACGAGAAGGCATCTGGTGGACCCTTTTTCCGGAGCTTAGTTAGGCGTGGTGGAGCAGCTGGTCAGGATCTATATGACATCTATCACTACAACATGGGTATATCTGTCTCTAGCCTGATGGCTCTGCGTTCGTGCTAACACGAGACAGGACATACCGATGTTATGCGTTTCGGTCTCCAAGGTCCCTCCATTCTTCACTTCACCGACAATGGCGCGGGACCGAATGCGAATCTGTTTGCTCGCAAGGCCGACAATGGTTGGTTCGATACACTTGAGATTGATGGATGGGTTCCAGCTAGTGGCCGCGGCGCTGTCACTGGTGACGGCTTATCGAATGTCAAGTCTGGGTATCAGTATGTTATCGGCCTAAAAAACGCTGAAGCACAGTATTGGACAACCGCGGCTGGAGCCTGGAAAATCAGCGGTGTCCTTCCAGGAAGCTACACACTCACCGTGTATAAGGGGGTAAGTATATTGAGATGCGGCGAACAATACCAACTATAGGCAGAAATATGCTAATGGACCCATATAGGAACTTGAGGTTCACACTAGCGCTATTGCAATAACAGCCGGTGGTACTGTAACGAAGAACGCCATCGCTTGCGTTGACCCTACCGACACAGCCGTGATCTGGCGCATAGGTGAATGGGACGGGACACCGAAGGGCTTCCTCAACTTTGGCGATACCCCTATGAAGCCCACATACATGCATCCCTCCGATAAACGCCTCTCTAACTGGGATGCTGGTACATTTGTGGTCGGCACCACCGCTGTGTCTGGATTCCCAGGATACATCTGGAAAGACGTTAACAATGACCACCTGGTACACTTCCGCCTGACCGATGCACAGCTAGCGAAGGGTGCGAAAATCAGATTAGGTGTGACGGAAGGCCAGGCTGGTGGACGTCCGGCAATCGCAGTGAACACTTGGAGCGCTCAGCTGCAGTCAGACAAAGGACAGGGCGATACGCGCTCCCTTACCGTTGGCACATACCGTGGGAATAACTGGATCTATGAGTACACTGTACCGGCCAGCGCATGGATCAAGAGTTCAAGGGAATACCAGGTTTTGAAGATTACTGTTATTTCCGGAAAGACGGCAACTGGATACTTGAGTCCCGGCATCAGTATTGATGCGATTGACTTGGTATCAGCCTAGACTGAATGCGCTAAGATATCTGCGGTTGATTAGTACTACTATTTTTCATGTATATATTAGTAACTTTGGCTAAAGCCACGAATATATCCTTTGCCATAGAGTGAATTTTGACGAAACCTACAAGTGTTGGGTAAGCTTCAACCAGGTGACCATGATACTGTACCAGAAGCTTCTCCTCCACAAAGCCAAGGGTCATAGGACCCAAAGAAGCGCCATGGAGGACCAAACGATTTATGGTGAGACACTAACACTTCAGCCGTCTGTGACCTCGCATCATGGTACATATTGTATATACTACAAAGTTGCAATCTCTCATACGAAAATTTATTTGGCTAGTAGCTCTGAATAGTTACACAATAGGTCTATTTATGCTCATTAAGTAAAACGAGATTCGCCTTAAGAGCTCGAAGGCCGGATATCATAAGGACCATTGGTCATGGCGCCAGCCTCGCTGTGCATCATGCATGTACCTTTCCTATATCCTCGATATCTCATCATTCCACTGTGCAGGTCTCTGATCCGGTGGAAACATATCTGTCACGACCTGGCCCGTCCTCATATCCAGGTGTGCGCCCGGCGGCAATCTGCCGTGGGGACTTGGATGTGGTGAAACACTTGCTCCATTTCTAACGTCCGGTCGATCAACGCCCAAGAACTGCCCGTTATGGTTTGGCTCCTGTGGTTGCGATGTCGCTCTATTTCGTCGCCTCGCGCGCGAGTCGTCTTCGTCCCGCAATCTTTGTGCTGAATGTCCGTCCCCCATTGTACTTGCTCGGTGGCTGTGGTTTAGTCGTTGTGTGCGCGGGTCTGGCGAGGCTGAGGGAGAGTCCCACTGGGCACGGCCAGTAGCTTGGTCGATGTAGAACCACCTTTGACTTTGCGGGTCAAATTCTTGTGCCCAGCCGTTTGGTGCTAGAGGCCCTTGAGATTGGGGGCCACCGTAATATTGATGAGATGGACTACCGTAGCTTTGGTATGGTGGTGATGGGCCATCCGACATTGGTGCATACTGGTCCGATCGTCCTCTCTTTTGCTCAAATTTTTGCATTTGCTTGGTGATGAAGTTATCGGCGCGTACTATGACTGCGTCGAGATCTCGTCGCCGTGATGACATGTTGATGTTTTTTCTCAGTATTGTGGACAAGTTTGCGTTAATAATGATTGGTATTTTTGAAAATCTTAAAGGTGTATTTCAGAATCGCTGCTTAGTTGTAGCGTCCACTTGGGTGAGACCTCTCCTAGCACGGCATTCACGTTGGGGGTGCAGCCACATATAAAGTCGGAATGCTCAAGTGGATGTCACGGCACGCGTCAGCCACGTATGGCTGAGGCGCGCTACCAATCAATGCTTAGTCGGCCGAGTCTTTTGTAACAAAAATTGCAGCATTATTATAGCCATGTGGCTTTACTAAGTCTTTCTCGAGCGAAGATTGGTGCAGACAGGGGCGGAGCGGAACGAGCGGAACTGTAGTACCACGTCATTCCGCCACCACGAATGAGTGACATGCGACTACTGTGTACTAAGCTGCCGAACTCCGTGGCGTTCCATATTTTCCGACCACCGATAAAGAGTGCTGGACCTCAAACTGGAACCGATATACCTGTTCAGCACAAAGGATAATACATGTGTCGCGAAGTTAGATTTGAGAATTATCTAGCGTTATTACGAATTGAGGAGACACTGCTGCATCAACTCAACTCTCAATACACCTACGATCATCAATTTCGGTGACTAAGAAATTCGGTCTCGAAGTCATCCACTCCAGGTCGTCTCTCGCATGGACACATCTTAATGCGACGCTAGGAGAATGTGATACGGCCTTCAAGGATATTTTCTGCTCCTCCATATGATCCAAGGTTCAGGATCCTAGCACCGCATGGCATGCCTTCCTTTCTTGGCTTTCATGATACACACTATTAGTGACCTTTGCGACCGGGCCTTGCTGATGGCCGGCCTCAATAATGAGCCTTATACTAATGAATGCGCTATAGTGGTTTAAAAAGCGATGCTTGTGGCGTGTAAGATAGAAAGCACCAAGGGCCGGTATGACCAAGTACGTGCGCGTTTGCATTCTTGGCCACAGTCCTAGCACCGGCCAAGCCAAGCATAACTGGGGCTATCATCATTAAAGTTCCTAGAGAATCAAAACTATGTTGTCCGCTATCAAAGCGCTTGGCCTGACTATGAATCCATGAGTCGATGATTGCTTGAAAACTACGTGATTATCATTCATTATAAGTACTAGCGCTGCTTTATGTGTCTGGGCACTGCTTCTTTCCAGTTACCAGTAGCGAATTGTATCAGTAAGTGGCTAAATGCTTCCACTGTACTATATTAAAATCATTGCCATACCTACAGTGAATTTTCAGCCCTCTACAGATCGCAGGACAGGCTCTATTGATACCATGGAAGTCTCGGGTAGGGTGCATTTGGGTGTTTCGTATTGTAAAAGAATTCCGAAGTCACGTGAGTCTATACGTCTCTCTGAATAGTTCGCGACGTTGAACTCGTGTCCGGGACTTTGTTCTGGAAGTTAGCGTTCCATACCGGTTGATCAACGGAAAGTTCCCCCAGCAAAATGGGACAAAGTGTATAAGGCAACTGTTGACTTGAAGAGCGCATAGTAGAAAGATTACATCGCGCTCATTCAGGACTGAAAGGCATCAGTCAGGAGCATAACTGACTCAAAAGTTTAGCATCTTAGAACTTGTTAATACTTGATTTACGGGCAGTGATTATTGACAAGCTCTAAGAAGGCGTGCTATCCTCCATCTCTAGGACACTTTGTATCACCATTCAGTTGAGATGTTAACAAAAATCCACTCTCGATGTCGCGGATTGTCCGAGCATCGTTCATGAAACCCGAGATCCTGAAGGAGAGGTTTCTGGGCGTCTTTTCGTAAGATTATGTCCATTTCTGCTTTGAACACGCCATGTTTTAGTGTTTCCGAAAATTCAACGCGAGCTATCGAACTGTTCAGCGCATCCTTCCAGGCTGCTCGATTCTCGAATGAGAAAATGCGGTTCAAATCTTGAAGTCTATCACTCAAGTGCCTAGGGTTCATACCATTGAACCAAGTAGGCTCCCAGGATCCTGTAAAATTGATTTGAACATTGGGTCGTTCGAACACGAGCTTAAGAAAAGATGTGATATCGGCGTCCATTGACGTAAGAGAACCTGGTAATCCGTTCAGGGGGATTTCCATCGTGAAAGGAATTTCAACGGAGATTTCAGAGTTAAATACATTATGGGAGAGCGTTGATCCCATGAATGCAGGGATGTGACGAAGGTGGATGCGGATGGTTTGGCCCTTGACTATGAGAGGCAGAAGCTCGCAACGTATTTGATGCGAGACGCGCAGAAGAGCAAGAAGGTCAGAGAAACTTTCTCGCCTGGATGTCGTGACTTCATAGTACTCGATAGTGTTAGAGCTAGCCTGGATGGTATCGAGGACGTAGCAGTAAACATGATTACGTAGCTCTAGCTCGACGTTACATTACAGTCAAGTGGGGGAAGGTTCTAAACGCACCTGGCGACAACGAAAAAAATAGATCTGGAGCCGAACTAGCCACGCGATGAGTAGTCGGCATTACTGCGGGGTGTGCGGCTTAGATTCGTTTTGATACGAAAGCGGGCAACTTAGGTGGGAGGGAATTAGGAGGCTGGTTGCCTAGCGCGCCAAGCAAGAGGCCTGTGCCTCTTCCACGATTTGCCGTTGTTCTGAACTCCCTCTGCATTACTGTGGTGTTAAGACACGAGTGATCTCGACAACGGTCCTTCAAATCCTTGGACTATCTAAGTTGTGCATATTGTTACGGAGGCCCATTGCGATCAATGGCCTGTTTGCAAAGACCATGCGTACAATCTCGCCTCGATTGAACTGGCCGCAGTCTTGATCGATATCCTCCCATCTTGCACCTCCGGAGAAAAAAGGAAATAAGCCAAAATGACGGACTGAACTCTATTTTTGTTGTTGACGCCACTGGAAAGTTCTTGGTGATGCCGTCAACGAGAGTCATCGTAACAAAAGAAGTAAAACAATGCCATCCACTACCTTCTTCACCGACCATGAATAACCGAGTTTTATATGTCATTTATTACATATATTAAATGAGTTTACGCACAAAGCCAGTTCAAAGCACTTGATTTCCCGCACGCCATTGGAAACTGATGTTTAGAATGTTAGTCGGTCGTTTTGCCATACAGGAAGCAGGCCAAGGATAATACAATTGAGACTGGCTGCGAAAGATTGAGCAATTTATGCAGACAAGCGGCAATGAAGAGTCGATGTATATAAGAAGAATATGGAGACTTGAGGGGAGCGTGGGTTCGTGCTTGTCCACGTGGCGTCGCTTGCAGAGCTCATCTCAATTGCAGCGCGCGAACTCACGGATTTGAACGAGGCAAATCAACATAGGCGGAGCTGCTTGGTAACAGCGAATAATTCGAGTGAGCCTGCCAAGTCGAGGATTATAACGCAGACTCCGGCGTTCGGTATATACAACAAACGATACTTCGCTCTGAAAGGTTGCACACTTGTGATAAAACACGAAAACTGCGCAAGAAAGTGCTATTTATTTTTATGGCGCTCATACTTCCCGTTTTAGTCGCCATGGATCTCTCTTGTCTAATATCAGTGATAACTTGGTCATGTTCAGGCGGAGGACTGACTGCGGGGTCAAATTTTCTTTTTCTAGTTATGGCTCTGTGTGTCTATGCAATCATACCAATTCAGTTATTCTCTACCCACGACTATATGGCATGTGGATGGCGCTCCGCAATGCACAGCAGGCAAACTGCATCAATTCGCGAATCGGGTGCCGATCTCTCTTCGACGCTGGCAGGTCGTTGCATAGTCTTGTCTTCTCAGTGTACTAGCTTTGCATACACAGTAGGTATAATCCGGGGTAGTCGAGAGAAATCCTGAGAGCTATCGGTCGGTAAGGTGTATTGTATGTTGAGTATGTCGCCGCCTGTTCGACATCGCCTTTGTGCAACCATCATGTACCAATTTCACAAGCCGCTTTCCAAAATGCGCAGGCTGTGTTTCATCATCTCCATATCCTGTGAAGTTCTTGAGCGAATTGGGCTGAGCTGTTGAATGTAACGCAGAATCGAGATTGGTTGCCAGCACGTGAAAGGATGGGCCTCTATCTTCTCGCTTGTTATCCCACTGCTCACCTTGTCAGTTAGCAGTATATATGACTATTAAAATATCTCTTAAACTTTTTTTGTACTCAGGATGATCGAGAAAGATCATTGTCGTCCAATTTTGTGACCATGGCGCTTGCCCAATGATAAGCTTCCGTCTGAACCCTGCATTTTCGAGCACCTCATCCGTGCCAGGGATGACGGCGAACCCCACAACTCTGTTCCAACGGCCACTTAGACATTCAAGCACTCCACATGTATACCAAGCTTCTAGCCTTGTCAGGCTTCGTACAGCCACGTCCTGCGCAAAGGCGCGCATCGCATGGGCGAACGCTCGCGTTGACACGGAGACGGTTGAGCGCAGCCGACGGGCATAGGATATAACCCCTGAAGAAGAATCTCGCGCAATTCCAAGCATGTATAGAGACATCCCGAACTTTTGCCGCCGCCCAAAGTCAGATACAAAGGCACGACATGGCTCGAGAATGATAGCGTTACCTTCTTTCTCGGTGCTCGATCGTTGCTATTGCATCTGCTCGAACTCATCATGGCGTCTGATACAGCTTTAAACAAGAAGTTTGAGGCAGAAGTGTCATCACCGAGTCCGACCAATACTTCGCTGTTATCAGAGCCGGTCAAAAAGAACGTACCATGGTGGGCTTACGTATGGGATTACGAACCCGATCGCACGCACGAGGAGCGCAAATTCATCCAAAAGCTCGACATTTATCTCATCACAATGCTGTCCCTCGGTTATTTCATCAAGAATCTCGACCAAACGAACATTAGCAACGCCTTTGTTAGCGGCATGAAGGAAGATCTTCAGATGAACAAGAACGAGATCAATCTCATCGACACCGCGTGGACAGTCGGCTATGTTATCGGCCAGATCCCAAGTCAAATTGTACTCACAAAAGTGCGGCCCAGTATTTGGGTGCCAAGTTGTGAGTTGGTTTGGACAATGTTGACGTTCTGCCTTGCAGCGGCGAAAACGAGCAATCATGTCATTGCTATTCGCTTCTTCATTGGATTGGCGGAATCAATCTTCTACCCAGCTGCACACACCATCTTGGGCTCGTGGTATAAGCCATCTGAGCTTGGAAAACGGGCATGTATCTTCCATGCTAGCTCGGCCGCTGCGAGCATGTTTTCAGGGTACCTTCAAGCAGCGGTATACAAAGGTCTCAACGGGGTCCATGGGTTTGCAGGGTGGCAGTGGTTATTTGTGAGTGCTCTGCTATCTTGGCAGTTGCGAATATACTAACCATGAAAGATCATGGATGGTGTCATCAGCGCACCGATTTGCATCGCTGGCTTCTTCCTCCTCCCGGATCTTCCAGAAAACACTCGCGCGTTCTACCTTACTGAAGACGTAAGTCGACTGAACAATCCTTCTGGCTGATGACAAAACTGATTAAAACTCGCAGGATCGTGCATTAGCCAAAGATCGCATGCTCAAAGCCGGTCGCGCACCTCGAGCGCGCCTCGGGCGCTCAGCATTCAAGCGAATTTTTGGACGATGGCACGTTTATCTTCTAACGATTCTATATATCATTTTCATCAATCTTTGGCCATCCAGCAGTGTAAATCCATTTTCTCTGTGGCTCAAATCGCGAGGGACTTCAGTTGAAAAGATAAACATCATCCCAACCGGCGCATCGGCAATTCAATTAGTCCTCACCGTATCCCTTGCCATTATAAGCGATGCTATACGGCATCGCGCGCGCATTATGAGCATATCCACAGTCCTTGGTCTCTTCTCTGCGCTATGCCTTGCTATATGGAGCATCCCGACGGGGTTGAAGTGGTTTGCGTTTTTCCTGCAGCGTGCCTCAGTTCCATATGGGCCTCTTAGTATGTCCTGGGCGAACGAGATTTGTGGTGCAGATGCAGAAGAGAGGGCGATTGTTATCGGTATTATGAACAGCATGGGATATGCGTTCAACGCCTGGGTACCACTCTTGACGTATCCACAAGTCGACTCACCCAAATTCCGGAAGGGATTCATCTTCACGGTGTGTGCGTTCGTTGCTCAGGGTATCATTACAGGGGCTATTGCTTTCATGCAGAAACGGGATGCGAGGAAGAAGGCTGTGGAAGTAGAGGCGAATGAGGAGGGCGCCGGAGTAGCGACAGCAACTACTGAGCCGCTGTGATTAACGAAAACATAACCACCTAGAGTGTAATCGAAAACACTCATTACTGATTGGCATTGTAAAACATATCAAAGAGCATGGCGCGGACAGAAGACTTCCTTAGCAGCCTAACAGTTCTCCTCTATCCCGTGCCACGTCACAGATCCACTGTTCACGCTGGATCGCACCCCTAACTAGAATGACATCCCACTATGCTCTTGTGTAGCTAGTCCTAGCTCTTGTAAAAGGTAACCGCGGTAGGAATATCAACACTCCTCGCATCCATGACCCAAGACGCGGAGGAGTTCCCGCTAAGAATCACTTAAAATTCTGAGCGCCCGAGTCTATAGTCGGCGCGGTCTAGTCTCCTAGTCACCAATGCAATCTGTGCCACACCATGATTCAGATACTCGACCCAGGAACTTCGGCAATCAAAAATAGCTTGAATATATATATTGCCTCATCGTCCACTACCCAATTTACATCTATGATGTTGATATGAACTTCAGGTGCTTCAATCAGGAATCTGATGAGCTCCGCGGGCGAGATGACTCGCTCAAGCCACGCATCTAAGCTCGTAGTGGTGATATGCGCGGCAAAGTCCTTCCTGCCATGTTGGCAATATTCCGTCCAGGGGGAAATACATCGAGATGATATATGACTTCGTTATCCTTGAGCCATACGGTGTTGTCCGGCTCGCTCACATAGATACGGCGGAACTCTGCTCACACTTGCTGGCACACCTTAGGTGCAAGCGGCGCTGTCCGGATCATAATTATCAACTGCTTTGTCGAGACTATCACAGCACAATTAGTAAACAGGGTTTCGTATTCCTACAGAAATTGTAAAAAATAGTATTCAATGGAGTGGGCGTATCTTGGAGATTCAGCTGCAACGTGCCTGCGGAGAGGCCTAGAAACCTGAATCCCTCGATGTTTTCAGCGGTTTGTCCGCGACGCGTGGAGGCGACATCGCGTCAACTCAGTTAGCCACACCAAGTCATGCTTGAATTGAGAACACATACGCTATTTCGCTAGACCGAGCCATGTGGTTGGTCCTTCCTTCTCACTAGAACTCATCATGTATTGCTTGAACGATCTAGCTCTGCCTGGACGCGGTTGCTCGTTAGACCCAGTTGGCGCATCACTTGCACATTTCCTCTGATTCCGAATATCGAGTACACTTATATCCACTATGTTACAATACTAATTGGGGACCAAATATGATAGAGCGAAGTTGGGTGTTATAATAAACCACATGCACGAGATGTGAACGATCAAGATATATTTGAGCCTATATCTAGAACTCGCATTCTCATAAATACTTCTGGTTTGACACGAGAGTTGAAGTTTTTACTGATAACATCAAGCTATGGGTATTCCCAAATACCTATACCACCCTGTATTGGCATCGAATACAGAATCAAGCGTAACGGTGTCTACATCAATGGTCCTTACGACGTCCAAAGCAGAGTCGTGGCGATAGGCCCCCGTGACATCCCTTGAATACAGCATTTATGCAACAGACATGCACAGCATGAGCAGATAATACATTGTTTTCCTGTCCCTTCATCTAAAAGAGATTTGAGGTGCGTGAACAGGATAACTACGGGTAGCAAAACAAGCCCGGAACGTAGCGCCAACCAATTATGATTATGGCAGTTGGATATGCAGTAAAGATTTAATTTAGACCAAGTTTAGAGTAAGATCTATAGATTACTATACTTGTCAAGTTTCTCTGCGTAGCTTCCCCTTAATGCGCGTGAAAAATGACTTTCGCTTGTCGTTCTGCTTGTTGTTTGCTGACGCAAATCCATGGTTCGCATGAGAAACATGAACCAGAGATTCTTCGAACTGTGGAATTACTTTGTTGCTGTTGCTTGTTGGTGCCCACCGATCTTCTGTCAGGGTGGTCTGTCGTCCAATTCCTTCCCAGTTTACAACTCGGCGCTGGCTTTGATCACGCCCTACTTCACTCTGTAAAGTCGACATGTCGTTGCGGCACGCAAGGACCATTGCGTGCTGCGAGCCGAATAGACGTTCAAAGCCACTGCACGCTCGTTGGAACAGGGATTCTGCTTCGTCGTACCGCTTCAGTTTCAGTGAAAGAAAAGCGAGGCAGTACACAGATGACAACGTATCTTTGTGTTGCGGCCCCAGTAACTTTTCTCTCAATTCTAGCGCTTGATGATACAGGGTTTCCGCTTCCGCATACTTCCCTTGATCTAGCAGTGTGGTCGCTAGATTGTTCATGCTTGCTAATGTGTGCGGGTGCTCAAGCCCTAGCACCTTTTTCCTCCCTTGCAACGATGTCCGCTGCAGGCTTTCCGCTTCCTCCGACTTCCACTGATTCTGCAGCGCTATGGCTAAGTTATCCATGCATGAGAGCGTATCTTGGTGCTGTAACCCTGGCTCCTTCTCATACACGTGGAGCACTCGCAGGAACAGTGACTCGGCTTCTCCAAATTTACCTTGGTCATTCAGCACATTCGCTAAGTTGTTCACGCAAGTTAGTGTTTGCTGGTGCGTTAATCCTCGCATCTGCTCAACACTATGCAGCGTTTGCAGGAACAGTGCCTCCGCTTCTTCGAGCTTCCTCTGGTTCCACAGCACACTTGCTAGATTATTTGCACTCCACAACGTTGTGGGATGCTCAAATCCGAACACCTGCTCACACCCTGCCAGCGTTCGCCGATTGAGTTTTTCCGCTTCATCATACTTGCATTGACATGACAACGCAATGCCAAGAATGTCCATGGTCGCCAGTGTTCTTTCGTCATCCACCCCATATACACGCTCCCTGGCTGTTAGGGCCTTTTCCACTATGTCTTGCGCCTTCTTATAACTTCCTTTCATAGTCAAGTACCGCGCAGCCTTTGTAAGCACTTGTGTCCATGCCTTTAAAGACTCGTCTGTGCTCGGTTCAGTATCGTAAAGTGGCTCGGTATGCGGAAGAAGCTGCTGGCACTTCACCCAATTTTCAAATGCACCATCTGGAAACTCGTTTGCCATCAGGCTAATAAATGTGCATTGCCACCGGTCCGTAGCGCCGATAGACGATAGCCAAATTCGGGTGCAAAATTGCACTAGAGGGTGCATCTCACACAGATCGCTATTAGCTATTGCGGTTATAAGGGAGTATGAGCGTAGTATGTCAAGATCTTCGTTGAACTCGTTATCAGAGTCAGCTTCACAGCTCAGGCTTGTCGATGCCCTGGCATGCGTTCGAAGTATCGACTCTGGAATGCTTTGGGGGTTGAAGCAGCTCATTAAGGAAAGCAGGTCTGCAGCCGACGGTCGCTCGCTGCGAATACGCTCGAACGATATCTGCCATGTTGTAACCACTGAATCAGACGCGCTCCCATCTCGGCGGAGGTCTGGTGTACTCCAATTGAGCAAGCTTTCTCGCGTCTTGTCGCTCGCGCGAAAGTCGCTTAAATAGCCCTCTATTGTCATGCGCGCTCGCCGGTTGATGTACGCTGTGGCCTGACTGATGGCAAGAGGCATGCAGCCAAGCTCATGTAACAAATCTATTGCCGCGCCCTCTTCAATGGCCATGTTTGGGAGCTTGTTGCGGAGAAGCTGCAGGCCGTTGCTTTCGTCCAGCGCGAAGACTTCTTTGACATGACTGTAGCCACCTGCGAGCCTAGATGCTGCGTCCTTATTTCGGGAAGTAATCAGGATTGATCCGTGACAGCTTTGAGGAAGGTATGCAGCCAGTGTTGCCCCATCCTGCTCCCGTTGCTGCGCCCCGAAGAAAGTTTCCATATCGTCGACATTGTCCAAGATCATCGTCCATTTTCCGTTTGATTCATCGCACAGCCAGTCTTTGACCAGCTGTAGAACATCAGCTTTTGGGTCGAGGCGCTTCGGAAGCTCAAGCCTGTCCGCGAGGTCCTTGTATGCTTGCTCAAAGCGGGCCTTATTGCTGGCATAAACCCAGAAAACAAATGGCCGTGGAGTAACCTCGCGAAGCTTATGGGCGTACTGGATGGCGAGCTCCGACTTGCTTCGCGCTGTCAGCATATTCTCATAGAACAACGAGTGGAAGTTGAGTTACCCTACGCCACCAAGGCCAACGAGGGCTGCGCGCGCCCCAGGTCTCGCGCACTTGTTGTGCACCCATGCGAGGATTTCAGGTCGATTGACGAAGTCTGGGTCCGGCGCGAATGGAACAGTTGAGAATGGTGGGCGAATGGTTCGCTCTTCGAAATTTAGCGTGCAACTAAGAACGCATGTTGCGCATACCTTGGGTTGGCGGGCAGCTGATGTTGAAGTTGGTTACTCCACCAGCGGCGGTAGTGGTCCCCGCTACCGCTATGTGACCGTTGATCGGCGCGTGGAACTCACTCATCTTGACCGTCGCATTGTCTGTGCAGTAGTGTCGCTGATATGAAGGCAGAAAGACAAGAACTCATGTGCAATGTGAGCTTGCTTGGCTGCAGGTCAGCCGCAATTGACATAGCCTTGCTCCACATGTCAGCAGCAATTGACATAGCCTGCTCCTCATGTCAGCGCATTCGATCAGGCTGTCACCGTAAATACTGGTCGTGGGCTTCGTCATCGTTGAAATTTCCAGTATGCCTTCCTTGCGAAATCTAGTGCGCCCACTGGGAACTCGTTCTGGCGCGAGAACGGAGCTCGACGCCGGCATTGACAGTGAGCTGTAAGTATCTCGGTGGGTTTGGGGGCCGATACTGATGGCACTCTAGGTACGCAACGGATGGACCGACAGGAATCAGAGTCGTCGCTGATCCCCCCAACGCGACCGTTGAGTATGGATGCACCAACAGCAATATTTTTTTTTTGTTACTGAACATAATTTTTAAGCCTGATCTTCGTCCATGGACTTACGGGGAACCGCGAGAAGACCTGGACTCACAGGAACCAAACCTTCTGGCCGAGTGCACTGCTCTCGCAAGACTGCCCTCAGGCACGGATCATGACTTTTGGATACGACGCTGATGTGGTTCGTTTTTGGACTATCGCAAGCTCAAACCGACTGGACGACCACGGAAAGTCGCTGGCGTATGCTGTCCTCGATCAGCGCGCGAATGTTGGCCAACGACCAATCATATTCGTCGCTCACAGCCTTGGAGGGTTGGTATGTGAGGAAGCCTTGAACCTCAGCAGCAAAAGACAAGACTTGGCGAGCATTGTGTCTAGTACATTTGGAATAATATTCATGGGCACTCCCCATGGAGGGTCGCAGTTGGCGAATTGGGGAGGCACCGTAGCCAAATACGTCAATGTGTTTCGCGGCACAAACCGTGACATCCTAGGCAACCTGCAGCCTGGTTCTGCAGACCTGCAAAGGACTGAAGAAGACTTCCAGCAGATGTTGCGGCGAGGCAGTGTGAACCTCAAGATATACTGCTTCTACGAGGCTGTCAAGATGAACGACACGATTGGGAAAATTGTGGAGCGAGAGTCTGCGATTTTGCCTGCATATGATAACTGCAGCATCAACGCAAACCACCGCACAATGACCAAATTTACCGGAAGAGGGGATGCTGGCTACGGTCAGGTGAGGGGCGTGCTGCGAAGGTGGATTGAAGAGAGTGGACATAGGCTCTCAAGCGTCAGCGAACTGGATAGTACGCCAATGGCGAGTGGCGGTAATCAGGAAGAGCGTCGATACGCTGGTGGTAATAGCCGGCAAGAGCAACCATACGTCGGTGGCGATACTGATGAAAACCGACCATACACCAATGGTAGCAGCTTTCAAGCACGCCAACACACTGGTAGTAGCCCTGAAGCACGTCAATACACGGGTAGCACTCCTCAAGAACACACACATACCAACAGCACAACGCCTCAAGAACATCCACAATACGACGAGACTACCCCGCTGCAGGCTTCATACGGTGGCGCTGTGTTTAACGGCCCAATCTCAGGTCGAACTGTCATAGCCAGTCCCCAAAACACGCATGGCACTATGAACTTTACCTTCAATTGAAAAAGGGGATGCGTGTAGGAGGCGTTGAGGAATCGAAAATTTGCATGTAGCTAATTCCACTGTGATGCATATAGAACTATTGTTACCGTACTCCTGGAAACAGGTCTTCTACACCATCTCACCCACTGCCACCGTTCTCAGTATCTCTAGCAACATGTTCCGAGCCATGCTTGTACACAGGATCAAAGTTCAGTTCCACTCCTACTCACTCCTTTCCTCTCGCGAATCCCCTCCTCCACCACTGTCTCTCTCATGAAACATGCGCGTGACAACTTCGTGCAAGTATGGTATCCCCTCATGAGGCAAGCTCGTCCTGAACATGGAAAGCCACGACTGCGAATACTCCTCCTCCTCCGCCTCCTCGGAAGATGGCGATGGAGGGTCAACCCTGCCTAGGACTTGAAGGCATTTCAAGAGTCGGGGGAGGTGGTAGTGTATGTTTGCGCGGAGTTGTTCGGGGCTTTCGACTGGTAGTGGTAGATTGGGGAGAGAGGGGTCCGGTGGTAGGGAAAATAATTGGGAAAGCATGAGGTGAAGCTGCTGCTCAGTGAATGGAAAGGAGGATGGTAGGCTGGGAGGGCGTGAGGCACGAATTCGTAGCGCGTGAGCTTGGTCGCGCTCTGATTGCATTTGCCTCTGTACCTCCGTTTCATCTTGGCCTTGTCCAAGTGCCTTGCCCTGCTTGTACAGCATGGTAGTGATCTGTCGAATCTCCACTATTGCTTTCTTGCGCGCATCTCGGTGCGGATGTTTGTGCACGACGTTCCAGCGCGCTACAATTTCGCGATTGATTCTTTCAAGATTGTTCTTGCCAACGAATGCATAGTAGGAGTTGGTGAGGAGTTCATCGGGCTGGAGAACTGGTATTGGCACTGGGATGTAGGGAAAGGACTGGGCCGCCGCGGGCGTTGGGGTTGGCGGGCCCAATAGGACTTCAGGTTGTGGTTGATGTGAGTGGTATGGGAATGGAGCTATCGGAGATGGTGAAGCAGAGGGCGAGTACGCCGAAAAACTTGTTGTTTGCATATGTGCAATCTGCTCATCTACATCTGTTGCAGATGATGAACTCCGGAACGTCCGATTTGGAGCTCTACTTGTTGATGTAGAGCATAAAATCGACCCATCCTGCACTTGTGTATGATGTTGGGGACTCTGCAGACGGCGTTGCGATGAGTCTGGGGCAGCAAAGGCAGGAGTAAGGGAGAGGTTCTGAGACGCATTCGACACCCTTCCTCCTGCCATTTCAGACGGATAGAGTGTGTTCACGGACTCTGGCGGTATGAGCTTACCTAAAGGACTTCCTAAGGGAGAGCGGAGGTCTACACTGGCATTTGTGGGTTGCGCAACGCTCTGGGCGGTGTTGTGGGCGGTGTTGTACGGCCATGATTGTGACGGCAGGCTGTTAGTGTACCGTACCGGTGCAGTTTGAGGTGGGTACAGCGAAGGGTGGAGACCTGGCTCTTCCATCACTTCTGGACGTGTATCAGGGCCATAAATGTAATCGGTGTATGCAGGGAAGATAGCCCCGTCACGTTGTAGGTCTTCCCAGGCTGTGTCATGAAAGGGCATATTGAATGGAAGCATATATCGTGGTTGAAAATCAAATGGGCGTTCTGGTTAAAAGATTGGGCATGGTGAGCAGTGGGTGCAAGAGGTAGAAGTAGACATTGGAGCGATGACGAAAGAAGAAAGTAGCGAGCGAGAAGGGAAAGTGGGAATTGTCCATGCAACATCAAAGCTTTACAATTGCATAGCCGCAATCATACTGCCAAGGAAATTCTCGAGAAAGAAGGATAGAAATTGTAAGGAGTGGATCTGTGCGAGTGAAGGAAGTTGTACATCGGTGAATGATATGCATTATCTCAATGGTTTCAATTTTATCAAGGTGCAGAGCTGCTCATCTGAGCTGCAATCTACAAATGGAATGATGCTGATCATATTGAGTGTTTTCCCTACAGCACCTATCATTTTTGCTTGATGAAGAGGTCCTTGTACTCGAAAACGTGACTAGAATATGGAGTAGTTAGCCATGCTCAAATGCAAGAGCCCCTCCTTCTGTTTGGAAAACGAGAAGGGAAGCCAAGGTATTACCTTGTAAACATGTGGTATAGAATCTGCTTGTATTTGAGGGAAACTGAATGTTAATATGGCGTGAATGCAAGTGACGACAAAATATAGACGTAACTAGGGACAGCCTAGCACAAGAGACTATCCTAGTGATGTCATAGGCATATGAAATATGGTTCGGCAAAAGCTCTCCCCAAGACTACGCTGAGACGACAAACAAGTGATGAGCTCGTAGGAGAGAAAAAAGATGAGGATGGAGTTCACCTACTCCCCATCGCTGCAAAATTCAAAGCAGTCGCAGATCCATCAAATAGGCTGTCTTCCTCGGCCCGGTCTCGCCGTTCATAGTTCCTGCGACGTACGCATTAGCCGACAGCAAAACGTAACTATTTTCGACTCCCCCAATTGTTGTCGGCTCGCCGGCGCCTTGTACATGGCCGACGAGATCTCCAGGCTGGAGGTTCCCGCTCGCCGTGCCAAACTTGCCGTCCGTTGTAGTGAAGAACTAACGCCCTGCACACTCTTACATGACGGTGTAGTGAAAGTAGTATCGAAGAAGATTGAGCAGTACCCAGCGAACGAGGTTTTCGTTGTGCATTTCATCAACGCCACGAGTGTTTATGCCGTCGTCCCAACCGGCATGCTGGGAGCGAAGATCCAATTCGTCTGCATCACAGGTTAAGAGGTTCCACCAGAGTGAGAAGTACGACTCTACTTCGTTCTGTTCCCCTTGAAATGCTTCCTTCTCTCTGCAAAGACACCTGATAAGTCCAGAGGCAGTGTACCTTCGTTGGTTAGTCCAACGTCCTCAGATGCACTGTCCAAAGCTAAATCGTGCCACTGTCGAATTTCTGCCCACACTTTGCTCTCCTGCTCAATAGACTTTATGATATCTGCAACATCTGCCCTATGCTAGAGATCAGCCTCTATCGAATTGTGCTCCACATCTTCATTGAAGTCTTCCCAGTCATCATCTGAGTTCTGTGGATCTTTGTCTGGATCCGGGAGCTCTCCATCAAATTTGCCTGAATAGTCACTGCAAATTTTATCAGCACATTTTTCAGAAGCTACATCGAAAAGATGCGTCCGCGTTTTGGATGATTGCATGACATCTCCATCCAGCGTCATGATGCTTGATGAATTAGGGCAGTACCTGAACACTTCTAGGGAACTCGTTCCCGGACCACTCCATTATGGCACCCAGGAGGGCTGATTGGTATTATGGTGTCCGTTTGGAGCATCGGCTAGAACCAAATCAAGGGATTGATCAGATTTAATTGCCGCCACTGTAGCTTCGCATAGTATTTGCCCCAAACACTTGCTGTAGTCGGGATCTGGCGTAGTGGCATTTCATCCACTGAATTTACCGAGCAAAGCAAATATCTTGTCCTTGGGGTTGGTGCATAGCTTAGCTTTTACTATGGATAAGAGCAACCCCGCCCTGCATGCCGGATAGACTGGGTTGGGTCACATTTGGTCCCCTAAATGCTCTAAAAGGACCCAGAGGCACCAAAGAAAGCCAAAAGTCCCCAGCGCCATGAAAAGCGATTGGGGTTGGCTCCAGTTGATGTGGCAAACGTGGCCAGCCCGCACAGTCCACACCACTTAATGTTTTCATCTCCTAGCCACACATCCACATTACAGGTGTTTTTGGCCAAATGTACTTCCTGAATCACCCACGTTCCCTTAAACCAAGCTCTTTTGAAGAATTTCTGCGTATTTTGATCTGAAACGTTGGAGGTTAGTCAATGTCTCCAACGCTGAATTTGATAAACTTGACTGAAATTGAGCTTACATCTCAGCAGAGAAACGAAAGTACTGTCACTTGTGACACAGGCATGGCACCATTCCTCCTCTTCACAGTAGCCTAATCGTGACAAGTTCCTGAAAGTGTCATGACTGCTGCTGTCTGCCTCGCTAAGCCAGACCCATACCTTGGTCCCTTTTTGATATATTTCCCGCATTAGCTTGATCTGGGATGATTTTCGGCTTCGTTCGACTGGTTAATAGAAGTGCTGTCTATCCAGAAAACCCCTCCATATGTGCTCTATGAAGGCCGAAATTGGCGCAGCGCGTTTCAAGGTTTGGGGCAATGAATAGAATAGCGGAAAACAATTAAGTGAAATCTACTCTCCCACAAAAGTGTTTTCCAGATTTGACCTTGAGTTACACAGGCGTGTAACGTGAGCATTAAGTAAGCAATATGAGCTGTGGCTGAGCAAGCCTGAGCTCGCCGTGAGCTTTCGTGATTGCACCCAATTCATGCCTTAGTTCGCTGTGATCTAACATGAGCTAACGTGATCGAACCCAATTTCCTCCTTGAGCGTCGTGAAGCGGGTCTGAAATTGGGCTTCAATCAGCTCGTAGGGATAGGGGGTGTGAGGGGCGTGCAAAGCGAGGGCGAAAACTTGGTAATTGTACGCGGCTTATCGTAATCTGGCGTTTCCCGATTACTTTAGTCGAGTGGTTTTGCCAAAGGTCCTTGTACAAGCCTTACAGGTTGAATACCTAATATCTACATTTCTCTGCACTTCTCAAATGTGCGCAAGAACCATAAAACCATATACAGGCTTGAGGTCTATCTAGAACCGTCTAGCTGCAGCAATACAAGGCATTCCAATCCTGAATCCAGCCGGGTGCACGCCTGCGCTATTTCCTACTTGCTCTTGTATGTGCCATCCTCATGGACATGTGTGGACATGACCTTGGTTCCTCCCTCGCTCATGAGTGTCAGCGAAATGACGTCCTCTGTGTCGTTTGGGTCTGAATGCAATTTGTGCTTCAATGCACCCCTAAACAACGCAAGAGGCGTTAGCGGACAGGCCGGGAAGTGTCAATGGTGCTGGTGAGACGGCAACACATAACGTACTTGATCTTGGCTTTTTTGATGTTTGGATTCTTGAGCGAGTTAGTAAAGCTTATAGAATAATGGATGCAAGCGGGACGTCAGTGAAGGGTATTCATACTGCAGCCTCTAGTTCTTCAGCGACTTTGACGACACTGTCCATCATCTTCTGGTTTGACCTTGCCGACCCAGGTAAGAAATTGCTTGAAGATGAGACTCATGGTGACGAGAATGCAACGCGATGTAATGTGGAGACTGCTATGGCCAAAGAACTGGGGAAGTGAAAGGAACAATATGCTAAGTGTGTGTAGGTCGGAGAGTGAGCCTCTCTTGTACACTGATTGGGATAATCTGGAGAGATCCGAGTGTTTTTAAAGGTTGCATTGATTGCACCAGGTGAACTGAAGCTGTAAGGCAGTCAACACGCACAGTTGGGACGGTCTTAGTTGAAGAAACTCAATTTAAAAGGAAATAGACAAAATAGCAGATGCCTCTCCCCTTCGGGGGAGAGGTGCTGCCTAAATACATGACCTAGATCAGGCTAGTCCCGATCTAGTTGCCTAGCTAGGTGAAAGGTAAGAGGTAACAGTTACCTTTCACCTGCGTCTAGTAACTTAGCAGGATTATTACCTTTTACCTACGTCTAGTAACTTGGAAGGATTGAACCCTTTCACCTGCGTCTAGTAACCTCAAAGGATTGAACCCTGACAGAAGCGCCAGTCTCGCCGCAACTGGATCTTGATAGCAGCCATCCGGAAAGGGACGAAGCGAGTCGACACGTCGTGGCGCCACCAAAGCTGATCCCTTCGAAATCCTAAACGCCCATCGCAAAAAACATCAATCGAATAATCTCAGCCATGGGCGAGGAATATCTAACATTGCGGGGTGGTCGAAACCTTTCGGCGCCTCCTGAAATTCCAAGGAAGTTTCCTATCTAAAGTATCATTGGGGAATGGCGCTCGCAGTCCCCGGCGGCTAACTTAGTTGCCAAGCGGCTGGAGGGAGCCCAAGCCCAAGCCAACCACATCCAACCTCGCTACAAGTATACTCTCCAACCCCAATTCGTACGCGTGAGGCATCACTATTGAGAGCAATCTTGAAATCAACTTGTGATCATTACAGTTTAATTGATGAGAGCCTTCTTCAGGAACATTTCTGCCTTTCGGCGTCGCTCGCCATCGCCTCTTCATCGTATTCCAACCTCCGGCTTCACAACGCTTGATTCTGCGACAAAAATCGAAGAGGAGCGATTGCCACATTATGACCCATCAGTTTTTTACCCAGTCCTCATCGGGGAGGTTTTTGAAGACCGCTACCAAGTGCTTGGGAAGCTTGGGTTCGGCTCTAATTCAACCGTCTGGTTCTGCCGTGACTTGAAGTGCGAAGTGGTCCTTCCTGCCATGGATAACCAGTTGCTAAAATCGGATAGGGAACACCAACACGTTGCCCTTAAGGTCTGCATCTCGTCGCCAAAACCTAGCCGAGAGCTTAAGGTGCTAAAACACCTTGCCGTCACCCAGGCCTCGCATGCTGGGGCTCACTTTGTGAGAACCCTGTTAGACTCTTTTGTAATTCGAGGACGAGCAGGCACGCACCAGTGCTTAGTCATGGAGCTGCTCCTGGCAAGCCTCCATGACCTCCAGCAGACCCTGAATCCGAAGAGTCTCACCGAGGATATGCTCAAGACATCGCTCCAACAGGTGTTTGCAGGTCTTGATTATCTTCACAGCAAAGCAAAAGTTGTGCATACAGGTAGCAGCTCTAAATCCCTTATACTATTCGAGTTACTCACGCAAGCGGCAGATCTCCAAGCCAAAAACATCATGCTCAGTTGCTCCGACTCGTCCGTTTTTGATTCATGGGAGAAGTTCGAGATTGACGAACCAGCTCCGCGCAAAGTGGACGGAAACTGTGTCATCTATAAGTCGCGTGAATTTAACCTACGGCGGGACATGAGAGGCATTGGACGGTGCATGATCACAGACCTGGGAATGGCTCGGATCGGAGTTCAGCACGAGGGATTCATTCAGCCCGAAGTTTATCGCGCCCCTGAAGTCATGCTCTGCATGCCGTGGACCTCTGCGGCTGATATCTGGAACGTTGGAGTCTTGGTGCGTTGAGCAAACCCGGATTTCACCGCTATTCTAACAAACACCAAGATCTGGGACCTCTTCGAAGGTGAGCACATGTTTCACCCTTGCGGCAGTGACAGAAAACTATCCAACGCCCGAATGTTAGGGGAGATGATTGCCTTGCTCGGTCTGCCTCCCAGCCACTTCCTGCGTCGAGCGGACGAGACTCTAGCGTACTGGAACGACGATGGTAAGTTTGCCCCAACTGAGCCGAGACCGCCATTAATGTAACCCAACTAGCCCAGTGGAAGGGATTTGCGAGTATTCCGAAATACGCCCTGGAGGATGTAGAGGTATATCTCGAAGGCAAGAGCAAAGAGAACTTTATGGTTTTTATGCGCAAAATGCTGCAATGGGAGCCAGAGAGGAGATTTTCAGCGCTCAATCTACTCCAAGATCAGTGGCTGAACAGTTAATAGGCATTTTGGTAGGACAGCTGCCTGCATCCATAATTCCAGGAGTATTGGGGTGATCACCGAAAGTAGTCGTGACTCGTACACTGCGAGTCACTAAGGATACCTGATCTGGCTTGACGAGAACCGAGCCCATTTACGCTCATTTTGGCGACTCCGCATAACAACTGTAACGTAGTGCGGTACATTTGGCAAAAACCACTGCGACACAGTAATTTAGATCCCACCTAAGTTGTGCAACGCCGGCCTATCACCATAATTCCATTTCACCACATTACAACTATTTCATTTCGGCGGCTTTTTTCTCCCTTGGAGGCTTTCTCCTCAGAAGTCTTCTCCTATGGAGGGGTTGCCCTCCCGGGAGCTTTTTTCTCCCCGGAGCAGTTCTTCGCGGAGCCCACTCCTACTCAGAGAATAGTTTTTTTTGTAAGAGTGTTCCTATGACCTTAAGTCACTCTAGAGAGTATGCCTGGAAATCAGTTTAGAGTTACCTTTTCATGTTAACTGAAGTTTAACTTTTACACTAATAATGCTTCGTATATAGTCTATCTACCTACCCTCTTCACCCTCCTAAACTTAGTTCTGATAACCTATGTTTGTCTACGAGTAATTAAGGATTATAGACGTTACTCCCTGAACTGAAATACCTAATTACGATCTTAGCTGCCTACTACCGTCAATGGATTACAGTATCGTATAAGAGGTTTCGCATGCATGAGCTGCTTGAGGCACCATGATTGTTATGAGCAAGCTCGAAGCAGGCCCGAGCAAGCGTGATTCAGGCTGAGAAGCGTTGAGCCGAGGTTGAGCCGGGTAAGATTTTGCTGATATAATGGGCCAAAACCGACTAGGCGAGTTGAGTGTATGCCAAGAGTAGATTTGACTTGAAAATAGCGGCTTCACAATCAATCGGCACTGTGGCAGTTTCGGCTTCCCAATAAGAAACGGCGTAGTACTATAGGTCGGGATCATCGAGCGATGTACGTGAATGATGGCGCGAAGAGGCTCTGAAATCCCGCAGAGTCGGATATTACGCTCGCTAGCTCATGGCTTAAATGTATAGAGCGGCATTTCAGTCGGGCATGGTACAGTTCCATGTGCAGCTGAACATATAGTAACAGCACTTAATAAGCCGGCGAAACATGGCACCGACAGCAAAGATTCTTGACGCAGCCCCTCCACCCCACCTTGCTCAGCTCATGTTGCAAACAAAAGTTCACAGTCATTACCTGGTCTGATCTTTCCCAGGCTTTCCACCCGCCGTCCTCGGTGGAAGCACTCGTAATGGCCGACAGCGTAGCCACTGCCGAAACCCTCGAAGCGCTGCAATCGCGCCATCGCAAAGAACAGCGCGACCTTGTCTCCGTCATTACACAGAAAAAGAAGCAAGCTAGCAAAAAGACGCGGAAAAGCGTAAATGACGAGTGTGAGCGACTGGAGAGAGTGCAGAAGGAGAGGCACGAGACCGAAATTGCAGCGCTGCATGGGAAGGGCGCAGACGCCGAGGATGAGGAGATAGAAGCAGGAGGGGAGGATGAGAGTGGGCTCCACGAAGAAGTTGCGAATCTCAGAATCAACGGCAACCCGCCCGATGGCAAGGACAGCAGCTCCCTTGGGTCTGCAGACCAAGACGGAGGCGCAAATGCGAGGAAGAAGAAGCCCAACCGCGCAAAGGAACGACTCGCCCGCCGCGCTGCCGAACAACGCGCAATCATCGCCGACGCAGAGCGCGAGGCTGCAAACGCACCCAACCCGCGCGAGATGGAACGCGAACGCATGGCTACCCAACTGCAACGGAACAAGCTGTCTCTGCACGAGATACGGGCGGATGGGCATTGCTTGTATGCTGCCGTCGCCGACCAGTTGGTGACGAGGGAGCTGGGACTGGCGCCGAGAATACCTGTCACAATAGCGCACAACGGCGACGAGGCGGGACAGCCAGCACAGCCATACAAGAGCGTACGATTGGCGGCCGCCGACTGGATCCAATCCCACCCAGACGACTTTGCTGGCTTCATGGAGGATCCTCTGCCTGAGCACGTGCGCAAGGTCAGAGACACAGGCGAGTGGGGCGGACATTTGGAGCTGCTGGCGCTGGCAAGATCATACGGGATTAGGATATGTGTATTGCACAGTGATGGGCGCGTGGATCCGATCGAGCCCGAGGAAGAGGCTGAAGGGGGCAAAGAGAGGAAGGAGATTTGGCTAGGATACTACAAGCACAGTCATGGCCTGGGCGAGCATTACAATTCGCTGAGAAAACTGACTTGAACGCTAACTTCATCCCGCTTCGTCGACATTTCCGCCTCGAGGCGTCAGACCGCCTTCTACTGGCAGTCAATGCCATTTTTCGTCCTCCGAGACCTCCGACTTGTGCCGCCACATGCTCACACAATCCCTCACGATATCCTTGATAACACCAACATTGTGGGTCCGCCTTGGCGTATAGTGTGCGATTCGAACTAGCGCATTCTCAGCCTCTGGCCTATCTGTCTTCTGCACCACCTCCTTGTCATCGTATGAGATGTCTTCCCCAGGACGCTTGAGGAGTTCAGCATGGACGGTCGGAGGCAGAGACCACGGTGGGCCACCTGAGGTTGCAGGCTTGTGCGTCGGGAACTCGAGACAGATGAGCACGCCGTCCTGGCTATGGTCGGATGGCTTGTCGTTAGCCTGGCTGTGGCGGAGGAGGGAGACTGTTCGAGCTGCCCATTTTGGACGCAAGGATGGCGGCAGCGCGCATAGGAACTATGCCCTCGAGTTAGCACGCCCAAAAACTCGTACGAGCACAGCGCGAGACACATACCGTGTTGTCGTAAATAACATCAAATCCCTCTCCCTCCTTCCACCCTTCAACCTGTGCCAGCCAACTGTCATCAAAGTAGTCCCCCGTCACAATCTTCATCGCTCCATAGCCACCCTTATGGCTCTCCTCCGCAGAGCGATACTCTCCCTCCAACGGCCCGTCACTCTCTTTCTTGTCCACTTTCTTCCCCTTCACCCCTTCGATATAGGCCCTCGCAGCCTCAGCAGCGTGTTCACTAATCTCCAGGCCATACGCATCATAGCCCCACGCAGCAAACAGCACAATATCATACCCCTTACCACATCCTGGCACCAAAACCTTCCTCCTCTTCCCGTCAGCAGTAATGGGAGGTGCCAGCGAGCGATATCCCGTGCTCAGCGTATTTGGCGGAGGTGCGCTCGGCGTCGGGTTTGGGTCCGGGGAGGCGCTGGGGACGGAGCGGTTGGCGAGGAGGTCGATTAAAGCTGGGTTTGCGTAGCCTCTATCCCAGGGCAGGAACGTAGCATCTTTCCAGAGAGCATCCCATCCTCCAGAGTGGGAGCTGTCGGAGAGAGCAGAAAAGTGCCCGCGTAGCTTGTCTTGGTTTTGGGTAGCCATTGTCGAATGGATCGAGGTGCAATCAAACTGCCAGCTCTTGTAGATGACAGAAAATGTACGTATGCTATACTCTGGAGGCGCTATGTGGGATCAATGGCAGAAATACTCAAGATGATGCGGTGAACAAAGTGTTGACGTGTGGGGTCTCCAAGCTTAAGCTTTCCTGTACGACGTCGCTTATCAAATCTACAACGGCAATCCTAGATACTAATCAACACGACGCTTCAAAAAAAGCCAGGTCTAGGCGACGTTATACGTAAAGGACAAGAGTAGGGCAGACAGGACGGCGAGGAGGTACGTAACCCCTCCGTCGCCCATGATTTGATTTGACCAGTGTATTTTTTGGCGGGGTAGCTTGGAGCCTCGCCGAAAGCGCGCGATAGCGGGAACGGCGACCTCTATGGCGTGGGATTCCGAACGTCCGGGTCCGTTTGCGCAAATTCCGTCCCCGTGGTCCCCGCGTCCCCGGTAGGTAATACCTGAAGGAAGCTTTACGGCGAGATTACTAACACATATCAGATGCAAGGGTTGGAGTCCCTGGCCTGTTCTTTTACACAACCTCAGAACGTGTGGATTTTGGTCGCGTGCAGTGCCCCTCCGGATATAAGGCGGGGTAGGGATGGCGCGCCTTTTAAGTCCGCAGGAAAACCTAGAGTGCCGCGGGATAGCGGCACCAGTGTTGCTGGTCTCATTGGCTAAACACTTTGCACTTCAGCCAGACTTCGCAATTCATGTCAGTTCCGATGCCGATGGCCTTTTCTCTTTCCTCGTCTACGCTCTTTCTTGCGGACGTTCGGGCAACCGTACACAGATGAACGAGGCACGCCTGGCCGTTTTCGAAAGACCAAAAACTGCGAACTCGTGAGCTTTTTGTGGATACCGAGGCACATGAAACACTACAGAAAGGCACCGGAAAACGGAACACGAACACGGAAAAGTGTCGATCAATGGCTGCGGTGCAATTCAAACACATACACCGCTCGCTCGACCCTTTCTCAGCTCCCTCTACCCTGGACTACATATCATGACGGATCATGAGAAGCTGCCATCTGGATCAGGACCGCAGAATACTGGAAGTGCACTAGAGAAGTCTGTTGAGGCGGGCGCGAAGGAGAAGGAGCTTGCGATTGAGAAAGTCGACACAGAAGAGAAGGACGATATAATCGAATCACGGGCTAAGAATCAAGATGAAGATACAATATCACTATCAACCTCACGTGCCTCAACAGCAACCGAACGCTCGAATATCGAACACAATGCTTCGCAGCCAGATGCTAAATCTAACCCTGTCGCTCTCGCAAGAACAATCACCATCACCCCAGACGCAGTCG
This sequence comes from Pseudopyrenochaeta lycopersici, assembly GCA_003313425.1. Lineage (NCBI taxonomy): Eukaryota > Fungi > Ascomycota > Dothideomycetes > Pleosporales > Pseudopyrenochaetaceae > Pseudopyrenochaeta > Pseudopyrenochaeta lycopersici. The sequence continues at coordinate 816,627 of NHZP01000012.1, read as the reverse complement.
TCGTGCCTCGCTCCCAGCGCCGTGGCCTTCTCGCCCGCTTCGCGCTGATCCCCGAAGTCGAGAACCCAGAACACTACGCGCCGAAGACGAAATGGTTCCTGACCTTCATCGTCGCCTTCTGCGCCATGGCCGGCCCCATGGGGAGCGCAATCGTAATGCCGGTTCTCCAGGAGATTTCTGACGTCTTCCACGCTTCCCACACCATCACGAATATGAGTGTTGCCGTGTACATGCTGAGCATGTCTATATTCCCGCTGTGGTGGTCCAGCTTCTCGGAAAGGCTGGGGAGACGGACGATTTATATTACTAGTTTCACCCTCTTCGCTGTCTTTGCTCTGCTGTCGGCGATAAGCACGAACATCGCCATGTTGATCGTCTTCCGCACACTCTCAGGTGGTGCGGCCGCGTCGGTGCAGGCTGTGGGTGCAGGAAGCATTGCTGATGTTTGGGAGACAAAAGAACGTGGGAAGGCTATGGGTATCTTCTATCTTGGCCCATTGTGTGGTCCCTTGTTCGCGCCCATCTTTGGAGGAGCACTGGGTGCAGGGCTGGGATGGAGAAGCACGCAGTGGTTTCTCGTCATCTACGGTGGAATAACTCTGATATTCATAATCTTCGCCTTACCGGAAACGCTGCATCGGACTGGAAATGTCAATGCTGCTCCAGCAGAGCAGCAGGGGGATGTAGAGCAGCAAGACGCCAATAACTCTAAAGATGTACCTCTCCGCCGAACGACAACCCGCGCTTCGACTGCCCAGAAAACCAAATCAGCCCTCTCACACGCTCGACAGATCTTCCTCGACCCTCTGATAATAGTAACATGGCTGCGCTTCCCAGCTGTGCTCCTCACTGTATACTACGCCAGCATTACATTCGGCTGCCTATACATCCTCAACATCAGCATCCAATCCACATTCAGCCATGCGCCATACAATTTTTCCACCCTGATCATAGGCCTGCTCTACATACCCAACTCTACAGGCTACCTCCTTGCCAGCGTCTTCGGCGGCCGCTGGATCGACAGCATCATGCACCGCGAAGCCCGAAAAGCAGGCCGGTACGACGACAGAGGCAAACTCATCTTCCGCCCAGAAGACCGCATGCGCGAGAATGCCTGGCTCGCTGCTATCCTCTGGCCCTCAGCCCTCATCGTTTACGGCTGGACTGCCGAATACGGCGTCCACTGGCTCGCCCCTATGATAGCAAACTGTACGTCTCCCCCCTTTCCGCCCCCTTTTTCCACCCCCACACGAAAATTCTAACACCTGCACAGTCTTCTTCGGAATAGGTTCCATGCTCATCTTCGCCCTCATCTCCACTATGCTCACCGAATTCATGCCCCACCGCGCTGCCTCTGCCATCGCGCTGAACAACTTCATGCGCAACATCTTCTCCTTCACCGGCGCCATGGTCGCCGAGCCCATTCTCAACGGCATTGGGAATGGCTGGTTGATGACCATCTTGGGCGTTTGGAGCATTGTTACTGGCTGTGCGGCCTTGTTTGCCATGGGGCGATGGGGCGAGCGCTGGAGGACGAGTATGATTGAGGGTATGGGATGAGGAGTTTTATTCTCATCTTCGCTTTTCTTTTATCAAAATGCTTTGTTTCGGCATGAAAAGCATGGAAAGCGCTGGTTGGGTCTTGCATGTTCTGATAAAGGGGCGTTTCTGGGAATGCATAAGCGAGCATGGCGCTGGTGGCATATATATTGCATTATCTACTTGTATTTACTTCACACACACATATATATATACATATGTAGATCCTTGGTCAATTCATTTTCCATTCTGTCCTTTTAGCACAGCGTCTGTGCCGATGCCCAATTCATATTGACCATCCATGCCGGACTCGCCCTTCCTAGCATGCGGTCCGAACATTCTCGTCCACAAATTCATCGTCATCCCGAAAAGTTCGCCCGTCGATTACAGTCCTCTACACTCCGCAGTGAAGACGCTACAAGCCCAGTAGCAAGATCCGATGCAGTAATAAACTCCTAACAACGTTGTGATGAGGAATCTTGTTCAGATCCAAATCCTCGCATCGGCTTGTGTAATCGACCTCGTATTTCGCGAAAGCTGGGTGCGCTCAGAGTATAAGAACGTCGTTGTCGTATTTATTGTGTAGATGCAGGATTTCCGCGGCCGAACTCGCGCCTTATCGAGCCTGCGCCAGCGCGTGAGCATCGGTTGGTGCTTGTCCAGAAATACACGTCCGGTTTGCAAACGCATGAACAGGAAGATAAATGTCGACAGTTAAGGAATACCGTGAGGCAATGCTCAACAAACGCCTGCTAGATATACATAATTTAAGAAGTCTTTAGCCAATGTCGTTGTGTCCATGTTCCGTTGTGTACACCGACCAGGCCATAATATCGTCTCATTTTGCAACGGGATACTTGCTTCTCGCTCGGATGGAGGGGCCCCATTTGAAGAAGAGGTACGGAATCGGAATCATGGCGAGGGAGAGGAAGCCAAGGAGTGATGTTGCCCAGCCCACACCCAGAGCGTCGTACACTGTTCAATCTGGTAAGTATAGGCCTTTGCTTTGAAAATACCGTGAGCAGGGGTGGGATAGATACTTACTCTGGATTGTAAAGAGCGGGAAAACCGCGCCTAAGCAGTATCTGGAAACGCCATTTGCTGCCATGGCCGATGCGCCATTCAGTGGACCGTAAACGTCCACCAAGTATAATGCTGAGGATGTCTATTCTTATCGTTAGTGTCTTGTCTCTTGTATGGTTCAGGATCGACTTACGAAGAGGCACAGATTACCCCATGCGAAAGGAATGGCGCCCAGCAATGTTGGAGCCCAGTGCACGCCCTTGGCAGCACACCATCCGAACCAAAACAGTCCAATCAGGATCCCCCAGCTACCGATCATAGCAGAGTACAGTCGATGTTCTGGGTCTGCGTACGGTTTGCCTGCAGACATGGCCTCAAGGTGCTTCTTCTGGTAAAGATAGCGATCCACAACGACGCATGTGATGCCGCCGAGTACGATACCGATGCCAATAGAAACGAATGTGAGACCAGCTTGGGACGCCGTAAAGGAGTATGGCTGGCGTGCAAAGATGTACGGGAAGGCGGCGAAGAAGAGGAACAAGACGCCAAAGGCGAATGATGCGTAAAGGGAGAAAAAGAATACTGCTGGCTGGAGGGAATTAGCTTAGCTGAGGTAGGAACAACTTAGGTGGATCCAAACTCACCTCTGTAAACAGCATGTGCATAGGTCGAGTGAACTTCAGGACGATTGTGCGTTTGATATCCGTACCATTGGTAGCTGGCTTTACTGAAAGACCCAGTTTCTTGGCTCTTTGCTGCAAAATTACAGGCTTATAAGTCTCCTTCATGGGTAAGGCCGCCAAGAACACAGCCAGTGTGATGAAGAGCATGGACCATTGCGTCCAGCGCCAACCCTTATATTGTGCAATGAAACCTCCAGCAATAGGGCTGATATCGTTAGCGAAACGCCAAAAACATTGCAGCTTGCAACTCACCCGACAGATGGCCCTGCGAAAGGCGCCATCAGAACCATGCTAGTAGAGATAGCCCGTAGACGCGGCGGGAACAGATCCGCGTTCGTTCCCGCCCCCACTGCGAGCGCCGGGCTTCCTGAAAAGCCAGCGAAAAACCGACACACACAGAAAGCAGCGAAGTTGTTCGAGAAGCCTGCACCGAGCGTGAAAAGCATGAAGATGGGGGATGAGACCAGATACACGATTTTACGGCCGTGACCTTCGCTTAATGGCGCAGATAAAATGGGACCAAAGCCGATGCCAATGGTGTAGATGCTGAGCCCAAGGATTGCAACTGTCCGCGAGATTTGGAAGTCTTTCATGACGTCTGCAAGTGCCGGAGTGTAGACTGAGGTGCCAAATGTGCTATTCCGTCTGTGAGCGAGGGCATTGCATTCCAGACCGGGAAACTTACACTGCGAAACCAAAGAGCGCAGGTATCAAAGCATGATACACTCGCACTCCCATGGACCAATTTTGCGGATCCTCTGGATCGTCGGGGCCGTCCCAATCCGTCAAATTGGGTTCTTGTTTGGGCGTTGTAGCTCCATCGGCTTGCTCTCCATGGTTGAGCTCTTGTCCAGACGAAGATATTGTCGAGGCTTGAGAGTGGTCTTCGTGAGGAAACTCTGCTACTCCCTTTTCTTGGAACAAATCACCCTTCTCCATATCACTTATGTACTCTTCATTCGGGGCGTGGTATTCAGGATTAGCCATGATCGCGGAGAGGTATGGCTATCGAACGCAAGACAGAACCAACACAAGAACAAAGGGACGCACGGGTTAAAGCAGACTTATGTAGAAGCCAAGCCGCACTTAAGTCCCCTTTATTATAGTCCAAATGGAGGGAACTGAAGCGTATGCAGATTGGTGGTATTCCCGACCCACTACCCTAGCCTCGCTAGCACAAACATCCAGCCTCACCACAAGCAAGAGGGCATGCCTTGCGAGAACCGAGTCAATTCGCTTTATCAGCCGTGCAGAGATCACTAAACCCAAAAAATTGCGACATTCGAGGGTGCGGAGGCCGGGTTGTGATTCGATGGGTTAGCCAGAAGGGCGCGATCCGAGGCCCAGGTCAAATGTATAGTAATCAGCATCAACTAGGCCGGAGCGCAGCCGAATCAACCATTGGTAGGTGGGATGCCGACTTGTTTATATCTATGAAAACCTGCAGTCACGACCCGACGTCCTCGAACAATTCGTCCATGCGTTCAACAATGTGCGCGACAGAAGGGAAGATGTGTCAGCTATGAAGGGTCGCTTCAATGTCCACGGCAGTAAGTCCGGCTCGTGACGTCATCTATCATTGTGGCAGGTGAGCCGATGCAGACCTCAACTTCGTCCCCTTGCATGCATCAAGGTTTTGACTTTGACTTCTCAGAGCGCTCCATACGTCTACTCAACCCGTTAATTCGCGTCTCTCGCGTGTAATGATGCTTCCTTTCGCGCCATAAAGATCTTGTGAGAGCGGTCACCACGACATCCTCTATGCAAAAACAACCTCCATGATGGGATAGCGCTAGCATCTAGGCTAGAAAGCCAACACAAAGCTCAAAGCTAAGACGTTCAAGCAGTTGCAACTCATTTTGGGCAGCATCATAGTTTTGGATATGAGATGGGGTCCCTTCACCTTTGTGGTGGCTTATGAACGGTCTCGAAGTCAGCCATGCAGGGAGTACCAAAGTCGGAGCCTTGCGTTGTGCAATTCGCGAATTCTGTGACCGGGTGGTAAGAGCAGGCTCAATTAATGCGAAAATAGAAAGACAGTGTGATTGGTTTATCCTATGGAAAGAAACAGCGACACTCGCCTTTCGAGGCCAACAGCGCAACTTCTCCAAGTCTGGACACCTTTGGAAAGCGGTATATGCGTGACTACTATCTCAAATCAACTTTATTGCAAGTATCTTCCACAATTTACTAGCAGTCACCTGTGTGGTTCCTACAGCTGAGTTGCTTGGTACCACAGCACTTGAACTGTCGACCCTCCCTGTGTTGCGGACTGTGTCAGCCCGCAATCACGAACGACCGCGTTCCACCATCTCGGTTCGCCCATTATTTAGTTTACATTTGGAAGCTGCGCTGATATAGGTGTTCAGAACTTTTCCTTGTGTAAAGAGTTGACGTTGCTGGGCTCGAGCGCTTCACTTCACTTCACCAAAAAAACTCTGGTATCAAGCGCTCAACACTGCGGTCCACAACACTAAAAGTCTCCAAAACACTCCCCTCCACGGCAGGACTTCCCAAAATTTGTCTAGGTTCTTCCGACAACTTCTACCCATTCACCCCCAGTGCTTTACTCTCCTAATCGGCTTGACTACCATCAACATGGCACCCAAACGCAAGCATGAATCCCAACGCGGCTCTAAATCTGACTATGACTATCTATCCAAGCGGACCCGCACGAGAACGCCCAGGGATTTTCCTGGTGTCACGCTCTTTTCACCTCTTGCGCCTGTAGATCGCGATTCAAACTTCATTGACTCTGGGAAATCTTCTGGTGATGAGCTAGCCTTCACGCCCAGAATCCAGGCCCGTAGGGCTACCTCCCCTCTGCGAACTCAAAATTCTAGCAGGCGTCCCTATCGCGCTGGAAGGAAAAGTCACGTTTCCCCTAGCAGTAACGTTGGCGACTTAGATGGCGCTTTGAAAGCTCCCAATCGTACCCACCAAGCATTGAATTCATTGGTTCCCATTTCAAAGATGCAAAAAATGTTGTACGCGGAGCTAGCCAATCTTGCAGACTTTAACAAGCCGCCAGAGCCAAATACAGGCACTCAACGAACGCACATGGCCAAATACAAGAAAGGTTACGACTATCATATTACAAACGAGTGCACTTACCGGAATTCTATGGCTACTGGAAAAACGAACACTTTGGGCGACCAATTACGCGTTCAGTGCGCACCCATCACCAAGGCTAACGCCAAGGTTCCCTCCCCGAAGAAGCGATGTTTTGAGAATAGGTTGCTCGCTGAGGTGCAACAGCTGCAACTCTGGCATGGCTGGTCATCCGATGGGGTGGAGAGCTCAAGCGATAGCGAGACTGAAAACGATCGCCCACGCTCCCATTCACGCTACTACCCTCCGACAGTTGCAGGCACTCAGAACACGCCGTGGTCAGAGCTACCAGGCGAAGTCCGTAACAAGATCTATGAGTATGCAATGTTGAATGAAGGGCAGAAGACAGTCAATGTTATTCACTACCCCAATGGCATTCCCCGTCGCTCAGTTCGCGGCGTGGCCTCGAAGACCAATTTCGCACACTCCTGCTGGGGTTTCACGCAGAGCTGTCAACAGGTTCGCAACGAATTCAAACCATGGCTACTTCGTGAGCGACGAGTACGCACTCCTTTTGCCACTCTCAATGAATATATTGCTACGTTTCACCATTCAGACCTGGATGGAAAGAGGATCGCATGGATCGAACCTACTTGCTGTGGCGCAGTGCTTCCTCGCAACGGTGTTGAGGTTCTGGAAATTCTACAACATAAACAAACCAACTCAGAATTCCACCTGGAACTCACTCCAACAACTGCGGTTGTCAGCCTCGATTTCCTGGCCATACCAACCGATCCCGACATGTTTGACGAGCTGGATATTTTGACAGACCTGGACGAGACGTTTTCTACATGGGCAGGCAGTATTCTCTCTAAAGCTAGTATTATGAGCATTCGCATCCTCTCTATTGTGCAAAGCGACCAAAACGACACTAAAGACGACGACGAGGGCGAAGAGGATGATGATGACGATGTTGCGTCACATGATATTCTCATCAAGTTAAAAGTCAGGCAGCCCCCCAAACACCGCATCGCAAGTCATGACCAGCTTCGCTACATCAACCAATTCATCTTTCGCTCTCAGCTCGCTCAAAGGGTTGGGTTGAGGTTGGAAACCAAATTTAACGGTGGAATCGCTTGTTGGAAGGTCACTAAACCGGGAACGGTGGATATGCAATGGAAAGAGCGAAAAGGTCAGAACAAGACAATGTTCCGTCGCATAATCAATGCGCCAGATGAGCCCGAAGGCTTTGCGGGCTCAAGCAAGGATTGAGCGGTTACATATTGACTCTTTCTGGTCGCACACACCCCACTTTTATGCATATCTCGCTTAAGTTCCTGTTTCTATCGTGGTAACTCTTGCATGTTAGAGATCTCACACTATATATCTTCCGCGTTTCTATAGTATATCGTGAAGTAAGAATTTGGTTGGTACCGGACGGCATCGCCAATCAAATCGGAATACAGCAAGCTAGAAGAGTTTCATCAAGATATATTAGAGTTACGATGATGATAGTTCATCAATGATTTACCGTAAAAGATGTGCATTCAAAATTTGGCAGCGTGGAAAAGAGTTTTGAATGAGGCCGTTTTTCACACGAACGTTGAAACATCCTCAATATTACATCATCGCAACGTACCACCTGGGACAGACCAGAGGATGTATGAGCAAGAGTGTATCATCCTCAGTGTTGCGTATTAAAATTAGGACATTACTTTACTTAGTAACACATCATCGGTCCCCAAATGAGACAAGTACAGCCTCACTGGCTTTTACACTAACCTTATTTCCATTCACTCGCTCAATTACCTCCTTGCCATCAATATTCCCATCAAGCGATACAGTACGACCTGAAAAGGAGATTCCATCCTTGACCTCTGCACCCGCAGCTGTCAAGCGTCGCACAGTAATCTTTGCGTTCTTACCCCCACAGTTGTCCGGGAGTTGAAAATCAACGCTCGTTCTCTTGTTCCCGGAAGTCGCTGTAGAGTTGAAGATTTCTAAATTCACAAGGACAATGCTCTGAAGCTGTGAACGCTGACGAGGCCGAGAACTGGAGTAGATGGCGTATCCAGCGAACGTTTTCGTGTTAGCAATGGTGACGACTTGCTTGTTTGCGCCTCCAAGAGCGGTAGCGATGAAGAGGTTGCCATAGTAGAGAGGCCGAGGCCCAGGAGCTGTAGTACCATTCTGGGTAGCTTGCCAGGCCGCATAGCGGTACCCAGTTCCCATGTGCCAATATATACCAGAGACATTGATGGCCGCGGCGTACAAAGCGTAATCTACGGACCAAAGTGATGCGCCGAAGACGTCGGATACGCCAGTGAGCCCTTGGCACTAGAAAAACCAAACTCGTTAGCAGACAGACAACAGACATGAAAACTATACGTAAGGCCACTTACAGCGATAGAATTGGTCTCGCCAATCACATATGGAAGGCCCTTAGATACAGAATAGGCGGCCGCGCCTTCGTGGTACTTCATCCACCTATTTAACTCCGTACGATTCATTATACTACCTTCCAAAGTCGGCTTTACGGGGCGGCAGGCGGCTCCGAAGTACTGGTGAGTACAAAATGTTCTCGCAACCCCAGTTGATGCAATACCAAGATCGATAGCCGTTTGTGCAGTCCAAGTCAAGTCGCTGGTGACGGACCCTGGGGCCACGAAATTACCTGCTTGGAAGATTTTGGGTGATTTACCTCTCGGGATCACGCGTCTCACAATGGCGGCTGTGCGGTCCAACCATTCTGGTACAAACTTTTGGATCGACCATGTGGTTGTGTTTCGATCGACCGGAAAGGCTAATAGTTCCGCCGTTAGATCACTTGTTATGAGAGATCTGACAAAGTGGGACTGCTACTCACCATCAAACTCATTTCCTACCTCAAGAGCGAACAAATCATCCCCGAGCCCTTTGTAGAAGGCAGCTACTTCCGTGACCGTGGCGTTCTCGCCCTTCGCACCGCTGTCAAAGGTCACACCAACGGTGTACTTCGTGCCTTTGGGAAAGGTCTTGAAGGACTCGATATATTTCGGTCCTAGCGTGACATTTGCAGGTTGGTCAGCACCTGGGGTAGCAAAATTCTGTATAATAGCTTCGCGCTGTTCAGGAACCCAGGTTGCGTGATTGGCCGTTGTACCGCCAACTCGAATATGAGCTGCGGAACCGGTAATGTCCTTGAGATTTTGCAGCATCCGGTAAGAAAGCTTATTGGGGGACCTTAAGCAAATCGTCAGCTGGCTCACATGATTGCTAAATTAAACGTACGATAAATCTCCAGCAATGTTGGCGAAGGAAGCTACCTCCATTGAATACCCTTGGTAAGATCCATCAAGCGTCTGTGTGCCTACTGGCGGAGCATCAGGTACAGTAAGTTTCACTGTTTCGGAAGAGGCGCAAATAGTCCCTAAAGTAAACAAAAGTAGGGCCTTTGAAGTCATTCTGAACGGTCGTTTTGGTGATCGGCAAATCTCTGTCTTAGCAAATGATGCAAGGGTTCAGTAAAATCCCTGAGTGATGGCATTATATACACAACAATAATGATAACGAAATGAGCATGCGGTCGTCAATCGGCTCCACATGCTTAATCATTGGAATATCCTGCTTTCTAACTTATATGTCGGCCTTTGAAAAGCGGTAGCGGTCTTTGAATAGTAGAAGAATAAGCTTTGGCTAAAGACTGCCGATGATTAGCCGTGGAAGATGGAAGTACCGGAGGACTTGTTATAGTGATGAAATGAAGAAATTTTGACGTCCATTGATGATGTAAAGCCCGGAAAATTTTGAGAGCATTGACAATGGATATAAACGAAAGTATATGTTTCATCAGACGCTCGAAAAAGTTGTGATTCTTAAATTCCAAAACCAAGATGATGCATACGAAGGTCAACTATGAGATTGTGCGGGGATGTGTGGGGAGAACATGGGGATTCCGTGTCCTCGGGATGTGGAGAGACAAGGATGTTATGATAGGCAGCCGCCCACTTAGTGCGCATCTAACCTAGAGATCAGCTAGTATTCCCTCATGTAACCTCGGTTTAATTTTGTGATAGTGTGGATAAACCAGTAGTAGAGAAGTAAGAGTTTGAGATCAAGGGCGGCAAAATTGGCCATTCTTTGCATTGTATTGTCACATGCGATCTAGTAGCCATTCTGGGGCTACCAACTAAGCCGCTTGCCGCCTTCGTACCCGAAATGGCACTTTCTCCTTCGGTTGCTGTGTCCCAAACCCGTAGCGACTGAAATCATTCGCAGGCCGCCAGCCTTTTGGCGTCAACAGCTCCAGATCAAACATCATGAGCATGAACACAGTATTGATGATCATCTCTTGTTTCGCAAAGTGTCTACCAGGGCACATGTGTTCCCCAAGACCGAATGGAATCCACTGGCCTTGCCGTCCATCAAGAGAGAATATCGGTTTCTCATCCATACCATCGGAAGGCGAGAGAAATCGGTCTGGGTAGAATTCTTCGGCTGTGTGAATGATACCGTCAGGTGTGGCTACGTCCCACTGCGAATGCATGTGTTCGACATTGCTCGAGACGATCATATCTTGGCCTTTAGCGAGCACCCATGACCCTACATTATGCTCTTTCTTGACGGTACGGGTTATCAATGTGGCGACGTGCAGACGCAGAGTTTCCCCGTATATAGCTTGAAGCAGGGCATTATTGGACAGCTTAGCTGAAACCACTTTTGGCGCAACGCCACCAATTTTTGTGCCTAGTTCGCTTCGAATCTCTCGCATCACTCGCTGCTGCAGATCGTTTGATGCCAACACCTCTACCAGGTACCAGAAGGAGGCAGGAATGACATTTGAAGTTAGCCTGCACACATGTGAGCAATCCCACAGTTTACAACAAAATCAAAGATAACTTACGACCATATTAGCGCCAAATCAATGCTCGCTCTGCCGTCTTCATCGAATAGACCTTCAGTTGCATCTAGTAATTTATTTCTCCGACGAATGGCTGCGAGACCCCAAGCCGAATCCCAAGTCGCATCGCCAGGTATGTTCAGGTCTGCACTTTTCTCAGCATTCTTTCTCCAACGCTTCAACGCATCTAGACATCGAGACCTCGCCTTTGCAGCATTGGGCCTCATCCAGTTAGGCATGCCTAGAGCTAGGAAGCCCACGTTGTCGTCATACTCCCAAAAGTCGTTATCTAATCCAGGGTTCAAGCCTCGCATGTTCGGTCCGAAGAACGCCTCAACACCACAGGAAAACAACACTTCTTTCACAAATGCGTATAAATCCGGTAATTCAACCCAGTCTTCGTTGACTGAGGTCGATTTATCACACCAAGTCTCAAGGCTCTTAACAAATCTGTGCACAATCTCGTCCAAACTCGCTTTTGAGAATGCGTCTGCAAAGAAAACGACTTGGTTTCGCATCAAACGTCTTCCAGGGTGGACATCGCTCCCAGGATACGGCTTGACACTAATACCAGAGTTATCTTTCGCCAGTGCATCGATGATTTTCTGTGGGCCACCAAACATACCACCAAATAATGGTGCACTAATCTTGTTCCAGTCGAAGTGATTCGTAGAAAGCGCTTTCCGGATGAAGTCCGAGCCAGAGAGCAGTACAAAGTTGAAACCTATCCCTTTGAAACGTACAGCTGCCCCAGTTACGGCGTGTTTTCTGTAATATCCAATAAGTCAGGGCACTATCTTAAAGAAAGCTGTACCCCATACCTCAATGCTGCTGCCAGCGTTGTGTTACCTGCAGCAAATGTCGGAGTGTGCGCCACCAACGGGAACCAATAGGGAACAGAAGACGGTAAACCGTACTGCTTTTTCAACTTTCGTCTGAAAAGAAGAGAGGTGAAAAGAAACGTCCAAAGCGGAGTAAGCAGAAACAAAATAACAGGGAGCAGCATTTTCACGAAGAAACAGCAAATAATGGGAAGAAAGATGGACGTATTTCGACACAGACAGAAAGAAACTGATGATCGTGTCACAATTGATTCCTTTTGTGTAGATGGGAGCTTGATCGACTTATTTCGACAGAGACGATCTAACTTGCAAGGATCGAAGGAAACGAACGTCCCAACTCGTTGGGTGCTCATCAAATTACCCTCCGCCCCTCGCCGCAGCACGACCCCTTGCGAAGGCCGCACAATCCCTGCACTTGTACCACGCCGGAATCCCCGCCACCGCGGCCACAATCCATGCATATGCCAACCATCTGCTAGCCAATTAAATGACAGATTCGAACATCGCAAAATGGGGTCCAAAGTCAGCAGTCCACTTGCAGTTGGTAGCCTTGTTTAACTATGCGGACCACCTTTCCTCCGCACACGAAATGGAGTGTAATCTGCTGGTGGCAAGGTTCCGAATCCAAAATGTCCCATATTGGCTGACGGTCTGTATCCCAGAGGTGTTTTTAGTTCAAAATCGAAATTAGTTATCAAGAATGCCAGTGTAAGCATCATTTGATGTTTGGCGAAGTGCCTACCTCGGCACATCCTTTCCCCCAAGCCATAGGGCAGCCACTTGCCTCCAGTTTCGCCTAGACAAAACACTGGGCCAGCTTCAGTCTCTTGAAGAAATCTTTTACTCCAAAATACATCGACTGGATGTGGGTCCTGCTCGGTGCCTGTGTTCCAATGGCCGGCGTCCATGTGTTCTGTATAGCTGCAGACAACCAAATTCTGATGCTTCGGAATCACCCACCCTCCGAGCTCGAAATCCTGTGTGGTTTCGCGCACCATCATGACTGCAACATATATTCTTAGCGTCTCTGCGTAGATGGATTGGAGAAGGGGCGAGCTCAGGAGCTTGTTCTTGTCAAAAGTGGATGTCTCTTGGCCAACTATGGCCTTAGATACCTCTGTACGCACTTCTTCCAACAAACCTGGGCAGGATATGGCTTCAAAGATGAACCAAAAGGTTGCTGGTATTACGTTGGTATTCGTTCTATGATTTCTGTCAGAAGAGCAGCCACAACCTTTGCTACTTTTGGTACTCACGCCCAGAGAATTGCTGTGTCAGTTGCCGCACAAGTATCTGTATCCCATTCTTCGAACATGTCAAACACTTCGCTACGTAGCCTCATACTTTTAAGGCCCCAGTACTCGTCCCAATTGGGAAGCGGGGAGATGTCCGGTTGATTGCGCTTTGCTTTGTGTCTCCAAGCCTTGACAGCTTCGATGCACTTGTCTCGTGCCGTTCGAGCTTGGGGCTTGATAAACCTTGGAAATCCCTTTGAAAGAAACTGAATATCCTCATCAAAATGCCACAGGTCTTCCGTCAAGTGCGGGCTATCGCGAAGAAGGTGTGGGCCGAAGAATGCATCAACAGAAATGCGGAAAAGCATATCTCGCAAGAAATGGTACAAATCTGGCATCTCCACCCACTCACAATCCAAAGGAGCTTCCCCAGCCCACTTGATAAGATTGGTTTCAAAGTGTCGCACGAGCGTGGACAAACCAGAACGTCCTATCACATCATGGGTAGCCTTGTGCTTGAGATACATGAATCTCTTGTCTGGTGGAACGCGACTACCATCGAATGGCTTTCGACCAATACCGGAATTATCTTGTCTAATCATTTGAATCACACTCTTCGGCATTTCCAGGACATGCTTAAGAAACAGGACGCTCACAGCGACGAAATCGAACACCTGCGGATTCAAGAAGATCTTTCGAACATATTCAGGCCCTCGCACTAGCCATAATTCAGTTGTTGGAAGTTCGAATCGGGCCAATGGCGCATTTGTGGGGGTACTATTGGTAGGTCAGCCATGACAGACGCTGTTAGGGTAACGAACACGTACGCAACAATCGAAGCGAGCTTTGTAGGATTTCGCAAGAAAAGTAGAGTGTGACCTAGTACAGTAACAGCGCCTGGAGCGACGGGTGGCTTTGGAGGCTTTCTGTATCGAAGTCGAATGTTTGTGGAGAAGGTATTGATGATACCGGCAAGTACGGCCAAACACAGGACTACTTTGGAACAAAGCTGCCAGTCGCCTTCGTATACACTCACGAGCAGTGAAAGAGCCATTATAGTTATTTGAATAGAGATATTTGAGCACAGTTGCTCTTGACAGCTGAAATTATTTACTTCCTCGCTGTACCAGGTGGCTTTAATAGCTAGTAAGGCACAATCTCATTCAGCTTGGCTCACCATTCTGGCGCAGTTTATTACACTAGTTCAGTAGAGCCTTTCCTGACCTTATGAGAAGACTAGGATCTCAGGATCTGACTGGGGCTGATTCCTTCAGAGCACTTGCAGGATGCGTAGATCTGTGAAGATCTTGCTAATAACATTCTGCCTTTGGTCTGTGCCGTGTTTCTTTGCGAGAATACACAGCTTTTTGCCTTGTGGGTATTGCTCGCATTGTCGGAGGTTGTGGAGGAATGTCCGGTCTTCTAAGCCATGAGCCCTGCAGCGACAGTACACGCATGACATGCAGAATTACATCGATGGTCGGATTCCGACAGCTTTTACCCATATTATCTGACCACAAATCATCGAGACAATCTTTCGTTCAACCTTGCACCAGGAATACTACTTCTCCCATTATCCGTTTCAACCCCGCACCGTTTGGTCACCTTGCTACAGACACCACACACTGATACAAGGTCTTACCTGTATTGGTTATTCTATAATGTCAAGCAACCTATGGGGGACTGGTGCTTTGGTGAATCGGGAGACCTTTCTTGTGAGTCTCTGTGCCTCGTCAGGTCACTTTTTTAACTCTATCATTAGCTGGTGTCCTGGTGCGGATTTTGCATTGGTACGGTCTGCGTAATCGGCCGTATTGCAACACGGCTATCAGTCTTCAAGATCCTCTCCATCGACGATTACTTCGTCCTTCTTGCATGGGGAAGCAGCCTGGCGTTTTCTGTCCTATGGCAGATCAAAAGCGCAAACTTATACGCAGCGATTGGTCCCATGACTGGTAAAGCACCCATAGATGCCTCGTTTTTTACATATCTCCACGATTTCATCACAGCCCAGACAGGATCGATCATATGCCAGAATTTAGGATTGTGGTTCATCAAGTACTCATTCCTGTTTTTTTTCCGAAAAATGGGTGAACAAATTCGTCACCAGAAGATACTTTGGTGGATTGTGACAGTCTTCGTGACGATTGGATTGATCATAACTATGGCAGTGCCACCATGGCAGTGCCATACAGGTCTCAATAATATTGCGAAGATCATGTGTAAGAGTCCCCCTAGAATACTTTGTCAGTTACCGCTAAGAAAGGCGATAGTGGACTGCAGTACTCCAGAAATTGGTAGATTCACCATGAATACTCTCAAGATACAAACTGCGTTTGATATCAGTACCGATGCCGCAAGTGAGCATGTGTTTCGCTTCATCTATACTCTTTGCTAAATTTTCCAGTCCTGGCCATACCTTTCGTCATACTCTGGCAAGTTCGTCTATCAGTTCGACGTAAGCTCGCCCTGGCTGGTTTATTTGCCTTGATCCTTTTCGTTGTTCTCTGCGCCATTCTTCGGGTTGTCATCGTCCAGACGACCGCGGTTGGTGGCTACATTGATGTCACCTGGCTCTATCTCTGGCATAAGATCGAGCTAGATACAGGTGAGTATATTTCGTGAATAAACCGATAATATCCTGCTAAAAACTACGGTAGCGATCGTTGTCGCTTGTCTGGCATCTTTTAGAGCTTTGTACACATCTCACCGCCATCGCCAACTTCCCACATATCCTCTTCAACCGCTTGCGCAACCTATGCACTCCGACTCTGCAGCGAGTCGAACATGGGGCTCCTCTGTACAGAGCGGAAGTACGGCCACAAATTCACTCAGCCCCAAGAATGTACATGTGAAGAAGGATTTCCTTGTAAGCGTGAGCGATTCTGCCACCTCCCGATCATTATTTTCGCAATAATTTGCCCTTATCGAACTTTGTACAAAATCTATTCCTTCTGTCGCTTGAGGCTATTTAGTAAATTCTTGTTTTGCTTTCTGCGTTTGGAGAGGATAAATAATTAAACTATATCTGATGCCTTCCTGTTCCAGACACAGTGCCTAGGAGCTATTAAAAACATATGAAAATGAACATGTTGTCCATGTCCCTGATGATAACGCGTTTCACTAACACTTATAGCTTCAAACAAGGCTCAATATTGTCCTGTTAAGTATTTAGGAGTTGTGCGTTTTTGTATAGTACGCAGTTTCTTTCAACAAATTACGGTGGAGAAAATCGATCAGTATTCTCTGAGTCTCTCCACATGTTCCCGCCTCCGGAATGCAGAGGCACTTGAGTGATCATCAGTACCATAATAGTCTCATTTGGATGGTAATCGGTGTTGTGATACTTTTTGTTGACCGTCCGAAGTTCAATGCATGTAAGACGAACATGCCGTGGACTGCGGGATGGCAGCTGACATCCCTTATCGGCCCCACAAAATCATGCAGCCACTATCTCCATACAGATCCGATATGTGCAATTTGACGCCGACTACCAACAACTCCGGCCCAACCGTCGCCCAGATCTCACCTATCGACTTTAGGCATCTTGTGATGGACCCCAGTATGTTGCGGACATTGCGGCACATTTGACGCGCGAATCCTGGTAAGTGGGCCGGAACACGAATTCAATACCAACAAATATAATTCTCTTAATCGTGGCACAGTCATTATCAAGATTCAGCCTGAATGAATAGACGAGTCGAGAGCAAAGTGATTTGACCACCATCGTTCGGAGGAAGACTCGCACAATCACAATTATTTTACAGACTGGTCCAGGAACAGGGAACACTGCATGCGGGGGCCGATTGCGTACGAGATGCATCTGACTCTTTCGATAGGTTGCTCACGGTCAGCTAAATTGCCAAGAATCGACATTTAGCGACACAAATTTTGTGCTGGACTTGATATGGCCAACGAGAAGTTTGACTGTCTTTTCCTGGTTCTCACGAGACGCATCCTGATTTATCTATTCCTTAATTGTTTGTCTCATATTCTATCGCAATGCACACCAATGGGCCTGACGCATCGTATGAAGCCGATCTTGACGGGTGCGCTCAAACTTCGCATGGCCGTACGGCAGACCATGGACTCGCTTTCTCAAACTTTGCAGTTTCTGGTTTGCAGGCGAACTCAAATTACCAGGAAACATTTGCTACCTATCCACTATTGTTCTGGAGATGGATCACAAGAAGACTTGGTAGCGATGGCTCAAGCCGGTTGATTCTCTCTGGACTTGATGGCCTCATACACTCAGGGGATATGGTACTGCTTCTTGGTCGACCTGGAAGCGGATGCAGCACCTTTTTGAAGACTATCGCAGGGGATAGGGCAGGCCTATTTCTCGGGAAGCACTCCAGAATCCAATACGGTGGTGAGACACATTGGCCTTTGCATACAAATAGTGGCTAAAGTGACAGCAATTCCTGATAATTTCATGCACTCAAAGCACCGAGGTGAATGCATTTACTGCGCGGAGATCGATCTGCATTTCCCAGACCTCAATGTTCTAGACACCCTAGAATTTGCGGCTCGATCTAAACCCATCCAAGTATCAGCATCATGGCAGGAACAATCATCATGTGCTACAAAAGCAACCGCTGCTATGCTTGCAAGTTATGAGCTAGAGAAGTGCGCTCTCACAAAAGTTGGGAACGAAAACAAACGGGGCATAAGCGGCGGTGAGAAGAAACGCGTCAGTCTCGCTGAGACGATGTTGAGCAAGGCATCCATTCAATGCTGGGATAGCAGTACTTCAGGTCTGGATAGTGCAACCTCATCAAGGTTTGTTCAAAAACTTCGCCGCGTCTCAGATGTTCAAGGTGGTGTAGCGCTGGCCGTGTTATATCAAGTATCGAAAGACGTATTCAACACTTTTGACAAAGTCTTGCTACTTTACGAAGGCCAACAAATATTTTTCGGCTCGACCTCAAGAGCACTATCGTATTTCGAATCATTAGGGCTTGTTTGTCCACCGACTTTGACCGTCCCGGATTTCTTGACAGCTTTGACAGACCCACTTGTAGTGCACAGATTTCGTAAGGACTATACTCAGAACTGTCCTCAAAGTCGCGATGACTTTGTTGGCGCCTGGGAACGTAGCAAGGAAAAGAAGGCCTTAATGTTGGAAATCGAGACATATTTTAGAAAGCATACTTCCGCGACCAAGTCACTTCAGACACCTACATCAGAGTGGTAAGCCGCAGTCTGTGAGGTAATTACAAGTAGTATGCTCAAATTAACTCATAGGTCTTCCCAAAGCTCCTACAGTACATCCGTTGCCTTGCAGTTGCGGATCTGCCTCCAGCGAGCGACACGACGCTTGAAGTCTAATATTGGAGCATCAATCTCAATGGCAGTCGGCAACATGATCTTAGCGATCATCATAGGCAGCGTCTTCTATGACCTTGGAGAAGATGCAGAGAATTTACTCCAGCGTTCCATCCTTCTCTTCTATATCATAACAATTAACGCGTTTCTCTTTTCGGCTGAGGTAAGTGCACTTTACGATTGCACTTTGAGATGCTGAACATAGGAAGGTAGCTCTGCTCTGGGAACATCGACCCATTATTGAAAAGCACCGGAAGTTTGGTTTTTATCACCCCATGATAGAGGCAGCTTCCTCTATGATTTGCGACCTACCTAACAAGATCGTTGCTTCTCTGGCCTTCAATATACCGATCTACTTCTTGTCGAACTTACGACGTTCTGCTCCCGCATTTTTGACATTTTATCTGTTTTCTTTTCTCTGCCTGCTCACTCTGTCAATGTTCTTCCGTATGGCTGGCTCCTTTTCGCGGAGTATAGTCCAGACAATTGTACCAGTTGGTGTTTATCTGTCAGTATGTGTAATCTATAGCGGGTTCATATTACCAGTTTCCAGCATGCTCTCATGGTTATCTTGGATTCGGTTTATAAATCCGCTTTACTTTGCACTGGAAAGTGTCATGGTAAATGAAGTAAGCCTCTTCCTTCAGGAACTTCCTGGTAATTGATTGAGACTAACAAATCACTTCTCAGTTTAGTGGCAAGACATATTCATGTCGAAACTTGGTACCAAACGGCTCATCTTACCCCGATTCGGATGCTTTGCAAAAGACATGCGCAGTATTCTCGACTACGCATGGCACAAGTGAGGTAGACGGATCGGAATACATTCGGCATACCTACAGCTTCCAGCAAGGTCACCTCTGGCGGTAGGTCAGCTCTCATATAATATTGGAAAGGATATTAAATTAACAGCCTTAGAAATTGTGGAATTCTGATTGCGATGCTTACCGTATTCGGTATAGTGCATTTAATTGCATCCGAGTCCATACGGCCTCCTATCCCAAGAGGAACAGTGCTGCAGTTCCGTAGGGGAATATCAGAGAAGGAAAGCGAAGTAGAAGCAATCGTACCTTCCTACATTCCAGGTGTAGAGAAGTTCAAAATTGATGACGCTCACTCCGAACTCACTCCCATACTGCAATGGAAGAATGTTAGCTATTCAGTAACGGTAAACAAAACCGCCAAAACAATAATCTCGAACATATCAGGTTACATAACGAAGGGTAAGGTAACGGCGCTAATGGGCGCTACAGGTGCTGGTAAGACAACTCTTCTCAATGTACTCGCATATCGTTCTCGCGGGACAGCGTCAGGTGACATCTTATACGAGGGGCACATTCCTTCGATAAATTTTCAGAGCCTAGTGGGTTATGTGCAGCAAGAAGACATTCATCTTCACACCACTACGGTCCGAGAAGCACTCATCTTCAGTGCGCTGCTGCGGAGACCAAAAGAAGAAACGATAACTGCAAACGAGGCTGTGGAGGAGGTTATCAACCTGTTGGAGATGCAATCATATGCAAATGCGGTTGTTGGGCTTCCGGGAGAAGGTTTGAAATTTTACCCATTACTTTGGTAAATGCTAAAATCTATAGGTTTAAATCTTGAACAACGTCGTCGCTTAACTATCGCAGTAGAACTCGTAGCGCAACCGGATGGGGTTCTCTTCCTAGGTATCTCAAATTGTCATTCTCCAAAGATGTATATTTGACGCTAATCCTTGCAGACGAACCAACCTCAAATCTAGACAGCCAGACTGCTTGGTCTATCTGCGCTTTGTTGCGAAAATTGGCTGCTAGAGGTTTTGCGATTCTGTGTACAGTGCACCAGCCGTCCGGCTCACTCCTCGGGCTTTTTGATCGACTTCTGCTACTGGGAAACGATGGACAACAACTTTATTTTGGAGATTTGGGCCAGGATGCTCAGATAATGATCGAGTACTTTCATCGCGCTGGCGCACGACCCTGTCCTCCAGACGAGAATCCTGCTGAGTGGATGCTTGAAGTTACAAGTGCTTTGCATGCCACAAATACGGCCTTTTGGGCAAATATTTGGAAGAATTCAAAAGAACAACAAAAACTCACGAGCACCCTCAACTGTCCTACAGAGAAGGCTGTCGGCAGTTCCCCCAAAAGCTCTGAAAAGGAGTTTAGTACTTCGTTTGCAACTCAATATGCTCTCCTTCTCAAGAGAACTTTCCAAGAGTTTTGGCGAACACCCTCATATTTATGGTCTAAGTTCGGGTTATGTTGCGGAATCGTGAGTTATATACTCTTCCCGTTTACTACCTGCTCGACTGATGACATCGCAGGCTCTCTTTGTGGGAATCTCCCTTTGGATGTCTCAACCCAGCCTTCAGGGAGTTCAAAGTCAGCTCTTCTCACTCTTCTTAATTTTCACTATTGGAAACAGCGGCATGAAACAAATTATTTATGCTTTCACGAGTCGACGTAACCTTTATGAAGCGCGAGAAAGTCCTTCGAAGATGTATTCTGGACAAGTATTTGTTCTTGCTAGTATCACGGCGGAACTACCATGGCAGACGCTCACTGCTATCCCGGTATTCCTTCTCTGGTACCTTCCTACTGGGATATACCAAAATGCCGAGGGTTTGGAGAGAGCAGAAAGAGGAGCTTTGTTATTTTTGCTACTTTGGGCATTCTTTGTCTTCATGGCTACGTTTGCTGTCATGATTGCTTCATTCATTAAGCAAGCACCTATTGCTGCGAACATATCTGTAGTGTTCTACCAGTTGATGTTATTATTTTGCGGGTATGTTCTGGCCAAAATCAATACTTTTCACGTACACTGACACGATCAATCTAGTGTTCTCGCTGCTCCCACCATTATTCCTCGTTTCTGGATCTTCATGTACCACGTGTCGCCTCTGACATACCTTGTTAGCAGCATGATGTCTGCAAGCATCGCCAATGTCGAAGTCACTTGCCTTAATTCTGAAGCCATTACCTTCAGTGCCCCAACTGGGTCGAGTTGTGGTGCCTACATGGCCGCATATCTTCAAAATCATGAAGGTTATCTCTTGGACCCACTAGCGACTACACGGTGCTTGTTCTGCCCTTGGAACTCCACAAATTCTTTTCTGGGCACACTTAACATCGATCCCCGGAGAAAATGGCGCGACTTCGGCATTTTTACATCATATATCATCATTAATTTGGCGCTGGCATTGGGTATTGAAAGAATCACGAGCACGAAACGTCATAAGAAAGATATGAGAAAAAGTACCTAAAAGAAATGTTTCCAAAAATAAGGTAATAATCAGGCAGTTGCTATAGCATCGCTACAATGTCGATATCGGCATATGTTCGCATATTGAAAATCTATCTGTGGATGCTCTTCGATGAAAAGGTATATGTCTCTCATGTGATAAAGCTGTGAATAAACATCGCCACTGTGTGAAGTACACTTCTCAGAACCGTACCAGCAAAACTTGTATAATCTAAAGTATCTATCAATATTTAGTCACATAACTACGTGAACGTGCCAGGCCTACCATGTAGCACACTCTCCCTTGGGAATATATATCCTCCGCTCCAAAAGCACCAACGCAAACAAGACGGCGGCTCCAACACCGAGAACAGCGACCGGTAAGGCTAGGGGCGCGAGTGTCACCGACTGAAATAGTTGATTAGGAAAAGAGAACGACATCGTGAGTTGCGGATTCAAGGCTGCAAAAGATCTTGTATCGTGTCTCGTGGCCTCTTTTGAATATTCAGCCTTAATGGATAAGTTATGGTGCACAGTCAGGTCTGTTCATATCATCATCTGCGACAGAATATGGCGAATGAAGCGCAGTTTGCATGCATTCGTCTTAGCCAATATCCTTGCTCGTATCGGTACAATCTCACGCTCATAATATGCGGTCAAATTGCGGCATAGCCACCCATTTACCATTGGGTCCACCATTCATTCCACCACCGAGCTGGGCCACACACCCACAAGTATCTTCCAAACGATCATCTCCACTCTACACCGGGACATGTAAGCGATTAGGTACGGAAACCTGGAGCCTGAATTCTTTCAATTGGCCCCAAAGAACCGCCACGGTGGGAATATATTAACACCCACTAGACCGAAGAATGTACGTTGTCAGCCGCGCATATGCATGCACACCGGGATGTCGACCAAGCCGCAGAATACTGCGGTGCAAAGACTAGGTAGTATGATCTCGGGGATCCAAGACTTGGACCGGAGTAATAGTATAAAAGATGGAAGCGATAAGGGATGGAACCACCATGACCGCAGTCTGCAGCTACTATTGGCGCTTGAGGTAGGTGGTTATTGGCTACTTACCATGCACATAGAGGTTGCGCGTTTCGTCAAGGATTCGATACGATAAATTTGAACATGCGCAAAAGCTCTCTACAGGAGATCTTGGAGGCTTCGGCTTTCGAAGAATCCGAGTCTATATTTCTCGAGGCTGCAGATGTAAAAGATTAAATTGATCAATCGCGATTGGTCAGATGGAAATTCAACGCTTAAGAAAGTCGAGAGAACTAACAACATAATTCTCAGCCCTTGATGGCAAACCTACTATGCTGGTGGGAACCCAGACCGGAGAAACCGGAGGCATGATGCACTCAGATGTTCATGCACAAGACAAGACTTCCAGACTGAATCATGCCATTACCTAAAGAAGACACTAATGTAGAACCGACTAGTAAAAAGCCATCATAATGCATTATTAGGTTCTAATCAAGTTTAACCAAACACCAGTGCCCTAACCTCGATACTCTCTCTTCCTATGGCGCCTTCAGGGGTTTTTGGATTCTCGAAAGCAGTATGCGGTACGCGGCCCCACTGTCCTACGCTCTCATCGCTATCAAAACACTTCAACAGCAAACGATCTTCATTCGTCATACCTGACCAGTAGTACCATTTTTGGCCTGGATTATGCTGAACAGCCGCCGTTTGTCCATTCCGATCCGGATACCGGTGCTCGATGGGAATTAAGTCTGAATCTTTCACTGTCTGACTATCCGCGACGGCGAGCGGGAATGACATGACTGGACCATTCAGCGGGCGCCATACGTTGATGATTCGGTAACGGCCTCGTAGCAGTTCTTCAGCTTCGTCCGGGAGATGGAATTTCACCCGCTCGGCGGCGCTAAATGGCGTTTGATCAATGTGCACTCTTGTAACGGGGTTGCGGTTTCCAGTGGGTCGGCGGATTGTGTGGTCGAACAGCAGCACCCTCTTCGCCCCTTGTACATTGTCCAGTAGTAACTTTTCTACCTCCGGGTAGTACACAGCCCTTATCCGTGCTTCATCATCGAATCCGCTTCTATCCAACCCGCTCTTTACATTTTGATATGTATCGAATGCGTTGCCATCCAATGTGAATTTGTGCTCTTGTCCTCGTAGGTCATTTAGGGTAACTTTCGTCCAGTTGTCGCCCCAATTTCGCTGTGGGACGCCGGGAAGCGGTTCGACGTAATTGTGTGGTGGAGCTCCATCTTCGGGAGCTTTATAGAAGGATAGTGAGGCGGCCACTGGACCGCGCGGGATTGGGAGACCTTGGAAGTTGACGTCTTGAGACTCTGCGATGGAAGGGGCTGAGCTGGAAAGCCGATGTGCGGGTGTGGGCAGGACAGCCGTGGTCGTCATTCTGTCGACGAGGGTATAAGTCGAGTAGGAGTAGTGCAGTCTAAAGTTCTTGTGCTATTGGTGCAGTCGGACAATTGAAACTTCTAATGTTGCTAGCTAAGTCAATGGCAGGAAGAGTAAGTTGATTGAGCATAAATGTGATCAAAGAAGTATGAACTGTTATTATATACAGTGTTACGATTAGAAATCGTTAAGAAGCCTACTTGCGATGTGAAAGCCATCAAGCTACCCGTTACGCAAGGCCCCCTCACCGGGACACTGGGCGGCGATGATGCCATCTCAAAATTGCCGGCCGAGGTTAGTAATGCCGCTGTCCTATCAGAACGCGACTTGTTTTCGATGGCTGACAAAACAAGCAGATTGCGTGATTGCTTTCTCGCTATGGCAAGGCATAAATATCGTGTGAGTGGTTCTGAAGGTGATTTATAACAGTTCTCATGTTTCATAATAGACATGTCATTGTTAAGCTTTGGCGGTTGGTAAGGTTGCGGAGCTGGTCGGAGATGGGCTGGAGATTGTTCGGACTTGTGGCGTCATCTCATCGGTCCGCATCTCTAACCTCAGCCCTCTCGTACGTGATACAAGTCGTGTCGGATGTCTCTTATCTCTGCAACCCCTGATTCTAGGACTTCTGTCTTCTCAAGAATTTTCAATTGTTGCTCATTGCAATCTGAGACTCCCTGCTGATTAGTAATGTGCAGTGGCTCGTTCGTGTCACTGAAAATTGCAGCCTGCATTGACACTTAGTATCAAGAACGAAACATGTTGCAAAACCAGAACCAGCCAAAGGCCCAATAGGAATATATGCGATGGAGCTCGTTTTTGGTCATACAAACATGACACGTCGACCAACGCTGCCGGCGTGGGCCCTTCCTCTCAGCAATGCGTCGTCTAAACGTCATGATGTGAAGTTAACATGTCATAAACATCCCCTCTCCAACGCCCATAAATGCCCACACTACCACAAAATTTGTTCACGATGCTTCGTCCTTTCTCACGAACGCTTCTCATTGCAAGAACATCCGTTCACACAGCAACTCCTACGTTTCGTACCTCTCTCATTCCACAAATTTCGCATCAATTCACCAGAAACATGGGTCACGGCAAAGCAAGCAATGAGGAGCTGAAGGGCTCAAAGCTGTTCGACGTCTCACATGTTACTGCACTTGTCACAGGTGGTGGTACAGGCATTGGTTTGATGATCACTCAAGCCCTCGTTGCCAACGGTGCCAAAGTCTACATTACCAGCAGACGCGATGAAGTACTCAAGAAGACCGACGATCTATACGATAGTGGCTCTGGTCAGATCATTCCTCTACAGGGTGATGTCAGGTAAGTCCGTACTCCGAAGACAACTCTGATCTTAATGCTTATTCGCCAATAGCGACAAGGACGATGTCAAAAGACTGTATGACGAGATCTGCCAGAAGGAGCCAAAAGGCATTCAACTACTCGTCAACAACGCCGGCATTGCTCGAGATGATAACACGAAGTTCTCCTCCGCCGGACAGCCCGACATGGAAGATGCACAGGCTATTTCCGAGCATTTTCTCAAATCGGCGCCGGAATCCTGGGCTGAGACCTTCAAGACGAACGTTGGTAGTATTTTCTGGATGTCTATGACTTTTCTTCCATTGCTTGCTAAGGGTGGTTCGGTGACGCCCGGATACTCATCGCAGGTAATCAACGTGAGCAGCATTTCAGGCTACATGAAAGGGTCTAGCAACGGCCAATTTGCATATGCGTCAAGTAAGGCCGCAGCAACGCATTTATCAAGGATGTTGGCAACAACTTTCATCGGGACGAAAGTACGCGTGAACACTATTGCACCTGGGATTTTCCCAAGTGAGGTACGTTGCTGATGGTCGTCTTTCCGAGTCAGATTCGTTCTTCTAACAATATACAGATGACGACTGGATCCTCCGACTCGGACAATAAATCCGAAATCAAATCTGAGATGTCGAACCCGGCAGGTCGTCCTGGCAAGGACACTGACATGGCCGCTACGGTTCTCTTACTGGCAGGGCCAGGAGGGGTATTCTACAATGAGCAGGTTTTGTACCCTGATGGCGGTAAGTCATCTCGATAGTAGCTAATTAAAATAAAACACTCACTCACATGTAATATAGGAAATACACTGGGCCAACCTGCCGCGAGGGCGTAAGGAAAAGATGAGCAAGTTTGGGTTACACAGTAGCAACCAAATACTACTGTTTCAGTAAATCATTCAATGAGGAAATAATCACCCCTTCTTCTTCCCCCAATGAGATCATCACAGTTGCATAGGCTTTTCACTTTCATTGCCTCCCTATCTGCTAGTTTACTGTATGCTCACAACTCCTCTGGTGGTAGAATAACTAATAGGATGTCTCAGAAAGCTTTTCTTCATACCTCGGGGGGTTTAAGGCGGTGAATGGGTGATTCCCCTCTCAGATGGACAAATAAAAATACGTAATAGTAGAAATAGTAGTCTTATGGGAAGGTCTCTAAGAGGGCCATTGACCGATAATTATAATTTTCTACCCCTTGTAGATTTCATGTCGTCTGCCTTTGACTTAACGCGTTCTGCCACTCAACTGGTAGTCCCAGAAATGCACCAGAAGCTAGAAAAAAAGACCACTGAAGCCTTGACATGGCTTTTTTGTTTGTTTTCTAATACTCGCTCTGTAGTGTTCTAAATATTTTCAAGCTATATCTTGATATTCTTCCAGAATTGTTATTAACACTGCCTCGATACAAAACTTAACATCTTGAGAACAGGATGTTTTATAGGTCCAGAAGTGTAGCAATAGCTTTTCAATCAGCGTAAAAGGTCAGCTTGTAAGTTCAGAACTATCATAAGAAGCTATTGATAAGATGTTCAAGGCTTGGTCTTCATTTGTCTGGCGGTCCTCAGGGTTGCCGGTTGGGCGCTGAGTACACGTGGTCCCTTATTTCCTGGCCCACACACTGCTCCTCAGTCACCCAGAAAACACACCAAAACTTAGAGAAACCAAAGTTTTTACTCTCAATAGTGACCTAAAAGCTGTCTTCTAATCAGTATTTAGCCTTCAACATTCATCTAAACTTTCATCTTTTCTTTTCGCTCGATGATTCACAATTCCCACTATTC
This sequence comes from Pseudopyrenochaeta lycopersici, assembly GCA_003313425.1. Lineage (NCBI taxonomy): Eukaryota > Fungi > Ascomycota > Dothideomycetes > Pleosporales > Pseudopyrenochaetaceae > Pseudopyrenochaeta > Pseudopyrenochaeta lycopersici. The sequence continues at coordinate 789,307 of NHZP01000012.1, read as the reverse complement.
TCTATGCCTAATTTAGCCCTTATCCTGTGTACTTGTATTGAAAAGTATATAAAATATTCTTCCGTAGCTTGTGTGTTCTAACCATTGCAACTTTCTTTGTAACACTGATCAAGTGGCGAGGAGTTTGCCTATATTACTATATTGTAGCACTAATGAAGAGACTAATAACAAGTGACTGGGATATAACTTTGAATACGTAGCAACTTAAATAGCGAGACTCAGGAGAATAAATTAACGACATATCAAAGGCACGTATTGGGAGTGTTATTGGATGGCCGGGGGAATGGTGGAATCCATGTACTCATCACTCAATCGGTTTACGGGTTCAGTACAACCTTCAGGGTATTACCAGCTCGTGTCGTATAATGTAATATAACAATGCCATACGCAATCAATTCATAACTTTAATCCTATCCCTTACGTGGAATAGAAATAACCTCAGCGGCCACCCGTTCCCCTGCTTCTACCGCACTCTCCATATACCCTTTCCACTGCCTCGCCGTCTCTGTACCCGCAAAATGGATATTATGGAATACTTACCGCAGAACAGGGGCCAAGCATGTGAAGTCACCAGGCCCAAAAGCAGCCATAGGTGCGCCTTCAATGTAATCTTTCTCATACCAATCCTGTTCTATAAACTCCTTGACATCATACACAACGTCCGCCTTTCCCTTACCCACTGCCGCCTCAACTATCTCTGCTAGGTGATGTAGAATCGACCGCTGGCGGTCTGCAGAAGTGGAATTGACGAAGTGAGCAACGTAGTGATCCCCAGTTGTAAAGATTGCCAATGAGTACTGTCTCTTCTCCGGTCTGGACAGCTCCCAAGATGTAGTCACAGGCCCTGTACCAATTCCACTAAACTCCCCAGTAAGCCCTAACTCACGCCACCAAGGTGTTGTATAAGTGAGGACAGATTTTGCATAATGCCCTCGCAGCGTACGGCTTGCGAGCAGATCCTTGGAGGGAGAGAGTGGTGGCGCGAAAGTGATCCTATGATAGGTGTGTGATGGGATAGTGAGAATAACTTTTTCACAGTCGATAGTCTGCCCCGATTTCGTAGTCACAGTACACGCCCCATCATCACGTTGACGTATTTCTGTGACAGGTGCACCTAGAAGAATCGAACTCGAGGGGAGTTCATTGGCCATCCGTTGACAGATTGTTGAAGTAGTCCCTCTTTGATACGAAGAAATTGTGCCCCCTCGTTATGGTCACCTGCTAAGCTGTGGAAGCCGTGGCCCTGCTTCAGCGTGTCGAGGAAAAAGTATACCCCGAGCTCCGAAAGTTCGAGACCGAACATGCCTCGGTAGACTACGGTGAGGTATGTGTGGGTAAGACTGCCCTCGAGAATATCTTCGTGCTTGATAAATTCAGCCAGAGAGGTATCTGGGATGGTAGGCGGCTCATCATTGACGAAACACCCTGGCCGCTCGGGGTCAAATTTCGAGGCCTCAGTTTCTAAGAGAGTCATGATGGTGCGAAAACGGACTACCTGCTCTTCAGGTATAGTCTAGAGCATGCTGTTAGATGAAACTCTTGTACTAGGAGAGTAGAGAACTTGATACCACTCACTTGAGGGAACCCGCCATGTTTGTATGTATGCACCAACCCGTTCACATCATATATCACTTCCAATCCCTCAAGATACTACTCAATCTCTCCCAATCCATATCTCTTTACCAATTCGTACATTCGCGGTTGTGTCTTGTCATTAATCCATGTAGGCCCCATCTCAACAATGCCATCGATTGTAGTCAGGGAAGACGTTAAGCTTTTGCCTCCAACTCTATTATGTGCTTCGATGAGAATAAATGACATGCCTGATTTTTGGAGGGACAGGGCTGCTTGAAGACCAGAAAATCCGGCTCCGATAATGGCTATATCGGCATGTGTGGTATTGAGTGTCTCATTCATTATGAAATTGTGCAAAAATGAAGGCTTGGAGATTGTCGAAGGAAGTCAAGCTGAAAATTCACAAGACTAAAGTATAGTGATGAGGGCAGATAGCATAGATGAATATATACCGTGGGTCGTACGCGCCGTCCTAGTGGAGAAAGTCACAGGCATGAATCACCATTTTTGACCGTAACGTACGACAGCATAGACCCTTTACGGCATAATGACGCTCGAAGCGCGCTTATACGGACTTTTGGAACATTCTAGGTCCCGCAGGCTTCATAATGTGACATTCTGTCGGACGAAGGGCGTAGATGTGGCTTTGATGCAGGGGAAGAAACGATCAAGCCAAGAACGGTTGATTCAATCACCGCTAGAAATCCTACGTGGATAGGCAAATGAATATGTAAGGCCTTGTTTGGCGAAAACAGCTGCTCGTTCTTCCTTCTGGCTGCATTAAGCCATTACTTCAACCCAATAATACAAAGATTCTAGGTATCTGTGTATGCCCTCGTCTTTCCAGCTACAAGCCGCCTGACACCATGCCGAATCATTAGCCACCGATAGAGGCATTGAGGGATGGTCACCATAACTGAGATTATGTGCGTTGAGAAGCAGGACGTGGGCCCCCATGACAGATTTTGCTGAAATCATCACCATTTCCAATAGAGTTTACAAAGCCAGCCAAGGAGACAAAGTGAGCATATCGAACGCTATTGGCCATGGAGCAGGAACGCTAAGATAAGCGCGCTTCTATAAGGACCACGTGCAAGAGTAAGCACAGTAGCGAACGGGGGATGCGTTGCTTCTCGGGCGTTTATTTCCATCATTCGCATTCTTTTCTCATTTCCTCGGATTCCAATTTTCATTTACACTAGAAATGCATACTGTGTACCGAAAACGAACCACAGCGGGGTGCCTCACATGCCGGATGCGTCGCAAGAAATGTAACGAATTCAAGCCTATTTGCGTTGGTTGCCAACGGAACCACCTTGTATGCACGTGGTCGGTCGATGGGGAAAGTGTTCAAGAAGTTTCGTTGTCCCGAGCCAAAATACGAAACCACCCTGTGGCTACATGTGAGACTATTAGCAAGCTATCATACCGCGCTAGTACGCCCGATAAATCGGCAACGACATGGACCATACGTACATGGAATACTGTGACAATTCCGTATCCTCTCGACTTAATGCCTGGGATACGGCGAAAGTCAGATAAACTCTTCTTCGATCACTATCTGAGTGTGACAGCGCTGCAGCTAGCAGGCCGTGCCAATCCCCGGAACGCCTTTCTAAGTCACCTAATCCCTGTGGCCTACAAAGATGCGAGAGTAGTTCAGTGCCTCCTAGCCTTGAGTGGGGCTCAATTATGCTGTCGGTCTAGTCAATACGAGCATAGCGCGCGATCTCATTATGCCGTGTCATTGCGCAGTGTAAAGCATGCTCTACTTGACTGGCACGGTTTAAATACCATACATTTAGCAGGTCTTCTGGCTACTACCCTATTGCTTTGCTTTTTTGAAGTAAGTCAAATTATCAAAGCTCGGAGTGAGCGAGATCCTCCTATTAACATAATCATGGAAAACAGGTCGTAATCGGAAATGCGGATGGAAATTTCTTCTACCATCTCCGCGCTAGCCGTATACTGCTACTCGAATTGCGAGAACGCCGTGCTCACCAGATAGATCAATCGTTGCTTGACCTTCTTACCGAGTTCTACGCATTCTTCGCAATCAATGCAAACATGACCCTAAATACGAACTTACTAGTGAATCGCGAGGTTCCAGAAGACCCGTTCTTATCGTCAGAATCTTTAGTCAAACTCAATGAAGGCAAGGATATCTATGGTGTCTTGTTTGGCTCAGCACACGAGCTCTTTGGCCTCATCATGCCTATTGCCCAGTCTGCGCGGTACTTTTTACAGCACCAGAATACCGGCCAACGGGACACCTGCCTTCGGGATTACGAGAAGCGGATAAGAGCCTGGAGGCACAAACCCGCCCCACAACCAAACCCAGAAAAACTTTTAGACAGCTCCGATCTTGAGTCGTACGACATAGCCGGCAAGGTTTACCAACAAGCTATTCTAATATTCCTCTACACCACGTTCAACGGCATCAAAGCCCCATCTCCCCCTCTCATTGCCAAGGTCGATGCCTGTGTCGCTATTGCCCTCAACGCCGCTGCCACTCTATCTCCTGAAGCACCTGTACAGACAACAATGGCGTGGGCAGCGATTATCTGCGGTTCATGTATGCACACTCCAGAGCATCGCGCGATACTCAAGTACAGCATGGAGAATCTCGGACTGACTATGCTGAGCATCAAGCGAAACCTCCACTTCTTGGAGGCATTGTGGGACGAGATGGACGGAGATGAGATGGTATATGGGCCGTATGGAATTGAACTTACGATGCGGAGGAGGAAGATTCATCTTGCCTGTGCATAAGCTTGAAGAATCTGCAAGTATTTAAACTCTCGCTAGTTTCTTCCGCGGGGTTTTCATGCGCAGTTCAATAGAAAGCATGAGTTGCGGTGATTGATGAAAGATAGTGGAGTGAGGGCGGAAGAATGGAGGACTAGAGAACAAAAGCTGATTCAGTTGTCATGTTGATTATATTAGACATTTGTATTATCTAACTCGACTTTAAAAAAGTCCCTGGTGCTTGGGTATCTGCATGCTAAACGCTTAGGGAATCTATGTGTATGTATGCTACTTTCTGATCATCCTCCCTTGAAACCAATAAAGATTATCTTAACATTGCAAGGTCAGCGTGTTCCGCTGACGGTTTATTCGTAAAGACTTCTATCGTTCGGATCATTCTTTGGGGGCGGTGGATTTGTTGGTCCATCCCTTCGCGGTACCTCCGTGCCCGGCGCTTCATTCACATTCACATGTGGCAACTGAGGCGCACTTCCTTGCGCAACAGCTGGAGGCGGAGTTGGCACAGGACCTTGCGGTGGCGGGCTTGAAGGCGGCATATGTGCAATGCCTTGCGCTGGGTACACCGGTTGTGGAGCCTGGGGTGTCATTGGCGAAACGGTCGACTGAGGATGGCCTAGTACCGAGACAGGTGAATGGGAAACGACACTACCATCCTTTGACATGCCACCATAGTATTCAGTGTGCTGGGGCTGTGGGTACACATAGCCTTGAGGTGGTAAATAACCGCCGTTAGGGCTGGGAACCCATCCTGGAGGTGGGGGGCCATAGTAGTAAACCTGTCCAGGTTGGCCGGGGACAGGCTGGAGGGAGCCTGGTGGAGGTGCTCCAGCGGGGTAGCCAGGAGGTACTTGAGCCATGGCCGGATGAAGAGGTTGACCTGCTGGCACAATGCCAACAGTCATTTTGGAGTACTGACCCAAAAGAGGTACGGGGTACGCATGACGGAATCCCCATTTCAACCACGCCTTCAATGCCGCTCCTGTGCTCATTTTCTTCCAGTTCTCTGTGAGCAATTTCTGATCCTCAGCACTCCTCTTATCCTGCATGCGGGTGAAGCATAGCACCCACAAGCTTATAAAAACCCACATCACAGTGCCAAAACGCAGCGCACTCTTCCCCATCATGAGGCGGCGGAACCACCACCAGCTCTCAAGGAGACCCAGGAGAAAGATGCCAGGAATGACGGTCGCGACGATGATGATCCATGTACGTAGAGGGGTATAGCATGACTCGTAAAAGTATGAACAGTACCGTGAGCGAGAGCGGCTGGAGACATCGTCATCGTCGGAGCTGGAGCCGTCGCCGCCACTGCGAGGGCTGCCGGTGTTGTAAGCGCCCGGTGGTGTACTGCAGGACGCGATGTAGTAGCGATAGTAGTAATCGGACGTAGCGGTGAATGGCGCGGCGCTGGCGGAGAGATACCATGTTTCGTACTGATAAACATCGCCATATAGACCAGTGGAGGAGGTGCCGGCTTTCGTCGAGGTGGGCGTTACTTGGTCAGTGACCTGAGATGGGACATCGACGGAAGCGCTGGTTGTGACGGTGAATTGTGTAGGACACGATGCCGGTGCGGTCATGGTGACTGGCATGCTGAAATAAAGATACTTTGAGGTTGTCGCGCTAGTCGTTGTTGCAGAATAATCGTATGTCCGCTCAGGCACCAGATCAGACTCAGCAACAACACCAGTCGGGTAGTAGGCGTATACGATTTGAAGGTCATAGTACGTCTGGAGATATGTCGAAGTTGAGGTGGGCGTGGCCGTTGGCGTAACAGTACTCTTCACTGTCCGATAGTCGGTAACCATATAGGTTGTCATCTGTCCATTTGCTCTTGTGTAAGGACTGGCGGAGACAGATTCCGCGATTCTTGAAGTGTAAGTCCAATAAGCTGAGAGCGCTGCTTGCGCAGTCGCAACATTGAGAAAAAGAGCTGTGAGGGCATTTGTTCGAGCCATGTTGTCGCGGGCTCGATCGCCAAACGATCGTGGGTCGCAAATACGCGAAGGTAAGACTTGACTGTGCGAGGCTGTGGATCTTCCTCAGGGCATCGAGGTCATTTTAACCTCCACCAAGTGGGCGCCATGCCGTCTGGAAATGGCGACGAACGAACGGCTTGTTCACCGGTCGCGCAGACTCACAATTCCTTTTCCTTAGCGTCACGATGTTAGCCTTGCACAATATTGAGGCGCGCAGGGGTTCGTGAGATGCAGCCAATCAGACACAGATCGCAATTCGACTCACCCAATCCTTCACTGTTGAGAGTTGCGGTCTAGACATTAAGCGGAATTGGGAAGTCTATCTTTGGCCCTTGCGACTCGTATTCAGTTAGTAGCCTGGATGAGCTGCAGGGGCATGTGGGATGCCTAAGCGGAAGAGAACCTGCACAGCCCTTTTGTTTATTGAATAACTGATGACTCCACGACTCTGGACCTGATTTGCTTAATGCGCAGACATGAGGCGGTGGGTAGCGATTCCATACTGAAATGGATGCTAGTAGTGATGATGCCGTTTGCTGGTGGTGAGATGGAGAGACGACGGTATGGTTGATCGACAGGGAAATTCGAGGCCGTTTGTGGCGTTCTGCGGGTCGCAAGACACGAGAAATGCGACGCGACATCTTGGCAACACACGACTTCAAATCATGCGGCATACAAAGGTCACCATCACCGTTGTACATATTAAAATTCGCCTTTAGAGTCCAGACACCGGGATTTCCCAAAGTCGACGACATGCAAATCGTCCTAGACTAGCGCGAGAGCCGCCACATTTCCGATAATCACACTAGCACGTGCTAGGGCTTGATATGTATTCCGAGCCGCTCAGGATTTGACTTAAGATTTAAGAATGCGACCAACCTATAATCAGCAATTCTATTCTACTTCGAGAATATGAAGTTTTAAGTAAAAATGCGTGAGCTTGACGAAAAGTCGACAGAGAGCTCCCGCTCACCTTGGACCCAGATTGTATAAAGATACAATTTACAACCCAGTAATCTCCCTCCTGACGTGCGGATGTCCAACCTCCCTTCTCGTGATCGTCTTTCCGAAGGGGAAACACACCTCAGCAATCGGCTTGTCGATCGTTGCAAGTTGTACCGTGAACAGCGGATCTGACTGGCCTGTCCGGAGAGCCTGGACATTAAGTTGTGCACCAATATTCGTGCCAATCTTGACGCCAGCTTTAGTCTTGGGTGTACTGTTGGGGCATGCACCTGAAGAAGCTAGAAGAGCCGTTAGTCTAACTCTGAGAAAAGCACCCACACGGACTGGAGTAGGGCTCACATGATATAGCCGAAATTTTGGCATTGACATTTGGCAATTTCATATTCAATCCAATTTCGAATCCTTTGCCTACACATGTGTTAGCGATCAGCAGCTTCCTGCATTCCGCAATGCTCACCTAGTGCTTCAGCCCGGATTTCAATACTAGGCTGCAAGAAGACGGCAAATGTTGTGGTCACAGTTGCATCTACACTAACGCCCATCGTCTCTACCTGTGGTAGCCAACCTGAGAAACTGTTTGCCGCTGGGTTCAGCAGGTCCATATTCAATATGGCATTGTCACTCAGAGTAGCCTTCGCACCAGCCTGAATCCCGCCCGACAGGGTAAGGGGCGACAGCTTGGCACCAACAGCAACCGCGAGGAATGGCCCAAACTCCAAGATACCTGGTATATTCAGGGCACTGATTGGAACAGAGAGGAGATCGAACGTCTTGGTAATAGGATTAACGAGCTCTCCGCTTCCAGTAAGCTTAATTTTGCCTATTGCGGAGACTCCTCTGGGCGAGATTTTCATTGAAGCGCCAGTAGGGACAAATACTGTCTGGCTGATTTTGAACTCAATGTCGAATTGCCCGGTTGTGCGGCAATCCGTACACGCGAGCCTTGCTTCGAGGCGACCGGAGCTGACGGCTAGCGAGAACGGAAGGCTATGACTGAAATCGATCGAGGTGCCTTTCGAGATGTCCCGTTCCTCTAGATCTCTTGAATCAGATGGTCTTGGGCCCACTGACCCAACCACAAGATCGTAGCTGTGCGCAATGGCTTGCCAGGTACTTCGACGCGCAGTCAAGGCCGCCGTGTTGGCGGCTTCGTCATACTTAATGGTCGAAATGATAAAGGGAATACGGTCAGTATTGTTTCCGCAATCTCCAGGCCCCGCTACCATGACAAAGCTATGGTTATCCGCCCCATTGACCCAATCCCAAGTGCGTTGCGCATACGCGAAGGTTGCGTCATCTTCGAAAGTCATGGAAATGCTAGTGTTGCTGCAAACTGTGGCCTCGAGCATGCCATCAAAGTGCTCCATGGAGAGGATATATTCACTGTTCCCAGGCATGTCAACCGTCAGACGAGCGATCTGAGCACCATCTTCTTCTGTCAGTCTTTTGCTTTTTAACCCGATAGCAAAGCCTCGTTACCTTCATCGCCCCAGAGGAACGTTTCTGCACTCAAAAGGTCAAGCCCCGATTTCTCTTGACGCTTGCTATTTCCACCACTCCCTCCAGGGCGGATAGGCAACAGCGTCTTGCCCAGCACAATATCGATATGGAGGACAGAAACAAGGATAACGAGAGAGGATTGAAACAACATTGTAAAGAGTGAGTAATGAAGGACTGATTCTTCTGAAAGAATAACTGAGAAAGCGAATGTGTACTTTAAAGAACGTCAATGGGCCTAACAATGGGGCCAAAATCTATTAACAGTCCATATCGCTACAAACCGTCATTTGTACTCTTGACCGTATTTCGCGTTCGAATTCCGGGCCAAGGCAATGTATAAATGCAGGAGTAGGTGTCACTCCAAAACCTCGCCTCGCCTGAGGGTTCGAAGATCACGGCAGGCACAGCCTGTTCAAGCCATGCTGATCGTTCAACTGCAGGTCCTCCCGCTATGTGTATTTTTCTCAACGTCCAACCAATGAGCACCATTTCTCAGGCAGGCATCATCTTTCAACCCTTACATTGTCCGTCCCAGATCCAAAGGTAAATCCGGAAATCCTTCTGTCGCAGCCTCATTGGCTGTATCTGCCAAGATTGTGTGTCAGGATGCGAGGCAACGCGATGCAACGCGAGAAACTCAGACTGAAGTGGCCTCAGGATGCGCCGCAATGTGGTGTTGCTCATATGCATGAACCGGTCTTTTGACAGGCCAATCATGAAAGAAGGCGTGTTGAAAAATGTAGCAGGTATAGCATGAGCGGATGAGCGATGGGGCGGTCAAGCTCTCCAGATCATCGCGCGCTACGCTATTTTTGGATGTGGTGCGGATCTCTATGCCAGATATTGCTGTCAGCCGCAACGGAGCTCACCAACCACATCAATCCAGGATGAAACCCCAATTTAAACAGTTTTCCTTATTTGATCAAGTCAGTGATGGCAAGGCGCTGGCCTGTACGCCTTTGCGCCGTTGTAATTGGCAAAGCAAGCTCAACCGATTGTCTCTTGGACCATTTTCGGAGTTCAGCAAAAGTGGAACCTGACTCTCTGTGCGGTAGATATGTACTCCATGCCGCCACTCCTGTCACCATATTTCTGGCACAGAGCCCTCAAAACGAAACTTAGGTCTATGTCTAAACCGCTGCCTGTGGTGTGCATTCACAGCTCTGAGACTGTGGCACAATGTGCGCCAGGACGATTTTTGGGAAAGCAAAATTCGGAATTAAAGCTTGACAATTGTTCTCCCCTCCTGAACGAAGAATTTATATGTAAAGTATTTCGTTTTGCCGTTGGGATGCAAAAGGGAGTGAAGAAACTGAAAAAAAAAACCACTGGTCTTCATCATTCGTCCTATCAACATATAACGCACATCAATCCGCAATGGAACGACCCCCATAACGGGAAAAGGGACAGTGCTTTGAATTGAAGGTTGAATGAACTCAGCACGTCTCTTAGGTTTTATGACACTTCTCTCGGGCTCAGTTTTAAGGCCATTCTTCAGTTCTTACGCCCCAAGAATACGAAAGTTATGTTCAAGTCGATGCCTCCCCGACTATTTCACAGAGATTCGGCTTTATATAGAAGAGGAGCAGCAGGCTCCCCTAAAGCGAGCACCATATCTTTCCTACTATTACAACTCATTGAGTGCCTGTATCTAAGCTCAAGAGTTAATCAGTACCGTTGAATAGCTATGGCCAACCATAGGTCTGCGGGGGACGCTCAACTCATTAGGACTCACCCCCGGATGTCACTCTAATACACGGTATTTAAACTAAGACGATATGTGGCTGTGTAGCGTGTGGCTGTATGGCGCAAGCCTTATCGATACAATACCCTAGCTCAGAACAGCTCCGCCAGCCCATGTCGACGCTGCAAGCGCCCAGCCGCAGCAGCCTTCTCAGTCTCGTCGCATTCAAAATGAACGACAGCATCTCTGATACACACGAAACGGCCGGGCCGCCCTACAAACTCACTCAGGAGCTTCTACAGAACCGCAACGTCCGATGCAGCCCTGACACTACGCTGCATCATGGATGGCCTTTCCGCAGCGGCAAGCGTGATAACTATCGTCGATATCTCCGCCAAAGTCGCGTCGCTCTGCTTCCAGTACTCAGTCGCAGTCAAGGACGCAAAGGGAGATATCAAACGTCTTGGACAAAAGGTAGCCGATATCAAGAATGTTCTTGAGAGGCTTCAACTGCTGTTGGACAAGCAGGACAAGTCGGAACTCTCTACTACACGCAAGCTAGCAGACTCACTAGAAGAATGCCGTCAGCAGTTGCAAGGGCTCCAGGCGCAACTTGAGCCCGGTCGAGGCCGTAAAACCATGCAACGAGTTGGCTTCCGAGCCCTGAAATGGCCCTTTACCAACAAGCAGGTAGAGAAGATGGTTGCTAGTCTTCAGCAGTGTGAACACACTTTCAGCCTTGCGCTTCAAGTCGATCAAACGTGAGTTTTTCTCGCCTCATAGTAGAAGTGAAAGCTTACAATATCTATACAGGGGACTCATCCTAGGCTTCGATCGAAAGCTACACCGTATTGATAAGAAGACCGACTTGCTGTTGTTGCCTACCGCTAAAGGAGCCTCCTTCGACTCACACATGGAAGAACATAACTCGACATGCCTCCATAACACCCGCACCGAGCTGTTGCATCACATACAAGGGTGGGCAAACGACAAGAGCGGAAAACCTATATTCTGGTTGAATGGGGCAGCAGGCACGGGAAAATCAACGATTGCTCGTACGGTTGCCGGCATATTTGCGGGCCAACGACAACTAGGAGCCAGTTTCTTCTTTAAGAGAGGCGAAGGGGAACGCGGCAACGCTAAACGGTTTCTCACCACAATCGCCACACAGTTGGCTATTCGCATTCCAGAGATACGGCCTGGGATCATGAAAGCGATTGATGCCGACCCAGCCATATCTGACAAGGCCCTGAAGAATCAATTTGAGCAGCTGATCTTCCAGCCGCTCTCGGAAGTTGGGAATCTTCCAGCCTTAGTCCTCATCGTTGTAATAGACGCCCTAGATGAATGTGAGCAAGACGCCGATATCCGAGCAATTCTCCAGCTCCTTTCGCAAACGCAGGGCCTTAAACCAGTGTCACTGCGTATCTTCGTAACTAGCCGGCCCGAGCTGCATATCCGCCTTGGATTCAAGCGAATGTCTGATGGTACATACGAAGATCTGGTCCTGCACGAGGTGGCAAAAGCAACGATCGAACACGACATACGTATCTATCTTGAGTATGAGCTTACCAGGACAAGAGAGGAGCGCTCTCTTCCTTTAGATTGGCCCGGAGAAAGTTGCATCCGGACGCTAGTGAACATGGCAGTGCCTCTGTTTATCTTCGCAGCTACAGTCTGTCGTTTTGTTGGTGAACTTTCTGGAAATCCCCGCAGGCGTCTAGAGGACATCATCGCGTATGAAACAGAGGACGTGAGCAAGCTGGGCATGACATATCTCCCAATTCTAAATTCACTCTTTGCAACTCAAGATAGGAAGGAGAGAATCAAGCTCTCTACAGAGTTCCAAGAGATAGTTGGGAGTATCGTGATTCTAGAGAGTCCTCTCTCCATCAATTCACTCGCGATTCTCCTCGGCAAGGTCAAGGAGGATATTTGCTGTCGACTGGACTCCCTGCACTCTGTTTTACGCATACCTAACAGTGATGATATGCCCGTACGCCTCCTGCACCTGTCCTTCCGCGAATTTCTCGTCGATATGTCAAATAAGAAGAGCCCGTTCTGGGTAGATGAGAGAGAAAGACACGAGAAGTTAGCATTCCATTGTGTTGAACTTATGTCTAGCCCGGATGGCTTGCGACAAAATATGTGCAGCTTGCAGCCAGGTACATTGAAAAGCGAAGTCGATGAAGGACAGATTGCGAAGTATCTGTCACCCGAGTTACAGTATGCTTGCCGTTACTGGGTGTATCATTTAAAGCAAAGCCAGCACCATGTTAGTGACAATGACTTCACAGATATCTTTCTCCGGAAACACTTCCTTCATTGGCTTGAAGCCATGAGCCTAGTCGGAGATACTAATACGTGTCTTTACTTACTAGAAACGCTTTGTACGCTAGTTGAGGTATGGGTTTTACTACTTTGCTACACTGCATTACTAACAAATGATACAGTCATCAACCATTACTCTTTCCTCGTTTCTTCAAGATGCTCGAAGGTTCACGCTTCGATTCCAACATATACTCAGCAATGCTCCTCTACAAATATATTCCTCTGCTTTGGCCTTTGCTCCTGAGGCGAGTATAATACGGAAATCTTTCGTAGACGAAATGCCAGGGTGGATTGAGGAATTGTTAGAGAGGGATGACGACTGGGATGCTTGCCGCAGCGTGCTTGAGGGCCATACTGATTACGTCAGAGCCGTCACTTTCTCGCCAGACGGTCAGCTAGTCGCGTCAGCCTCAGAGGACAACACAGTGCGGGTGTGGGAGACAGCAACTGGCTCGTGTCGCAGCGTGCTTGAGGGCCACACCAATTGTGTTAAGGCTATCACCTTCTCCCCAGACGGCCAGCTAATCGTGTCAGGCTCAAACGACGAGACAGTGCGGGTATGGGAGGCAGCAACAGGAACATGCCGCAACATGCTTGAGGGCCATACTAGCTACATTAACGCTGTCACCTTCTCGCCAGACAGCCAGCTGATTGCGTCAGCCTCAAACGACAAGACAGTGCGGGTGTGGGAGGCGGTAACAGGAACATGCCGCAACGTGCTTGAGGGCCACACTGACTACGTCAGGGCTGTTACCTTCTCACCAGACGGCCAGCTAGTCGCGTCAGCATCAGAGGACAAGACAGTGCGGGTGTGGGAGGCAGTAACAGGAATATGCTGCAACGTTCTTAAGAGCCACACTGACTGCGTTAGCGCTGTCGCCTTCTCGCCAGACGGCCAGCTGATTGCGTCAGCCTCAAACGACAAGACAGTGCGGGTGTGGGAGGCAACAACAGGATCGTGCCGCAACATGCTTGAGGGCCACACTAACTACATTAACGCTGTCACCTTCTCGCCAGACGGCCAGCTGATTGCGTCAGCCTCAAACGACAAGACAGTGCGGGTGTGGGAGGCGGCAACAGGAACATGTCGCAACGTGCTTGAGGCCCACGTTAACTGCGTCAGGGCTGTCACCTTCTCGCCAGACGGCCAGCTGATTGCGTCAGCCTCAAACGACAAGACAGTGCGGGTGTGGGAGGCAACAACAGGATCGTGCCGCAGCGTGCTTGAGGGCCACACTAATTTCGTTAAGGCTGTCGCCTTCTCGCCAGACAGCCAGCTAGTCGCGTCAGCCTCATATGACAAGACAGTGCGGGTATGGGAGGCAATAACAGGATCGTGCCGCAGCGTGCTTAAGGGCCACACTGATCACATTAGGGCTGTCACCTTCTCGCCAGACGGCCAGCTAGTCGCATCAGCCTCATATGAAAAGACAGTGCGGGTGTGGGAGGCAGCAACAGGAACATGCCGCAACGTGCTTGAGGGCCACACTGACTACGTCAGGGCTGTTACCTTCTCGCCAGACGGCCAACTAGTCGCGTCAGCCTCCTGGGACAAGACAGTGCGGGTATGGGATGCAGCAACGGCAACATGCCGCAACGTGCTTGAGGGCCACACTGGCTTCATTGTCGCTGTCACCATCTCGGCAGACAGCCAGCTGATTGCGTCAGCCTCAGACGATAAGACAGTGCGGGTGTGGGAGGCAGCGACAGGATCGTGCCGCAACATGCTTGAGGGCCATACCAGCTACATTAACGCTGTCACCTTCTCGCCAGACAGCCAGCTGGTCGCGTCAGCATCAGATGACAAGACAGTGCGGGTATGGGAGGCAGCAACAGGAACATGCCGCAACGTGCTTGAGGGCCACACTGACTACGTCAGGGCTGTTACCTTCTCACCAGACGGCCAGCTAGTCGCGTCAGCCTCCTGGGACAAGACAGTGCGGGTGTGGGAGGCAGCAATAGGAACATGCCGCAACGTGCTTGAGGGCCATACCAGCTACATTAACGCTGTCAACTTCTCGCCAGACGGCCAGCTGGTCGCGTCAGCCTCAGACGATGCGACAGTGCGGATATGGGAGGCAGCGACAGGGTCGTGCCGCAACCTGCTCGAAATCCATACCACTTCTATCAGCGCTGTGGCCTTCTCGCCAAACGGCCAACACATCCGAACAGATCGAGGAGACATTCCTTTTCATTCTCTTGTTATGCCATTGCCCTTGCTCCAAAGAGCGCAGCCATTTTGTCTCTTTGTACAAGACCAGTGGATCACTTCAGATCGACAGCGATTGCTATGGCTACCTTCGGAATACCGACCAAATTGCTCTGCAGTTAACGAGAATGTAGTCTGCTTAGGGCAGTCTTCAGGTCGTATTACGTTTCTTAAATTTTGCGCAGCATAGACCTTGGATGCACTTTACATCTTATTGCCAAGCTGCTTTCGAATCTTTGTTTTATAGAAGGATTTGGGGAGCAGCAAGTATTTATATTACTGGGCTCCTGAAATTTCTAGGTATCACTACTCTAGACATATTTAGTAGCATAAATTAAGATAGTCTTCCACCAAGACTGTGAAGAGCGGATAATAAGACAGTCCTCTGATAGGGCAGCGCAAGTTCTATAGACATATTGACGGATGTCTTGCACTAACGTCTGGGTAGCTAGATCTATAGCTACTGGCTGTACTAATCGAACAAGACAATTCGGTGCGAGAAATTAGATCTGGCTTAGCACTTCATTTCAATACATTATGACAGGTCCATTTCTAGTTATACGCTGAGCTATATGGTAACCTTCCGTCTCCTTAGACTAACTGTCGAATTCTTAGCTTCTGAATGAAAATGTCATATTTCTTCAGAAAGCAAGAGAATAGTTGAAATAGTGAACAGTCACTGCGAACGACACATCTGGCCACTAAGTCCGTCGTAAATTTGTGGTTTGATTGCGACATTATCATTAGCATTAGATATCACACAGTAAAATAGTTTCCGTAACGCCATCAGGTCACATTGGTATTCATCAGGTGTTGAAGTAGACTACGCTCAATTACGGAGGTTGATCCAATATGGGCGAAGATACGTTAACCAATTTGATTTATTAACCTTTGCCAATCAGGAACGGATCAATACGAGTCTCCAGGAAATAACCAAAGCTTCTAGGAACTACCTCGCTACTACACTCACAGTACTTCAAAATACATGTGTCAGAGATGGTGCACTCACTGATCACTCACTAAAATTGACTCACCCACGTCAGTAAAGCGGGCTTTCGCGAAGTAGTTTCATGAAATATAAATTGCCAACTATAATCCAAGATCTAAAGCCAACATTAGTGTTTATACCTCCTATCTATACAACCAGAAACCATGACTGAAATCTGCGAGATCCGCAAAATACAGCAAAAAGAGGAGAATGACAGGTGTCTTGAAGAAGAAGAACAGCGCTCAGCAGAAGCTGACACGAAGCCTAAAAGCGGTGGGTGGGGAGCAGGCCCTAAACGTAATGAGCTGTCTGCTTCAGAAAGGAAGCTCCAGGACGAAATTTTAGGTGAGTATAAATTATGCGTCCGACTGCCAATGCGCCTCACATTGCTGACGCGGTCTCGAGCCGAATGGAATAAACTCCATAAACCAAAGGACGACAACCCCGTCCTCATTGTTACGAGCAAGAAAATGAACAATGATAAAGAGAATCTCTACAGGTCCGAAATCTGGACATGGGAGGATTACGAAACGAAGGCGTTGCTCGTGCCTGACGCTGTTGGCCCTACTGTGGAGAAAGCTTTGTTAGCTCTGCAGCTCAGAATATGTGGAAATTCGTAAGGCTCCAGAGTGTTACAATAGATGACTTTAACTGCTATTTCCAATGTAACATGTACGATTGAAAATAGTCAACCCTATTCTCTGTGACATTACTTATCCTGCTTCGCCCCATGGTAATGGTCCACATTAAGTTTAGGACCTACAGATGACTAGCCAGTTCAAATACAGCCTTCTGAGGTACTTTTATCTTTACTACGAAACTTGCACATCACATTGCGCCAGCTGTCCAATAGACAATGTATTATGCAACTGGTGTTTATACTACCTTGTGACCACGATCTTGTTGGAAAGACAGATGAAGGTTACGTTATGTATCAATCATGACAATGGATTGACCACAACAATATCGTCGAAACAGATGAGCAAATCTTGATTTATGAAAAATTTTGATATTCATGCCTCATTAAAATCATATAGTAGAACCCGTGTCACCGAAGTGGGTCGAAGCTCATCGTGTCCATCGTAACAATCTAAGAAACGTAAACAATGAACGGCGTACAGTCGTACAAGTACAGAGAACCACCCATCTTATGCGAAACTCCGGATTTCCAAAGGAGAGAAACTGTAATGGTATAAAGCAGCCAATCCAAGCCCAAACACCGTGTTCAGTGAAGAACCTTTCCATCTTGTAGCCCCTTTCCGTGTACTGTAATCCAATCATGCAAACCTCTTGCCCAAGCCCCCAAACAGACTCTTCAATCCACCTGTCTCCTCTTTCTTCTTCCGATGACTTCCACCACTCTTCCGTTCCGTCTCACCTCTCCGAGGTCTAGGACGCTCTTCCCCACGATCTCTCGTACGCGGACGATCGGAGTCAACACGTCGACTGGCCGGCCTTTCTTTTTCGCTGACAGAGATACGACGAGTCCTCGGGCGCTCATCCATTGTCGAGACACGCTTGCTGCGACACCGCTCCCGGCGCTCAGCAGAGGAGATCGAGGCTACACCCACTTCGGCTGCGGCATCATCAATCAACGGCGAGGGGGCGCGTTCAATGGGCTCAGTCTCAGGCTCAGGCTCAGGCTCAGGCTCAGGCTCCGGCTCGCGTTCAGGCTCAAAGGGCCTTATTGGGGTTGGTGATGAGTCATCAATGTGTAGTGGCAACGAAACTCCTCCGTCACGACCGCCAGACATTTCATGCTCTCGGGAACGCATCGATCGCCGAGCTTCCTTCTTCTTCTGATACTCTGATTCTTCTTCGGCGGACTTGAACTGACGACGCTGATGGTGCGAAGGTCGTCGACTGCGCTGGGGACGTTCAGTGCGATCTCGGCTATCGTTGGATGATTGATGGCTGCTTGTTGGCCGCTCTTTTTCTTTTCGAAGCGCCTGAACAGGACTTTCGGGTACTTCATTTGGGTCGCTTCGTACACGAGATACTGGCTTGATAGATCTTGAAGTTGGCGGAACAGGATCTGTCTTCGAACGACCAAACAACGGAATGCCGCCAAATAGGCTATTGCGTTTCACAGCTGGAGGAGGCTCACGAGTGCTCATACGTCTACGTGGAGCACGAGGCGACTCTGCAGTTACTGTTCGATGTGAAGGTGAGACCGGTACAGCAGTATCGCCGTCTTCTTCCGCTGCTCGGCGAGCGGCATCTCGAGGTGTCTCTATTGGTTGCTCTTTGGATCTCGGAGAATGGACCTTGCCACTCTCTCGCTCGGCCCTTCTTTGCCGTCGTAGCCTACGCGCCTCTTCTTCATCTCGTTCCGCTTGTTCAGCCTTCTCGCGTTCCAATCTCTTTTCGGCTTCATGGCGCTGGCGTCGCTTTTCGTGTCGCAGTCGCCTTTCTTCTTCTTCTTTGAGCTTGATTTGTTCCTCCTCAACCCTCAAACGCTCTGCTTCTGCCTCTTTCGCCGCACGTCGCAACTCACGGCGCTGTTGTCGCCTCGCCTCTTCCTCTTCTTGGAATCTAGTGGCTTCTTCTACCGCAGCGCGCTCCCTTTCAGCTCTTCGAGCTTCATGTCGCTTGCGTCTCTCGACTTCAGCCTCCATTTCCTCCAATGTGCGGCGTTTGTTCTGTTTATCATCTCCTCTAGTCTCGCGATGGCGGTGAGCACGGTGCTCAGGATATGACCGCTCTTTATCACTACTGCTGCTTGTCTTTTCCGCCTCCCGTAGTCGCTCTTTGCCTCTTACTGTGTCACGCTCTGTCATACTATCGCGACGCTTACCCTTAGAGGCACTAGCGAGCTTCATAGTAGCAAATAATGCCATACCGGGGAAAGTCGGTCGTTCCTTGGTACTTGCCTCACTCTCGCGTCTTCGATGCGAACTATGCTTGCTGTCCCGCTGAGTATGCGAATGGCGACGCCGATGTTTCTCTTTCGCAGGACTTCCAGCTGCAGGTTCGTCCCCAATGGCGAAGTCTCTTTCCTTTGGTATTGAGTCATCCGCGAACCCGTCAGCCACTGGAGATTCCGTTTGGGCAAGGAGCAAGGACGTTGCATTGCCGCTTTCACTGGCTTGAATGGGTTCTTCCGGCGGGGCACTGTCGGGTTGTTGGCTTGGTGGAGGTTCGTTTGGTGATTCTTTGTTGATGACTCCTTTGTCTTCAATCTCTGTTGTCGGCTCCACTACTTCAGGTTCAGGTTGTGGCACAGGCGATCCTCGAGAAATCTCATCTTCAGCATTTTCATCAATCATGACCCCTTCAACTGCAGGTCGTTCAGAGACAACTTCAGGTACTACAGAGTCAGTCTCTGGTGCCATTGGAGGCTCAGATTCTTGCGCGGCATCTGGGATTGGGTGAGATTCTGCTTCTACTGGAGGCTCAGCATTTTGTATTGTCTCGACTTCTGCAGACACTTCGTCTTTTGCAACTGGATCCGAGTGTGAATCAATCTCAGGTTCAATGGGTGATTTATCTTGAGTTACGCATTCCGGTACGGGCAGCAGCTCTGGTTCTGCAGGGGGATCTGGGGGTGGCTGATCTGTGACCTGCGTCGGCTCTGTTCCTGCCTGGTCTTCACCAACAATTGCCTCTTCATTTGGTGCGTGTCTTTCCGCAGGCTCTATGAGGGGTTTCTCGCTCTGCTCTTCTTCTACAACAGCCCCTTCATTCACCGCAACCGCAGCCGTTGGTACCGCTTGATCCTCTGCTGGTGCTTCTGATGGCCCATCGGCTTGCTTACTTTCCTCATTAGGCAGCTCTTGGATCTCCTCCACTTCCTCTCCGTTCAGGCTCTCCACGGTTGGAGTAGTAGGCTGCACTTCATCCATTTCTTGAGTTGGCTGAGCACTATCTTCCTGTGCGGGTGCGTCTTCCTGTGCTGGTGTCTCTTCCTGTGCCGGTGCGTCTTCCTGTGCTGGTGCGTCTTCCTGTGCTGGTGTCTCTTCCTGTGCCGGTGCGTCTTCCTGTGCTGGTGCGTCTTCCTGTGCCGGTGCGTCTTCCTGTGCTGGTGCGTCTTCCTGTGCTGGTGCGTCTTCCTGTGCTGGTGCGTCTTCCTGTGCTGGTGCGTCTTCCTGTGCCGGTGCGTCTTCCTGTGCCGGTGCGTCTTCCTGTGCCGGTGCGTCTTCCTGTGCTGGTGTCTCTTCCTGGGCCTGTGAAGAATCTTCTGGTGCTTGAGCTGATCCTGAAGCTTCAGCCGGGTGTTCTTCGCTTGGTGGCTCGCTGAGTTCTTCTGGGATTTGCATCGAGTCTTGTGAGGGACAGCTTGCATTAACATCCGCTAGCTCGGTGGGCTGCTCATCTACCTCGACAACTTCCGTTGGCGGAAGTTCAGACGCCTTCGGTTCTTGAGCTGTAGGCGCTAGAGGCTCGGAACTTTCGACCTTTCCAGTTGATGGTGCTTCTGCTCCCGGAGCACCAGCGGTCTTTTGTTCATCCCGATCGACTACTTGAGTATTGCCGTTTTCCGAAGCTTCTGCAGTTGTTTCAGTTTGGTCCTCGTTTTCCTTGATTTCTTGAGGACTTTCAGCTTCAGACACGTTCTCGGTAAGGGCAACAGAATTTTCCGATTCAAGACTTTCCGGGACCTTATCTTGACCAGGCGACTCTGTAGGCTGAGTTACATCTGCAGCTGCAGATTCTTCTTGTTCAGCTTCAGAAACCGTGTTTGGGCTCGCTTCAGGTTCTTCGTCAGCTGATGGCAATTGCATGTCCAAGGTTTCTTCAGTGTGCTCTTCCGCGGGCTCTTCTGGAGTGGTCCCGTCTGGCGTTATGTCAGGAATAGCTTCTATCATAGTCGCTGGTTCGGCTTGGATATGCTCATTATCCGGGACAATCTCAGGTACTAATTCTGCTATATCAACTATCATTTCTGGGTCAGGCGTCGATGGCTGGATTGCCTCAATGACCGTTGCAAGACAAATATCTTCTTTCTGGCCATCATCTTGAACGTCGTCTATTGTTGTTGCTGAGCCTGTGTCATCCTGAGCAGGTAAAATAGACAGCTCCGTCTCAGTGGTACTGGGAGACGTCTCCGCGATAACAGGCTCGATATTGATATCCGGAGATTCATCTATAATCGAGAGTGAACCGGTAGGAGCCGATTCAGCTTCTGCTGCCGGCGTAATTTCCTTTGCGTTCAGGTCTTCATCGGGTTTCGGCTGGGAATTCGAGCTATCCCTACTTTCTGAAATGTCACTAGGAGATGAAAGAGCTACACCTGTTGTAGATTCATGATGAGATTCAGCATTCGTGTCTTTGTCCTTTATGGAATCGTCGGTGGCGCTCTGGTCATCTCCTGAGACGTCAACTTTCTGGCCATCGGAAGAATCGTCTTGATCGACCTATATCCAGTCAGCGCACTTCTCTAACCGCTTAGATGCTCAGGATATCCGTTTGGAAGACGTAAAGTTCCCATGTCAGTGGAATAGTTGCACCTACTTCGGACGGACCGCTATCATCAGACATGTCTCGAGCACAGTCTCTTTTCTCCGATAATGCTAAATTCTGGGTAGTAACATCCTCGTGTTCACTTGTTGTGGATTCAGTAGTGTCCACTTCGACGTTGTCGCTGCCTTGCGGCGCAGTGTCATCAGGATGTTCGCTGGGGCTCTCTGCAATAACCTCGCTGCAGTCGTCTAGAGCCGGATCCGAATTTGACGCGCTCGTTGTGTCAGCTGCCATGCCCACGCATGATTCTTCGATGTCTTTGTTCTCGGCTCCTGGTGATTCTAATGCATACCGTCAGTCGTATTGTCGATTTACGATTGAAGTTCGACCTTTCAATGAATGGTGACGGGAAGATATCGTCGCACTTGCAGACAAAGAACGACATGAACATGACCAGAAATAAAGCTGAAGTGAGACGGAGATGTCGGGAGCAATTGTATGCGCAACAGCGAGCTAGCGTGGAGAAAACCACGCATGTCGAGTTTTGCGGCAGATTACATGCATGCGTTGCAGCCCGAAGCCTGACTCAACGAAATGGCAGCACGTGATGATAAGGAAAGACGAGTAAGGTGTAGTGTCATCAAGATGTGTTGGCTGATGCGGCCAATAGAACAATTGTGGTGCCCAATAGGGTGGTCCGTGATGCAGCAATGAATATGTCCCCGCCTGATTCGGCCCATGCATCAAGCTATTGAATCGAGTGTGGGGCAATACACCAAAAACTAGAGACATAAAAAAAAGCGATTTGTGAGTTGAACGAACATGACCATGTACGTACCTGGAAATTGGTCTCCCGCCTCTGTGTTCTCTTTTGACACAAACTCTTGTGCTTGCTTGCTGCCCTCAGCCTCACCATTGCCCTTCGCTAGCGGTAGGTTATCAGTCTGTGCAGTTTTAGGGTGCTCGGTCTCTTGAGTATCTACGTTAATTTCGGCCGCGTCGTTCTCCTCCGGCAAGACAAGCTGCTGTAGTGTAGCGTCTAAGTCGGATGTGGTCTGTAATTCACTCACCCCTACTTCAGTAGTGATAGCCTCCTCGTTGATTTCCTCCAGCCGGATTTCAGATTGTTGCTCGGCAATCTCATTAATCATTGACCCTGGCATTACTTCACTTGCTGCGCTAGGCTCGAGTCCAGGCTCGGGCATGTCGTTTGATGGCAACTCCGTTTCGTCCACTGTCGTTTCTTGAGCTGTTTCAGGCTCAATATTGGTAACAGGCTCATTTTCTACAATGTCTTGAGTCTTACCACAATCAATATTGGCAGGCTCATTCTCTACTGCTGGCGGTTCTTGGACAGCTTCTGGCGGAGTCTTGTTATTCTTCGTCTTCTTGCTCTTGTTCTTTCTCTTCTTGGCCTTCCTTGAGGTAAATTCGGCCCCTTCCCCTTCGATGGCCGGCTGTTTCTGCGTCACATTGGCCTCTGACGATTCATCTTGTTCAAGGGCTGTACATCCCTCTTCTGTGGTTGATTCCGACGGGTTGGTCTCGATTTGATCAGCGACCGCCTCAGTGCCAGCACTATCATCATGATCCGTACTTAGAGTACCATGGTCATTCGCGGTATCGTTGTCGGATAGTTCAGTACTAGCACCGGAAATTGCGTTGTCAACCTCTACAGCACCACCTGGTAGACTTGCATCATCTTCAACAATAATCCCAGCTTCTGCCTTGTCAGGTTGCGCACTTGCTTGCTCGAATGGCTCCGGCTTCGACTCGCGCTCACCTTCGTCCGCATTCTCAAGGACTACTAGATCTGATTGATCACTGTTACCACCCTGTGCCAACGGAACATCGGTGCTTCCCGCTACTTCAGTCTCTGGCACGGGACTTTCAGTTTCTTTTGAGATGGGCTCAGCTACTGCCGAAGAGCCATCATTAGACACAGGCTCGAGTTCATTGCCGTTCTGAGATTCCTCGGGGCATTTGACATCAGTGGAATCGCTGTCTGCTTCAGCAATGTGATCAGCTGGAGCGGGTGGATTGTTGGCAGTTTCTGAACAAGCTGAAATGGACTCAGCGGAAGCTTGTGCTTCGACAGGAATTGCCTCGGCGGACGGCTCTTGGTCTTCAGGGTTGTCAATTGGAGTGCGTTCATCGCCAGCGCAGATTTCTGGACTAGCGTCCTCGATCGGGGCCTGCTCAGTTGTTTCTTCGCCACTTTCAGCCGTCGATCCGGATTTGGCTTCTATTACACGGTGTCAGTATTGATATGACAAGGTATGATGTCGAGAAATATAGTTCTAACTTACCAGATAATGCGATTAGCTGCTCGTCCACAGCACCTGTTTCTGCCGCAACGGCAGTTTGTTGCATTTCTTCGACGGGAGTAGGCGATGCATCTGGGACGACATCATTTTCAGCGAGTGGTGTTTCAGTAACAACTGCAGAGTCAGTACGGCTCACAGCATCGCCTTCGACAGTGAGAACATTCTCAGTATTGGCGGCTTCATTGACAAGCGAGCTGTCTTCAATTGCAGATACTTCATCTGATGTAGATTCTGGCGATGATTCGTTTTCAACAAGTCCATCATTTTCGGTGGCGTGCGGAGCTTCCGCATCAGATGATTCTACAATCGTGGGTGTTTCTTGAACAACATGCACTTGCTCAACCAGAGGCGCTAAATTCGATGGAACGGGTGGGCTGGCCGGTACTTCTTCCTCTGCGGATGTTTGGTCCTTAGTATTCGATTCTTTCTCCTGAACTGATGGTTCGACGGCTGCAGGCGCTTCTTCATTTTCCGAGATTGCTTCGATAGTAGATGCCTCTTCAGCAGTAAGTACGGTCTCAGTCGGAGTGGCCTCAGCAGGAGCGGCTTCAGCAGGAGTGTCCTCAGCAGGAGTAGCTTCAACAGGAGTGGCCTCAGCAGGAGTGGCCTCAGCAGGAGCAGTCTCGGCAGGAGCGACTTCAGCGTCTTCACTAGGAGCGGCCTCGACAGGAACGGTCTCGGGAGAAGCGGCCTCATCAGGGGCGTTTTCTGGAGCGGCTTCAGCAGGAACCTCTGCGGCAGGACTAGCTTTAGTAGGAACTTCTACGACAGGAGCAGCTTCAGCAGGAATTTCCTCGGCGGCAGCCTCCCCGGCAGGATAGGTCTCGGCAGGAGAGGTCTCAGTAGGAGCAGTCTCGGGAGAAATGGCTTCAACGGGAGCGTCTTCACCAGGAACATCTTCAGCAGGAGCGGTCTCAGCAGGAGCAGTCTCCTCAGGAGTAGAAGTTTCAGCCGAAGCGGGTGTGTCTTCAATGGCAGGGGTTCCTTCAACACTGGGCACATCCTCCACAGCCGGCTCTGCACCAACATCGACCTGCGCCTCATCGGAAGTGTTGTCTTCTGGGCTGGCATCCTCGGCTTGCGCCTCAGAATTCTCAACAGACTCAGATTCGGGCGCAGATTCCGTAACAGCTGGCTCTGTCTCAGGTACGGGAGCATCAGATGGCTCTTGAGCTTCTACAGGTGGCTCTGCCGATGGTTGAGCTGGAGGAGCTTCGCCCTCGGCAGCCGGTTCAGTAACGGACTCGCTAGGTGGAGCAGGCTCCTCTTCGGTGGAAGGGATGTCTTCAGAAACCTCTTTGTCCTCGGCGGCGGGCTCACTGACTGTGGCCTCCTCTGTCTCAACGGCAGGCTCACTAGGGGGCGGCGGAGGCGGAGGAGGTGGAGGGGGAGCATCACTCTCAGGTTCGGGTTCAGCAGCAGGCTCGCTAGGTGGAGCAGCTTCTTCTTCAACAGCGGCAGTGTCTTCAGCCGTTTTGTCGGGCTCGGCCGCGGGCTCAGTGACAGCAACTTCGTCCACCTCCCGGGCAGGCTCAGGTGGCGGTGGTGGTGGAGGCTGTGGTGCTTCTTCGCCCGCAACTTCTTCCGATGGCGTATCTGCTGATTCCTCAGCCACGACACTTCCTGGGGCATCGGGTGTCGCAGGTTCTTCTGTAGAAATGGATGAGTTGCTTGGCTGCGGACTACGCTCCTTTCTATCCTTCTTGCCTTTTGACTTCTTCTCGTCCTTCTTTTTCGGATCATCCGCTTTGGCGAGCTTCCTTTTTGATGATGAAGGTGACTCTTCCTTCACAACCGGTTTTTCGATCGATGAAATAGAAAGCAAAGAACCTCTACGTTCCTTTTTCTTAATGATGCCAACTGGATCAGTTTTCTTTTTCTTCTCCTCTTTGGGCGGAGATGGAGGCGGAGCTGGTTCTCTCATGCGCACGAACGCTCTAGGCTTGCCCTTACCGTAAGCCAGAAGCTTCTTTTTGTCGTCCTTTTTCTTCTTGCCCGCGTCTGGTTCTTTCGTGTCAGAGGCAAAGTGGACGAACTTCTCGGTAGGGGACTTTGGGGGCTCTTGAGCGGCCTGCTCGGACTCACCACTCTTCTCACTCTCAACAACAACTGGCTCTGATACTTGGTCCGCAGGTGGTGGAGGCGGTGGAGGCGGTGGAGGGTGAGGTGCCAGATCACTTTGTGGAGGCTGTTCATCCTGGGCCGGTGGGCTTTCTTCCAGGGGAGGAGGAGGCGGGGGTGGAGGTGGAGGTGGAGGTGGAGGGGCGAGCTCTACATCCGCTGCTTTGTTCCCATCATCACTGGATCCTGGCGGTTCGTCCTTGATATCCTCGGTTATAGCTCCAGTCTCCACACTTGCATCTCCAGTAACTGATGCTGTGCCTTCTGGCTGTGTTGAAGCTTCTAGTACTTCAGGAAGGGCATCTGGAGCTTGTGGTTCCTCAGGAGCAGGCGGCGCAGCTGGAGCCGGGGGTGGTGGTGGTGGATCCGCGACTTCTGGTGGAGTTGCTTCTGGGCCAGGCGGTGCTGGATCTGAGGCATCTAGAACAGGGGCGCCTCCGGAGTCTACAGTTTGTCAATTGGAGATATCATGCATGATATACCTTCCAAGCATACCTGCTTGTTCATCATCACTTTCCTCACCCTTCACTTGCTCAATATCAGGGTGGTAAAATATCGGATCAGGAGGCAGTACTATCCGCCGATAGGCAAGCGGCTGTGGAGTAGTAGTGGTCGCATAGAAGCTCTTCCCAGGGGTGACCGCGGCGCCACTGTATGGATTCGCCCATGGCGAGAAGGAGACATGCGCGAACTCGCGCATGGTTGAACAACTGAACTCAATGCGGAGGGTCAAGGTCCAAAGGTTCGATAAGTAGTGTTACGTGCTATATTTGGGGTGTTCTTCGCTCCATTGTTGAATATAACAAGTGGTTGGTACGCAATTGCGACATCAACGTGGGATGAGGGGATTGAATGCGGAGAGACGAATGAGAAGAAGGTCAGTCAAGAGAAGAAATGCACAAAACTGTGGAGTTGCGATGTGCGTGGCGCATTGGGATGAATCTGAGACGGAGCGCCGAAGTTGACGACTGAGCGCTGCAGGTCAGCGTCACAGGACATGCTCCGCAAAATCGCAATTCGCAAGCCTCGCGCAAGTTGTTCGAAATGGAACGGGCAAGCCTCACGTTGGCAGACCCGTGTGCTCCCGCAGGGCTCATGTTGGGAGGGCTGGCTTGGCCTGTACTTATCATTGGACCACGTAGGGAAACATAGTTCGCTCAAAGTGAGAGATTTTGAGATCCGAGAGGTGGGTTCTCGCAGCGATGGCGTTCTGGTCATTGGCTCGATGCCGCTCTAGCTGCAGCATGTGTCGCCAACGCGGAGTTTGGTGCAGCATTTGTTGTAACCTCCAACGGCCTGATTTTGCCGCGTGGGGAGTGTCCCGAATGCATCGGCGAGCGGAGCGTGCCCATCCATGGCCCAGCTTGAGGCCCAAATGAGGGTCCGCGATGCAGGGGCACGCATTGGGGAGCACGGCCAAGTGGAAAAAGTGAGTGTGTTGATGAGGTGGAGTGACGTGTCGAAGCCGGGGAGCAGGGAAGAAGCGAACTCCGCGCTAAACGCCCTTCTGGAATGGGTTGAGACGATGTCGAGCCGACCCGAACCTCGTTTTTGTTCCACCATGGCCGCTGCGCAACGTGGGACGACCAGAGAGCGGATACACGCCTGACACGCTCAAAGACCCTCTGTACAACAAAGCGGTGGAGATGCGGTCAATTGAACAGCGCCCGCTGCCATTGACCGTATTCTGACTCCAGACTCAATGCAACCACCTTTCCTACATCTAATCTAATTTGGGCAGCGAAACTGGTGACGTGCAACCAGTCATCGAGGCGTGGGATTACACGCAGCGGCTATCGAGGTTGGGAAGCGGGAGAGAGCCAGAAACCCTCTCGGACCCGATGAGCGAATGTCAGGCCTGTACGTGTTCGCATGTGAGTGCGCAACATGACCAACCGCTGTAAATGAAATATTGGCCTATCTCGGACTTAGCCTGACGATGGTGTCAGCGACTGCGGTTCTGGCTGAGGTAGGTCCCAGGCGGCTGCCTCGGGCATGGGCACACGACAGCTGGGTATTCAGTCCGCGTCACGTGCAAAGGCTATTGGGCCTTGCTCTAGTGTAGTGCGCGAAATGATTAAGGACTACAAAAGTATGATTCTATTAGAGTTTAACTTTCTGACTTTAGGCCCTTTGTACATCGAGTCATGGCAGAGAACAAGTCAGCGTCAACAATCCTTGTGTTCTGTTCTCTAGTCTCACTATCAGTGGGCTTCTCCGCAACATTTTGCTTCTCGGCATTTTCGTCAATTCTATCATCTGTGTTGACAATCCTAGAATCTTGTCTCCCTCTCTTCGCTGATCCCAACAATAATCGCGGTAAATGTCTTCTCATCGACGAAAACTCCTCGGCAGGTTCTAGATCCTCATCCATGTTCTCTTGTGCAAGTTGTGTATCGATCCGCTGTATCAGGTTACTCACCCTCTCATCTCTTTCTAGCCTTTCTTGCCGTTCTTTCCATCCATTCCTGTCCGCCCAATACCCTACCACATCTGCAGGCATTTCTGTATTCTGCATCCCCCACCGATAGTAAAAGTTCATCCAAGCCGCTTTCACACAGAGTTCACAGTCGTCACACGGCTTGTGCTTCCGCCTCGGCTTGTGCATCAAGTTGATGTGAACGTCGATTGGTGACCAAGTACGCATGCCCAGTGTAAACCATGTTTTGACGTCCATCGTTGGCCGGGAGTCGCATGCGGCAGAGACTGTAATTGATGGTGCATTCCACGCAAAGTTCTCCCTCTGTAATGTAACTGTAGCCGTAGTCTCCTCAGAACATTGCTCGGCCTTGAAGGAGTTCTCCTGGGTCCTCTTTGCATCGAATTCTGTAATCTTTTTTAAATTTTGATGCCAAATGTTGCCGTCCACATCATTTGATTGCGAGATCTTCAAAAGATCGGAAGCCGAAATCATGGGCAAATTCCATGGAACGTCGATATTCCTTGGCGAAGGTAGGTAATTTTCGATCGATAGACGCGAAGAGTAAACTCGGCATTTGACTTGCTCTTCTGAGTCCGAGTAGTTGCTGGTCGAGCAAGATAAGCTGGTCGAAGCCATTTCATGAAGATTAACCTTTGTGACAAGGAGCTGTGTCGTTGGGATTGTACTTCTTTTGAAGATGTACTATGAGAATACTCCTTAAGAATGGATAAGATGATCTAAAAAATCCTAAGTTTGATAATGATGCTCTTTTCATTTCTCAACAGGATTGAATTTTTGTTTTACGAGCTCCCAATGGTTTTAAAAGCAAACCATGGCTCTGGGCTCAACTTACCATCAAGACTGCGAAGGCATTCAGGCTGTCATGCAACAGGACGACCTCAACAGCACAGGCTACCGTTTCACACTCGTCATTGTACCTTTTTCGCATCCTAGACGCGTAATCAGCTGAATTAGGTTCGTCGGTACAAGCAAAAAGCATGAAGGTGTCGGGCTTGGACTTAGCATGGACTACAAACACCTTCAACGAGCCATTGTCAATCCATACGACAGCGGCCTTTATGGCAACTTTGCAAAAGGAAATGAACAGCCAATTCTGCAGCTATTACATTAAAAACGAATATATATATATATGTGTGTGTATGCTACTAATAATCATGGCTCATCGTTCGTACTTTGGTATCTCATTTCATGTTCGCATTATTTCGTCAGTTCATCACAGTACGGCCCAGTCTACGCCAACCGTCCACTTCTCTCCACCAACATCAACATCCCACATCGGCGGCCTTAATCCTACAACATCTCCAACCTTGATCTTTACACCTCCAGCGCCCCTGGCGCCACTCTGACCAGCTAACAGAATTCTTTGTTCAGAGCTGTTATCATTTAGGTCATTTGGGGTTCGAGAGGCATTGTAAAGGCCAGGCCCGGTGTCTGCTCGTATAAACACAACATCACCTGAGAAACATTCCACTTCGTTCATTTCATTACTTCCATGTTCCTCGCCCCTCGAGGCAGCGCTTACTCTAACTTGCAGCCTCACACCATCCTCTTTCTCCCTCGCCCATGTAATCCCTCCTTCGCCTCTTACAATCCTCTCTGTAGCCTTGTACCCGGCATTCGCGGTCTCGATAATCCAACCAGTTACGGTAGAAGCGAGACCGTTCGGAAGGTACTTTCCGTTCTTACGCGAGGGCGAGAAGATCTCAGGGAGGGGCTTGCTGGGTTTGGGCGGGGAAGTTGGGATCACGGGGAGGAGAAAGTGCGGTCTATGTGATGCAGGTGTAGTCGATGGTCTGGGCGTTGCTGTCGAGGTCGAGGGCGAGGCATGCGTGATATTGTTTGAGGCATTTGTGTGAGTAAAAGGCGCCGGAGTCCGTGGTGCCGGGACTTTAAAGCGGTGTGTCGTCATGGGTTGCGCTGGGACTGGGGTCTGAGGTTCCGTTTCTCGTCGGCGAGACGGTGGGCTCGGCGGTGATATTCGGCGTTTTTTGTTTCGCAATGATGTCTCAAAAAGCATTTCATCCTCTTCATCCTCCGCTGCTTTTTCTCCATCCCCTTCGTCAGACATTGCTTCATGCTCAATGCTCTGCACAGCTTGCTGCGCACCATGGTCGTCCTGTGTCGCCGCTTGGCTTGACTGACTAGCCTCTTCTATGCTCTCTACTCTCTCAAACGCTCTCTTTGGCTTCGGTCGTGGCGTTGGTTGAGCACAGGTGTCTTTCGAGGCTTCATCGGGGCTATGGCAGTCTCCGGCACGGTCTTCCGCATCGTGCGTGGGTCGTGAAGGGGCAATGAGAAAGCGTTTCGCAGGTGTCAACTTCTTGAACTGTGCTTCTGTTGTTAGAAGAGACGTTTTCGCATTGCTTGGTGTCTGTACAGCAAGAGCATTGCGCAAACTTGGCTGTGGCTTCGGTGTCGGATTTTGCGTGGAAGATGGGTGGGGCGCTAGGAAGCGGTGGGGGGAGGGTGTGTGTATAGGCATTTTGATAGCGACATTTGGTCTATCGGGGAGTAAAGAGTGAGATGTGCTGAATGTTATATGTATGATTGGTCGCGTGCAATGGCATTGTGGCCATGGAAGAGCTGGAACCAGGAAGGCGCAAAACGCGGGGACGCGCTGTCACGAGGATTCAAAGCTATGCCAGTTTCAGTTGGAATCAGACCAAGGACGAGTCATGCAACAGAATTTCACCTAGTGTATCCGGCTCCAACGACTGTCGAAGTGTCCTCAATCTAGGTTGTGTAAGGTATTTTGGACAATATTGGTCATTAAGGTGCGGATTAAACCTGCGAAATGCCTGGGTTAGTGCATATGAAATGTCGTAGCACCCAGGAGAGCCATAGGAAAAATTACGGGCTTGACGCCGAAATCGAGGCGGTCTATTCGACCACAAATCTTGACTCTATGTCCCTGATCTATTTACGGACACTTGTAATCAACTTGAAGTATCGGCACGCAATGGATATCCGTTGAAGCCATTCGAAAATACTTCCTTCCAAGTCTATCCCTCTGCCCATGTAATTACCCCTCAATCTCTTTAGACAATGTTGAGGAGCTCGAACATGGTTTTAGATGCCAAACCTGCTGCTACCACGCATCTGGCAACAGCAGCCATTGGGGATG
The DNA here is from genome assembly GCA_003313425.1 of Pseudopyrenochaeta lycopersici. Classification (NCBI taxonomy): domain Eukaryota; kingdom Fungi; phylum Ascomycota; class Dothideomycetes; order Pleosporales; family Pseudopyrenochaetaceae; genus Pseudopyrenochaeta; species Pseudopyrenochaeta lycopersici. The sequence continues at coordinate 757,888 of NHZP01000012.1, read as the reverse complement.
CATTTGCATGCTCCAGTCCAGCCCTGGTCCTTTGTCAGCGCTGGCTCATCTCTAAAGGCTAGGGTTCTTCGGTGACCTACATCGCACTGACACTCGACGCAGTCAAGTTTTGAGACAGCGTTATTGGCATTGGTGTCCTCGGCGGAGGAATTGAGGGATGCCTAAGAATATTTTAGCAGATGAAGCAAGACAGAATGAAGTCAGGAGCTACAGAGGGGGGTGTGAGGAAATCGGAAGAAATTGTCGGCGCGAATTTATTGATGAGAACGTAGTAAGTTGAAAGTACGTACCGTACTGTCAACAGCGGTAACAACCGCAGCAAGAAGGCCGACGGCCAAAACGAAAATTCTCATATCGGCGATTTTCTCTCGGTGACGAATCGAAGTATGATTTGGACGAAGACTATCGGAGGAGGTGGAGGGTGAGGAGTTGCAAGAGAATCTGGAGTATCAACGTGACTTGACAGTTGTACTGAGGAGGAGGTAGAAGGAGGAGTAAAGTTTCAATTGGCGAAGATATTTTGTATACAGCGAGGTTCTACAATTCCTTGCGCAAACGCTAGGCGCTAATACGGCCCGCTCCGTTGCTGTAGAAGTTAAAGGGAGGGGACTGTTGCTTGGTTTCATGGAAAATGATAGGCACCACGCGCCTACGCGTTGACCGCTTCTTTGATGAGTGCGGAAAACACAGACAGTGAAAGATGCACGGTCAAGACTCGAGGTGAAAGTGGAAAATGGCCGCTGCATTGTGAGATACTATTGTGTGCTCCGAGGGTAGACGCTGAAAAAGCCGCAGTCGCACTAAGAATTTGGTCTTAGTGAATAGAGTCAATTCTCAATATTGGATACATGGCTAAGGAATGAACAGATGAGACAGAAGTTTTTGTTGTAAATATCGACGTCGATACTGACGTTTGTCTATGTTGATGACACTAGATTAGTGGCGCACAACTAAGACTCATTGCTCTTGCCTTGTTGACATAGAAACAGCAGGTGCGAACTACTCGCAGACGGCGCATTGAACCAAAACAGATAAGGATCTCTTGGAACAAAGTCGCGGCAGATTGAACCGATAATAAAACATTGCCGCCTCTAAAGAATGTGTACCAGCCTCTTCCGGAGATGATGGAGAATCTGTCAAACATTCGCACAGATCTTGGTAAAATTGTCATGTCGTACGATTGGCGTTCGGGAGATGCACGGGATCCCTGCTTCAACTCCTAGTGAACGTGCGAGACCAGCGAGACGCTTGGAAGTGCATGTATCAATGGGAGGTTACATTATGTGGACTGGAAGTGAGTGAAGGCATTGCAAACAAGTATAACGGTCCGAAAATGTGAAACAGGTAGGCCAATGGAGGCTTCGAGTGCAAGTGGAGAAGAAAGCCGTGGTGTCAGCCAGCTGCGCAGTGACGAAACAGGAGCAGGATTACGGAGCTAGGTACGATTGATCAAAGAGGAATCGAGCGAATACGTACGACTCTGCTAGGATACGGGACGGCGACTGCTCCAATGTCAGCGGCCTGTCCGCTACATCCGAGAGCTGTCAGTGTGCGGTGGGGCGCACAAGGAAGGGTACCCGCAGTAAAGCCCCAGCCACATGGGTTTCGATAGGTTGCGGGAGCGTGTACTATAGCGCGATAAGTCGTTCGCAGGGAAAGCGCGCTGATTTAGAAACCTGTGTCTTGCAGATGCAAGGTACAGTGGGCTTGGATCGCTCGGGGGGAGGCTTAAGCTGGCTGATCCGGCCCACATGGCGCGTTGATTGGCGGGGTGCCGCGAGGTTGGAGCAGCCCAGCCACAACAGATACGCAAGTAAACATGGACCAACACCACCAAGCTGCTCCCAACACCTGCAGAAGCTCCACGCCAAATCTCGGCCTCGATATTGTCGCTCTTTTGTCACCGCTGTCGCCGCTCTCGACGAGCATACTTTTGGCTGTTTTTTTTTTGTGTCTCACAATTGCAGCGCATGAACGGTATTGTATGCACGGCGTTGTTGTTGGACCAGGCTGTGTGCGCAGCTTCGACACCCCTCCCTCCGCCGGCCACCTGCTCGACGCCCCTCTAATCTTCGAGCCACCATCCTGGACCAAACTGGGGCAATTGACACACCATGGCGACCAAAGCAGTCAATCTGACGGCCTTTGGCGGGGCCCATACGGCGGGCATCTTCTCTGATATGACCGTGGACGGCCCTGTGATAGGGACACTGGTTGTCATCATGGACCGCGCGAGGAACCTGCCAAACAAGAGGACGATGGGAAAGCAAGACCCGTATTGTGCTGCCCGATTGGGCAAGGAAGCAAAGAAAACAAAGACAGACAAGCGTGGAGGACAAACACCGAGATGGTGAGTGCTATCTTCGACCCTGCCCGGTCAGGCACTGACGTAAACAACAGGGACCAGGAACTCCGCTTCACAGTCCACGACTCGCCCGACTACCACCGCCTCAAGGTCTCCGTTTTCAATGACGACAAGAAGACGGAGTTGATCGGTGAGACCTGGGTCAACCTCGAGGCTGTCATCACTCCGGGTGGAGGACAGAGCGATGACTGGCACGGCCTGAATTGCAAGGGCAAATATGCCGGAGAGATCCGCTTAGAGTTCACCTACTACGACACACGCCCCAAGGCAGAGAAGCCGGTGCCTGAGAAGAGGCGGGAATCTACACAAGGCGGCGCGCAGGCCCCGGCCGTTGGCGGACCGCGAGAGAACACCCCAATTAAGCGACGACCGCTACCCAGCGACCCCACAGGCGCATCGCCCTCGCCAATCAACACTCCAGAGCAGCGCGGGCTGCGAGGTCTTAGGGCTGGGCCGCGAGAACTAGGCTCTCCACGACACCAACAACCAGTGGAACAGACTCCACCAGCCAAACCTCAGTCCGAAACCCCTCTGCGCAGGCCTGTACCGGACGCTACCCAACCCAATGGCACGCCAGCGTCAACCCAGAATACTCCTCAGCGCCAGCAGGTGCCCCAGGGTCCTTACAGCACTCCACCAAACCCTCGTTCTTCGAATACCAGAATCGAATTGCCCAGAGAGGAGACATTTGACATGTCATACACAGCACCCAAGCCATATGAGATACAGGCCTCTGATCAGCTGACCCAACATGTGAGGGATTCCACCCAGAGAACCATGTCTCAAGACGACTTCAGATCTTCTCGGGGACATCAACAACACCCTGCTGAGCCTATCCATTCTCACTCAGCCCCAATAGTGCCGACGCAGCACAGCTACGAACAGGAGGCCCAGCTTAGCTATGACCATGAAACCAGCGACTACTCGAGTGCACGGTCTCCTTCCTACTCCCACAATCCGTACCAGGATCCGGCATACCAGGTCGCTCCCTTGCGAACAAGCCGTAGTCGCGACTACAGCCAAGAGCAAGCCTCGCCCTCTGAGCCGTACTATCAAACCCGCTACATTGAGGCACCCCCACCACACGAGCTGGGCTCTTCTCGAAGGCGGAGTGCGATGCAGCCCATGGTGGAAGATGAGGATGACCTCCCACCACCACCGCCAGTGCATAAGCGCAACGCAAGCACACTACCGCATCCTCATCAACAAAGCCCACTTGACTACGTGGACGAGGCTCCTGCACCACTCAACTTTGCTCGCTATCGCGAAGAGCCAAGCCAGATTGGATGGGATGCGCCACCCCAGCATTACGCATCCAACGACTATGGCCGTCAGCAACCCTCAGAACGGCGGATGACCCATCCTCGTGTAACAGAACATGCATCTGGTAGGCCAGAGTCGCGCGATGCCATGGCTCCTTCTCCTCTGAGACAGGAGACGTCGGCCTTGCCATCCAGCCTTATTCCTGGACCAAACCCATCTCGACAAGAAAGAGAAGCACCACCAGCCTACGAGACCCCACCTCGACTGAGACACTATTCCGAGCCGGCAGAGTATCGAGCAATCACTCAGTACGAAGATCCGTCCAACTCTCAACAGTTGGTGCATCATTCGTCATTCCCCATGAATGGCTACGATTATCCCCACGACCCCCCAGAGCAACCCCGACGCACCTCACCCGTGTATGATCCTGTACCTCTTGTCAAGCCCCGAGCCACAAGTCCTGGTGTTTGTCCACGACACTCACCCAATCCGCCAACTGAGCGAACGTCTAGAGGACCTACGCGTAGCATGCCAACGCGCAAGTCAGTTTCTCCTCGCCCGCCTCCTATGACTGATCATTCTGGCGAGCGAAGGCTGTCTGGCGTGGCGTTCAACCCCGACAGCTTTGATGTCTACAATCCCCGGGTATCCAAGTCGCCGGTGCCAGGCCCAGAAACATCAGACGACGAGCGCCCCGGTAGCCGCATGGAATACAATGACAAGGGACAAATTGTCACGTTCAGTGGACGTGTCGTTGATGCCTCTGATCATCTCCCAATTGACAATTGGGCTCCAGAGCCTGTGCCAAAAGGAACTATTAAAGAAAAGCCACTTCGCTCAAGGGCGCAATTGAATGGTAGCAGAGATATTGAAGCTGCGAGGCAGAGAGAAGAAAAGTATCAACGAGAACGTGCGGAGAGGGACCGTATCCGCCACGCTGCAAGCGCCACATTCGAGACGCCAAGTAACGCGCTCGTTACTGCCAGACACGATTTTAGTAACCAAAGCCCCGGTGTGCATTCAAACGCTCTCGTACTTGTCGACCATGACGCTACACTGTATGGCTCAGTAGGCCGTAACAGACTACAAAAGCGCACCCAGCAACAGCGCCCTGTGTCCTCCTACGATTTCGGCTCACACAATGCTCCCAGCGCATCTACCCCAGATGCACGCGTCCTTCGAGAACGTCATAACCCGAACAGCTATGGAAGTAGCCCGGGTTACGACCGTGGCGGAGGGGCGGGCAACTTTGGTGCTGGGAGAGCGCCGCCGATCCCGGCCAAGATACCTCTTGAAAGTGGAAGGGAAGAGGATATGGCACTTAGCCTTGAGTTGCAGAGCATTGATATCGGACCCGGAAGCGGGGGAAGGAGGCCACGAGCACAAGCTAGACGACAGTATGGTTTTTAATCGATTGACGAGGATGAAATTCCGCATTTCGGCAGGCAATTCTCTTTCGGCGTTGTACGATATATTTTCTCACAGAAAGACCGAGGCGGCCTTTCAACCGGTTTTCTACCTTTTCGCTGCTCGATGTCTGCATACCCTCCTCAAATACAATGAGCTGGGCCCTGGCATGTCTGAGTTTTTTGGTTTTTTTCTCCTTTCTTTCCACACACACAGCATCTTGCATGGAGGTTACACACTTTGTGTTGCATAGATACTTTTTTTTTCTGCTTCTAAACTTCACATTGCGCCCTCGTGCGCTCATTTATATCTCGACTTCGAGATAACATGATATAGATTTTCTGGGGACGATCTAAAATTACCGATACCAATATTCACACACCCTTTTAAAAGTGTCTGCACATGGAATGAATAAGTGAACAAGTGAATCAGTCACTATCCGCAGGTTGGCAATTCACAATAGTTTTACTAGAGAAGGACTGGCATCATAGCTTTGGCATATGATGCCATGACTCTTTGAGATATCGCTGCCCAGGATGTGATTTACCTCCAGCGCTGGTGGCACTCCCCTCTAAACCGTCTTTCACGGGACTTGTGCAAATCTTGGGCCTTCCTCGCACTCTTCGTGTTTAGCTTGTACAGTCATACTTCTTGCACAATTCCTCAAGAAAACGTACAGGCAAGAAGCGCTGTCGAGCAAGCTGCGCAGCGTGTTGGAAGACGGAACTGACGAAGTGGTCGTGCTTGGACTGATGGACAAGATAATTGCATTCCAGGGGGAACTTAAAGCTAGTTAGTTCATTGAGACTACTAGATCTTGAGTGAATCCTGATCGAGCTTACGGGACAGCCGGATTCAGGGGGTAGAAATATAGCAGTTGCCTGGTCGGGAACTAGGTCGAAATACGCGATCGTATTCGTACTGACATATTCCTCACCTCCATGAACGATAGCAGGTCTTGCACACCGATAATAAAAAGTTCAAGAAAATTTGTTAATCGAAAAGTATGGAGACGAAGACTGAATTTGGCAAACACGAGATGATTGCATTGTGCCCACTAAATTTTCTTATGCATCTTTGTATTGAAGGACGCAATAATTTACTGACAGGCGGACTACTCGTCTCTCTTCTTAACCTTCGGTACCAGAATCCATGATATTCCCATGGCGACAATGAGACCCACAAGAATTGGCTGCAGGACTTTGACGCCGGCTCGACTCGCAATAATACCAGTCACCGCAGGGAAGAATGAGCCACCCGCCTGCGCAAGCACGAATACAAAGCCCAATGCTGTGGGCTGTATGTCCTTTGCGAACAGCTTCGATCCAATTGACATGCCCGTAGCGAACATAGGACCGAAAAAGAAACCCAATAGACAGAGGGAGACTGCACTACTGATAAGATTCGGTACCAGCCAGAACACAAGCTGAAGTACAAGTATCAGGACGCAATACGCCATTGTCATCCTGCGCTCTCCAAATCGATACGTAGGTTCTGCCAGCAAAACTCTACCTAAAAATATACCACCAGCAAGGGCGGCAGGAACGTAGCCCACGTCCGGTAATTGGCCGTTTCGAGCTTGGATAAGGAACTCAACGACCCAACCGGAAGCGGTTATACCGGTACCAAGCATGAAGAAGTAGAATAAGGAAAGAAGATAGACGGGAGGCGACTTGAGGGTTGCTATGATGTCGTATTTTGCGCGTTTGCTGCGACTAGTGGGTTCTGACGATGCCTGCGTGTCTTCGGCGTTTGGCGATTTCGCATGTATCTGCAATGTGTCGCGGAACATGATAGCCACGGCAACAGCATTGATCACGCCAATTCCGACGAGATAGATGTAGAATAGCGCCCATCGGTTTCCAGCGCGTGACGCAATAGCAGTAGCTACGAAGGGTGAGACCAGGGTTCCCAGGGCGTACATGGCGTGAATGAATCCCAGCAGCCGGTGTGCGCTGTGCTGGGATGCGACAAACGTGTTAGCGTGGGACTCATTGTAGGCCATGCCCATCGCCTGGAGGAAGAATGTAACAACATATAGAGCGAAGGGAGGCGTCCAGCAGCGAAGCGCGTGTGCAACGATTTGAACGATGGCCCCCATTGTTAAGATGGCCCCAAGTCCAAGATATCGAATGAGATGGCTGTTAGTCGCTGCTGCGAATAGCCAACCAATAAATGATGCCCCATATCTGCATATGGTCAGCGCTTTGAATACGACTGACTATACCCAGGCCTTTCTGAAGTTTGGAAAACGCAATGAGATGAACTGCAGCTTTTATCCTGGAACTTACATGAGAGCCACATATTCAGTACCTACATTGTAGGTCCGCAATATATATGGCGTCAAGGCTCCTAAACTGCCATCATTGTTTCCAGCAAAGAAAAATGAAATACTCGCTGCTACGACCCTCAGCAAGTTCCACTTGGTCAATCTGGTGTTGTCGTCGGAAGTTCTTTCTTCGCTTTCACGTGCGGCTCGTTCGTGATCATGCTGTATGGATCGGAGTTCAATATGCTCCGGCGATACAGAAGGCTCCACAGGGGTTGCCAAGATTGTTTTCGTTGCCATTGGAAGTCGGGAAGAGCGTCAAGAATTAAGTATTTTTGTGAGTTGGGGGCTTTATCGAAGATATGGTAGACAAGGCTCGCAAACTATGCTATATATGGAAATAACTCGCAGAATCTCGCGAATTGTTTTCCCTATCTAAATAACCTTGCTAACAATAGTAGAACGGACCGCATAACCGGTAATGGTTCGACGGGATCTCCACTCTTGATGCCCACAGAAGTGGGCAAGTTTTGACGACGTCAATGACCGGGGCTCTGGTTGGTTGGCTAAGCGTGCACTCTCCGCATCTGTGATTGGTCAGAATTATTGCTGCACCTCTTGACTCCGCCACCACGCTCGGAGGATCCGGCACCAATAGCTTGTCGCTCGCGGTCTGACAATAGAGGCGGAGCATAATTCGGGAATAATGGCCTCAGTCATCCTCCCTTTGCTCACTTCTCTTGAAAACACCTCACTCATAACTCTTTCATTCTATAGTCTTGCCCTTCACGCTGTCTTTTGAGACAGCAACATCGAGTGTGACATCATGATCTTCGGTGGCCTAGAGATCGTCGCAGGTGGTTACCTCATCCACCGACACTACAGGAAGAAGAACGAGAAAGAAAGGCTGGAAGATGAAGCCCAAAAGAGGCGACATAACACTTTCCCTGGTGCGAACCCTCCGAAGCCAAATGGCTGGAACACACAGGCGCAACATCGACCTCAGCACCATCCCCAGCAGCAGCCCATGACACCGCAGCAGAAGTATGCGTGCTATGCTCCAGCAGTTTCTCCTCAACCGCAATACCAGTACCAGGCTCAGTTTCCAGTACAGTCTCAGCCTCGGCCAGACCCACCTATGCACACACAGAGCTTCAAAATCCCCCGACGCCCCGTGCCGCAGCGGAAACCCGAGATAATCATACAGCCTTCGCTCCAGCGGACCGACTCATTCGCGACCATATCACGTATGCCCATCGCGAACGGCTCGCGTCCACAAGACGTGCCTGAAGAACACAGCCCTGTCATGCCACCAAGGCGACATGCCACAGGAGGCTTAGCGCCTGCACCACAACATAATATTTATGGGAACGCTGGGTTCTCGGTCTCGTCGCCTGCGTTCGGCGCTACGCCAACGTCGCCGCCATTGACATACACTATGGCTACAGGGCTGGAAGGAAGACAGACAATTGATGACAACTGGGAGACGTACGGACATGGGGATGGAAGGTCGCACTACGCACCGACGGTGTCGACGCAGTTGGGTGAGCAGGAACCCCCGCCACCTTACACGCCGTGATGCACCAGCTAGGTGTCACCATAACGTTTAACCGACTCATGGTCTGGCATCCTGGGTCATCATATTTTTCTTCTCACTTGGCTGGCTGGGTATAATTCCAACTGTATGACTTTAATGATATGGCTGTATGCATGTGAAGGTCGAATGATAGGAGAATATCGATTTGGGGTGGGGGCGGGGGGTTCTTTCTGGGTGTCCATATTTCGGTGCTTCTTATTCTTTGTAACGGAGGGAGTGGTTCTATATCTCAATCATGACACGAAGTATATCTTTCAATAATCACCTGGATCGCACCCTCCATCAATACGTGATACCTAAGTTCATATTTAGGGGACCGCTTCGCACATACGAGTGGCTTTCCCTTCGTGCGTACCTCAAACCCTGCAGCTTGTTCCTCCCACGTCGTGATGAAGAGTTCAACAAAAAAGTGCCTTATATGACGGTCCTAGCCTTGTCGGCTTACCCAGCTCAATCATGCCTTGAATACTTTATCCAGATGAGCGTATGATGCATCGAGTATGTGACACAATCCTACATGATCTTCAGAGCGTGGCCGAGTCCAACAACTAATGGCGGAGGGGTGGGTATAGTTATGCCGAACCGGAATCTTGGGCTATCAATTCCAACCACATCTCTTGTTGGAACAAACAAATATGTAAGCCCGTCACTAGATGTAATTAGGTATTCTTTTATTCCTATTGTACTAATCTACAGCTTCCAACCAGCGCCATCTATGCATATCTTTACGCTGGATCCTCCAGAGCATCTACGAAGCTCTCATCATCATCCGTACCTAGTGTGTCATATTCACCATCTGAGTCATCGATAGGCCCAACTGCGGGAATGAATTCATCATCGTCGTTGTCCAGGTTTTCCTCTTGATCTTCGTCGGGTTGACTCGACGTTAGACGAGCAACTTGGAGCCGATTCTCTGGGTTGGCGTCGTGTGCGAGGGCACGGAAAAACGGATGGTTTTCTGTAAGGGGCTTTCCTGTTGTTACAAATCCCATTGGCGTGTGTTCAAAATCTTGGCCTTTACGACGGAGGGTCAGCCATTCATGCACTAGAGATAGATTTAGCCAACTTCTCTCCTGTGCACTTATTGGTACTTACGAAAAGTGAGAGGCTTCTTTGCGAATGCCTTCTTTTCCGGGTCTAGGGCTAGATCGCAACTCAAGCCGAGGTATCCGAGCAATTCATAGTATTCATCCCACTCCAGATGCAGACGACCCGAGAAAATTCCCAACTCGACTCTCAGCCAAGCTGGAGCTTTGAAGTGAGTTGGAAGAGCAGGAATTGTGTGATAGTCCAGGCCGTTGAAGTGAAGCATTCGACGTGTGACTGGAGCGGCGTATACGATCAAATATATTTTGCCATCTCGTGTGTCTTCTCGGCGTAGGATCGGAATGAGTGCATTTGCTTCTTCTGGGCTGACCACAAGTGCTTTTTGGTTCGAATGGCTCCACATGACCCAGTGGCAGGAACGAGTGTAGTTATCATGTGGTTGGTAGACCTCAACGGTTCTGTTGAACTGAGTGGACACCCAAAGATTGGAATTCATGGTCGGTGAGATCGAGTATTTCAAGCCTAGCGTAGTACGCCCTAAGACTGAAAACATAGGTTGAAAGGCGTTGCTACCGGCGGTTAGAATTCCCGTCCTCGCGAAATGCTCAATATCCTTGTCTAGCTTAGGAATTGCAAGTGCATTTAGTTTGGGTTGTCGTTGTATCTCACGAACATCTTCGACTTCTGTCTCCACCTCGATCTCCGCCTCTCTCTCTTGCTCAATCTCAACCTCTTCGAGTGCGGAGGCATGTACAGCTGTGCCGCGATCCTTGAAATTCTTCTTGCGGCGTTGCAGCTCTCCAGCAAATTGTTGTAGCGAAGGGGCCCACAAGCTTTCAGCCACCGCGCAACGTTGCTTCTTTGGCTCATACAATTGCTTGAGGGATATCGACTCAGTGATGCGTACAGTGGCCAGAAATGGAACCCGCGATTTTTCAGTCTGGAGGAAGTCAGGGTAATCGATTCGAGCTTGTTCTTGTTGCATATACTGCAATGTTTGCGCGAAGTACGATGGGTCTTGCTGTTCAATGGCATCACAGGTCTGGCCAATTACCCAGTAGATAACGTCCTCGGATCTTGGAAGATGGGAGTCGTCCTTTTGGAGTCGATCTAGTATACCCTGGTGTACTTCGGGAGGTGAATAGAAAGTAACCGATTGAGTTTGACCTAGGAGCCTTAAACGCATCGCTGCTTGCACCAGTGCGTCTTTTGTCATATGTTGACCCAATGTCAATGCAGCTCTGGCGTTGTAAGGAAGCTTCAGATCTGTACCCCGGCAGTGGCTTTCATCTAGGTATACAACACATCGGTCTAGATGGTCTGCAAATGGTGACGCTAGTAAGGGTATGCTGTTTCCAGTGCGATACAGCGCCCATGCACGATGATCATCTGCGAAATAAATGGCGGCGGCGGCATCTGTGTCCTTGTCTAGCCACGCTTTTGCAAAGTCCTTGTTCGAGTGTTCGAGGATTTGCGCTCCAGCATCTATAAGGATTCTCGTTTTGACATCTGATTGTGCATATCTGGAGGGATTCGCGAGACGCTCGATGAGATCAACCTCCGACCAGCGGACTCCGTTCGCATGAGACATGCGGATATACACTTGATTTCGAGGCGCTAGGAGGTAGAAAAGGACTTCCGCATTGGTGTGCGCGAGATGTGGGAGGTCCCCTTGCTTGACCAACATCGGCAACTGATGTCGAGAATCGTTTGTGCCGGAGAATCCTGTGACTCGACAACCATTCGTGCGAATCGAATGAGACGGAAAAAGATTCCAGCCTGATGCCTGAAGCTTGAGCTTGAATGTTTTCGCATACTTGGGGAACACCAAATTATTAAGGTAGAAGTCGACCAAACACGCGTTCAATCGAACGAACTGGTACAGTTCTTGAAGCTGTCCGTTATCCTCAACATTGATGGCGGCATAATCATCAAGCTCTCTTGGTACGTCGATGCCCCTGGGGAGCCACTTTTCGTATTCGATGCTCGGTTCATCTGATTTGACCAGATGCGCGAACGCTTGCTTGAACTGAGACATGTTGAGGCCTTTGTAATAAAATGACAGACAGGTCAGAATGATAGCGACATCTGGGTGACCCCATTCAGATGCCGGGGAAGGCACACCCTTCGCCAGGTATGGCACAGCTATAGGAGCCCTTGTTGGATGAAGCCCGTATTGCACATTCCATCGCTTCTTGAGTGTGGCTATCAGGATGCGATGAACGAAGAGACCGCGAAGGAGGTTGAGCGTCTTCATCAGCTGTGGTTTGCCGCGGAAGTATTTAATGACCCGAGATGCCACCTGGTTGTGTACCGTGGGCCTCGATATGTACGCATTCACATCGTTCATGATAGTGACAGGATATTCGGCACACGGTAGAATCGATGGAGTCTGTCCCTTGCTGATGATACTCACCAACAATTCAATCAGATAGTCCTCCGCATCTTTGCGCAGGAAGTAGATCAAAGGAAATCCATCAATGCCACGTCTTACGATCTCGATGCTATGAGGGTAACGAGATTGCACAGTGGAAGAAAAATCTTTGACAAGGTGAAGTAAGGTTTGAGCCACTTGCCAGCGCATTGGGTGACCATCGACAGTAATCTGCGAGCCAGAAGGGTAGATCAGCTGCGTTCTAATTGCCAGGGACACATCGCATTCGTCCAATACGTCTCGAGCATGTCTGTCTAGCCACTCTTGAATTCTTATCATAGTGGAAGCTTCCTGGATTTGATCGTCGCAGAGGCGTTGTAAACCACTAAGTTTGAATGACAATATATGCTCAGGAAGTGCAAGGATCACGCCGTTGCTTTCTTTCACTTTCATGTGCAGTCTTCCATAGAGATGCATTCGGGATTGATCAACAGGCGTCTTCCGTGAAAATGGAAGATGAACAATCGCGCGGTTCACTAGATTCCCGAGCTTGCCCTGCATCACCTGCGCAGACTGCAGCAAGAGAGGTCTAGGAACCACGATGCGAGCAAGATCGACTTGGTTCGCGAGAATTGCGGCGACCATGGCTGCAACAAGTTAGCCTTTGATATACATCCAAAAAGTTGAATTACTCACGCAGAATGCATGATGTTTTCCCTTTGCCCATGAGAAGTTGTAACACAGAGTTCTCGCCAGACTGTGGAGCTATACTCGCTAGTGCCACTTGAACTTGTTCCTCTCGTATGAGGATGTCGCCGTCGATCTCAAGTAACAGCCAGTCAGGATAGATAAGTGGACTCCAGTTGGTGTGGCCTTGATTTGCCCACTCATCTCGCTCCTGTTGCTCCTTATGCCGCTTCTGGGCGTCTTGGATCCGAAGGAGGTGCTGCCACTTGCTAATAGCCAGACCAAATGTCACCAGGGCTTCTTTCATGCCCGGACCAAATACAGCTCCTGAAGTACTACGCAACTCTGATAGAAGGTCTACAGTTGTCATTCTCGGCCACATGTCAACCAGCCTGAGCCACTTGGCTTGCGGTTCTTGGGCTTGATGGGTACATCGGATGTGTTCGACAACATTGTTAGCGTAATCTTTCGCGGGTCGAATCTCGTCCGTTGTCACTCTCGGATAAGAGGAACGAGCCGCCGCTTGTTCCTCGCCGATATGCCTCTGAAGAGCGTCAATGCTGAAATTTAATTCTTGTGCATATCGCTTCTGAACGAAGGAGGACGCATCCTGAACTTTAGTCACGATGTTTTTCAGTTTTCTGAGGCCGAACTCTTGCAGAGATTGTGGCTTGGATATACATGTAGACCGGCCGAAAGGCCTTTTGCTGAAACGGCTGCCGAGGAAATCGATATGCTTAGTTGATTGTTGAGAGACATTAATTGGCCTTTCTAGAAGGACAGAAGAGCCAGATTCTTCAGCGATACGGAGGGGTAATTCGAGTTTCGGGTCTTGCTGAGGGCCAATGCTATTCTGAAGTAATTTTGGAAGCGTGGGATCATCTCTATGCTTCAGCCTTGTCGGATACTGTTCACTATGACAAATGGCAACAAAAGAATCTGTCACTGAAGAGGCTTCCTCGTTTGCAATGAATCGGTTCAAGACGTCTTGTACTTGGTCAAGATGCAGCGCAAACTCGTGGTTTTGACATAGACGGATCCACTCAGGGCTGACATCCGCTATTGCTTTATCAGTGTTCAAGTGCATCGGGTCAATGAAAGAGAACCTTTCGCAACGAATCTCGGGATCTGGCCATTGCTCTTGGATCGAGCAAGCTAATATTTCGCAGCTCTTTTTGACGTGTTCCTCATGTTGGTTCTCAGCGACAATTAATTGCGACCGCTTCTTAAATCCTGTTCCCGAGAAGGGCATTTTGGCTTTTTCCATGAATGAAATCAAGTAAGAAGATGGCGGTGCTCCGTCGGCTCGAAAGTGAAAGTAAGCAGGATACTGCGGAGCCTTGAGCGTCTTAAGTTCAGGAATCATGACGAAAGAGATGAGTACGTGAATTAAACCGATATTGACTTCACTCGAGAATGCGATAGGTCCGAAGAGAAACATCAGATTGTATCGATCCCGGACACTGCAGTTGAGAGCCTTTTTCACAAGAGCACCCCATTCGGCCCGAAGGTCAACAGTCAGTAGGTCGGTAAGTAGACATTTCTGAAAATATTTATCATAACCACCTATAACTGGTGCGTCTTGAAGCAGCGAAGTCAGTGTCGGTCCATCTGAAAGAGGACTCTGCCATTTGCGGAGCAGCTGAGTCATTTGGAGAACATTGCTTCGATCAGTGGACCTTAAACGCTTATCCCGCGCAAGGTATACTTTATCCACTTTATGCTTGTGTATGTGAGTCCGCGACAATGCGCGAGCTTCCAGATGCAAGTCTGTGGCAGCCCTCTCACTAATCGATTGAATGGGCCGATCCAGGAAGAATTTCGTTAGGTCGGAAGATCTTTGAAGTATATTCGCAACCAATGCACGATACCGTTCATCCTGCATCGAGATTGGAAGATCTGACTGCCAAGTGACAGTCTCCATACATTTCATCTCTTCAGGGTAGTAGCCTCGTACTGGTGACAGATCCGCTATACGGAGCAACGTTCGGATATCTCCATCAATTAAAGGGCTCCATGGGAGATATGACCCTGTCTGGAGGAGGTAGACCGCTTCTTCTACGCCAGTACGCCGCGTAAGGGGATCGTACATGACATGTGAGGTATATGCATGCAGAAGTGCTCTTATGTAGAGTAGTTTCGGCTCTGGAGCACAATCTATGCGCCCAAGGACCTCATTGATGCTAAACTTGAGATAGGTGTTGCTGCCGGTTGCTATCTTTAGCGACACGTGAGGCCCATCTCTAGCGTATTGAATCTCGCCAGAAGGGACAAGGACGCTCTTTTGGCGACGATTTCCGGTCGATTGGATTAGAATTTTACTCTTCAGTCCATACCAAGTCCCGACATCTTGATTTGGCGTGATGACAGCACCAAGTCGTTGAGAGTGTAACACACCGTCATCATTGATATAAAAGCTCAATTCCAAATTCTTCAGCTCGGCTGAGACCTTGCCATCTTGTGACGCAAAGACCATAATCTGGGATGGGCACTCGAAGTGGTTGAAAACTTTGATAATGTCGCGAGACATGCTACTAGCGGGGTCCAGCAATCTTGTCTCACCTGGCGTCCCGGCTCGCCGCACTGCCCGGTACGTGCCTGTCCTGATACCTGATATCCACCAGTTTCCTGGTTTTGATATCCACATATCTTGTCGGCGAATCTCCAAGTGCCCAGAATATATGTTTAGCCAGTGAAAGCAGCCCTCAATCAATGGAGCTGGGAGGTCCGGTGACACCTTTGTGCCGAACACTCCACGTGGAATATATTCCAGTACTTTACCCTCATGCGCTGCTCGAAGGATCAGTTCATGCCTGTTTCGAAAGCCTAAATGTATCCGATGGCCGGATTTGAAAGTATCTGACATCATGAAAGTCATCCCACGGAGTGGTGATGGGAGGACAATTGGATTTTTGCTTCCAAACATTTGACGATAGAGCGGATTGTTGCGATATATCAATGGAAGTGCACTCATCTCTTGCCCATCAATAAGTAGTGTTCCATATATGTAATTGTAGTGTACCGAATGCAGATGCTCTTGGTCGTCGGATTGTAGCGTAAGCAATATCCACCAGGTATCCGGTACCTCCCCTAACTCTGAAAATGCTGCGGAGTGCTTCGGGATCTGCCAAAGAATATTCACGGTAGCGCTGAATGTAAGTGCATTCAAAATAATCGTGTGCTTTATAAACAACCTATTTTCGTATGAGAACGAAACATCTCGCATGATAGCGGTCCGAAGGTTGTACGGCATAGACTCAAAGTTTCCGTTCAGGCTGTATTGAAGCATAATTGAAGCATGGATGAACTGGCGAAGGGGTTCAGACTCAAGTAGAATTTGACAATCGAAGTGCACAGTACGCTTGCATAGAAGGGAAGCCCATATTGCGAATTGCGTGGCTTTCGTGTCTTCGGTGATGATTGTCCGCAAATCTGTGCACCAGGTGTGAGTAGTGAGACGCGCGCTACGGAGGCAAACAGTTGCTGCATCGCGAACAGCAGTACTTGGCGAAAGCGATACCAGCTTGAGCAGAATTGTGATTAGAATATCCATCTGTACAGGTTCGCGCCAGTTCCGGTGTATAGACTCAAGTCGCTGTCGTACCTGTCCCAGAAGCTTGTCACAGAAATTATGGTCGAGAAAAGCCGAATGGACATCCCGGCGGGGATCTTCGCTTGTTACAGCCGGCCCAGCCTGCAATATCAGACGCTGCACAAGAACCCAGGTTGAGTCCGCAGAGAAGTTAAGATTGGTAGAGCCCAGCTCGCGGAGAAGATCAAACCATCTTGAATGGGTCCCGACCAAAAGGCCTTGCCACGCCAGAAATTCGTGGACACTGATGTCAGCTGGGCAACTGGCTTGACTGGCTTGAACTTCGTTCGATGATGGCCAACTGGCAAAGGATGGTCCAATACATTGGTATGGGGAGTCCTCGGGCAGAATCACTGGGAAATGGTGCTGCAAGGATGCTTTTCCGTGGTTGTTCGTCCAGGTCTGGCCAATGATATCGTAATATCTCGGTTTCAGACCACAGCTACGACACACTTCCTCAAGCCCAACCGGAAAGCCCCAATTCGAATAGTGGCACTCCAGATGGGCTTTCCTGTCCGAACCAAGGGAGACCTGGCCATTGGTCTCGTTAGAATAAGAGCGTAGCTGCGAATATTCCCGAATCAGTGATATCCGCTCTAGTTTCTCGAGTGGAGGGCGGCAAAGAGTGGAAATAATGAACCAAGTCGCATCTCGGTATGCGGCATAAGCTGCTGGGCAGCGCAATTCGAACAGTGTTGCCTTTACGGCAGGTTCAAAGCTCGGTAATGGATACTCGAAGATTCTGATCCTGATTTTCTTTGCTTCATCGTGTAAATCGTGCCACTCACATGGCTGCCTATGTCGGTGCTGAGCTGTACCGTCCCACATAGGAACAGCATCCCATTTGCACTCTTTCTCGTTACGCTTGTCCACGATTTCCCTGTGCCGGTTGCTTTTTTCATCCCATTCAACTTCTTTGGCCGAACATGCAAGAGAAGCGTGCTCCTCAATCCTGTCTCGCATTTCAAGCAACTCCTTTGAAAGGTCGGAATCGTCGTAAAATCGTGCAGCGAAACAGTCATCTGAAGGATCCTCGAAGATAGTCAAACACCGAATTCCGCCTTCTAGATAACATCGCCCCCTTAAATAGACCTGCACTTGCTTGACACGCTCCAGTTCATCCAGTGTAAGTAGCTGAATGGGATCCAAAATGTCTGGTTCAAACCCAGGATGATACTCTTTGAGTAGTGGATAGCATTCTACTGCCGCTTTATCCATGAAAACCCATAATTCCATTAAATTTAGAAACATCCGACTTGATTGATCAGGATATCCATCGATCATAGCGTCAATCTTGTGCACGAATTGTCGGATGACCTTGCTGAGGTGAATACAAAGGCGGCTTGCTGGCTCTTCCAAACTTTTTGCGGGGATGATGACATCTTCTTGATATTGAGACACGGAGATGTGATGGCCGGCTGCCTCAATATAAGGTTTGACGGACGCAACGGACTGTTCGTATTGTCTGAGAAGGTCAGATGGCACAGATTGTTGGATTGGTGGACGATGGCTCTGACGAGTGAGGATCTCTGTGAGTATGTTGCCGCTGCTTCTCAGTCGCAAACCAAATTCATGTTCGTGCGCGCGCTGACGTAGTAGCGGCACTTGACGTTCACTTCTTTGTTTGTGATTTCTCCATACTGACTTGAGGTAACCTCCTGTGGTTGCCAACGTAGCCTGAAAGCTCGGTTCGAGAGCCCGAAACATACAGGCGTAGACCTTCACCGCAGAACGAGGAGCATTTGCCATGTCTGACTCTAGTTTGGCAAGCCTGCGTCCAAGTTTCTGGCGGAGAAAGAACGCTGCGTCAAACGGCAATCGTTTGAGTACTTCCTCTAAAAAATGCGACATCATCAGGCACATGATGAATTTGTAGTAAAGTCTCCCAATCTCAGCTCCGAGTTGCCTGTACAAGCAGCGCTGCATTGCTACACGAGCCATGAGATAGAATGGTGATCTTCTCCATGGCTTGTGTGCTTTGTCGAAGGAAACGGTATCGCGCACGCGCTTTCGCAAGAGTGGCGTGGATATGACAGTGCCGTTTGCCTCTAGCATCGTCATCAGTAGACCTGAGACTATATCTGGCTGGCTAGTATCACGAATTTCTGGAAGCGTTGCGGCTGCCTTCATGGTAGTGGCGGCGAACTTCATGATGACCTCACTGCTCGCTTGCTCCATGAACGCGGCGAGACTCTCTTGGAAAGGCTCTTCAGAGTATGTTTCCATAGGCACGGCCACGGCGCAACCAGGAAAGTCCCACAGCAAGGCATTTTTGGATGCTAATACTTGATCGCATGATGCTGAGGTTTCGAACGCTTCAAAGACGACTTGGCGTTCGCCAGATTCACTTTCACAGTCAGTAAAGATGAGGAATAGCTACTATGAGTAACGTACATATTGGTGCTGTACACCAGCAGAGCGCAATTTTGGGCGGTTGCGTGTAGAACGAGCATCTTGGAAGGACTAAGATTACGGAGCTCTCTCAACAGTGCGGATTTGGGGATCGTTCCTTCAACGTTGAGTGAGTTACAAGCTATAAGCGTGTCCTGCAACCCACGTATGTGATGTCGGTGTTCCAGCAATGCATGAGGGTAAAGGTGTGAGGTTGCGTTGACCAAACGCTTCAACAAATCATCCTCGATGGAATGAAGGTTTTTATCCTCATGGCCTGGGACATTGCGAGGCAATGCAACGTGAAAATACAATTGCTCTCGTCTCCGAATGTTAAGAGCCATGGCCACCTAGAGCGACTACTACAACGTAGCAGGAACCAAGTGGTTTTGTATCTGTAGATTGAGCAGTTTGCAGAGTATGAGAAGTATTGTAAGGGTGGGGTGAGGCGAAAGACAGCCGTGTTGTTGTGGAAGGCGCTCATCAAATGGAAGGCGTGGTCAGTGCTAAAGTGAACCAGTGCCAACCATGTCAAGATGACGCGACGGTAGCGTACAAGCCTACACCATGTTCACGGTGAAGGGTGAATACAGCGCCATGCCGATCTCCACGGTCTATGCGTTGGTGATTTGTCCTTTGTTGGGCGCTAGACGCACCATCCCGAAGCGGTCCCGACATCCAATTGTCCATAAGCCAACTGGGACGCATTCTTTAAGGTGGCTGCATGCAGAGTCTATGCGCTGGGTAGAAAGAGGCGTGGGGGCTGGATACAATCTGTTAATTGGCTTGTGTGACTACCGTGTTTTAAAGTACCCCGCTACGAACAGAAAAGGGATTGAAAATGATACGCTTAAGGCTACCTTAAGGCAAGTGAGACCTGGACAAGTGAGAGACTATACTTGTCACAGACAGGAAGTAAAAGAATCGCTATTGTGCTAAAGCTAGCAACAGAGAGAAAGACTAAGCGTACGCTCCTTGGAATGACGGCCGATGTACCTACAGAGGCAGCAGATAGCAGCTGTTGTTCCATGGCTTTCGAGGACTGAGACACTAGCACCACCTCCCAGTTGTCACCAGCGCTGAGCCTGGAAAACACACTGCGAGGATAGCTTCCCATACTGGCGACTAGCATGCGAGCAGGCGCCGAATGTGTCAGGCTGAAGAGCTACTCGCAAGTTGCCAACGAGTCGGGCAACAGCTGTTCCACAACTCGATGGCACAGGCATGCAGCTGCCCGCCGGCGTGGCATTAGTTCTATGGCGCCAATGGAAGTCTATACCGATCAGTACATGAGTTCACCGGTCAAGCCAGTCGTTTGGTATCAATGTCCAGGTACAAAGTCCCTATGTGAAGCGGGCGTGGTAAGGCGATTTAGATTTATGAAGACGAGACGTGTGATGTTCGCGACTGTTTACCCCGACTTCGGCTCTAATTAGCTTTTGAATTTGTGATCCTCACCACCTCATTCGCTCTCGGCAGCAAATAACTGCCCACTTTGATTTGATAGATTTAGCACTATTTTATCAAATACAGCCAATCAACAGCTCCAGGACCCCTCCTTCCTGAAAATGCCCTCCCCCGAGTCATGTCCCGCCATTTCGTCCCAGCCTCTGTCTGCAGACGTGCCTCGGTCTTTACACTATGTCCGAATATTCCCGTCAATATCATAACCGACCACGATGAACATGGAATGGCGCTGCAGGAAGGATGCTTCCGAGCGGGCGCTTTACCCCAAGGCGCGACACTGGAATAAACTGT
Organism: Pseudopyrenochaeta lycopersici; assembly: GCA_003313425.1. Taxonomy (NCBI): domain Eukaryota; kingdom Fungi; phylum Ascomycota; class Dothideomycetes; order Pleosporales; family Pseudopyrenochaetaceae; genus Pseudopyrenochaeta; species Pseudopyrenochaeta lycopersici. Next base: position 737,138 of record NHZP01000012.1, on the reverse strand, counting down.
TTCCTAACGCCACGACCGTTGTGCACTTTCTTCGCTCAAGGATTTAGGTAGTTTTTGCGCAAAAGCGTGCACCATCTGCCCGCTGCGCTGTGTGGATTCCCCGAAGTGACGAGCCTGATTGGTAATTGGGCGGGGTGTTAAGGTTTCGTCAGCACCAGCAACCGAAATCATGGGTGGCCATGACGATTTCGACAAGGACATTGGCGGCGCATCGTCAGCTTTCGAAAAGACAAAAAGGGTCGGTTCCACATCATCTGCAACGGCAAGAGTAATTGAAGATATCGAAGATGATCGCTCCTCAATCTCCACGGCCTCGACGGATTCCAATGCAGAAATCCAGTCAATCCATCATACGTGGAGCAGGAACACAGGTCACTCGTGGCCTGGCGACCAGGCCCTAGCGGGTATTACAACGGTAGCTACAAGTACAACACAGGATCCAAGATTCGAGGTCGACTTTGACGATGGCGAAAACCCACAGGACTGGCCCATGGCGAAGAAGGCACTCGTCATCTTCTGCATGTCTTTTTCAACACTAGTTGTGGTCATGTACTCTACAAGTTACACGAGCGGCATACCAGGCATGATGCATACCTTTGGTGTGACATCTAAGACACCAGTTATTCTCGGTATCACGACATATCTCTGCGGATTGGCTGCTGGATCGCTACTCCTCGCCCCGCTATCCGAGATGTATGGTCGCAGACCGGTCTATCTTATCTCTATCTTCCTTTTCACCGTTTTGATCATTCCATGCGCACTTTCCAACAATCTTGCTCAAATCCTCGTCCTACGTTTTTTTGGCGCCGTGGCTGGCGCGGCTATGATCTCAAACTCCCCTGGAACAGTATCTGACATCGTCAGCGACGACTACCGGGCTCTGGCGTTTTCAATATGGTCCTTAGGGCCCATGAACGGGCCGGTTGTCGGCCCGTTAGTAGGAGGCTTCGTATTCCAAGCCATGGGCTGGCGGTGGACAAACTGGGTTGTTATGATCGCTTCTGGCGTGTCGTGCTTCATGGTCTTCGGTATGTTTTTACCATGTCTTCGTTCATTGCTCTACTCGAGAGGCACTCACTCATGGTTCTCCAGTTATCAACGAAACATACGCGCCCGCTATCCTGCGCGCCAAATCCGCCAAGATACGGAAAGAAAATAATGACGAGCGCTGGTTCTCGCGGTACGACGAGAAGAAAAACTTCTGGCCACTGCTACGGGAGAACCTCTATCGCCCGCTTTCCATGGCTGTCCAAGAACCTATCTGCATATTTTGGAATGTTTACATTGCCTTAGTCTACGGTGTCTTATATCTCTGTTTCGTTAGTTACCCTATCGTTTTCGGCGAGCTGCGTGGCTGGTCGCCCGGCTTCGTCGGGCTGGGGTACATAGGTATCGGAGTCGGTGGTATAGTGACGATCGTCAGTGAGCCCCTACTTCGCCGGATGATCAATTCGCATAAAAAGGATCCTGCGACGGGCAAACCCTATCCTGAGGCCATGGTCAGCGTAGTCTGCATTGCAGCAGTATGTGTCCCCGTTGGCGAAATGATCTTCGCCTGGACTTGCACACCGGATGTACACTGGATCGCACCCTTGATGGCCGGTATCCCCTTCGGCGCAGGAAACTGTGGCGTCTTTATATACGCATCAAACTACTTGGCTCATGCCTACGGCATCTATGCCGCCTCCGCTCTCGCCGGCAACGCCGTGCTACGCAGCGCCATCGGCGGCTCCTTACCCCTGGCTGGGCCAAAAATGTACACGACTCTTGGCCCGCACTGGTCTGCGACTATGCTATCACTTATTGAATTCGCCATGATTCCTATTCCGCTTGCATTCTATTTCTACGGCCATAAGATCCGCGAGAAATCCGATTTGATAAAGCAGATGCGCGAGGATAAGGAGAAGCTCGATGGCAGGAAGAAACGGGCGGCCGAGAGAGCGGAGAGGCTGAAAGAGAAGGACGGCATGGGAATAGATGAAAAGAAGACTTTAGAGGTTTAAGAGATTGTTGCATATATGGCGTTTAGCATGGGTTATGTGCATAAAACTGGCACGAAGCGTCCAGGATGCATGGCAATTTGAAGTATATACTGTTTCAATGATTTCTTATGCTATTATCAACGGTGATGAAAAGGGGTATCATATTCAGAATATTATAGCAAAAGCAGCTCGAAGTCTTCCTCACTAGCAACAACACTCCACCCCTCACTCGCCGCATCTCCATTAGACATGATTTCCCACTCCTCAACTTCCGCCTCAGCATTTTCGTCATCCTCCATAATCCCACCATATGCCAGCCGCGCCTCCTTCTCCGCCTCGTTCATAATCCGCCAAAGCTTCCCATACACCCACTCCACCAAACTGCACCTCTGCATCTCATCCGGCGCCGGCTCATTCCCAAAGTCAGCACAATGGCACGGCCAGTACATGCTACCGTTGCCGATACAGCAGCATGAACAGGGTATGGAGCAGCCGCCGCATGCGTCTGCGTATCCTAGCTCCCAGCATCCAGAGTAGTTGCGGTGCCATTGCCAATCGTATTCGCCAAACCAGGCGAAGTTGTAGATGACTGGGAAGGGATGATGCCTTCTAAGGCGGGAGAGTCGCAGAGAGCGTTTAGTAGGTGTGAGTATTTGTTTGATTAGAGCATGAGCGTAGACGTCTGAGACGGTTGTTGGAAGTGTAGTATTCGTTGTAAGTGCAGGGTTTGCCAGGGTCATGGTCGTTTTGCTGGAAGCCTCATTCCCGTTGATGTCAAGTGTTGCGCGCAGTCTCTCCTCTTTGACCATGCGCATCTCACCAATCCGCCGCCTACCCCACGCCCCGAAGTCTTCCCCACTAACCACCCATCCATCGTCATCCTCTTTAGACTCAGCTGTCCCTTCAAAAATCTCTCTCCCCCACCCAAACAGCCCATATTGCACAACTTCATCCATACGCTCTAGCTCCTCCTCAAATTGCCTGTGTGCTGCCCAATCATCTTCCCATGGCTCTGCTTTTATATGATGATTGACGTATTTCTGCTGCTCCAAGCGCACCAAGTGAAGTGGTGGAGAGCAAATTTCGCAGCATCGATTCCGCTTTCGAGATTTTTGCTCACGGGGGTATTTCTTCGTCCGGCGGTGGGCGAGGGATGCAGAGCGGAAGTCGGCAAAGGAATGGGAGGATGTGCGACCAGCCGCATTCATTGCTGATTCAGTGGCCATTGTGACAATTCGGCCTCGCTGAGACAGTATGTAGGGGAGCAAAAGGTGGTAGTGCACTCAGTCAAGAGGACTATCAAATTGTATTGTGAAGCTGGATTGAGGTTTGGCTCTAGTTCTAAATATTTTAGATGTGAGTTGAACTAGTGCTTAGCGGTGATCAAGGGAATCTTTTATGCATCACTCAATAAGGCGTCGACGATGACTCTACGGCGTCCAACACTCCGAGGCTCCGCCCTCATGTTATCATGAGGGCGGATGGCTGAGCAGAAGGGCGGAGGTTGGCTGCGCCGAGCACACGGCTTTGAGAATGTTTGTCGCAGCTTCTGATCAGAGCTTAAGCTTATCCAAACTCAAAATGGAAAATGGTAGCGAAGGCACCAAAGCCGCCAGACGCGTGATGGCGTTGGCGAGATTACATGAGGCGATGGGCGAAAGTCGGGTCTCACGTGGATCCAAGCTGCTGAGGCGGTGCACTTTGTGGCTTGTGAGGGGCATGAATTCCCAATCACACATCTCATTGCTGACCTGTAAGCGTTCTAAGTGATAGAAATGGACGGTCAAATATACGTATAGTGTAGTAACTCAAACCTACGGATTATTGCCCCACTTTGCACTCGCGCCCTCTTATCAGACATACTTAACTTCTACCAGGTCAAGCGCATCAACTGTGGATTAAGCACAATCGGCAGCAAGAAATGGTTGATCACCACCGCTCCCGTTGGCCAAATCGCCATCAACAACCTAATCTGCCAGTCCGCTTGTAGCCCAAACCGACAATACAGCATCAGCCCCGTGACCACGAAGCAGAACAAGAAACTCCACTTGAACTTCTTAACAACGTGCTTCATGGCATCGAAGAAAGATACATTCTGCTCTTCTTTTGTCGTGGCGCCCCATTCCATGTCAATACTAAACAAGTGACAGAAAAGCGCCTGACTAATGTGGAGGCTGACGCCGCCGAGGAAGATGGTAAGGAGGGGTATCCATTTCACGTTTTCGACAAGGCCATTGAGCAGTTCTCCTTGGTCGACACGGTAGCGCAGCCAAGCGAGGGAGAAACTGCCAATGACCGTAAAGACAAGGACAATACCGACGTAGACGCGGAAGCTGTCGATGTAGTAGTGATCGAGCCAGCCGTTGAAGAAACCGACCAAGAAGTAGTTGAGCATCGTCAGGATCCAGGCACTGCCGAGTGCGTAATATGTGCCAATGTATGCCATGATGGTAAATTTTGAGGAAAGTGGTATCTTTGAAAACATGAAGGCTGTGAAGAGTTCGGTGAAGGGACCCTTGTAAATCCAGTCGCGGAAGGGGTGGAAGATGAGCTCGTTGCAGCCAAATGCGTATCTGTACCACACTTCAGAATACTATCGAGGAGTAATGGATGGGTCGCAACATACTTCTCCCATCGCGCCAACTCGTCGTAAACTGTGAGCGATACGCCTTCCTTGTAACCGTCTTTCTTATATGCGGCTAAGCGAACAATGTAGCCCTGAGACTGTAGACGCAATGCCATATCGAAGTCTTCGGACACGGTGATTTCCGACCAGTACTTTTCCCAGTGGTCAAGCTCACACTCATACGCCACTTCTTGTAGCGCCGACCACCTCAGGAAAGCATTGTGACCCACGAAAGGCGCAACGTCTCCGTTGGAGACCGCAAAACAGATCATAGTGTAAACCATATTCGTGAAGAAGGCGATGCCCCTCTCAAAAAAGCTGTTGGTGACGCTCATGACGCCTGAAGAGTACTGAAGGATAGCAACCTGTGGGGATTGCTCCATCTCGCTCACTGCGTCCAACAGGCAGTCGTTGGGGACACGAGTGTCAGAATCAACCAGAAGGATGTAGTCACCAATTCTAATATTACCACCAGCCCAAGCTTCACCCTTGTGCTCGGTAACTATGGTTTGAAGTGCAGTTCTGGAGACGGCGTCTTCCTCGATTTGCGTCCATTCGCTGCTACGAGCAACCTTGGCCAGATATTCTTCAACGCGAACACTGAGTCGTAGAGCATAATTCATATTGGAGGCCTTCTTGAACTTGCCTCGCCGTAAGAATCGTCTCCCACTGGGCCCCAAAGCTGTATCATGACCGGGCCGCGCTACCCAGCCAATGCCATTCTCTTCATAGAATTCTTGTCGTTTTTTCGCTTCGTCCAACGACACTAGCTGCACTATTCCATTTTAGCGTGAGCAAGTCTGTTGATCTTCTTTGGGCTATACTCACTTCCGTCGTCGTTGATGAAGATGTTAGCTGTACCACCCTGAAGTTCATACGTTGAGATGGCTTGCTTGATCGATCGCACTGTGGGCTCAATAACACCACGAAGACCTTCCTTAAATATGGGCATCTGGATAGTCACATGTGGAAGAGAAGTCCCGCATGTGTCCCTATGCAGTCGACGCGGTGCTTTGCCAGAGTAGTACTTGCTATTCCCTTTCATTCCCGCCGTAGAACCGGCTACCTGAGCCAAGTTCCCAACCACGGCTTGAAAGAAGAACTGTTCTTATTAGTATAGTGGACGTTATCATCATAGCCAGAACTCACTAGAGAAAGCCAGACTTGCAGAGGTAGACAAATCACGAAGAGCAAACGATACCAATTTGGGTCGAGCACTTGTTCAATGGCGATCTGCCTCCAGCCGAAACCAATGGCAGCTGTCAGTAGAAGCATGGAAATACCTGTATAAGCTGCTTGCCATATGTTTGTATGTCGAGGCTCCTCTTCGCAGGCTTCTTCAGTTTCAAAGCTGCCATCATGCTCAGCGATGCCATTGAACGGTGTCTTGCACCCAGGCTTTCCATCTTCGTTGTCGAATTCGCGCCCAACTAGTGACCTTGTTAATGCCTCCTGGAATGCTTGAGCACGCTGGAGGAGCAATTTCGGGTCATCTTGCCAGACCACGAGTATCTGATGTGTAACAATGAATGCGGCCGACTGTCCCCTCTGACAGTATGGTAAAGCATAAAAATCAGGTATAATTTGTAGTCGAAGATCTGCTTCGATCTGGACATATGACAAGTCGGTCCGCCGAAGGATGTAGCTGATGACATTTGAGCTTACTGTCATGGCACACTTCGAATTATCAGAAGCTATTTGAACCGAGCTCTATAGGAAGGGCTAACTTACCCTGACGTTCATTTCTTTGATTGCTTCATACAAGTAGGTACCATCGTTGACTAATTCCAAGGGTGCAACAGAATAGTTGCCTTTGGATCGCTTAACAAAGACTCCTTCTCCTGGTCTTTCCTGAGTCCACATCTTCTCTCCCTGTTTTGTGCGAAGCCAATAGGCTAGTACATCACATTTTATGTCTCGAATCACATCCGGATTTTCACTTCTCCACTCTACGTCGCATGGGGAGGGGGCGGTAGGTTGAGGAGGTTCAGGTTCAGAGTCAGATTTCTGGGACTCCAGGTATTGTGATAGAAGGCCAAAGGGAAACGATGTTGGTTCGGGAGCAGTGCCAGGTATCAAATCCCTGGTTGAGTTTGAGTAGACTGAAGATGATCGTCTAGCGCCAGTCGCACTTTGATCTAAGTCTTTTACGCAGTATTCTTGAGACTTCTTCAAAGCAGTATCCTCTTCCTTGGCGCAACCAATGTCCCTGCTTTGTAAATCCATGGGATCGTGGGTGAATGCAAGATGTCTCGCGCGTGCGTTCGTTGAAGATATGGAGGATCAAAAGCTAGCAACAAACGACATAGGCATATCGATGATGGTGTCGTTGTTGAATGGTGATGCATGTATCTTGTAGGGCAAACTGCTGCGTCAAGGTGAAAATGAATATTTGATATTACACGTTGGCAGCTTGAGGAGCACATCTAAATGTTACTCCAATCACTCATCTGTTTCTTGCATTGCCTTTTTGGGCATTGGTTCAGATACCTCTTCCCCCGCAAAGTTCGTGGCCGAATGCTTATTAATAGCAGGATTATAGCACCAAGTCAACAAATAATCTCGAATCAAATTTTAAGTCTGCCTTGGCTGTGATGCCGATCAAGATAAAATCTAATGAACCAAATTCACGAGTCTGATCAGCACAGCCTATACGAAGCCAAGGATTTACAATACTAAGCAAGTAGTACGTGCGACAGGTGGAAATATTCCGCAATACGGTATAAATTCTTTGTGCGATTGGATGAGCCACAGTGGTATCGAACATCTATAGCTTATTGGATCAAGAGCGGGGGTTAAAGAGAGCGATGTTGCATGCTGCTAGGAATTCCCCTTTTGTCGATGCGCATGGTCGTATTATTGGTCTCAAGGGTCTGGCAACAATGATGATATTACAGGCTTGGTGGGCTGCATAGTTTGGTGTCAATGAACAAATTCTATTAAATCGTTATTCGTCTACCACTTCATAGGGCGTTGCCGCTCAGATGCATGGACTTGATGCGCCTTAATCAAGATCGTACCAGAGAAGAGCAATTAAGAATCGCATCGGCAAACGAATGATTGGTGTAAATGTTGAAAGGGTATTCGATCAATCAGCAAGCCTAGAGCAATTAGCTTTTAGAATGCACGAAGTTCACTATAGAAGCAACTCACCTATAGCTGACTAAGGTATCCACACGGTGATTGCTCGTGCTGAAACTCCTCAGTTGGACCTTCTCGCCATTCTTGATTTCTTTGGCATCACTGTCACCCCATTCGAGTGGCACATCTGAGTCCGCGTCCGCGTAGACGAGTACGTTGAATGTACAATTGCCGTCAAGCATGGGCAGGAAAGTCACAGACGCTGTGATTTGACGAAAGATTGACTGAATCTCAGCTTGGATTTCAGTTTCAGTCTTCTCTGGGGCTTCGTTTGATCTGGGCCGATAGTAAGCGAAGCTGTATTGTGTTGAGTTCGTCTCGTACTTACTCTGGGGCAGCATTTTCTTGATCTGCCACCTTTTTTGATGTTTTAGCCGTAGAGCTCTTTCCGAATATTTGGACCTATATAATGTGAGAAGTGGACAAATTTGTGCTCTGGATTGGCTCACGTCAAACTGCCATCGTTCCACATGCTCGCCAGTCTCCTTGCTAGTAATGACAACAACTAGCTTCGAAATTTTGCCGCCATACATCCACTCTTTTAACTGTGACATGATTTTCTTGATGTAAGCTTTGACCTGGTCATCGGCCGTGACTTTGAGCATTGGTTAGATTGCAAGCAGTCCGAGACGTCGAGAATATACGCACCCATCATAGTCAAGCCATACTTTTTGACACTATATTTGGTCAGGAACCCGATGCAACTTTAGCATAGGGACGAAAACTTACGCGGTGAAGTCCTCCGCAGGGTAGACGCCTCGTTGGAATCTACACATAGTCAGACTACGTCACCTTCTGGCACAGAGATTCCATGAGTACATACAGAATGGAGTTGATTGAGTACTCAAACTGGAAGGAGTAAGCATTTTGTCACGTCTGGCAGAAGTTTAGGGCTCTTGACTCACGAATTCGTTGACGACCTTGGAGGAGCCTTTTAGAGCGAGCTTGTGCACCTTGGAAGAATCGCTCTTCGACGATTTCGACCTTGAAGATGTTTTCGGTTGAGACATGGTTGAAGAGGTTCGTTTGGTAGCGTCGATGGTGAGGTTGTGGTAGATGAAAGGGCTTGTTTATCTATTTGTTGACGGGGCAGCTACGAAGAAAGCCCTGGGGAAAGGCTGAAAGAAGGAAGTATGACTGAAGTGCTCAGCAAGTGCAGGATATAGGGAGTAGTTTATGTATAGTATGAACAGCAAGTCTCGTGAGGGACATGTAGCGGTGTGTGAGGACTGGAGAAAGGCGGTGGGGTGGATCCATCGGAGGCACTGCAGGAACTGCCGATCCCTGATTAGATAAGAGGTGGGGCTCAAGAAAAAGTTGCTGAGCAGCAGCATCACCACGACTAGCAGCCAATCCTTCATCGATCTCATGCCCACTCATGCGATCATGCGTCCGGACCGCGAGCAGCCTCCTGCAAGGCTGGCGGACGCGCTCTGCTCGCCCCAATGGCTTCCCCCACGCCTTCCGCAGCCTTGAACGCCTGCACCCTCTCGCCAGGACCTATGCGCAAGCGTTTCGCGCCCAATCCGAGCTCGAGAAGCGCATCGCCGAGATCCCCATCGAGCGGTACCGCAACTTCTGCATCGTCGCCCATGTCGACCATGGCAAGTCGACGCTGTCGGATCGCCTACTGGAGCTTACGGGGACCATCGAGCCCGGCGGCAACAAGCAGATCCTCGACAAGCTGGACGTGGAACGAGAGCGCGGCATCACGGTCAAGGCGCAGACATGTACCATGATATACAACCATGAGGGCAGCGACTATCTGCTGCATCTGGTAGACACGCCTGGCCACGTCGACTTCCGCGCAGAGGTATCGCGCAGTTATGCCAGCTGCGGCGGTGCACTACTGCTCGTTGGTGCCAGTCAGGGTGTGCAGGCACAGACAGTCGCCAATTTCTACCTCGCCTTCTCCCAGGGCCTGACGCTTGTGCCGGTGCTGAACAAAGTCGATCTACCGCATGCCGACCCTCCAAGAGTCCTCGAGCAGATGCAGGACACCTTCGAGCTCGACCCTGATGCCGCCGTGCTCGTCTCAGCCAAGACCGGCCTCAATGTTGCATCGCTGCTTCCCACAGTCGTCGAGAAGATCCCCGCCCCAGTCGGCGACCTTAGCAAGCCTCTACGCATGTTGCTCGTCGACTCGTGGTACGATGTGTACAAGGGCGTCATCCTGCTTGTGCGCATCTTCGATGGTCAGGTGCGCCCTGGCGACACGATACGCTCTTTCGCCACCAGCTTGAAGTACATTGTGGGTGAGGTGGGCATCATGTACCCAGATCAGACACCCCAAACAACCCTCAAGGCCGGCCAGGTTGGCTACATTCACTTCAATCCAGGCATGAAAAAGTCGCAGGAGGCAAAAGTCGGTGACACCTACACGACGCTCGGCTCCGAGAAGCATGTGGAGCCATACCCTGGTTTCGAAGAACCCAAGAGCATGGTATTCGTCGCTGCCTTCCCCACAGATCAAGATAACCACGAACATCTCGAGGACAGCATCGAGCAGATCATCCTCAACGACCGCAGTGTCACCTTGCAGAAGGAGTCCTCAGATGCACTAGGCGCTGGTTGGCGATTAGGCTTCCTCGGAACTTTGCACTGCTCTGTCTTTGAGGATCGCCTGCGTCAAGAGCATGGAGCCAACATCATCATCACGCCGCCATCCGTTCCGTTTAAAGTCATGTGGAAAGATGGCACAGAATCCATCATCACGAACCCTAATGATTTCCCCGATCAAGATCAAGCCCATTTCAAGGTTCAAGAAGTGCATGAGCCATACGTGTCGGCAACCATTACCTTGCCCGAGGAATACCTTGGTGAAGTTATAAAGCTGTGTGAGTCGAATCGTGGCGACCAAAAAGAACTCACGTTCTTCACTGCAACACAGGTCATCTTGAAGTATGACATTCCCTTGTCGCACCTTGTGGATGATTTCTTTGGCAAGTTGAAAGGCGCCACGAAAGGTTATGCCTCTCTCGACTACGAAGATGCCGGCTTCCGTAAATCTTCCATTATAAAACTGAATCTTCTCGTCAACGGACAACCGGTTGATGCAGTATCTCGCGTTTTGCATACGTCGCAAGTCGACAAGGTAGGCCGCACTTGGGTCGAGAAATTTAAAGAGCATGTTGAGCGACAGATGTTCGAAGTTATCATTCAAGCCGCTGCTGGAAGACGCATAGTGGCCAGGGCTACGATCAAGCCATACCGCAAGGATGTTCTGGCAAAGTTACATGCTAGTGATCTAAGTAGGCGGCGGAAGTTGCTTGAAAAGCAGAAGGAGGGACGGAAGAAGCTTAGAGCTGTCGGTAGCGTGGTTATTGAGCAGGAAGCGTTCCAGAAGTTCTTAGCCAAATAGCGAAATGATATCCAAAACTCCACTCCTCAACAATTTATTCAAAAGTCTACAGGCATGCACTTACGCAGTGTTTGAATTGTGAGAGTGCTCTCTACATGCGAGCGAGCCGTTCGGACCAGGGTATGTCGTGCTTCATTCGTCGGCCTTTACTGCCGGTAACCAACATAAACTCTGCTTGTGTGGAGCGAGTCGCGTATCTCGCTCCCGTCTCCGTCGGGACTTTTAAGATCCAATCGGTTTCTCCACACAATCAACAAACGTTCATCCCGTGCAATCCTGATCAGCGGCAAGGTCAATGACATCAGGACACCCAATGACATCGTCCGCTCGGCTCTTCTGCCGCATAATGTACCTCACATCCAACGGTCAACGATGCTCGTCTAAACCGTCATTTAAGCCTCTTCGAGTATAGTCGCATCGATACTTTCTCAACCCACGAGCAATATCGCTTCTTCCTCCCTGCTAGACTGTCATGACGTTACAAGAATGGATATTAGCATCAGCGCCCTGGTGAGGGCCGAACGCATGTCAAATTACGCAAACTTCAGGAGACGAGTGGGGAGCTTTATTACAACTGCTCGTGGGCGGGTCTTTTTCTTTCCTGTAACCTGACAAGTCATTGCAGAAACGCAATGGCGAGGTTTCTTGGTCTGAGAGGTACGCAATTGACAAGTGCCATAAGCGCAACTTGTGGGCTGTGCTTTTTGTGAGTACCTTGTTTTGTGGACATCGAGGAATCTACCGTGCTAATTGAGCAGATGCTATGGATATGCTCAAGGTGTTATGGGCGGTCTATTGACTGTGTCTCCTTTCATCGAGCGCTTTCCTCAAGTGGATATCGTGACTTCCTTGTCTTTCCACAACGCGTGGGTCACAGGTATGCACACTCCCGCACTATACAAGCACAAATCTTGCAGTTTGAGGCATGAAAAGGAAATGGCAGACACTGATACGAATAGGTCTCACGGTGGGCGCTTGGAATCTCGGATGTGTTTTGTCATCTATCGTCGCCATATTCATCGGTGATATACTTGGGCGGCGCCGAACGCTTCTGCTGGGTCTTACGTTGTGGGTCATTGGCGAAATTATTCAAACGTCATCGCACAGTCTCACTCAATTCATCGTTGGGCGAGCAATCGCTGGCTTCGGTAAGCATAATGCATTCTCAACAACAGCTTCCAATTGTATTCTAACGGTGTGGACATAGGGAATGGCTTCAATACCTCTACGGCACCCGCTTACCAGGCTGAATGCGTCAAATCTCACCGTAAAGGCACTATTCTTATGATTAGTGCAGGAGCTTTTGTGTCCTTTGGTCTCGCCCTCTCATACTGGCTTGTCTTCGGCTTCGCTTATATCGGTGGCTCGTCTGCCGCATGGCGAGTCCCAATTGCGTTCCAAGTCGTCTTCGCGTTGCCAGCCATTTCAATGCTCGTTATCCTTCCAGAATCCCCAAGATGGCTGATTCTAACGGGAAGAGAACAGGAAGCATTGACTGTGCTTGCCGCCCTGAACGATGCAGACGTGGACGACTTTGAGATTAAAGATGAATTCTTGCAAATCAAAGACACAATATTGAGTATGGCACAGGGAAGCACGGCTTCCATGTTCTCAAACAAAGAACGGAGGAGCTTCCATCGCGTCGTTCTCGCGAACTTTGTACAGGTCTTCCAGCAAGGAACTGGTATCAACCTCGTCCTTCAATACCTCTCCTGGATACTCCTCACCCGCATGTCGTACACCGCGTGGCTTTCCAGACTACTGGCTTCTTGCTCTGCTACCACCTACTTCCTTGCCAGCTTCATCTCAGTTGTCGGTATTGATCGCTTCTGGGGCCGGCGGAGCTTGATGATGTTTGGTGCAGCGGGAATGTCGGGCTGTATGGTGCTCTTGACCACCCTTCAGTACCTGTGGCATGAGCAGGCTATGAATGCTGCTCGGATTGCGAGTGCAGTTTTTCTCTTCGGCTTCTCCATGTTCTTTGCCATTGGGTGGCAGGGCATGGCTTGGCTGTACCAGGTCGAGATTGTTCCATTGAGGGTTCGTGGGCCGGCCAATGCCCTGAGCTCGTGCGCAAACTGGACATTGAATTTTGTGTAAGTTGTCAATCTTTAATGTCCCTTGCATATCTAAGCTGACATTCTACTAGCATCGTCTTCATAACACCCATAGCCTTCCAAAGCATATCCTACCATACATGGATCATCCTCGCCGCTACCAATTTCGCCATCATACCTCTCATATACTTTTTCTATCCTGAAACCGCATTCCGTTCGCTCGAAGAAGTCGATGTCATCTTCCAGCTAGCCAATGACACTCCTGGAAATCCCTGGCTGAATGCAGTTCAAATAAGCAAAAGCGAGCCTCTATGGTTCGGCCAAAGAGGCGAGAATTCCTTCAATTATGCTAATAGTAGCTGGCACAAGAGACTTATGAACAGCATGTTGAGCAGTGGAAGTGGAATTGGTAGTGGAAGCGGCAACAATGAGAAACGAAAAGAAAGGGAGAAGGAGAAATATGGGTTCGATGACGGTGGGCATCCAGATTCATACTATACCGGTACAGATCCTCGCACCCAAAGGTCTCGACACCATCGTGGCGGTTCCGAGTCCCCTGTTGATCCTAGACTCACTCCTTCCCCGCCTCCACTGTCCTACTCCAATACAGTTACTACAACGATCAGAAGCGATATGAGTCCCAAGCCCGGCAAACGTAGAAAACAGAACAGCAGGACAGCCCTAGAATCAACATACTACAACCGCCGCGGCACACCTGTATTCGACCACACAGCACACACTGTCGCCCTGCCACCCAGTGCACGCATGACACGCAGCAACAGCGTAGAATCCTACCATTCAGCCCAGCCAGAATGGTGGGCAAACTCCCTCGCCCCGGTCCCGTCATCCGTACCCTCCAGGGCCCCGTCGCTCACCCGCGCAAGAAGCCGGCCCGGCACAAGCGAGACGCAAAGGTCTTTCATAAGGGACTCTGCTTTTACAGACTTGTCCCTTTTCAGCGACGACGAGTACGCACAGTTCTCACAATACGACGATCCATTCTACCGCCCCCATTCAACAAACAATCGTGACGATTTGCACAGCATGGTCAGCTACCCTGGCCGTATTGGCGAGCGTGTTATTCTTACCAGTAGCGGCCGCGAGAGGTACGTCATTGATGGAATCGGCGAGGCGATGGATAGGAGGGACATTGTGGAAAGACCCGATAGTGTCGATAGTGGGAGTACGAGGAGGTATGCTAGGGATGCTGGACGAGCACATTAGATTTTACGAAATGCGTTTACGAAGTATGAAGTGGGGAAATGGAATGAGTGTATGACACATTTTGATGGGAGATGTTGCGCTTAATAATTTCTGGGATCTGTATAAGAAGAGTGGTGGCTGTGTGTATATGTTTCATGATGGTTGGATTCGATTTTTGAGTATTTCTAGACCCGAAAAACCGCAGGATGTAGTTAGGCAATTGCTATACTTGCTGAGAATATTCCGAGTCTATAATGCTCAGGGCAGTTGTGACTCAGCGTGACGGCATATATCTTCCAAAAAGAACAAACTGAGCAACAGATTACGGGAGATATGCACTCTTTCGAAAAATAAAGTGTCATATCTCAAAGACACCTGATTCCTCCACAACTCCTCATACTTCTACATGCTTGACTCGTTTCCGCCTACGCGCCCAGGCTCATCTAAGTCCACACACGATATAGGAAAAGAGCCAAGGGCACCATCACCACAATATACAAACACGGCAAAGTAGATTATTATATCTATACACAATACTAATAATGTGATTATGCAATTCTCCACATGACGACCACAACAATGGAAGATGGGGCTAACCGCACGAAAATAACAACCTCGCAAGGAAATCTTGCGAAAGATTTGCCGGGAAGAACAACACAGCAGATGATAACAAGACAGGGATCGAGGAACGCCGGTGGAATGCTTTCAAATGGGCCATCCTAGATAAATGCCAAAATGCCCCAATAGCCTGCAGATGCGGGGCGCCTATGCGATGGAAAAAAAAAAGCATTCTATAGCGTGTGCATGTGATGAGAGAGAAAACAGGTAGACAAGTCTAGACTTGCGTAAATCCTATCCAAGTCGATTCGATTGATGGATCAATTACTACAGAGAGGGTTAGTATATATTCTACTTCGTTTGAAAGAGACATGATCTCGTCTAGGTGGGTGGGTGCACTTACTAGATTTCCAACGGCGCAATCTGATCGACATTATACAACCAGCCGCCTCCCCTCTCCTCGCTCTCCAACCACTCGTACGGCCAAATGACCAAATGGCCCTGGACTAGTCCCAACAATTCCCTCGCATCCTCCCTGCTGAGCATCACGTCCACGTCGGTGGCGTGGAACTGGCGGGTACTTGACTTGGTTGTTGCTCTGCGCCTTGAACGCTTGGTGGGCGTGCGGTGTGGGTAGGAAGCGTTTGGATGCTGGCCGGCCAGGGGCTCAGAGATTGTTACTTGGCGGCCCCGGGCCGCGTTGGATGAGGTTGCCGGTGATTGGCCTGCGAAGTCCTGCCGTTCAGTGTCGGGAATGGGTGGCGGTGGAGGGAAGGTAAAGGTCTTGCCAGGTAGTTCGGGATTCATAGGACTGACGATTGAGTCTTCGGCCGGCTCATGCAAGCCAGTCTTCTCGTTCAGCGTCATACCGGAGTTTGTCTCGACTTTCAGGCCGCGAGACGGTGGGGGGCTCTGGCTCTGAATGCGCTTTTCTTGGTCTTCGGCCCATTGCTCTACGCCACCGATGCTGGAGTGATGATTTGTGCTCTCATTTGTCTTTTCTGAGTTGTTGGTCAACTTTTCGCTTAGCTTTTCGCCCAGAGCTCCCACTTGTTTGCCAGCGCCCCCAGCTGCCGATGCGATTTTGTCTGAAACTTTGTCGGTGACTCCTGTGCCTGGCGGCCCGGTCTTTCCGGGAGCATCTTGGCCTCTATGTTGTTGGCTCTTCTCTCCTCCTTGCGACTTTGAGAACCTTTCCGCAAATGCTGCGTACTCTTGGTATTCTTTCCAGGTCTTGACCTCATTGTCGGGCATACAGCGGAAGACCTGGCGGAAGAGTTTGGTATTGTTCTCTGCGACTTGATGCCAGGTGTCGAGGAAGAAGGAATCATTGATCGGGTCACGCATACAGTCTTCTGTAATGACAGGTCGGCGCATTTCGGCGAGAAGTGGGTTGATGACTGAGGATGAAGCGTAGCTAAACGTGCGCTGAAGAGGGGGTCCTCCTATATCAGTATCATCGGACACAGGAAGAGCTGGTAGTTGACTGAGCTGTGTAAGACCTAATTTCGTCGTGTCCATGCGTGGTAATCGAGGAGGTGGGAGGCCTGCATAGCCGTGGCTCTCTGGTTGGCTGCTCAGCGCGCTGCTTTTTGTGCCGGTTGTATTGCTGCGACCGCGTGTCCTGGTTGTGGAGTTCTTCTTCGGAGTCGATGATAGTCCCTCTGCTGCAACATCAGTCACAAGTCTCTCATGGCCGTGATCATCAATATAGGAATCTCGACCATGAGAAACGCTTGGCCGGCGGTTCTCCAAGTCGAGCATGTGATCGGTACCCTCGCCACGGACATCTTTGCTATGAGCCGAATTATTCTGAACACGAGCATCTGATGATGGCTTCTTGTTGCTCTTCAAATGCGGGTTGTTGTCCTGTGCCCAGTCAAAGTCGTGGTTGAAACTGTGTAATCTTTCGGCACGAGCTATTAGGTCGTCTTGCAGTTTATGGCTGTTTTCTTCTAGTTTCTGCTCGGTGGCTCGATTAGCGGTAGGCGATGAAGGCGCGGACGACTCAGTGTGGAATGCAGTACTATCGGCGTCGGACATTTGGCTCGTAAGGTCTTCATCAGAGATGCAGTCGGTGTCAATACCAAGATGCTCGCGCATAAGTCGCATCCGGAGCGTGTGCGGGAATTTACCGACTTTGTAAGGTTGGCCAGCCATGTATGAGTCGAGAACTTCCGTATCTCGGATGATAGCAGCGACCTCGGAATCACGCGAACCCAGCATAGACCGCTCGTTGATATTCGCAGACCCGATGATAGCAACCCGATCGTCAACGACCATGACCTTGGCATGAATGTAGAGCTGCTCTGTTACAACCATCTTGTTGGGACCAATCTCACCCCATGATCTCAGGGCATAAAACTGGATATAGTCCTCTGGCTCGATGCCAGCTGCTCGTAAACGCCCGAATATGGAAGACTCTCCGCGACAGATGCTGCGATACTGGCACATCATGATCAAGCGAACACTGCTACCTTCTTGCTCATCGACTGTGTTTTGATAACCCGGCATAAGAGGCAGCATAATGCATGCTCTCCAGTCTTCGTCGTTGGCATGCGCGCGCTTTATTCGATCGACAATTGCGTCATTGATCTTGTTCTCAATCTTGGTGCCCAGGACCTCGCTACTACTAATGTAGAACTGATTCTCAATGTAGACGAAATGCTCGGATGTGGCAATCATTTGTACATAGGCATTCATGATGCTATGCTCGACTTTGTTGGGCGTGCCGAGCGACCAGGCGCATGCAGAGCGCAAGATCTGGACCTCGCATGTTCCGTCAAGTCCGAGAGCCTCAATGTCGGCTGGGTTGAAGTCTGGTGGTGGCAACAGGAAGGGTGTCGGCCGAGAAGGCTTGCGTTGCCGAAGGAGATAGTTCCATCGTTGCACAAAATGACGAGTCAGATCACGGGCTGGCTGACCAACAATCTGCATGCCGATATCGTGCCAGGGCATCCTAGGGACTTTTGTTCGGTCGTACATTTCTTCATATGGTTTATCGAGGTTGAAGAAGTCTTGCACTCGGGGATTAGAATAGTCCTTGCCGGGCCATAGCTGGCAGTGATCTGCATCTTTCGGCTTGTCGTCGAGCTCGAAGCCAGTGGGCTTGTCGTCTACTACAGCGTGTTGTGGAGTGTCCCAACGACCCAGACACAAGTCGACGCCTCCACAAAAGGCCACTGTGTGGTCTATTACACAAATCTTCTCGTGATGCGACCAGAAGAAGGTGTTTTGACGGATCTGATTCGGAGACCGCTGAACGAACACGTTTGGATGAAGGTCGAGTAGTGAGAACTTGGAGTACTCAGAATCGATTGGAATGGCAGCGCCAATGTTGCGGTACATGATGACGAAGATCTTGACGCCTTCCTGGGCTTTCCGTTGAAGCAACCTGTCAAGTCGCCACTTTTGGCTTATGGCAGCTGGGCGTCGTAGGTACAATTCTGGACTAAGCCACCAGTCATGAATGTAAATGACATCGCGAGCCATATTAATCGCTCGTGAGACATTCCACATGTAGTCTCGGCCATCGACAAGCCATTGTGCATAGATCTTCTTGCGAACGGGGGCGAAGCTGTCAAATCGCTGGCGTTGCGACCATACTGTGTTTTGTGACATGAAGGTGATGGATTCCTCGAATTGCTGCAGCATCTTGTCGTTCCTTGCAAGCAATTTCATCTTTCGCTCGGAGTTGACGAGCTTGAGCTGATGATGTCCCGTCGCTGAAGCTTTGGCTTCGCTTGCAATGTCCCTGGCCTTCTTGTCCCTCAGCTTGCCGGATTTTGATTCAAGGTTGAAGTCGGCATCGACCAAGAAGACATCGTATACGTTCATTTCTTCGGGGGAGTCGACACAGACGACGTAGCTGTGCCGTACAAGGAACCACTTTGGCCAGTGACGACTCATCATAGGTATTCGCGTCCATCCTTTTCTGTTGTCGACGCCTTTTGAAGACTTGATCATCAGGTAACCCTCTTTGCCATGGTACCCGCCCTCGGCAGCCAGCCGCACTCCAAGCGCGGAGAGCTCCAGGAATTTGCACAATCGATTGCTGTCGGGACGAAAGATGAGATAAGTCATGAGTCCTCGGATGTATGCTTCCAGTTTCTTACGTTGTCGTTCGTGATGATTTTGTTTGGCTTGCAATGGCTGGCCAACTGCGCCTGCGAAACTGCCCTGTCTTGCTGCGAGTTGACCGACAGCGCTGGGGGTTTGGTCGCCACCTATGCTCGACTTTCTGCGGCCTAGGAAGGATGACTTTGATCGTTTTGCTCTTGACGGACGGTCCGTGGCACTCGCGTCGCCGTCCGGTCCACTGGCGTGACCCCCCAGTGCGTGGTCTTCTTCCTCTTCGTCCTCTTCGTCTAATATACCGTAACCTCGCAGACCTCTGAGATATGGTAGCACACTCCTAGGAAATCGTGGAAGTTTAGTTCTAGGATCCTCTACTACTACTTCTTCTTCTTTCTCAGCGTCCTCACCTTCCCTAACCTTGTCCTTGAGCTCTCTTACACGGGTAGCAGGACGGCTGCGGAAGGCATCTTGCTTTTCTTGAATCTTGAACTTGAGATGCAGGTTTGCAAAGTCAGTAACGGTCCTGTAGACGACCCACTTCATCCGGGTCATGCCGCTTCCGTACTCCAGCTCGACACGTAAAGCGGTATGACGGTCACCATCCTTGTCTTTGTTCTTGTCGGTGTCTGTAATGGTCACCTTGAGTTGTTCCAACAGAACGGGTATGCGCTTATGACCGTGCTCGTCACGCTGAAACATGCTGGCCAGAAATAAAGCCGCAGGGGCTCCTGCAAGCAATTCTGCCATGAGTTCGGCCGACTTTGCATGATCGACTTGTCGTTCCTGCTTCGCCCGGTTGCCCAAGAGTTTGAGGCTGTTTTTGATTGACTTCCACTTCTGAGCACTCAGACTCGATGTACGCTCACTACGCATCCGCCACGGAGACTGTGTGTCGCCCTTGAAGGAAGTTAAGCTTCTTAGATTGCCGGGTCGTCGTTCATGGCCCTCCTCTTCTCCATTGGGGTCGTGTCGTCGCAGGCCACCGTACGACAGGCCCCTCGCGCTGTGTAGGCCGCGGGTCCACGCGCTTTCTTTGGCAATGCGAGAGCGGCCTTCGTCCTCGGAGTAGCCCTGTCGCTCGTGCTCAGGTATGTCGTCCATGGTGCCTCGGCGCAGGAAGCCTGGTCGAGTCGACGTGGGTGTCATGTTGGGCGAGTCGCGGGAGAAGAAGTAATTTCCTGTTGATTGCTTTGGTGTTGTAGGTGCCGTCTGGGTTCCTTCGCCTTCGCCATCGAACCATCGTCGGCTCCTCCGCCGCCGCCGCGGAGGCCTGGATGTTCCCTCGCCCGCACTCGATTCTCCATCGGCATCTGCTTCGCTGTCGTTGGCATCATAGCGCAGCTCATCACGCTCCGAGGTTGGGGAAAGCTGGCCATACAGGGAGCCGTCGTGACCAGACGAAGTGCCGGCAAAGGCGCTCAGACTACGCCCATGGCCTTGCATAGGCGATGCCAATGCTCGCAGCTTCCCCATGAGGGATGTGCCCTGTTTGTCCTTGTCCTTGCCCTTGGCTTCGCTGTCCTCGGCCTCCCATGACTGCTGCCGTGAGCCTGCGGCGGGTGGGTCGGAAGTATACGTATTGGATCGGGCAAACTGCACGCTTTTTCGCTCTCGAGGGGCATCTGATAGGTCTCCCTCGCCAGTGGGGTGTCGCGAGATGGGGGCAAAGGGCGGATAGTAGGATCCGGTTGATCCGTTGGAGATGTGCGAGGCAGGCTTGGGCGCTCTCAAGGGGGCCTCAGTTGCCTCGACCATGGTGCCGTTGGCGGCAGAAGCCGGGGCGTGGAAGGGGAACTCAGACGGCTCCTTGGTGGACATGGGCGATGCTGTTGGGGCAGATCGCATTATCTTGGGTGCGCCATTTGAGGGCGACGGGATCAGGATTGCCTCTGTTTCATTCGCACTCTGCCCTTCTCGCAGCGGAGAGAGCTGCCGGCGAGGCTCCTCCTTGCCATTCAGCACCGGCGGCGACATGGAGCGCGGGCTGGCGGCCGTGGGCGAGACATTGGATTCGGGCGAGTCGGCCATGGCTGGGCGGTGGCTCGTAGGAGACGACGGAGGTCAGCGGCAGGCGCTCTGAGGCTCGTTGGGAGCTCCCACGTCGCTGTAGCCCCCGTCGAGGTCGCGTGAGGGGAGAAGTGCGGTTTCTTGTTTATGGTGTTGTTATACTGCCATGGTTCGGATGCTGGCGTCACTCGTCACAGAAGCGTTGATGGAAGAGAGAGAAGACAGGAAATGCACAATGTCTCAATATGAGCCGGCGAAACTATTTTCTGCTGAACAAGCCACGCGATACAGCTGATCAAGATCATCAGTCGACTGGTCCTTGCGCGGAGAGAGTAATCTCCCGTGTGGTTTCCCCAGCGCGCCGCCACGCTAAAACATTTGGCGTCACCTCCTGGCTCCTCCGCCTTTCTGACCGCCTGCCGAGTCGCACGTCAACACCATTGGGAATTCATGCGCCCTTGTCCATTCTTCGAAACCGGTGTCGCAGAACCCACATTCTCGAGTCCATGCATACGAGCGTATTCGGCCTCCTGTTCCTGCTCCTACTTCTGCTCTGTCCACTGACTATGACATGCTTCATGGGTCGTCTGCCTGCACCCCGCACTGCACCTCTCTCCAAGCTTGGCTCCCTCACCGTGGCTTTCCAACTTTCACCCAAACAACCGTCGTGTGATTCCGTGTCCAAGTCATCATGACTTTTTCAAATATTCGCGCCGCTGCCGGCGTTCTGCAAAACACAATCCATTGACAATCCAGTAGATGATGTAGTTCCTACGCGCACTAACAACCTCGGAAGTCAGAGTTGCCCCTCCGCAATCCAAATGTCCCGACCTTAGTTCACACAATTTTGCATCCCTTTCTGCTTTTTATTCATACTTACAGGTAATTCACAATGGCGGCAACAACCAACCCGCTCGATGGCACGCACACGCCCACCGATCCATCCGTCTCTTCGCAAACCTACACAATCGCTGGCATCCTCGTCACCGTCCATGGGCTCGCCGAGCTCCCTCCCTCCGCATCCTCGGTTGCATGTCTATGGCTCCTCCATCCGCGTCTCCAGACCAAAGAAACAATGGCGCCATTAGCAGGCCAAGTTGTCTCAGCATGGAACAGCCGAATAAACAAAGGACGAACAGGCAACCCCAAGGGCTTGATCGCAGTAGCATTTGACCAGCGGAATCATGGCAGCAGGCAGGTCGACAAATTACACAACGAAGCGTGGAGGCAAGGAAATCCAAGGCATGCGCAGGACATGTTCAGCTGCTACCATGGCACTGCCACAGACACCACCCACCTCATGAACCACCTCGAATCCTACATCTTCACCACCGCCACTGGACCGAAGATCACACAACATCTCGCCCTTGGAATATCTCTCGGCGGTCACGCAACATGGCATTGCCTCTTATCCGATCCTCGAATCACCGCTGGCGTCGTGGGTATCGGATGTCCAGACTACACCCGCCTCATGACTGACCGCGCACGCCTGTCTAAACGGAAAACATATACAGACACCAACCCGCCTGGCGCAAGCTTCCTTGGATCCCCCGATTTCCCCAAAGCCCTACAAGACGCGATTGCCCAGTTCGATCCAGCTGGCCTGCTTCTTCCTGCCCATTTCAACCCCACCGGCTCTGATCCCCTGCCTGACCAGGCTAAGCTCGATAGATTTAAAGCACTTCTGAGGGAGCGGCTACAGGGCAAGCAGATTCTGAACCTGAGTGGTAAGGCTGATAAGCTTGTACCTTATGCGGCGGGTGAGCCGTTTTTGAACGTGGTCAAGAAGACCTTGGCAGAGGACACTAGCCTGGATATCGGCTTCGAAGATGTGCTATTTGATGGCGTCGGCCATGCCTTTCCCAAAGCCATGGCGGATAAAGCGACCGAGTGGCTGTGCGACATTCTCGCAAAAGACGACAGACCCGTGGTGAGTAAGATATAAGAAGCAAAGTCAAAATTTAAGAACGAATTTTCACGAACTGCTTCTAAGCTCATGTGCATCACATAGTCCTATTGAGCAGTGCAGAAACCTCCCCTCAACATAACACTTGTCCAGACTTATGCGAAAGTCATAACGACAGATATCTATCATTCCCCGATTCCCCTCCCTGTCCCTGTCCCATGTCACCCTCACAGTCCCTCAACGCCAGATTACGCCATATTAACCTCGCACCTACTTCACCTCCTCTGCATCCCTACTCCTCAACCTCAACTTGACATTCCCCTCCTTCTCCTCCTGCCTCCGCATTTCCTCCTCGAGCGCAGACTTGCCGCGCGTCTTGCGCCCGTCCTGCGCCGTCGAAGTAGCGTCGCCCGAAACAAGAGGTTCGCCAACCCCTCCATCCTTTGTGTCCTTGTTCTCTGGCTCTTCAGGTGCCTGTACGTCGTTGAGAACAGCAGAAGGGCGGCATGTTTGGCGTGTGTTGGGGTCGTGCGACGCGGCAGGGCTGTGGTCTGTCGCTTCCTCTGTGCTGGTTACAGGGACGTCGTTCCCCAACTGGCGAGGCCCGCTTGTCGCTGTGGTCTTTGCCTTAGGCGCGGGTCGAGGTTTAGCAGGTGTGGCGGCAGTTGTAGCGGCAGTGGCCTTTCGAGTACCCGCAGCGCGTTTCCCCCGAGAGATGAAGCCATACTTGTTCGGCTTGGATGTACGACCTCTAAACGCATCAGAGGGTACTGACGTCCCTCCTTTCGACGTTGACGCGCTTTTAGTTTTCAGAGACAACATCGGAGGTTTCGCTTTCCCCTTCGCCCTATGTTCTCCTGCCGATGCCTTCGCAACATCGGTATTGGAGCAGTCTTCGTCATTGCCTTTCTCCGGTTTCGTAAAGAGTCCCACACCATCGTCAGTGTCTTTCTTCGTCTGATCAGTCTTCAATGCAGCAGGAGCCTTCTGGGCACATGATTCATCGCGTAGCGTATCTCCTCTGGTGTGTCGCTTTCCATATCCGAGATCCAGTGGGTGCTTTCCTTCCATTGATGGCTCAACTTCGGCATCGTGATCAGTGGACTGAGAATTCTTTGCAGTTTTCTTCGTAGTTGATGTCTTGATTTCTGGGGCTACAATGAGCTTCACCTTGATCCTTGGCTGTTTCTTTGCCCGAAGTCTTGGGATCGTCTTAACGTCGACTGTGTTCTTAGATACGGCCGGCACTGGCGCAAGTGTATCTGCCCCAATCACTTCATCTGATATGTCCTTTTTGGCCACCCCAAGTGAGTCTCCGGCAACAACATCTGTCATTGGTACATCGAGAGTTTTCGAGGCCGGATCTGCTCCATCGCGGTTCAGATGTACTGCAAGATTTGGATTAGGTATCTCAAATGTGTCTTCCTCAGTTTTGCATTTGGAAACCGATCGATCTCGAGGTGCATGATCGTATAGGTTGCGAAGCTCTATTTGAGAAACCAAGCTTCTCGTCCGGGTTGTTCTTGATTGGGATGCATTGATCGAAGCCAGTGCAGTGGACACTGCAGGTGTTTCAGCGCCGCTGTGCTGTCCTTGCATCTGACTGCCCTCATCATTGCCATTATCAGGTATGTTTATATCTGCTTTTACACCAAAATAGGATATGTCTGTCGGATTTTGCAAAACGGGCGAGACTGGTTCTTTTGGTTGCCCAAAATGTTTCGACGACATAACAGAAGAAGGCTCTGAATTATCCTCCACTTGCATATGTTGCATATCCCCATCGTCCTCATGGCTGTTGCCACTTGGCATCTCTTTGATCAAATTTTTAGCGCCGATATCTATATCTGTTACCGGATCTTCTACCATATTTTTCTCTAGACCTGAATACGTAGCTATAGCAGCGACTGGGACAGGAGATGTAGTCTTCTTCTGCTTTTTCCTGATTCTTAGACTTTCTTCAGTATCTGATGCATTTTTTCCATTCTCGATCGGCTTGGTTCTCTTGCGAGGATTGGACTTTGCCTCAGATGACGATGTCGGTGTAGATACAATTTGGTCTAGCTCAATGGCGACACACGCACCGCCCGACAATACTTTAGCCATAGTCTTTTCTGTCACATTTTCTTGGTTGTACATATTCGTCTCGCTGCTGGTTTCTGTGTTTACTGGGAGACTTGTCTGTCGTGACTGTGATGGCAAGTCTTGGTGTTGTAATTCAATCT
Organism: Pseudopyrenochaeta lycopersici; assembly: GCA_003313425.1. NCBI lineage: Eukaryota > Fungi > Ascomycota > Dothideomycetes > Pleosporales > Pseudopyrenochaetaceae > Pseudopyrenochaeta > Pseudopyrenochaeta lycopersici. The sequence continues at coordinate 711,995 of NHZP01000012.1, read as the reverse complement.
GGACGACGTCTGCTGGAGTTTCCGGAGCCGCGCTGCCATCAGAATTGGCATCAGTCCTACTGCTTTGAATTACAGAGTCGAATAGAGGAGTTTGAGGATGCAACTTTGAATTGGTGCTAGACTTCTCTTCCACAGATAGGCCTAGATGAAGAGGCTCTGCTTGCAAAAGAGCCTCTCCCGTTGTGTGCGGGAGACAAACTTGACATTCGACACTATTAACTTCATTGCAAACTGGCAGCGAGTCCCCAGAGGAGTAATCTGGGGATGTATTTTTGGCTGTCCCTTGCCGCTTTCCTTGCCAGTTTTGACCCAAGACGCCATCCGTAGATTCAGTCTGCATAGACGCTTGCTCTTGTGGCGAGGAATCTGTCGGACTTATCGTTAGCGCCTGGGAGGATATCATAATGTCGGTTTCAGCTTCGGAGATATCTTCATTCTCCTCATTTTGCGAATTCGGAGGCATGAACTGTGTGCCAAGAAGTGCTTCTTTCTGCTCAGGCAACAAAGGTTGCATGGCCACAGCTTTCTGGGCACCCGAGAGCAGAACCGGCGCCGGGCACGATTCTGACTCCCAATTGGGCTGTATATATTTTTGCGCGACCATGGACGTAAGATCTTCACGCGATATGAGGCCAGAATCTGTCAAGGCAGTATACACCGAAGCAGAGTCGACGACAGGTGCGTCCAAGACTTCTTGCCTTGGGCTGGCTCCTGTGTAGTTCAATAAGTCTGCGCTATCTTTCCGCATACCATTCTGGGCGACCAGTTCCTCGGTTTGCAAGCTTCTTTCCCGGGGACTTGTGGTTGTGCTACCAGGTATGGATGGAGTGGCGTGAGGACCAGGAGTGTTTGCCAGAAGGACATCGATTTCCACACAGTTCGACTCTACTCTACTCGCATTGTTGACTTTGTGACTTAAGCATTTTGATGGCTTTGAGCTTACACAAGGCGAGATGGGACGATCTATGGCATTTTCACAGTTTAGATCGGAGATGCATACTGGTGAAGACAGAGCTGTATACAATGCATCGATTGGCTTCGGTCCCGGCGGACTTCGTCTCGTCGCTCGTAGGAAGATTGCGCTTTGTGGTTTCTCTTTCAACTCTGCACTTTGTTTGGGTAGTGATTGCGAGAGATCGTTGGTGTGAGCCGCAGTGACAGACGACACTTCTTCTGGAGCATACGCTAACGCCTGCTCAAAACTTCCATTAATCTCTCCTCCTTCACGGCCTTGAAACGAATCTCCGCATACGAGAGTCTGTTGCTCTGATTTATTCGTCTCTGACCAATCGAACATCTCGATTACTTCCAGGCCTTCCTCCCAGGTATATTGTTCTGCGCTGTATATGTCATAATGAATTCCATTCCAGCGGCCTTCGAATTCGTCATGAGATTGTTCATGGGGCGCATCGCGGATCTGCTCAGTATCACTCATTGTCCAGAGACTCATGTTTTCTGATACCAAAATCCTGTCACCAAAGATTTCGCCTAAGAAGTCGTTCCCGCAGGTGGAAGATGGGTGCGCAGGGTCGTCGATTGGGGCTACATGAGACGTTAGGTCCATCATCTAAACTGAGGACACAAGTATGAAAATTTGAAACAAAAGAAATAAAAAGTGAGGAGTACAAACGGTGGTTATGTGGAAGATCGTGGAAGTTTCCGTATTATGAACACCTTCACCTCTCCACGATAGTGAAGGTGGAAAAGATGCATCGCTTTCCCCCGCCCCCGCTTGGCATGACTTACATGCGCTCTATGTTGTCGAATTAAATTCCGTACCAGGCATGGGAATATTGCAAACGCACCAGCTTGTCTGTGGGCCAGAGTTCTGGTATCGGTTGAAGACGGGTTCCTGCCGCACACTTGTGTTTGAGTGGTTCGCACGGCCACCAATGAAAGTATCAATTTGCAATCCCATGAACTAATACAAAATGGGAATTTCCATTTCCCTGTAAAGGAGAAAGAGCTCAAGTTGTAAGGTGACAACACAGCTCCAACAAACGCGTGTCCACGTGATGACGTAATTTGCATGCGAGCTATCGTCCTCAGGAATATTGGCGGATTCCGCCTAGTAGAACATCACCCATTCTCAAATTAGCTTTCCGGATGTCGGAGATCATCAATTCGTCTATCATCCCAAGATCATTGTAGGCATTTGAGTACTAAGCTCAGCATACGTGTCATTCGAGCCCTTGAGTGCGTTCGACCTTCTCAGAAAAGAGAAACATCGCCGACCCACAAATGCACTGAACGTATTTAGGCTTGTATTAAAGGTACTCAGAGCCATCATATTGGTATAGCGTTGCTGATCGCATTACCTGTGTCGACAGGCAAGGCGAGGACTCTAATCTTGTCAGAGACTGCCTTCAGCTTTATCACTAGCTTTCCCACCTTTTCCCGGCATCTGTCGCGCAACAACAGCAAATAAGTGAGGCTGGCCAGCAGAAAATCTAAGTTGATATCAGTCGCTGTACGCAGCTGGTTGCAAATGGTGAACTTGCCGCCATGCCTACGGTGACCACAAATCCAAGTGTTGGCCCAATGACTTTACAGTGACAAGGATTCTGGTCTCTGTTTACTTTTAGCAGAGTCGCGGAGCTGGGGTTCGCATTTTCATACGTTCCGCACTGAAAGCAAACGATGGGAAGTGGAACGCAGTCACACATGTTGGCAGTAAGGCACAGCGTCACGAAGTTGCGCCAGACAATATTCAAGAAGTTCGAAGGTAAGAGAAACGATGTTGGAGAATTTAGGGATATCTTGAAAAGGAGAAATGTAGTCTCAAGAAAGCTTGTGCGATTGAGGTTCATGTGGTTTCGCTGGTCGTACACTGACACGTACACTGACGTAATCTCCTAACGTTGATCGGGCCGTCAACGATGCGATCGTCAACCGCACACCGTGCGCGCGTTGCGTCCTGAACGCTGGACCATTACCCACCAGTCTTGCTTGTAAGTCTAATTGGCAAGTATTTCACTACCCTCACGACCTCATAGATATGGAGATGTTGCAACCTTAGGATATCACGGAAAATTCATAATTATTATTTCCGAAAGACTACGGCTTTCAGATTACTAGATACGCACGCCAATGACTTATTGATACACAGTCTTCTGAAGATCCGAATGAATTGATGGAGGCAATGAATTTGAGCTGTCATAGACATCGCCTCGAATTCGTACAGTGCCAGCATTCCTCGCGCAGTGCCACTTGAGACATACCCAGCGAAATAGCAGTGATACCTAGTAATCTCCTTTCCTTCTTCTGCTGTTTCTCTTTTTCTTGAAGTAGAGGCATATCCACAGAGGACAGGCTTGCATAGTCACAGGATATTGGACGTGGTGTTAACTCAGCACCATTACATTAACATAGGTTTCGGATACTAACGTTTAAATAATGATTCAGGCTCATACTAATCTGAAAACCCCTATTGAAAACTCATAGTCACGATACGTAAGAGACGGTGGGCAATATAGAGTTCCCACGCCAACACGTCGGTATGTACCTTCCTCGAATTCCTCAACCACAAGCGTCATGTAGGCATTGCAGTTCTGATTAATCATATTCCCAATGGCTAGGACACTCATCCGAGGTGTTTGAACTGTCGATCTATGCAATTCTGGTTTTTTACTGACGCGCGGATCTACTTCCTCTTGGTCTGATCGCGCTCGTATCTCATGATCATAATGGGTAAGATCGTTGGGTGAATCCAAAATTTCCTCCCATCTTTCACCTCCTCTGCTCCCGTCATCCGTCATCCGAATAAGCTGACTATATTCGATGCTGTAAGTAGTAATGTAAAGGTTGGGGAATTCATCTTCGTCAAATACATCGAACCTCTGATGCCCGGTTTCATCAGCTCCGGTATGGAGACGTGGCTTTAGATTGAATTGGACTTCCTTCAATTCGACAAAATTTTGGAAACCATGTAAAGGGTACGATATTCGACCGGTATAAGCTGCCCAACTCCACGATGGTATACTATTGTCTACCACCCTTCTGAGAGTTGCACTAGCTCTCTGCCACAGCAGGTCGCAAGGTAGATTGCTCTTCCATAGGCCAGCTATGTACTCATCTCCGTTCAGCTTTTCTCTGAATCGAGATGCCAAGCCAGATAATGCTGGTAGGCGATCACGTTCGAAGGTCACTCTGAGTTGTGACGAGTGTTCGACAATCCGATGCCACGCTCTGTAGATTGGCAGGATTTTAACAGACGGCTCGGCTTCACCTATATAATTTGTCCCTGGCAGCGATTTTTCGTTTGGGACTGGAAAAGATTCGTCCAGAAGCACATCAAAACCAAATTTTTGATTCCAAATTGGAGGAAACTCGTGTTCAGAGGCATCAGAAATCATGTGAGTCCGGCAGTTCCAAGCAATCCTTGACGACCCAAAGAGAATCGACCTTGAGCAGAGCGTTAGTTCCTGAAGAGTCCATAGCCGAGTGAGGAGCGGGTCTTGGGCAAGAGAGTCCCAGGTTGAAGACAGAGGTGGCCTCAAATGAACTTTGGCACCAGGGAGAGAGCCAATTGTTCGAGCATTGAAGGTGTAGCATCTTCGATCGTCCCGAAGATCAAGGAACCCATCGGCAAGCGAACGGCTGCTCGCCACCCCAAGAGTAAATGTACAGCTTCTCAGATAGTCTTCCATTCGTATGACCTCGGTTTTCCAACTCTGAATATCATCCTGGAGAATGCATAGTGAGTCAACCCAGATGTAAGGAATTTCCAGTGCCTGAGCAACCACTATCGCATCTCTAATCGTTCTGGGTAACTCTTCGAGCATAATCTCTGTTTTCAGCTGGGAGTAATTGCGATGAGTTAGCCTGAGGGCGAAATCTGACCCCCAGCATGCTGAGAGATACAAGAATTTCGGGGGATCCCCATAATTTGTAGGCCGTTCAATTAACCTGATTTTATGCCCTACTTCTAAGAGCCTTGTCGGAAACACTCGGGTTTGAGGTCGACACTTTTTATGGTTACTGTAGCAGAAATCCAGACGTTCGTGTAGAAACTCCAAAGTTTCTTCAGAGGATGGATCTGTGAACAATGGACGATGACTTGTCCAATTCAGTCTCGCTAATGCATCGTCTACAGATCAATCAGTATAAACGGGTTAAGGTTATCATGACAGCTCCTACTTACATCTTGTGCAATAAATCTCAAATTCGCAAACGAGCTCTCCGGCACTATCGATAGGACCTTTCCACATCTGCAAGCTCGTATTTTTGTCTCTTCCGGAAAAGACAATGGAAAATGGTACTTCTCCATCTGATTGCACTGTGGGTTCTAGAATTTCATAGTCGTTTTCATGAGTCTTTCCAAACGCGGCTCTGATAAACATTTTGCATAACGAACACCCAGTCTGAGCCCACATGTAAATGCGTTGCCTAGTGTGGTGGTACTCGAATATTCTGTATCTTTCATTGATGTTCAAGTTCTGGAAGAAATCCGAGATGGTAAGGCAATATGGGCACATCGATCTCGACCTAATACGTCTCCCAGCCGCGAGAAAGGACGCAATAGCAGTGCTAAGAAGTATGAGTTTCCTCCATCTCAGCATCGATAAACCGGAACGGGAGCGTTTTCTCGAAGTGAAAGATACTATGACACTGTCCGCTGGGAACGGAAGTATCATCGATTGAGAGAGCCTGAGATTTTCTGGTGTCATTAGATGCGAATCCTTTTTTAGCTCATCAGCTTCGTAGTCATCTTGCATGGATAAGCTATCGAAATCGAAGGATCTATCACTTTCGCCATCTATTGCCTGATCGCTTGATTTATTTCCACATTCGTTATCGCTATCGGACTCACGAATCAAGTGAAGAGACCGCATTGCAAAAGAAAACATGTGGTCTGCTATGTGATCTTGCATAGTCGTGCCAAGAAAAGTGTTCAGCTCGGAGTATTCGGACCAGCGACACAAAGGGCAGGCTGTAAACCTCAGCGGGAGGGGTGTTTCGTCCAGCTGTGCAAGTGATTTTATTTGAGCCGCCGTGGTAATGCCAGCGTGTTGTCTTGTAGTTTCGAAATGCTCCACATAGTCCGACATGTTGTCGAAGATTCGAGGTTCAGAGGGACTACACCCGTAGCATATCCATTGCCGACCAGAATGCTCATGTTCCATGTGTGCCAACCATTTTGTGGCAGAAGGATAGAACCGGAATGGTGTGGGGCATGATTCGAAAATGCAAGTATATGGCAGCACATCTTGCAACACGTGAAGTCTATTCAGTTAGCCAGTAGTACCTTTTTGCATTATGCGATAGCACGTTATGGGATGTTCATGCTTACCTCCAGGCTTTGGAACTACTCACGGTCGACGCATGCAGATGGTCATTGCAGAAAGGACAGATAACATTGGTTTCACCTTCTCCGGCTCGGGGAGGTTCTGGATAGCTTTCACTGCTTCCCATTGTTATTTCTAGCCGTGATGGCTCTATGTATGTGGATGTGAACTCGCTTTTCACAATGCTAGTTTTCCAGGCGACTCTCGTCGCCGTCAAGTCTCTGGAAGACTCAAAATCATGGTCTGGGAAAGATATTTTGATATGCCTCAACTTTTTGGCTTTGCCGGAGCTTTGCAGCGCGGAAGTCTGGGCTTGTTTATTTGCATAGTTTTTGGAATCGAGAAATCGCCCCCTTCGGAGGCAATTTGCATCGACCATGCGTCGTTGCATTTTGGAGAGTCGGAATGGGTCTAGGAGTACCTTCCGAATGACGACTAGAACTTTAGAAGACATGGAACCGTCAAGACTTTTCGCACGTAGCGTGTGGAAAAGCTCTGACTCGTACGCGGTCCACAGGAGCAAATGAGTCAAGGACGCCTGGAATTCAACTTGCCCGTCCAAGTTGAGGAAAAGAGCTTGATCCTGAAGTCGTTCAATGGCGTCTCCAAAGGTACTATCGAGATCTCGATAAACCAAATTTTGCCAGAAGCAAGATCTAGGCACCTTCGTATTCGCGAGGGGGTAGACCCTTGTTTGAAGGACGGGTAGCGTTTCCTTCGACCTGAGTTCCCCGTGAACTTCAGTCATATCTAGCACATGCTCTTTGGCGAATGCTCCACATTGCCCCAGTCAGCTTATTAATTTGCGTTCCAGTACTTGAATTTAATGGAAACTAGTACATACCGAGAACTGCTTGCAGCCTGTGAAATGATAGCCTCAAACCGTAGAGCACAGATATGATATCACCTATTTCTACATTTCTAATGTATCTTGCCAGAGATTCGAGCCGACTTAGGCGTTTCATCGATAGTTTACCATGTTGTTGCACTGGAGCGAGAAAGGTCTCTGCGTTTGAGTCCCACAAACCTTGATCTTTGATGCTCTTGACAATATCGTCGATGGAGTTGAGAAGATTCCGACAGATATCAGAAGTACCTAGGCTGTATTGAAGTAAATATGCTTGTGTAGTAATGAGGGCGGAGAGTCCTTTGCCATCGAGGTGGCTTGTGCTTTGGTCCATCATGAATGCCTTCAGGAACGACGTTCATCGCCAAAATGGACTTCAACGTCTAGCTGAAGCACAGATGTTGCGATACCCCGCTCTTCGACACATTTTTGGGGGCTGAACTGAATGCGAAATGATCTGTCCAATAAGATGGTGCGGGGCTGCGGCTGAGACTGCGACGGTCCTGATGATAACTGGAGTATCTGGGTGATAACCAAACGTAACCGCAGAAAACAACTCTTGCACGACCATTATTCCTCTTCATTCTTGGCCGAATCGCGAAGACTTCTGGTGTTTGTGTCTTCACTGTCATACGCAGGTTATTTGAGCGATGACCGGCCGACCAAATCGGAGGGGTTTGGCCAAACGTGCCGTCAACAACATGTCCTCCGCTTCTAAACAACTTCTTGATAGTATGTCCCCAAGCGGAACACCTGCTTACCGATTCTTGAAAGTCTTAGTAAAGAGACTGGATGCGGTGAAAATTTGGCTTGACCAAACGTGCACTGGAGATCAAGAAACAGAACTCCTTGTATGCCTCGAGACAATCTACGCAGTAAGTCCCTCAACCTCGCATATTCTATTTCTCAGAAAAGGCTTTCCATTTTTCTCAAGATTTCTGCTTGTGAAGCTTTGAAATGTCAACAAGGTGGAGCTTAGATGCGCACAGGAGCTTCCAAGCCAAATCTTGAGATACGGTGGTTTCACCTTCAAAGAGCCAGTCTGATCTTAGATTTAAGATTGGTGCCTATTTGGATACTCTAACTAATTAACCTTGCGATAGGGAAGGAGGACTCAAGCACCTCCAAGTTCACTACACCAGCAGAGGTTTTCACATCTAGAGGACTTTACCACGAGCGCAAAAATCAAGCCTAAGTTGAAGCAACTAGCAGAAGGAAGGACGCAAAATCATATCCACCTGAAGAACAATGTGTTGAAGCTATTGAAAGATATATCGTCCATGGACGCAATAGAGTCAGCTACAGAGATCGACTGGAGAGACGAGATGGCAGCCATGTACCAGGCCCTCCTTAAACATAAATATTGTCGGGACGGTGCATCAGATACTACTGAAGCGCTTGTTACCCAGATTTGTCTTTCCGAATTCAGTCGAAATAATGCGATGGGGCTAAAAGTCTCCCTACTCGTCTTAATCCACATCCACCAGAGGCCAACTGACGCCAGAACGATCCGATCGTGGCGGCATGTGGAGGTAGATGTATTTCACCAAAGGTGGGGCTCTGTTCATAAGGCGGCAAGATCGTGTGAAAAGAACTAAGGGAAGCATAGCGTTACATCAGAAGCTCAATCTCGGACAACGCCCCGCCAACGTTTCGCGCCTATCGCCACACCTAATGCGAATGCCAGGCAAATGCAAAGAACGAGAGACTTCTGCAGAACGATCGTACAAGGGATTCAAGCACAATTGTTACGTCTCGAGATACGTAACGAGAAGCTTTTCTTCGTCGAGACTTTACCACAGACGACATCATGGGTGCTGAACATGCCCAGCGTTGCTTTGTCTTCAATTATCGAGCATAAATGCGTAAAAGAATCAGCTATTTTAAAGCTCTTCATTTGCAAGGCAGTAGCTCGGGCTGTATGGCAACTATATGGCTCAGGATGGTGGGAGTCATACTGCACGATAGATAACTTCCGGTTCGTCTGGGCCTCCTCAGGCAATAATTCTTCCCCTGAGCTACATGTTGACAAGCCTTTTTTCTATAACGATATGGATGAAGCTGGTGACGATGACGGAAAACCCGGTCTTTCGCATAAAGCTCCGATGGTTCTGGCTCTTGGGATCATTTTACTAGAGGTCGAACTTGGTATCCGCGTTGAAAACGAAAGAGGCAAAAGCGCGCTTTCTATGAACGGAGACATTGATCCAAATACTGACCTATTGGTTGCCAAAAGCCTTTGCGAAGATGATGCCAGGTGGAACGAGCACGAGGATGTGCGACCAATTATTATGAATTGTATTACAGGCAATACTTTTAGGTCATCAAATTCTCCTGAGGAAATACGACAAACTCTCTTCAGAGATGTAATTGAGCCTTTGGAAGTTCTATTGGCTGAAAAAGATAAAATGGATAACAAAAGTGTGAAGGGGTACACTATTCCAGATGCTTGTCAATCATTCGGGTCTTTTAGAGTGACAGAACAATCAAGAGATGGCTTCGCACAGAACCCAAATACTGTAGTGGACGCAGTTCTGACAAATGTTACCGATATGAAGCAGAAGAGCGACCATGAGACATTACCGAATATAACACCCACAAAGTATACGTAAGTGGAAGGTCAACCCTAGGTTATCATTTAATACTTTACTCACCGCACATAGCGTTAATACTCAAACATTAGCTTCCCCACTTATAAATGGAGCTAAACCCGGGGATCAGGGTGTCAAAGAGCCGAATACGTAAACTAATTCCCTTCCAAAATATCATGGAAAATCAAGCTGACCCTAAAAGGGGCTCTACCGAGCCATCGAACAGAATTCTACACCCCAAATTAGTACAAGCAGAGTACGATGGTAGCTTTTTCGCTACGCCACCTAGCGAGTGAGAACAGCCTCGGATCTGTCAAGCTGCATTGAGTACCTGACATTGTTAGTACATCTCTGAAAGAACCCGGGGCATTCGAAATTTTAAGAGAGACTTGGGACACGAAGCTAGAACCTATGATAGATGATAAGCCCATAAAGATCGCCATCCTTGACACTGGCATTGATTTACAAGGGACGCAGCCTGAATCAGCTATGCACGCAGATTTTCGTCACAGAAGGGCAGTATCTTTTGTGAATGGGAAACCGATTTCTGATGAAGAAGGCACTCCACAATACCGCCGTATCAAGAAGGTTCGCAATTTCTGTGGCGATGATGAGACTGATGTTCAAGATTTGGACGGCCATGGCACTGCTGTTGCCGGCATAATCCTTCGCCTTGCGCCTGAAACTCAACTCTTTATTGCCCGCATATGCGTCGGTGCGGTTAATGATGGCGTAGCTAACGATCAAATTCGAGCCGTAGATGAAAATCAAGTGGTCAATCCTCGCCCCTCCATTATTAAGAAGGTAAGAACGTACAACGTTTCATAGTAATCTATTCGAGAATTCTTCTGATTTGATTGAAAAAGGCAATCGAGTGGGCGGTCGAGCAAGAAGTCGACATCATCAATATGTCACTCGGATTCACGACTGACAACGATGAAGTCCGAGGAGCGCTCGAGCTTGCCTATCAAAATAATGTTCTTATCTTCGCCGCCATGTCGAATGGCACCAACTACAAACCAGCCGCGTGGCCAGCAAATGAGCTACAACTATGCATTGGTATTCATTCATGTACAATTGGCGGCCATAGAAGTTCAGACTTCACACCTCAACGAGTGGATAAAAACCCAAACTTCATTGTGGTAGGAGAGCAGATACCCGTCCATTGGCTAACTTCCAAAGGAGGTGGATTTCGCCTTGCGCAGGGGACGTCTTTTGCAACGCCAGTTGCTGTCGCTATGGGGGCTTTGGTTCTCACCTTTGCATGGCAGGAACGCTGTGAGATCAACATTGAGTCCGTTCGACAAGATGTCAATCCCAAAAACTTATTCAAGCCTTGGGGTATGGCAAGTGTATTCACTAAATTTAGCGACACGATAGACATCCACTACTCATTAATTAGGCCTGAGATGCTCTGGGTAAAATACAAAGGCCAGAGTGGGAAATCCAGTAGGAAACATGCATGGGGAATTATCGAACAAGCTTTGGATCCCTCGCATCTATTTGCAGACAAAATAGAACAGACCGGGAATCGTAAATAATCCATATCTAGAGAAATAATAAATAAAATCTAGTTAAAAGAAGTTGCAGCGGCATGCTCAGCAACTCGTCAGTAACAAATTGTAACAATATGCTTTTGCGCTTAGGCACAACTCGTGTCACCCAGATAAAACATACATTCCCTCCGGAGTTGCATCTTTCCTCTTCAGATCGTCAAACTTTGGAACTTGTTCCTCTTGGTTGCCGTTGTTGACGCTGGTTTCGCGACCTTCGCTAAACATGGCGCCTTCGGTAAGGTCTTTTCCCTTAGTCCACTTTCCCTTCGAGAGAGGCATTTTGGAATAAATGAATTCGCGCACTCGATAAGCAAAATCGCAATCAACGTCAATCTCGCGGACAATTTTCGTTGCCGCTTGCTGTCCGCCAGATATGTCGCCTTGAGCTTTAGCCGCTTCTCCTGAAGTAGATGCGCCAATTGACATGGACCCGGACACATTTTTCTTGAGCTGCTCTTCGAGATTGAGCTTTTCAGCTGTTGCGACTCCGACAATGACGTAAACTCGTTTGGAAAAGGGTAGTGCGCCCCCCTTGACATAATTTATAATCTTTGGGTTGGCGAGAGTCTCGTCCATGTATTCCTCTGAGGGCAAGAAAATCTCCGCGCGGACATTCAGCGCATCGACAACAGTCTCAACGCTTTTCGACTTATCAGCTTGAATCTTAACTGCGGCGTCGACAATCGGATTTCCGGGGATTTTCACTTCGAGAAGGGCATTGAGATTGCTCGAGAGCTCGCTTGTGATTGTCGCTCGCACAGCCACGGAATCATCACGCACGTTAGGCACATCTTTAATGCCCTCTTTGCTTTCGAGATTGAGCGATGATTCCGGCTCCTTGGGGTCTGTAAGGATGCTTCCTAGCTTGATCATGGTTCCTGGCGGCTTAGGATATCGGGCGACAAGCCATTTCATTTCGCCTGCCAGGCGGCCGGATGGTGCAGACATGTTTTACAAAGCTTTGGTAGAGCTCTTACAACAATGCAATTAGTCTAGGTTAGATAAATTTTGACCGGTTCAAGGATGCAGAAGCGGATGTATCTTCGAAGCAGGCTCTGAGGTCAGGCTTCAGGATGAGCGAAACTTATAATTATCTGCTACGTGCGGCTCAGAATTGCTGCCTTCAAGATTGCATAAGATAACCTCCTGTAATTGGCGGATGCTTCTTTCGCTCAGCCATTATTGAGGCTGTGCCCGCTTTACACGCCATCGCCACAGAGCTGAGCTCCAAGAAGGCAAAGACTGCCTGAAAGTTACCTTAGAGATTTTCTCCAGCTCGAAAAGTATGGTTACCAGGTGACGAATAATAATGACAATACCGGGACTTGGCAGAATACTTGACGTTAGGTCGCCATAACAGACTGCGCTAATTCTGCCGATGTTGAACGCGCCTTTTCTTTCCTATTAAGTTCTCTATAATGGTAGGTACTTCATATCGCTGCTATTATTTTTAATTTTTGATTTGGGTTTGGCTATATAGTCTGACGAGGATGTTTGAAAGATTGTAGTGAAAACGACATCCCATAGCTTCCACGATTTTTCGATATGAATATAATGAAACTGAGAAATACTCAGTGACAGCGTATAGTGGCGCGGGGGTATATGTATATGCGTGTAGGGAGCGGTTTGGTGAAATATACGACTCGGGTGCAGTTACTAATTGGCCACTTAGGACTGACATTGGTGCACCAAGCATAACCTCAACTATGCCGCAAATTTTAGGCTCCTTGAAATGCTTCATGTAGTTTGCTGACCATTGCCATATTTCCATCAAGCACACTCGCTTCGCACATCATCATCATATCCCCAAATCGAAACATGTTCAAACCGCTATGAACCACTCATTGACATTGTGCCCAACTTTCGGGGTAGAATAACCCATGTTGTGAGATGGCACAGCTCATCTGACAGTCCAGTAGATGCCTACGAGGAAACTGTGTTGGTGGCTTGTTGGCCAAGCACGACCCATGTGGATCGACTTGTCGGATAAGCCTGGAGGCCACGCTGAGTGGCTCAATGATGATGACAGGAGGGCCACGACCTTGTATTTGTGATCGGTAGCCTGTAAACTGTGCAGTTGCCTGAGTTCTGGGTCATTCGCAGCGGAATTCGTCTTCCTGCCCCAGTTTTAGGCTCCATAGCCATGGACCGGAAGCTGCCATCTCGAGGATCGCGGCACCTTGAATTGGACCCTGTGGTCATGATATAGCTCACCGCATTCGGCACCGCGTTTGTCGACCGAGCCTCTTAGATTGTTTTGTTATAGTGAAACTGTTAATGCCTAGACGTTTTAGTAATTGGCTGTCACACCCATCCGTTGGTGTGCAGGTTGGTGGGGTGCATCGGTAGCGTGGGTGATGAACGTGCCGATCTTGATGACATGGGTTGAGAGTAGACTGACGATATCCTCGCGAATTCACGTATTCGACTTCGAATCCGCTCCTCTTCCGGGGGATTATTCATGACGACGACTTGGGTCTGGCATTCGCCCTGCACACTTGTTTTGGGCGAGGAGTATATGCGACTCGGGAGTTGTAATGTACTACTACTGTTTCGAGACGCACTCCTGACTATCTCCGCAACAGGCGGTCCAGCCATCGAATTATGACCTCCACCGTAGTGATAGTATGCTCCTCGTGACCTGCGAAACCAAGATAATTCTCCAAAGATGCGTTTGAAGACCGGTTGAAATGAGGGTGCCGAGGCGCACAAGATCGCAGTATTGATTTCCACCTGCGACCAGAAGATAAGGTATCCACCATAGTACCGAGCCAACTCTCCGCTATTGGCCCATAGATATAGTCCCCAAAGTCGAACTCCTGAAGCAATTGGAACCAGAAGGCTAACAGCAAAGACCGCAATGAGGGAAATGCGCTTGATCGTATGCATTCGGAGCGAGTAGAGAAGAGGCATAGGTAGAACCAAAATGACCAAATCCGACCCGATGTTGAACCCTGCTTGCCCGAAGAACACAAGTCTTAAGTCAAAGCAGTGGCCAGCGCCTCTGTCTCGAAGGATAGCTGGCGACAATGCGAACGAAGGCTTTTTCGGGCACTGGAAGGCAAGAATAAATATCATCACGATACTAGTAGTAGCGACGACGCCGATCGAGATCCGGACGAGTATTCGAAACGTTCGATGTGTTGCAAAACTGAGGTAGAAAGTGAGGATCGACAACTTGATGAGACCCATAATTGCTAGGTACCCGATGTGGTAGGCGTACCAACTGGCGGCTGATCCACGCAGCGAGGACTTCATCAGCGGAGTCATCTTTTCTGGGCCGATCTGCAAATTGGCACATGAGCAAACCATCAATACTGCCGAACCAGTTTTCTATTTACCTTCGGCATATCAGGCAGAACAGCCTGCGTTCCAGAACCGAATAATAGCTGATAGTGAGTGCAAACGCACAGTCCCCAAGTTAAAAGCTACAAGAGCGAGTCAGCGAGATACCCACACAAGCTAGTACCTCTCTCTCGTGAACGAAATTGGTTGTGCAAATGGAAGACATACTAGAGCAACAAGCATGATGTAATCATACGACTTCAATCTTCCGACTACCCATATCCGGCAATAGAATCTAAGCAGACATCAGAAGCTTGCTGTACAATGTAATTTTATAGAACTTACCTAGCAGCAACTACTAATGTGGAGATACCCGTAAGAACAAACGCTGTGATCTCGATGGATGGTCGGAGATCATATGGCTTGAACATTTTAATCATGACGGCCATATGTCAAGAAGAGATGAGGTTCAAAAAGTAGAAAGAATGCTTGGGTCTAAAGTCGACCAATATGAGCATCCTACAGTGGCTGATGTCCCCACATGATTGACCAGGATACAAGCCATTCCGGACGCAAGTTTGCTTGCTAAGGCCCTTGAGAATGATCCGGGGAAGCGCATGTTCCTGGTGGCGGCGAGGCACAGACCATGGGAAGGGTGGATATTGTGTGGCGTGGTGAGCGTTGCGTATTCGCATCGGCACTTGATCTAACTGCTGGAACTCGATTGCGCACGCGCGTCGTTGGCTTAACTAGGGTACAAACTTATGGAACAATAGGGATTACGATGGGTTCGATAATCGTCTATTTGGCTGTTCTCTCAACTCGATGTTTACATCGGCTACAATCCTACACAACCTGTACGAATCCCTCTTGTCAGCGCACGTATGCGATAGGATTCTGCCTGTACGAATCAATAGTGAACGGAGGCATCCGCTCTCAGGTCCAAAAGATTGGTCCTGGGTCGTCCACGTGCTTCGATACACCCTGCACAATCTGGTTCATCATACATGCCTCGTATTAAATGTGCGAAGTCTTGTTGATGTTATGCAAGGACTTGCCCTGCCATGACATTAGCTGAGTGCCTCGGCCTCAAGGAAGCGAACATATCTTGTCCCGCTGTCTTCCGGGGCGGGAAGAGCCGAAAATTGGAGCCAGTCTGCCTCGCAAGACTCTTAGATGCGTTTACCCAAAATTACTCCAGTGCTGGTGTTCACATGACCAGAAGGTCAGTTTACCTCAAGATGGGATCAGGTATTTACGCGTTGACTAGGTGCACAAACGTCGAGACTGACCCAGGAACGCGGAATGGAAACGGGGGACTAGAGCTTCAAGCAATATCTCCTGGTAAGCTTTGCCACAGTCATCGAACGAGAACGCGCTCAGACTTGTGAGCGTACACGTCAAGTGTCAGAGTTTGAAATGAAACCAACGGCAGTCTACCTACAAAACACAAACTTTTGCTGCGTTTCATATTGACGAATGTCCAATCGAGCGACTGACCCTCCACAGCTGGATTTTGTCTTGCTGGCCCACATATTTATAGACAGAGTATGTGACGGGGTAGATATTGCGTGGAGGAGGAGATGCTTTTCGTGGATGACGAAAGGCTAGAGGACGAAATGAGCGCCATTGGAAGCATTGTCCTAGCATTTTTGGTCACCGGATTGTAATGTGACGCACGCTGGGGTTTCCCAGCGCGTACAGAAGCATATTGTGCCTCAATCATCGCAAACAGCTGCGGCAGCGATTGGTTCTTTGAGGCTGTGCTGCTTGATCGCATTGACAATTTGGCCGCGCGTTTTGACGAGGTTACTTTATGCGCAAGTACTCCAGATGCCCTGAAACTCTAGCGAGGAGTTTAGCGTACCAAGTGACAGTCTTCCAGAAACGGGATTGGTGATAGGGATATGTCCATGGTGGTAGCCGAAATGGCAAAGATTGGCACGGAGGGAGCACTGCGGGCTGTGCCTGAAAGCTAGGTCGCTTCCAGGACTGATCTCATACGTCACTCAAGCAGGGGTACACGTGATGCGCCCAACATTTGAGGGCAGGCATGATTGAAGCCCGAGATCTTGCTTTTTCTAGGCCCGCTTGGTCTTGTATCTTTGCCAGCAGTGTCTGAGTGTGCAGTTGTGCACTGGCAAGGCTCATTTGGCGTGTCAATCACTGTTGTCCGCAAACAAAGTTTCAAGTAAGCTCTTGATTTACTGCCCAGGGTCCATCCCACCTGGCTCCACATCCTCCTTGAAGGCCCGTCACCAACAGGAACACTATCGACATTGCTGTGACAACGCGAGGGCGACGTGGTAGCTGACGGTAACTTGTAACATTGTAGCTAACAGCATTTTAGCCCTAGAGAGCACCCAAACGTTTGCAGCATAGCACTTGGATTCTCAACTCACCTGCACGCCGAAAGCGACCCTAGCTGGAAACCTGAGCAGCCTCAAGAGCTCAACAATGACCACTCCACAAATCAATGCACCCACCTCGGCCGCGCCTGCTATGAGCGAAAGCAAGCCTGCTGATGAGGGCAGTATTCTAGCCAAGGGGAAGAAGCTCCTCGGTCTGGGCAAGAAGAAAGAAGGCGTGGACCAACAAGAGTCGGACAAGGCGGGAGCGACTGCGCGCACCACGTCTCCAGCTCTGCTACCCTCGCCGCCCCTCACCACGTCGCCCTCCGACCGGAGAGCGTCGCCTCGGGGTAGCCCTCATATGCGCCCACTGGGAGCATCTCCCAACCGTCGCATTCGTTCCTCCTCGCCCGGCTTGCATAGCCCTGCGTCGTCGCTCATTTTCGAGCGCAACGTCCAGGAGCCCGAGCCGTCGGTCGATGTACCAGCGCATATCAAGACCGAAGACTACATACCACCTGCGCTAGATGCCTCGTCGTTGGCGATCACAGACGACCATCTAAATCCCGACGAGGTGGAGATTGTCATGCATTCAGCACATCAGCCTGCCTCGGCTGCTGTTACTGGCAGTATGAGCGACTCCATGTATTCGCCACCTCTCGTGCATGATGATTCTACGGCTTCCGGCCACACCGGCCACACCGACCAGATTGAATCTGCTCCAGGATACGGTGCTCTGGATATGACGGATCCACGCCGGTTGAGCTTTATTTCCTTCGCAGATGTAGTACAGGCTGAACACGTTGAGCACGATAGGCAGGAGTTGCTAGGCACAGGTTCTGGCGAGGCATTGCAGTTTATGAGTCTATCATCGACGGCCAACCGATCACCTTCTCCAGTGCGGTCTCCAGCATCCTCGCATGGATTGAGCGCGTCTCCGCCCACCAGCGGCGCTACGTCTCCCAAGGTCACAGATTACGGACAGACGCGGTCTCCAGGCGGCCCTCCTTCTCCTATAGCTGCAGGCACGCACAGTCCTCCATTGGGCGGAGAATTGCCACTTCAGATTGAAACAATGCGACAGGCTCTGCGTAAGACGCATTCTGGCGACTTGAGTGGCTTCCGGTCCCAACCCTTGAGTGCTGTGAGTCTGGAGGATAATGCTGCCGACAAGCCCCCTTTCAAATGAAAGTAGGCGTCATCTGGGGTTGGTCATTGGGCCGTCGAGGTTTGTACTTAGAGGCGGCGGTGAGGGCGATGCAAGAGGATGGTCCCCCTGTTCATTTCTATTGTAGTCATGTTGGGTACTTTTGGACAGACGACGGAGCTTATTGGTCCATTTCGATAACCATTTGGGGAGTTATCAAGGCGTGGATTGTGACTTTTCCTTTCAATTTGCGAGACAGATAAGGGGAATGAGTGACGATATACGTCTGGCTGGCTGAGGCCAGGCTGGAGGCCATCGTTTGGTGGAATGTACGGCAGATGAATCTCTTCTCGTGCTGATGCTCATCTGCAGCACCAAGCTCAAATTTCCGCGCAGGCACACCCATGGCCAGAGAGGGTCGCGTACCTTTGCAACAGCTAATTGACGACTGCATCGGGTGCTGAGCCTATTACTCAAGTTAGTGATGCAATCCTCAAATCAGCATGCTGGATCAGCGCCAGCGGCCGCGTGCCTGATCAGAAACTGGTCCCTTGCAGGAAGGCCGATAAAGGGTGGCAAAGGCCCAACAGCCATCGCTTGCAGGTTTCCGCCTCTCGATTCGTCTCGCTTGACCCTGTGTCCTCGGCGTCACTTTCCTCCATGAGCGAGATGGTGTGGGAGCAGCTCAGCTGGCAGGCTCACTGCACCCTGCAGATAGATGAACAATCAGGCACAGCAGGGGCCCAAGCGCATCAGCAGGATGCTTTGCAATGCGCCCGTCGTGATCCTTTTATCTTCGTATGCTACGGTATAGACAGGCGTGAAGACACCAGGCACAGGCACTCCCGTTCCGCGGTCTAATTAATTTACGCGATTGCCAGCCGCCAAGCAACCCTTCTCAGTGCAGGATCCCGCTAGGGTCCCAGTAGGCACCTCGAACCTCACGTACTGCTGTCCAACTTGCCCACACAACCAGGCATGCGATGCGCCACAACAGACCTGCCCTTTGTCTCGCAACCTCTATTAGCGTCCTCCCCGTTGCGGTAGCGGGCCGCCCACCTGCTGGAACCTCTGCTGCCCGTCAATGACGGCACAAAGCAAACAACAGGCGGATACGGCAAACCACGGTCGCCGCCGTGCCTGCAGACGATGGATCAGACGAGACGGAGCAGGCGGGAGATGAGTGCGTCTGAGGTCGCAGCCTATGGCACCGAGAGACGGCGGGACGATCGCAACTTCCCCGCGACCATCAGGACGGTAACGCCCGAGCCCGAAACTATACCAGAGGACAGCGTTGCCAGTCCCAACTTCTCACCACCAAACTCGCCGCGCTCGCAAAACAGCCAGCTCTCACGCACTGCCAACCCCCGCGGCTTCGTAGCCCGCGCATCAAGCGAGACCGACTACAGGAATGCGCGGGATCAGGCACGACCACGTACGAGGACCTTGGAGGAACGGAGTACGCGAGAGAGGTCGCCGTCGGCTCTGTTTGTCACGGGTCGCCATCGCATTGGCTCCGTCACAAGCACCACGTCCAACTTCCAGAGCCTCGAGGAGTCGGTCGTGACTTCCATAGGACACATTTCCACCATCTCTCCCCAGTCGCAGCTACCCCCGCCGCGAACCTCGAGCACCAACAACCGAGGCCGCCTCGTGAAACAGCCCCCCCACACCCCATCGCCCGCCCTCTCGCCCTCCAATGCACAGCCCGAGTCGTGGGTCTCGCCTGTGCCGGCCTCCGATGTTAGGAAACTAAAGGCCCTCATGCGCTCTACATGTGGGAAGATGCAGGGCTTGCTCGCCTTTCGCCGCGGCGAGTCGAATCCGTGGGCCCTGTCATACTGCTACATCAACGAAGAGGCTGGCAGTCTGGTGTACGAGCCCAAGAACGACAACTCGTACACTCGCACCCTGATACCGGACCTTCGAGGCTGCCATGTCAAGAGCGCATATGATGGCGAGGCATACACAGCATACATACACGTCGTAGTACACAATTCAAAGCTGGAGGTGCATCTGCGCCCGCCAACACAGGAAGAGTTCGACTCGTGGTTTGCTGCCCTGTTATGCTGGGCGCCCATACGTCCAAAGGGCATCCAAAATAGAATGGCCAAGCCACAGGCCCCAGTAGTCATCGAGCGGCGACTAGCTGACAGCAGACGCCACTCTGAGGTGTCCTTGCTGAAAGAAGCGCCGAAGAAGGAAGCTCCCATCATCAAGGTCGGGAAAATGATCTATTGGGATACAAGTGTAACATACAGCAACACAGGAACACCCAAATCTGCAGGCACCGGTGCACGACCGCAAGCATACCGGGTCCAGAGCCACGGTTCTCGACGCTGGAGACGAGTCTCTTGCACGCTTCGCGAAAATGGAGAGCTCAAGCTGTATTCAGACACCGACGTCACGCTAGTATCTACCGTTCAGCTTTCACAGCTTTCCCGATGCGCCGTTCAGCGACTAGATCCTTCTGTCTTGGATAACGAATTCTGCATTGCCATATATCCCCAGTATACCACATCCTCTTCTGTATTATCGATCTTACGGCCCATCTTCCTATCGCTAGAGTCACGAGTTCTGTATGAGGTTTGGATAGTCTTGTTGCGCGCTTTTACCGTCCCTCAGTTATACGGCCCGAAGGCCGATACGTTGAACGAGGAGGGCACATTATCGCCGTCTTTCGGTACCCAAGATATGTTTCGCATGGAAAAGTCCCTTTTTGTTCGAGTTCTCGAGGCACGACTGCTGCCCCCGGTTAGCCCAAAGGTCGCAGACAATGCAACGCCTATCCGACCCTCTTCATCGGCCACGACGAACCCGGGTGGATATCTTGTAGAAGTCCTGTTGGACGGAGAGACGCGCGCTCGGACCATGGTCAAGAACGAGGGCAATAATCCCTTCTGGAGAGAAGAGTTTGAATTTCTCGATCTTCCTGCACTTCACACCGCATCGCTCTTATTGAAGAAGCGGCCACCAAGCTACTCCCGCAATGAAAAGAATACCTTTGACTCCGTAATGGGCTCCGATCCATATGCCGCAGAAGGTGGTTATGCCGGCATTAGTTTCGATCAGACAGTGGGAAAGACCGATGTCTACCTTGACGATCTTGGGCCAAATCAAGAGATGGAGAAGTGGTGGCCACTTGTCAACATGTATGGCAACAGCGTTGGCGAGCTGCTGGTCAAGGTCAGTAGTGAAGAGTGCGCCATTTTGATGGCTCGTGATTACTACCCTCTATCCGAACTGCTCCATCGCTTTTCGAACAGCCTGACGCTGCAGATTGCACACATGGTGCCCAACGAGCTCAAAAGGTTATCTGAATATCTTTTGAACATCTTCCAGGTCTCTGGGGCGGCTGGAGAGTGGTTGTGCGCTCTAGTTGAGGAAGAGATTGACGGGACTTTGAAAGACTCGCCCGCAAGCCGGCTACGGTTCAGTAAGAGGTTGGGATCAAGTGATTCGAATGAGTCTTCAATTGGCACTTTCGGATCAGCAAGTGACCGGGAGCTTTTCGTCAGAGACATGGGCAACAACGCCAAGCTGGAGGCTAATCTTCTCTTCCGTGGAAATACACTCCTGACCAAGTCTTTGGACCTCCACATGAGGCGCCTTGGCAAAGAATACCTCGAAGAAACGCTCAGCGACAAGCTCAGAGAGATCAATGAAAAAGACCCCGAATGCGAAGTCGATCCGAACAAAGTAACCTCCCAACATGAGCTGGATCGCAATTGGAGGCGATTGATCAATTGCACAGAAGAAGTTTGGCGAGCCATCTATAATTCTGTATCCCGCTGTCCGCAAGAACTAAGGCTAATTTTTAGGCACATTCGTGCTTGTGCTGAGGATCGATATGGCGACTTCCTTAGGACGGTCCAGTATAGCAGTGTCTCTGGTTTTCTCTTTCTACGATTCTTCGTTCCAGCCGTTCTTAATCCGAAGCTCTTCGGTTTGCTAAAAGGTACGCTAATCATGATCATCCAAGTACGCAGTCACTGACCGTGAGGCACAGACCATCCAAAGACGAAAGCTCGAAGAACTTTCACCCTCATTGCAAAGTCACTTCAAGGTCTCGCCAACATGTCTTCGTTCGGCACGAAGGAGGCGTGGATGGAGCCAATGAATGCATTCCTCACTTCGCATCGTCAGGAGTTTAAGAAGTACCTTGACGATATCTGCTCCATCTCGACTACATCCTCTCCTGCTCCGCCAATTCCACCATCGTACAGCACCCCCATTGCGATCCTTCATCGCCTCCCTCCTACCTTCAAAGAAGGCTTTCCATCACTGCCCTACCTGATCGATCATTCGCGTAATTTTGCCATGTTGGTCAATCTTTGGCTCGACAACACCAAGAAAAGTGCGCATGATATCCAGGCAAGTGATGGCGATCTGTTGCGCTTCCACAAAATATGTGTCTCGCTCAATGAGCGCACCAAAGACTGCTTGAACCGAGCTGAGCCCGCAGAGCGGCCTTCATCATCCCTTAGTGTTAAATGGGAAGAGCTGGTCGAGCAAATGCAAGGGTCGAACTTCATCGATACAGGCCGGGGAGCAGCGACAAGAAACAACCGCGGTCCGATCAAGGAAGAGGAGATGCCAATGTCGCCTGGCAATGGAGAGGACTATTCATCCTCATCAACAAGCACTCCAATCACCATGAAACCTCCGCCAAAATCAAGGCACCAGCAAAACTCAAGCATCTCCGCATCAGCCAGCTCACTCAAGAGCAATAGCTCTGCTACCATCTCATACACCAATCCCTTCGCTCCTAAGACATGGTCCAGTCGACATGCAACCTCCGGGAACGAGTCTGTATCAGCTTCTCAATCCGCGTCTGCTTCTGCCAGCGCATCCGCCTCTGCCGCCGAGGACACACCACCCGGATCTAGTGACGGCCTGCATATGACTGCAGCTCCTTCGTATCCTCCAACACTGACCCAACCTTCGACTTCGACAGCTTCCTTCAACTACAGCAATCCGAATGTCCACATCAACATGTCCAACGCAGCGCTCAAGTCGTCAACTTCACTTGGAAGACCGCCTCGCAGTGCAGGAGGACAGAGCATGGAGGGCTCGGAGAACGGCAGCATACATGAAGAAGAATACACGACTGCGCTGCCGGCTTTTTCGTCGAAGGAAGTGAAAGACAAAGATAAACGAGATCGTGGGTTCCGTGGTGTTCTGCCCTTCCAGCGTAAACGCAAAGACAAGGATAAGGAGAAGGATAAAGATAAGAGCAAGGATCGGGATAGGAGCGCAGATCGGGATGGTCGCGGCGGCAGTGCGCTAGGTCTGTATGGTGACGTGGGCAGCCTTAGAGGGAAGGGCGTTACAAGAGGAGATAGAGAAAGGGACGAAAGAGGTGGCAGAGAAGAGAAAAGAGATGAAGAGTTCTGACTACATGGTTGGTTCACCGGGGAGTCACCAAAAACTTTGACCAAGCGCGAAATCAAGCGCAGAAAGAGCGCTGGGGAGTTGCTAGTTAGGGGTTCGCCCTCTTAAGCCAAGGACTAGCCACCTTCACATGCATGCATACACAACACGAGACCAACGGGGAAACGATGTTCTACATCACCACACATCACGAAGCACCAGACCGCACATAGAAACCCGGGTCGTTGACTTGTACACACAAAAGACGGGTGCTATCGGCCCGTCTACCATCACATTCAGTATTCTAGCACATAAGCAAAGCTGCTCATTAGAACCACGTCGCACGAGATCTTGGGCGGTACATGATTGTTATATCACCAGCATACCTGACACTTTGCTCTGAAGGGTTCTGCCATTTTGGATTTTGAAAGTGCGTTAAAGCGACGATTTGGATCTGAGGAAAAAGAGTCTGCTTGCTGGTGGCATTTTCACATATAGCGTAGCATATCATGAGTGCTGTTTTTTTTTATTCACCGTTTGTTCTGTCACGTCTGCTCATTATGCCTCAATCATTCGCTACATACCACCCACCTACTCACTCACTCTATCTCTTCTCTCCTTTCCCTCACCGAGGGTAAACGCTTTGAATGACTGTCACTGTGAGTATTCTCCAAAGGGTTATGGAAAAAGTGGGCATGAATCAGGTTTCTACTGTACCGCCATACTCCAGGCAAGTGGCCTATAACACAACTGTTGGGCTGTACATAGCGATATTAGACAACATTAAGCGTTGGACCTAGTGTTAATAGGCCTCTCACGCTCTATACTAGTTAGATAGGCTGCTGAACAATGATTGTATGAAATGTTTTTGTCCATTCATAAAATATATGTGGTATTTCTCATTCGCAAATCGCGTCTTGCTCTGGTCTCACCATCAACCGTGACAGTTTTCATGTAGGAGTCAGTCCGCTGTTCTCATACTCTCATAATGCCTTGCCAGTGTTGCCTCTAGTATCGACCCCGGCCTTCAAATGCTCAGTCAAAGTTGAAAGCATTTTTGTATGCCTTCTTCTCCTTCTCTTTCCGTGCAGTAACCTTCTTTTTCACGCCCTCCAGCTCCCTTGTGATGGCTGCGTCGCCGGGCGCATACTTCGCCGCCTCGTTCAAGTCTGCGAGGGCATCATCCTCATTCTTCTTTCCGATTTTCGCCTGGCCACGCCTAAAGTACGCTTTTGCTTTGTCCTTGTCCGTGATACCCTCAATCTCTAGGGCCTTCGTCGCGCTCTCTGCAGCATCTGCAAACTGGCTCGTCTTATTCTGGAGGAGCGCGCTGTTGGAATAGAGGGAGATCTTGAGGGCGTTGAATTGTGGCCACAGGTCTGCGGGATCACTGTCTAGCGGTGCAGGGTATTCGTGGAGGTAACGGATTGCTTTTTGGTATTTTGCAAGGCCGAGGCCGAGATCTCCTTTTTTGAAGGCGGCGTTGCCCATGTCTTTGAGCTCAGTTGCGATTTTGAGAATTTGCGTGCCTTCCCATTCGTCATTGCTCGACTTTTGGTCTTCTGGGTAGTCTTCATATGGGTCACCGGTGGCGTCTGGTGCCTTCTCAGTGGCCTTGTCATACTCGTCGCCTGTCAACTCGCCGCAGTCAACAATTGTGGCATCATGCAAGGGCTTGTCACCACTCTGGGTCTTGAGATTCTCGATTTGCCTAATGATGCTCTTTCCGTTGATGACTTCGCCGAAGACAACATGCTTCTTGTCGAGATGTGGGGTTAGAACGGTAGTGACGAAAAATTGGGAACCGTTGGTGCCTATTGCAATGTTAGCTTTGGCCACTCATCCAGGATCCCGTGATGAGGAAGAAGTGCACGGCAGTGCCGAGACGAATGCCCCTCCACTTCCTGTCCAAACATCATATTGCAATTAAGAGGACCAAGACTTACCGGGTCCTGCATTTGCCATGCTCAGCAAAAACGGCTTGTCATGAATCTTCTCGAAATTCTCATCTTCAAACTTCTCGCCATAGATGCTTTCTCCGCCAGTGCCATTGCCTTGTGTAAAGTCGCCGCCCTGGATCATAAAGCCCTTGATGACGCGGTGGAACGAGGAGCCCTTGTAATGGAGGGGTTTGCCGGCTTGGCCGACGCCTTTCTCGCCAGTGCACAGGGCGCGGAAGTTTTCCACGGTCTTGGGGACAATGTCACTGTACTGGGAGAGCGTTAGGAGGCGGCGCCTATGAGATCTGGGGAGAGAGGTTGACGAACCAGTTCAAAGGCCACACGACCGCTTGGAACACCGCCAATCGAGATGTCGAAGAAGACACGAGGTCGCTCTGAAGCTTGTCAATCTCACCACATTCTCCAGGGTCAAGCCTTTGATATTGGGGAGTTCTTACTTGAGTCTGCCATGATTGCTAGTTAAGCCTCACCTTTGGGAGAACGGGAAGGAAGGTTAGAAAATCGAGAATGAAGAAAATGTATGAAGCGCGAATTAGTCCTGGTGAGTACAGGGACAGTTGTGGGGTGAGGCTGAAGGAAATAGCTTCAAGCACGGTAAGCTACCAGAAGTTTCCACGAAGCTATAGCTTCCTGCCGTGCCAAGCCCGCTTTACAGTTGTATACGAGAGACCAATCGCTTTGAGGCTAATGTAAGATACCGGTCAGTTTGGCCCGAGTGTCTCGCAAGCTTGTACCACAAAAAGAACAAGCAGTGTTGACAATTCACGGGACTGTGTAAATATTGGGGCTTTATCGCGATGAGGGGCACTGCGGGGCACTGGTCTCCGGACAGAGCCCCGCCGAGCCGTGTGCATTTCGCAACATACACCAAGAATAGCAAAACTTCGAACGTATAAAGGTCCAAAGATGCTAATGCCATGTATTGATTAGGGCAGCTAGTGCTCTATCTAACGACAACGGGGAAAGAAAAAGACCCTAAGTATGCAATGCCAGACTAGTTGCCCACGCCTGTAAACATAACAGCCACCACTTCTTTTTGGTATAATTAAGACAAAGTTCCGAAACGCCATGCGTAAGTCATGCTGATGATGCTATGTACTATCGCCTGCCAGCCATCGAAAACGGCAGCGCTGTGGAAACAAGCTCATTTTGATCATAATGATACGTGAATCCGCCCTGCAGCGTCCTCCGCAATGCATTCAGCCTCTGCAACTTCCACCACTTGTCAATTCTAACTTCAAGATTACGGTTGATTTTGACCTTCATTCTGCCAGCACCATATGCTCGTCCTGATTCCTGGTCGATTGCTGTAGAATAGCTAGGTCCACGAGTGGGCTTCTCGACCGAGTTACGAATGTCTGCAAACGAAGAGTGGAGGGTCTTGCGATCCTTCTTCGAAATGCGGCGAGTTGATACGTTGGCGAGTGCGTCGAGGGTGTGAAGGAGCTGGTCTTGTCTTCGGTACACTTGGTATCGCTTCACCATCCTGTCACCATTCTTGGTATGTTCAGGATGATCTGGGTCCTCCTCTTCAGAGACCTCCTCATCTTCTTCTTGAATGGTGAAAGACTTTTCATATAGCAACGCGATATTCTCACCAGCAGCGATTTGCACACCAGCATCTGCGCTGTCAAGTTGCTCAACGAAGGCTTCGATGGCGGTCTCAGTCTCGTCTTCTAAATCTTCAATCTCGGTCGCAAGTAGACCCCACTCCTCAAGAGCAGCAATAACCACATTACCCTCATCTTGAGCATCAACAGACGCGCCATCTGACTCGATGATTTCGAGGAAGAGGGTCATGACATCGAGAATCTCGTCGTCGCCCGCTCCACCAAAGAAGGCACCGATACCGAGGGCATGTATGGCGTTTACTTTTACTTCGATGGACTCAGAGGATTGTATCGATCGTTTGAGTTGGTCGGCAATATCGTCGTAAATTGTGTCAGAGTCGAGGGTTACAACCGTGACAGCAAGCGCTAATCATGTCAGCAGAAGCGAGAGAGGTGCGATCAGTGAACAACATACCTTTTAGAGCTTTGACAGCCTCACGCTCCGTCGTCTCCTGTCGGATGCTCCTAAGCATCGAGGGGATGAGTTCGTGTATATGTTCCTCAATTTCGTCCTTTGCAAAACGCGCCATGAGTACGTGCGCGTACGCATTTAGGCTTTCTGCGCGGCCTTCTGTGCTGCTGCGCTTGAGGTTGGTGATTTGCTCAATGCGGACATTGAGCTCTGCCTTCCACGCATCTTCAGGGACCTCGACATCTTCGCCGTTGAGGATCTCGTCGATGGAGTTGGTACTGTCGAGCCGCACGTTAGCGCCTGAGGGTCGATGATGTCACCAAGCGTGATGTGGGGAAGGCAACCAAAAAAGTTGTCGAGGAACTTCAAAACTCACCTCCAAGCAGTTCCGTCGCTGAGATAGTCTTCATCGTCAGAGACCTGTCGACTGGGGTTGCGGCTGACGCCCCGCGACGGCGCTGGCGAGTTGGCTGCTGAGTTCGCTTTTGAGGAGGCGGCTGATACGACGCGCGAGCGTGCCTTGCGCGACACCGTCTTGTGGCTCTCGAGAGCCTGCCTGCGAAGGTCGCGCATTGTGACTTTGTCGCTGTGGAGAGATAGACGCTAGAAGCGTTTCCTTGTGTATATTGTGTTGTTGCCGCCTTTTTACGGCGATGAATATGAGCTGGCGGGCGTACACCGACAGTAGAATGCGGGGAACCAGGGTCGAATGATGCAGTTATTGCAAAGGTAGCGAGTCTGTAAACTCAGTCGAAGATGTAGCTATGTGCTGTTGGAAAGACATGAGTCAGAGCCACAGGCAACGGAGTTATGGGTGCGCGGAGAAGGGAGATAGCGGAGGCAACAGGAGGAGGACGTGTTTGTTGGAAGGAAAGGTGTTCGCTGTCAGAAGCCCTGGAGCAAACTATGGCTGCCAAACGACTTCTCCCGGATTCGCGCTGCACAAACGGCGCTAACCGGGACCGCACACGTCATTGCCAGCGCGAAGCTTGACACTTGTACACATATAACAAATGCCTCTGCAGCCTCACGGCCGCCTGACAAATCAAATAAAAGAGACTCTACTCAACACATGCTGATACCTCGACCTCATACTGTGCTGGAGCCCAAGCCAAGGACCGCTGTGAGCAAAGCGCGCTTATCGATATACAAATGTAAGCTAAGTGACGAGGACGGTGATTGGCCACTTCCAATTCAAACATCTCGAGAGCGTCTGGAGCACTTGAACACAAAGCAAGTCTAGATGTCATGGGCGTTCTTGAGTGCGGGCCGGAGGGTAGATATCTGACAGCTGTGCTTTGTAATAGCTCACACCAACAAAGCCTGTCTCAGTTCCTTAATTGTCACTGTTATTGGGGGCCAAATCTCAGCTCCCTCTCTTTGGTCTGCTCGTAAAATCGTATAGTCTTTGTCTCCCTCGCGCCAGTAGTGTGATCTGCAATACGTAAATCATGCGACCTATATGGTGGCATCAGATTATACGACCTAAATATACCCATGTCCTCGCCCGCTCCCGTCCCCGGCTCCGTTTACCTTCTCCGTCCGTTCGCAGCAAGGCATACTCAAGCCATAGGCCACCCCCCCCGCCTCAGCCTCATCTCGGACCTCCGAGACAGGATTGAGGCTCAACGACTCCACAAAAAGGGTTCGCATTGCCAGCTGAATCAGGTGCCGTGGCGGCATCTGTGCTCGATTGCTCCCTCCGAGTGTGAGGATTCGCGCGATCTATGTTTGGAATTAGACTTTGAGGCATGGTTTTTGTGAGCCAACATCGCGCTGCACGCCTTGTTCAGGCGAGAGTCACAAGCCGCGAGCCACAAGCCGAGCCGTACGGTCGGACTAGCCGAAGGAACAGATAGCCGGCGCAAGGGCATCGGAAACGGTGCACAACGTTGTCCCGGGCGTCGACTAGAATTGTGCATGATCGACAGCCAAGTCCAATTCCAGGCATGCTTACAATTGCTGCGAGAGGGCTGGTGATAGCACAGTCATCTATAGGCATCCACGTCAAGATACTGTATACTGTGCTCGGTATATGCGTTTGTGGATGTGCAAAACGAGAGATTGATATGAAGAAAATAACTACTCCAAGCGCCATATGGCCCAGCTGCGGCCATCCCACCACCCCGCAGTGCTATGCAACATGTTTTTGAACACCGAATTGGACAAAATGTACTCCAGCGCTAATGCAGAAACGACTGAAAATGAAGCAAAATGAAATGAAGCGTCTTACTGTGCAATATGCCATGGATCATGATCCTCATCTTGCACTTGTGTCGTGGATGAACTGGGAATGTCTCTAAACGAGAGTAACGTATCAGCGAGTTCCATGCCCAATGTATCCAGATTGATAGAAGCTCCAGGCTCGATACTGTGATCTCCGACCGTCTGTATACCTCCTTGCTGATCCTCTTGCTGGCCTCGCTGCTGAGTGTGTATTTGTGCGTCATGTACTGTGCTGCTTGCACGTCCGATCCCTCCAGCTCTACTGCCACCCCTGCCCCTTCCTCCAGCCCTTCCACCTCTTCTTGACCGCTTCGTGACTCTTCCCCGTTGACCAGACCTATCTGTTTCTCTCCCCTGTCCGCTCCCACCTCCACGGGTCGCACCCCTACACCCGCATCAGCCCTCCTCTTCCTCGTCCACCTTTTGACCCAGTCATACTCACTGATTTTGAAACCCCTCGGGATAGCCGAATGGAAATGCTGAGCGCTCTCCGGGTCTCCGCTTAGGGATGTCGATGTGATGGAAGTTGCGTAGATGTTCGACCAGATGATCCCGCCGAGTGAAGCCCTTCTCGCCCACACGGTTACAACGCGGCACTGTGCAGGGGTATTCGGGAGCTCCAACACCATGGACGGTCGCTTGATGACGCTGAAGGTCCGCAAGGCGGGTGAAGTTGGCCGAAGACGTGCACGATGCAATGTCACATGTCCAAGTTCTGATTGAGTGTCAGGTTTAAATGCTTGTGGCACAGTGATGTTAATATTGTGTGCAGTGGATAGAGCATACCTTGTGCGACTACTACTTCTGCTCTGTTCATTAGCCTCGAATAATCACAGGAAGCTCCTTCATTGTGGGAATGCGCTTACCTTGTAGGACCTTGGGGTTGGGACAAATCAAAAGACTCCACCGGCCCTTGCCAGTGCGCCTGGTCATATGCCGAGCTAGTCACTGTTTGTTGGTAGCCGGTTGGGGCAACAGCGACGGGTTGGGTGTAGTAGTCTGAGATGACATGGTACGGTTGTGGTGGGTAACATTGGTACTGTGCGTAATATTGATTGATTTGTGATTGAGTATATTGTGGTACCGTTGTTTGATAGGTAGGGGCATATGAGAAATTCCCTTGGTCTGGGGGAGAGTACTGTTCGAAATCAGGGACTGCAGATAACATGACGAGTACTTAACGCCTTACACCATAGCCGGACATATCGGGCGAAGAAGGTTCCTGTTTTGGGCGTATGGCGTTTCTCGAGCGGGTAGTGCCTGTAGGGGAAGAGAGGTAGTAGGCGGGAGCTACGGGCGGAACCACGCGTAGCTTGTGGGACCTGATAGTTTTCCGAGTTGTAGTGGACGGTTTGTGTGGAATTTGAAGCTTTTCAATGGAACTAAAGAGTCAGTATCGGGTGTCTCGTTCCTGTATATGGCTATTCCCAAGGCGTGCTATAGGTCCTTTTATGGAAACATGGGAGACCTCATCTTGCACTGTCCACTCACTGCCACCCCAAATCTTAGTCCGATGAAGCTGTAAACTTACAGGAATTTCCGTGAAGAACAGGCATAGGTACGCCCGATGGAGCCATGAGAATCATGAGGTGCCAGCATGATGTTCGGTGGGGGTGATGTCAATTAAAGCCACTGGGCTCGCGAAACTAGATAGACGTTTCTACCGTAATACTGAAAGGCGATGCTCGTTGACTACTCCGTTAATTGGAAAAGTGTGCAAAAGGACTAAGAGCTGAGTTGACTCGTAGTAGCGAGGCTATGGCGTTCCCGACTAGTTGGTACCCCACACGTACATCGGTAGTATAGGGCTGACGTTTGGTGGCTGGGCGAAAGCGGAAAACGGGAATGAAGCAGTGTGCGGCACGGTCGGACCACGATCCAATTTGGAGTGAGATGTTGTGAGAACGAGGCGGTGACAATGGGATGCCGAAAAGAGCAGGATTTGTAGCGAGAGGGTGGTTAGATCTATCGTTCGATCCGCCGTTGGTCTCATGAAATGCAATGAACATTTCCTAACCAGATCTATCTTTATTTGAATGCATCTACTTCGTCATGGGCGCTTCGCAAGGCAGAAAAGCGTAATAACTACACCGTCCCTGACAGGTATCAGCGATTGGCTATAGGTATGAATAGCCAACCAGATTCACTGGAGACTAGATTGCGAAAAGGCCGACGGGTCTCCCCGTGACTCCTCCTGCATGCTTATGTTTGGCAGATATCTCTCCGGTATGATCCTGTGGTACGGATACTGATCCCTACGGTTTTTGTATCACATCAAACGCAACTAAGGACTGAGTCCCACGAACTTGGTGTCGGTGATAAGAAGTCTGCATGCACCTAACGGAAATCAGGACGCTGCAAGGACCCATATCCGACCCACATGGCGGTGACCGCTGAAGGCCTAATTACAAGGTCTAAGACGCACTGTTGGAAGCGAGGAGGTGCAAACCGGCTTGAGCGATTGGAAAAGATCCAAGACTCGTTACCTGATTGCTAGTCTCCAGATGGGTTAGTCGTCATCAAACGCCCAATTTGCTCACTACCTTTCTCTGCATTCCTGTGGGATAATTAGGCTTCAATCATGCACACAGAAGCGAGCTCAGACACCGCGCAACTTGATTCATGCTGTAACCGCTCGTTGAAGATCATTGTTAGTCGGGCGTATTGACCCCTTGACGTTGCGGAATGAAGGTTCGCTAAGGCGGTCAGTTTGGTTAGACCGCCTGTGCCTCAGCCCAGTCCAGCCACGCTATTGGGGGCAGAAAGTGCCAAACGTGGCCGGCCGGAGGAGCAAAAAGCGGCAAGCCTTCAGCCACCTTAGTCAGATTACGCCCCGGCGCTCCAAGTGCTGCAATTCCTGGATCCGCCAATCCACGCAGCCGAGGATATACTCTAGATTGATGAGCCTCAATGTGTGATCCTTGCACTTTATGTCTCACCGTATGTTGCTCTGTGCATGACATGGTTAGTCTGGTCCCAGCGCGTGTGAAGGAGGGTGCGAAAGACGTGCTGCTACGCGATTTGATTATGAAGTGCACAAGATCTGCCCATAAAGGGACTATTCCAGGACTATCTAATACTTAATACAGAATGCAACCATCATGTCCAAGAAATACCTTGGCGAGGTAAGGCGGTGGGTTGCTTATAGCTCATCTTCTAGGAACTTGTAGGCGAAGCGAAAATCCGCTTTCCGTCGATTCATCCTTGAACATGTAAGTTTGATATGACTATGACGTGCAGGAGTGGCACAACGAGGACAGGGTTGTTGCCACGCGTGAAAGGGGTATAAAGAAAATTGAGTGCTTACCACGTGCTCTCGTAGTCGAAGAACCGGTACGTTCCTTGCTCATAGTCTTCAGTAATCGCCTTTGGTTCCTCATGGCGCTGAAACCATGTCTGGTATTGCTTGTGGAATCTCCAGCTTTGCGACTTCAGTGCCTTTGCCGCAAGATATTGTTGATATGTACCTTGGCGGTAGTAGAAGGCATAGAATAGAGCGTCAGTTTCGATACGGGAGTATAAACGGGGGTCATCGAAAATAGGCAGTGGCTCCTGCGGGTAGTGAGAAGGCGTAAATGGGTAGGGATTCTGTGGACGATAGTGACGCGGCGCTTCGGTGTCCGCGGAGTCTGGTGCAGTGGCCATGGAAGTCGCAAGCATACGTTCGTCCGGAGGTTTTGAGGCAGAAGCGTTGATGTCATTCTTAGCTGCTTCAAACGAGTCGAGCAGATCCTGCAAGCTCGAAGGCAAGTGGTAGACTGATTCGTCCTCTTCATCCTCTGCGTGCGATTCACCGTTGGTCAACGACGGTGTGTCTGCTTGTGATTCCTCCTCCTCTACACGTTCGGGCGCAGGCGTTCTTCTGCTGGCCTTGGTGGCATCTTCAGACGAGGCAACACGTGACAGGGATTCCTTTTCCAAGGCAGGTGTTGCGGGTATACTTGCTGCTGGAGCGGGTGATTTCGACGTCTGCGCTTGCTGTGTGGATTCGACAGGTGGTGGCACACGCGACGCCAGCTGAGGATGTGTCATCGCCGGTGAGTTCGTTGCACTCGCCCGTGCACCAGCCGGAACCAGTCCTGACTGTGCCGCGGGCGCTCCCGGTGGTGGTGGTAGCGGAGCAATGCCTACTCCATTCTTATCGCTCGCTGCTGCAGCGGCGGCGGCTGAGGCATACTTCAACGGCTCTCCCGGCGTCCGTGTCGGTAGTGGGGCAGGTTTCATAGCGTTCGCCGCGGAATTTGAGACACCAGGTAAAGGCGTGTGTAATGTCGCTAAGGCCGGTAGAGGCGACTTCATTTGCGTCGATGGCCGTCGTGCGCTTGATTGTATTGCCTCAGTGGACTTCGCTTTCGGTGCTGGCGGTCTCCCTTCTATGTCCGGCGTTTCGTCTGCTATTGATTGCGTGTCTTGTGACGACACTCGGTCCATCTCGTTGCCCAGGCCAAAGATGGCTTCCTCTTCCTGCAGATTAAAGTCGTCGTATATTGTGTCATCGTCCATGAAGTCAGCGTCTTGATTGCTCTCGACGTAGTATTTGATGCTTTCTTCAATCTCCTTGACCTGCTCCGTCTCGACATTGCCGTTCTCCAGCGCCCGTTGCAGCAAGTCTAGCTTTCCTTGATGCCACTTATGTCGCTCGGTGGCCTCTTCCAGCTCTGATATCCGCTCGGCTTTGGAGTTGTCCGACTTCTTTCCCTTCTTCATGCCAACCTGCAACACTTCCACCTCGGCCTCGATGGTCTCTATTTGCCGCTCCAGCTCGTCGTTCATATGCACAAGGAAGTCGACCAGCTCCATCTTCTCCCTATCTTTGGGGTCGATTTTGGATGCTAACTGCAGGCCCTCTTTAGAGTAAGCCTTTGTTTTCATCTCCTTCTCTACAGCCTTGAACCGCTCCATTTGCTGCCAGGTGTCAGTAGGCCGTCGTTCGAGGGCACATTATCATCATACTGTCTCAATGAGCTTCCTATTATCCAGTAGTGGCTTCTTGTCCTTGATCTCGCCCATGGCCGCCCATGTCTTGATCTGGTCTCGCGACCGTTGCAGCTTTTTAATCTCCTTCTTCAGCTGGTCTTCTAGCTTCTCTTTCTGCGAAGGATTCCCCGTCTGCATTATCTTTTCGTATATGCTTTCAAAGGTGGCGACACCTTCGGCGACCTTCTTAAAGCATTTATCGATCTCCTGCTGGAGCTTGCGAGCTGCCATTGTGAAGTGTGTAGCCTCGTCGTGAGGACTTTCGTGTGGTGGTGCGGTATTCGAGTCGTTTGGGGTGAGAGAGACGGCTCGGCGGCGGGCTCGCGCGAGTGCGTTTGCTCGGTCGCAATGGGCGGGCGCTGTTTGTCGTGGTTTGACGGACACGGAGGTTGAATGCGTATCGCAATGAGTAGCGCGGTTCAGGCTTAGCTTGCCAAGACTGTAGATCGTCGACGCTAGCGCCGGATGAGGAGCCCCGCGCAGCGCGTCGATGCTTTGAGACAGCGCGTTTTTGGCAGTTACACCTCCT
Source organism: Pseudopyrenochaeta lycopersici (assembly GCA_003313425.1). Taxonomy (NCBI): domain Eukaryota; kingdom Fungi; phylum Ascomycota; class Dothideomycetes; order Pleosporales; family Pseudopyrenochaetaceae; genus Pseudopyrenochaeta; species Pseudopyrenochaeta lycopersici. Next base: position 676,843 of record NHZP01000012.1, on the reverse strand, counting down.
CTTGATGATACCGTGACGGCCGAGGGCACTTGTACTGATGGAAAATTATCTTCGTATTCCCTAACATCATCGACCATCAATCCGCTAAGAGCACACGACTGCCTTTTCCTCGCGCACCCTTTGTGCTGCCCCGCCAACATGAGGAGTACATGTCCCGCCTGCATAACTGTGCCACTTGGTCTAACCATACACAGCCGTTCTGCAGAGGGTGAAGTCGGCCTCTGTTACTGTGGACGGCCAGCTCATTTCATCAATTGGCAAAGGGCTATTGGTGCTCGCTGCCATCTCCAAGGATGACACAGAGAAGGATGTCGAATCAATGGCCAACAAGATCCTGAAGGCGAAGCTATTTGATGACGACACTAAAGAGCCGCCAGGTCGCGTAAGAATCGCTCAGTTTGGTGTTGACGAGCGACATATTGACCATCTGCAGTGGAAATGCGGCGTGAAAGATATCGAAGGCGAGGTTCTTTGCGGTTTGTGAACCCGAAGAATACAACAATCGCATCGTATTGACGTCGTACAGTCTCTCAATTCACACTTCTTGCATCGATAAAGAAGGGCAACAAGCCAGGTAAATTTATAGGATTGAAGCGCTTGTGAGACATGCTCTAACCTTGTACGAGATTTCCACCAATCAGCGAGTGGCGTCAAAGCCAAAACTCTATACCAGGCTTTCTTCAAGAAACTAGGAGAGCTTTACGAGCCTGAGAAAGTCAAGGATGGCTTATTCGCAGCAATGATGGATGTTGCCTTAGTCAATGATGGGCCGGTAGGTTTGGACTTCACCTGCCTAGACAGTGAGGTATAGCATCAGCGCCGCACATCTCGAGCGCTCGCCTCACATCATGTCAGTCATTGACAAGTGCGTTTAGGTTACGATCCAGATTGATACCAACCCACCGAAAATGGAAGATCCCACGTCTCTTGGCCCAGGCTTTTCGGGCCCAAATGACAGCGACTCGCAAACAATAGACGTCAACGATCTCGTTAATAACATGACTCGTATCACCAAAGAATTCCAACTTCCAGTGGAGCTCCTCGAATAGCGCTTCACACTACTTTATCCATTTCTTTTGAACCGCATATTTCAGTTATACTCCCAGAGGAACGGTTCATTTGTCGGAACTGAAGTAGATCAACGCTTTATTCACTTTAGACATTATTCAGCTTTACTATGATCGCGTATATTCCTGTCATGCCTCACTAAAAGACTATGTAGGCGCACAATACTGTAGCTATAATTCGTTTTTGTAATACATAAGGTTTGGCTGATGACTCCAGGAAAGGTTTAGCCAATCGCATCTATCCAGCGATGGCCACCTCCATGTCAGGCGTTCGCAAGTCTATTTATCTTGATATTTTTTGACATACTTTAAACTTCATTTATTTTGGATAAATGTTGAATTGGGCGCGATTAGACTAGAGCCAACAGAATGGCTCACGTAGGTCGACGAATAGAACTATGGCCGGCGGACATAGCACGAACATTAGATCGTTGGCAAAGATCGGCAATCTCAAGTAAGCGAGAGTGGATTCTTGATCCTGACTCCATGAATGCTCGCTTCTGCTACCATAGCACGGGCGGGCTTATGTCAGACAACCCGGCACCAGAATTGGGTACATTGTCACGCAAATGGAATATCCGTATTACAACGGCACTTCTGGCATGTTCTCGCCCTGGACCTGGGCAGCCACGTCGCCCTGCAGGATAATCTCTCAGACAGAAAGTCTTGACGCGGTCTTGCTCATCAAGGCAGATTTCTAAGGCTACAAGCCCGGCAATTTGTAATGCAATTCATAGTTTTGATTTCATGGTTGGACCCAAATCTTACTGTTGAAGAACAATGCGAGACGTTACCTGGTTCGACAAGCATTCCGCTATGGGTTAAGTCTGCCAACTCTACCGTCCGGCTGGAATATTCTTTTAGGACTCAGGAAGACGTCGGTTGAAGATGGATCTAGATCGAGTAGAGTAGAGATCTTACCACCCCTGACGCCAATCCCTGCCACTTACCACACCACTGGCAATTCGGTGATTCCAACATCCCGTGTGGGTGGAGACCACTTGATCTCTTCAAACGGAACCGCCAATTTTAGATTTGGCAGTTTCTGGAACAGTGTTGCTAAAGCGGCCACGTCAGTACACGTACGACAAGTCGCGCAAGTGAAGCACACACCAAAAACTATTTCTAACTCCCCACGAGCAAGAGGTTCTGCAACACATCTGTGCTCACCCCACCCATATCCCATGGCCTGGAACCAGTCCTCCCCTAATCCCCCTTTCTCCTTGCTGACGAAGCGGAGAATGTTAAAAACCTCCGGATCCGAGAAGACGTCCTCATCTCGGCTCGCAGATTGTGTGGCAGCGATGATTCCTTCCCCTGCTTTGATCTTGTGGCCCCCGAGCTCGATGTCGACCTTTGCGACACGACGCGTGGCCATTGCAGAGCCGACGTGGTAGCGACACAATTCCGATACGAATGGTGGTGCGAGGGATGGATCTGCTTTGAGCTTTTCCAGCTGTGCTGGGTGTTGAAGGAGGGTTGTGACACCCTATTATCAATCAGTTGCCTATCCTGAAGCTTGGATCCACGGCAGAGGCTCACCAATAAGATCATATTCACCATGGTGGCGTTTCCAGCTACGAGCATCAAGAACGCTATCGCAACAGCATCCGAGCGCTCAATATGTCCAGGCTTGACTTGTTCAGTCACCAACTTGCTGATAAGGTCGTCCTTTGGCTCAATGCTACGCTTCTCCACTAGGTCGCCAATATAGTCGAGCAGTGTTCTGTAACATACGATCAGCTATAATTCTGAGCTATCCTAGAAATCCTGGTTTCTTTACTGGTTTGCCCTTGAAGCCTCTAACGCCGTTCCGCTACCATTACTTCGAATTGCTGCCTGAGTAGTCAAAAAGTCCAAGTCCTCGAATGGCACGCCCAGAATGCCATAGATGATCTAACTTTTTGTCAGCTTGCCGACCTTGATCATACGTACCTCTCGTACCCTCCTCATAACTCACATAACTGGGTACAGGAAGCGCAAATTTGTCTACCAAGTCTACTGGCTTCCCATCGCTCTCCTTCGCCATCTTGTCTAACAACTGGTCAACGGTTTTTTGAATGTGTGGGCGTAGTTTTGCAACGGCATCCCAGTTGAACATTGACTCTACCATACTCCGCTGCTGCATATGTGCGGGTGGGTCCATGTCAACGAAAGTAGGTTTGTTCTTAGCAGCTTCCTTACCGCCAGCGGACATTTCTGGAAAGCCGGAGCGGTTGCGCTCCTTGGACAAACGATTATCTGTCAATACACTGACAACATGTTTATGTTTCACGACGAGCCATGGATGGCTTCCATCCCAGAGTTCGACACGCGAGATGGGATTAGACTTTCGGAGTTGTGCATACTCGGCAGGAGGGTCCCATGCTTGTGGACGGGCAAAGGGGAATTGAGGTGGATTTGCGGAGCCCATGGTGGAAGTAGAGAAGAGCTTCACAGCACAGATCTTGGACTGTGAAGTGAATTTCGCCTTGATAGAGGTGCGCGACGTAGCAGCGAGCATTGCAAAATGTCAGGAGAAGAGATAAATTATACAGCAACCGCAATGCTTTGTGCATTTATACCAATAGCAATACGAGCATTGTAGTCCACATTAATACAGTACAGGAATCAGAAGATGAGTCCATCGTACGACTTCTTTCCGATGGTATCCATGAAATTGCTCATACCGCTTCGTTTCTTCGCCTCGCTATGTTGGAACCCTAGCTAGACCTGCACCCCATCCAGGAATATCCGGAGAAGATGCTGGTCTTCTCTAGCCATTGCAGCCCGCCATATGCGCGATCCGACTAAATTGATGTCAGCAAATCCTACACATGGTAATTTATGCATGCTACATGTAGCCTTAGTATTCATCGTCTTGTGATTCGCTGACACGAGGGGCCGAACGAGTTACGTCAGCAGAACCCGGTCTGCATCATATGCACCGCGGAAGATTTGACATGGGATCAAGAATGAAACAGGACCATGTGAGTGGTTACTCTGGAAGGTGTCTGGACTCCCAGCGGCCTGTCTCTGGGGAAGTGGGGCATGAGGTGATGTGATTATTCAACGTGGCAGCGTCTCGGTTATTGTGGAACAGACGATGATTCCGAACTTCATATGCAAGTTCAGCAAGCTGATGTACGGGATACCTAAACGAATTAAATACCGTGGAAGTGGTATTTCCGCGGTTATTTTTCGGTGATCAAGAACCATTTTGTTCTACATAGATCATTAGCCTGTTGAGCTCCACTATATTGTCGAATACTCATGTCCTCTTTTAGCATATTATTTGATTCAAAAAGCAAAGCCAAGATATGGTAATTGATCCTAGCATCTCTTAAGCTCCCACAAAGCAAGAATAAGACGGAGTCTTGGTGCGGCGTCCGCAATCTTCTCCAGCGCTTCTCTCGTATGAAGTCCCCTACACTCACCTCAATATTTATTATGAACCCCCATTTCCGCGCAAGGAGTTGGGAATAGTCCTAATGTAATGGACTAGATAACAATATTTGGGTAGATTTACGTCATTCTACGTTAGTAAACGGAAGACTACCATATCTAGCAACACACATCTGGTGACTCGAGAATGCTGATCGACCACATCTAGCAGCTCGTAAAGAACCGTCTGTATATCTTAATGAATGTATTGGTGAGGACAAACCAGTCTGATTTGATTCGCCAGCGCTGATAAACCCAGAGTTCCTGGCCACTATGATCGGCTGTACTTGCCTTATCAGGCAAAGTGCTACCGCTTCGCATCGCTCTACTGTACGCCTATCTCCAAATTTGGCCGGTCTTGATCGACCTCATGATAAGATTAGCGGGCACTAGGTCAGGAATGAATCATCTTTAAAGACGTCGAAGCAAGGCTTGGAGCCAGGCTTTTGAGTTTACCGCAGACATGGCCGAAAATACAACATACCCTCAAACAAGCGCGAATAAGGTGAATCGGTACAAGGTAAGTCAAAGGAAACGAATCGTCATCGTAAAATGCTGACCTGAGCAGCACCAAGGTGAGTGTGAGAGCCTCAGTTGTTCGCAAGCTGTTCATCCAAGTAGCAACGTATGATGTCGAGACTATCACAGGAATAGTCAATACCACACCCGTTCTCCATGTCTCCTTTGTACCGGAGCCTAGCATACCAGCGCCAATAATCTTGCCGATGATAGGACAAATGGGCATCTATCCCGGCGACTCATCCAACGGCGACGACAACTGGAAGTGCTATCTCCACGGCTATGTTTCCTCTCGGTTGATGAACCTTGCAAACAATGCAGTCCAGCGAGGAGAAGAAGGGTTACCGCTATGCGTCGCTGCTACGAAGGTAGACGGCTTCGTTCTTTCTCTTACGCCATACTCACACAACTACAACTACCGCTCAGCCGTGCTCCAAGGCTTTGGCACCATCGTAGAAGATGAGGACGAGAAGATCTGGGCGATGAAATTAATTACCGATAGTGTGGTACCGGATCGCTACGACAACACGCGCGTACCACCTGAAAATGCAGAAATGCAATCCACCAGAATCCTCAAAATGAACATCACCAGCGCAAGTGGCAAGGTCAGAGAGGGCATCCCGGAGGATGATAGGAAGGATATGAAACGGGAGGATGTGTTGGACAGAGTTTGGACTGGAGTTGTACCAGTCTATGAGAAACTGGGTGATCCCGTGCCTGGGCCTTACAACAAAGTCCAGAAAGTGCCAGAGCACGTCGCGAATTTTGTGAAAGAGGAGAACGCGAAGAGAGATCAATATGCTACTGAAGCAGCTCGCAAGCCTGCACCGCTAAAGAGAGTGAAGAGAACGGAAGAATGAGTAAGTGAGGCGTCGGTACCTGCGCCCTTTGTAGTGACGAATTGTTTTGCACCGATTCGATATTTCAAAGGGGATATTACCATGACTCCTGAAGCCAATTTTCAAAGCCCTGTTTTCTCCCCAAGATAGCACAGTTAAACAAGGAACTGCTGCGATTTTGTCTAGGATATTATGATACTAGATACGTAAGATAGCTGGCCAACTTATCACCCTGCTTTGGTCATGGAATTAGAACAGAGAATCCACGAATATTTCTAAGAATTTCATTCAAGCATCACACGCAAGCATATGGATGGAGACGAAAGCAACTCAAGGATGCAGAAGCGCAAATGGCTTCGATACGCTTCAATTTATGCGGTCACCGAAACCTGCCAGGTGACTTAATGCGAACCCTATGCACATATGTGTGATTCTATACAAAGAAATGAAAGAAAAGATTACAACCATTATTATTGCGGTGCACCCATCTGTTGAAGACGTGCAAGTTCCCAGTACACCCCCTTCTTCGCTACAAGATCTTCATGTCTACCCCGTTCCACAATCTTTCCTTGATCAAAGACATAAATGATATCAGCATGTTGTATCGTACTGAGGCGATGCGCGATGGCGATTGTAGTGCGGCCTTTAGAAGCAGAGTCTAATGCGGCCTGCACGACGCGTTCGGACGTGGAATCGAGTGCAGATGTGGCTTCGTCGAGGAGGAGAACTTTGGGATCACGAAGAAGGGCACGAGCGATAGCTATCCGCTGTCGTTGGCCCCCAGAGAGAAGAGCTCCCTTGGCTCCGACAAGAGTATTAAAACCATCGGGTAACGATGTCTAGACAGAGTCAGTCGCATGTTCTACGTTCTCAACATATATAACTTACAATGAACTCCCAAATGTTCGCGTCCTTGCAAGCTTGGATGACCACCTCATCATCAACATCTTCCTTATCCGCCAAGATGTTTTCACGTATCGTACCCGTGTACAGCGTCGTCTCTTGGCTCACAATCGCCAGTTGCGCACGGTAGTCTTGGAGGTTGTAATCTTGAAGTTCGACATCGTCGACAAGAACGGTACCTGAAGTGGGGTCGTAAAACCGCTCGAGAAGCTGCATGACTGTCGACTTGCCGCTACCACTGGCCCCAACAAGGGCAATGAATTGACCTGGCTCAGCAGAAAGACTGATACCGCGCAAGACACGATGATCTGGACGCCCAGGATATGTGAATCGGACACCCTGGAGCTCGACTTTGCCGACGAGGGCGTCAATCTTCTTACCCTCTGGCGACCAATGGTCAATCTTGGGAATGCGGTTGAGGAACGACTTCAGCAACTTGGCGGCGTCTCGTGCCTCGCCCATGTCTGGAGCGAAAGAAAAGATTGCACCGGCTGACTGAGCACCGTTGATAATCGCAGAGTAAACAACAAAAAATTGTAGGACTGTGTACTCTCCATTCATCAACAGGCGGCCGCCATACCAAAAGACCAGGGCGAAGATGAACATCGATAGACCTTGTGACGTTGCGAACAAAGCAGCAGAAACGTGTGTGAACTTCAGGTTGCCTTTGGCCTGGTGTCCGAGCTTTACGTGGTATTCGGAGAGGAGATGCCTCTCAAGCGAGAGTGAGGCAACAGTGCGGATCGATGAGGCTGCTTCGCACGCAAAGGATGCGGCATCGGAGGTTTCCTTGGTGCGCTTCTCCATGCGGATCAACGCGTAGAAACGGAAGTAGCCACACGCCAACATCAAAGGAATGGTAGAGGAACAAACGAGGGCGAGCTTCCAGCCAAACGCGCAACCCACAATGATGGCGACGAAGATTGAAGCCGCAGAGCTGACAATCGTACCGAGGGTTGAGCCACTGAGGCCAGCGAGACGGTTGGCTTCGGAAGAAAGAAAATTAGCAAGAGCTCCCGATGTGACGGTTTCACCGTCAAAGAATTCCATGTCTTGTCGAAGCATGGCTCCGAATGCACGTGTTCGGACGTTGCCAATGAGCCGGGCAGATCCTTTGGACAGTGTCATGCCCTGACCATAGAAGAACAACCCAATCACTGCCCCTAACATGAAGAACATCCAGCACCAAAAGCCGATCCCATGTGCACCAAGCGACGTGCCAGGCGAGAGAAGTGAATTGATCGAGTTACCAAGGAAGATAGCCTGAATGGCAGGATTGCATCCCGTGAGGAAGCTGAAGACCAATCCAATAGTCATAATCATGTGCTCACCAGCGTTCATTTCCCAGCTGAACTTGATGAGCTCCCAAGTGCCATACTCCTGGCCTTTCTCATTCTTCTTCGAGTGGAATTCGGATGGGGCTGAGGTCGCAGTTCGGACTAATGCAAGCTTTTCTTCTTCTACTCCAACGCTTCCTTCATTCTCTGCATCATCCATAACAGACAGTCTCGTGGATGGGTTGTTTTTCGAAGTCAGCTCTTGGGCCTGAACAAGGCTTGCATAGACGCCATCTGATCTGATCAGCTCCTCATGTGTGCCTTGCTCCACAATCTGGCCTTTAGCCATGACTACAATGTTGTCGGCTTTCTTGATGGTTGAGAGTCGATGGGCGATAACGATTGTCGTTCGGCCCTGCGAAGCACGGTCGAGGGCATCTTGTACGAGACTTTCCGACTTAGTGTCGAGAGCGGCGGTAGCTTCATCAAGTAGGAGGATCTTGGGGTCTGAGACGACGGCACGGGCAATGGCAATGCGCTGCTTCTGCCCACCGGAGAGGAGGTTCCCTCGTTCACCAACCTTTGTAAGATATTTATCTGGAAGGTCAGAGATGAAGTCGTGAGCGTTAGCAGTCCTTGCGGCTTTTTCGATAAGCTCCATCTTCTTTTCGTCTGATGCGTTCGCGTATTCCGTATTGACTAAGCCGTGTGCGATACTCTCATATATGGTGGTGCTGAACAAGACCGGCTCTTGACTGACGATAGCCATGTGCTGCCGCAGCCACCTGAGATTCAAAGTCATAATGTCTTTGCCATCTAGGAACACTTGGCCCTCCATAGGCAGGTAGAATCGCTCTAGCAGCCCGACTATCGTACTCTTCCCGCTTCCGCTGGCCCCGACGAGTGCAATCATCTTGCCTGACGGAACCTGCAGGCTGAAATCCGTCAGGACGGTAGTATCGGGCCGAGACGGATAGATGTGCTTGATGTTCTTGAATTCAATGTTCCCAGCCATGTTCTCAGGGATTTCGCCGTCGTCAGTCTCTGGGTCAATTGGAGATTTGCGTTCGATAGTGTTGAAAACCTTTGTAGCGGCTGCAGTCGCACCACCAAAGGCCTGAATGTGAGGGAGATTCTGCCCAATGGAGATTCCGGCGATCATGAGTGCCATGACTACAGTGAGAATGTTGGAAACACCAAGTTCTCCATTATGTAAGAACCGATTGCCCTGCCAGAAAGCCAATGAGTACTGGAGATTCATCACGCCCTTTACGAAGTTAGTGTAAATCTCACATGAGACGCGAAGTGGAGGACTTACCATCATGCCAGCAATCATCATTGACAGCCAGAACTTAGCCGCGAAATCCAATTTTGACGCACGATCTACAAAGACTTTGTACTTCTCCTGAAGACGTTTCTGGGTTCCATATGCGGCGACATTGCGTGCTGAAGATAAGACCTCTTCTGCCAGGGAAGCGGCTGTGGCGTACTCGTCGATGGAAAGAGTCTGAGCCTTCTTCATAAAAGTGCCGTTTACACCCATCATAAGGATGAGCGCGATCGTCGCAGAAAGCATGATGAGCGAGAGCTTCCATGACCGAATGAAACCTACGATGATTGCCGACACAAACATTGACACGCCAGTGATAAAGAGTCCGATTTTCTGACCGATTCCGTCTTGGACTAGGTTCATATCAGAGCTGATACGGGTAGTCACCTCTCCAGACCCTAAAAAGTCGAAGAATGCGATGTTCTGTCTGAAAATGGCGCGTAGATAGAGCTCTCGGATCTGCTTCGTTATGCGTTCGCCAGTGTATGAGAAGCCAATGATACTGATGTACGAAGTCACAAATGATCCAATACCTATGCATGTATCAGTATATGTCATTGACACGGCGGTGTTTATACAGACCGAGGTAGACGAAGTATAACGTAAAAGTGTTGATTTGGTCCTTGAAATGCTGAATAGCGACTGCATCGACAGAGAAACTGGTGAAACTACCCGCGAAGTTGCCGTATACAAGCTATGTTGGGTTAGCTCGTGATATGGTGCGCAATCCTCGAAAAACAGTCCACGACCAACTGCATTCTCAAGGCTAAAGTATAGGCCATGCTCTTAACGAGGTGATACAGACTTTGCCGATAGGGGCGCAGACCAAACCGTCCTCAGTGTTCAGATGTCCAAAAGGCGGGCGCGATACACGTGAAAGTTTACTTACCGTCATCAGGGGCATAACAGCACCAGCCGCGATTGACGCGAAAGTCGCCAGAATCATGATGAAGACGTCTTTCCGACTCGCATAGCGGAATAATGAAAAGTATCCAACGGTCAGATTCGGTGCCGTCACCTGTAAATCGATGATTTCCTTCTCTTGATCGCTGAGAGCCAAAATAGGTGGCTTGGTCTCCTCTTCTGGCACCCCATGTTTCTCATCGATCGCCGCTCCGGACGAGGTCGTTGAAGGCTTGTTATCCATGCTCAAGTCCAGAGCATGTCTTGTCGTCACGGAATCCTCGAAGTTGAAATGTCGAAGAACTTCAAAGAAGTCGTAGTATGAGGTGAAGTAACGAGTCTGCGCTCACTGGAGAACTCGTGCCTCGGCGCCACTGACTGAAAGAGCAGGCCTAGTCTTTCTCGGATGGACGAAGCCGCGATGCAGCTAGACTGAAACCGGAAAAGGGCGCCCGAACAAGCTTCTCGGTTGGAGAGAAACTTGGCCCAAAACGTTTGGTGCGTGCCCTTATGCGCGTCAGACGGCCCTTCTTCGTCCGGATGCCAGGAAATACGTGAATACGATGAAGTCGCTACGCCGCAGGGTTGTGGACAAAAGCCGATATGACAAAGGGGTGTGGGAATGGGGAAAATATTTTTGCGTGCAGTGGCGATCACGGGAGTACGAGAAAATGTTTAAGGATTAAAAGTACTCAAGGAGAACCGAGAGCGAATGCGAAAATTGCGTTGTAAAGAATAGTGAAACCAAGTGCAAAGACTGCGACATCTTGGGGTGAACGATCCGGCCAAATATCAAAGAAGACAACACGCGTCGTTTCGCATCTGCCTAGAGCTGCCATTTGGGCATCGGTGTGGCAGCGTATGCGTACAAGGCAACAAGGCGCGGGAGGCAAATACGAAGGATCCGAGAGTGCATATCTCGGCGGTTGGGGATGACGCTAGTGGAGAACCCGGAATGTCGGGGCCTCTTACCCCCGATGGACTCACATCGGACTAGGCTAGTCAGATTCCCTTGCTCTTTGGACACGACACACCTCTGCGTTGTTGGGACGACAGTCTGATTCTGAATTCCTCAAGATGCTGGCACTGCGACATTCACCCGGGGCAAAATGGGACGGTCGGCAAATCAGATCCGTTGGTGGCTTTAGGCAGCAGTGACCAAGCTTTGAATACGAAAAGTCGGAGCTTGATTGCGAAGTATCATGTTCAAGGGCTGAAGGGCGGAAGCTTGAATGGATAGTGCGGCATGGTGGGTTGCTCGGAGAATCTAAGCGCGTGGTCATACACGCCTAATGCTATCATCGACGTTACAATCGACTTGCACAATCCTTGCTTCCTATTACGCAGGTTACATGTGTCTCCTCAGGCTCTTCTCAGCACTCACCGTATTACTCCTTTCATCGAGATCCTTCCACGGTCAATTTGATCCAGATTCGTCCGTGCCGCAAACACTACTCCATCCCTGATGTAAATGTGCTACATATGGCTTCTGATAAGACATTGTGCCCAATGGCAGGGCTTGAATAAGATGGATATTTTATCAGCAACTTAGCCAGAGACAAGGGTATGGATATGAACATGGCATCGCCGACCATCATCGTTATTATGAGAGAACCAGGAGTATTGACTTAGTCTATACGAAGAATCACAGAGTGATTATGACTTCACTTTGCTAAGTCTTATTTTGCATTATTCTACGCTCAAATGACTTTGCTTTATAAATACTTTTCCATCATACTCTTCACCTTGTCCAAATCCAACGCATCAATTTGATTTCCATTGCCATCCATGCTTTGAGCCATGAAAACCGCATTGTAGATCGACTCTTCCACCGCGTCTGCCGCTGCCTCGAAGAGCGCATTGATCGTTTGATCGTCAATCATATCGATGTTGACTCTCTTCGCCGTCCACGGGTCCGGTTCTTCACCTCCCGACCCCATAGTGTGGTTTTGCAGCTCGTTCCCGGTCGAGAAGGCTAGGAAGATGTCGCCGGAAGGATTCGTGCCCCAGCCGCCGACACGGGACAGTCCGACGGTTGCGCGCTTGGCAACCCGCTGGAGTTGCGTTGGGTGCAGGGGCGCATCAGTAGCAAGTATCACAATGATACTACCGTCTTTCTTGTCCTTGGCCTCAGCAACCTTGAAGAGCATCTTGGACTGAGAGAAGAGCTTAGGGTCACTGGGGTTTGCCTGAAAATCGCGCTGCTGCTGTTCATAGATCAGACGACCTATTGGTGCGCCAGCGATTTTGAAGTCCCACATCTTGCCGTAGTTGGCTTGCACAAGGGCGCCGACTGTATAGGTTTTGCCGTTCAGACCAGGTATCACGCGGCTGCTGGACCCAGTTCCACCTTTGAACCAGTGACATATCATCCCCGTTCCTCCGCCTGTGTTGCCCTCTTGAACAGGATCGCTGGTGGCGGTGTCGATGCCAATTGCAACATGCTGAGGCGTTACAGCAAACTTCGTAACGTCGTGCAAGAATCCATCATACGTCTCCGCTACCACGGGCGTGAGAAACCAATCCACCTTTCCTTCGTGATCAGAGTGCTCCCGGATCCCATACTCATAGACACCGTTGTATGCTGAACCGACGCCAAAACTGCCAGTAATGATAACGGGTCCGTGGAGAAGACCGGTTTCCTCGATCCAATGGCTGCCCGTCATCTCACCGGAGCCATTGAAGCGGAATATGCCCGCAAAGGAAGCTTTCCCGAACAAGTCTTTTCGTGGTAAGATAGTCGTGACGCCCGTATTGATTGATTTTGGTGCCGCATTGGGATACTTTTCTGACTCGTGGATTGATTGTGTGGACACGAGCACGCCTGGAATGTCGGTCAAGCTATTCTTTGGACCGGGGCTGTAGCGACCTAGATGAACTGTCGGAAGGACATCGCGGATGCGCCGGCGAGGCGTTGTTGCTGGGGATTGCGTAGTGGACATTATGAACATGAACGATTGGAAAACACAGGAATGGCTATGGTAGTATTGGGAAGTTGTGGAATGTCTCTATGCAGCCTGGATGCCTTGAACTTTTTATACCTCGCTGCGAATTTTTATGGACAGCCAGGAAACTATGATAAATTTTGCCTCTGTCCATCCTGCTCATCCACACATCACCGAAACTCCCATGCGCCCAAGGACTGGTGACTGCTCAATTGGGAAGGTAGAAATGACCCATCAACCATCAAGAGTCATAACTGTATCATTAGACATGCACGACACCAAAGACGACTTCAATTGTGGACGAGTTGATGTGGATTCTTAGTAGAGGAGTCAGAGTCTAGTGGAGCAAGTCTCCCCGCTCGAATGCTTGTGGTTAGCGCTGACCAAGGTCCTGGCCTACGCCTCGGAGTCAGAATACGCTACTCCTCACTTCAGTAGGTCCTATTCCGGCCGAAATGGTATCACCGGTAGTCGAGGCTCGGGTCGGTTATTGATGCAAGGGTGCTAAAATCTACGATATCTGAGGGTCCAAATCTTAAATATCCATCTACCTGGTGGTAGCAAATGCCAAGAGTTGCAACCAGGTTCCTGCATGAGGAAGCACAACCTTGAACTTTTCAAGCTTCCATGATCCCGATGATATGCCGCAATGTTGGAGAAGAGCGGCTCTTTACCAACCCCACTTTTGCTGATAGCTAAAGATTTGACGGCAGGTCAATCTCAAAGTCGAAAGTCGCTCATTGAAGGCGTCATCACAGCACCATGCTGTCCCAGGTACTAACCGTGTCACTGTTATGCTTCGCGGATACAGTCTCAGCGAGCTACGCGTTCTATGTCGGCAAAGGCCTCACGCAAGATGGCAGCGTCATGGTCGGCGGCACAGGAGAGGAAGTCTCTTCGCACTGGCTTCAGATCTTCCCAGCTAAAGATCATCCCCCAAATGCAACAATCACCGTTGGAGTGACAGAAGATGCTTCCATGCCAGGCCAACTTCTAAACATCTCTCAAGTGCCCCACACATTCCGATACCTCTCCATGGAGTATTCCGACTTTGAAGGCTTCCCAGCGCCCTTGACCAACGGCGGCGTCAATGAGAAAGGAGTGGCTGTTCGAGATGTCTGGGCACAGAACAGAGATGAGTTGATTGCTATCACGCCGAATCCGCAAACGGGGCTGCAATATTCCGATTTAGCACGTGTTGTACTTGAGAGAACGAGCACGGCGCGTGAGGGAGTGGAGCTAATTGGGCAATTGATCGAAGAGTACGGGTACGCAGATTATGGCGGAAACTCTCATCTCATTGCCGATGCGAACGAGGGATGGGTCGTATGGGAGATGTCTGGCGGGCAGAAACTGTGGGCTGCCGAACGGCTCGGAGACCAAGACGTGCGCGTTTTATATCCAGGCTACATCGAGGACTTCCCCACCTCGTTTGCGAACAGCTCAGACTACATGGGCTCTCCAAACATCGTCTCCTTTGCGATCGAGCAGGGCTGGTGGAACCCAAATGGCTCCGAGCCCTTTAACATCTTCAACGCCTACGGCGTCCAAGGTGAGAACTACACGGCTAGAGACGGAGGCTTCAAGTACATGTCCCAGGGTGCCCTCGAAGACGCAACACGCTCCATGGCTCCCGTCACCGAAAAAGACCTCATCGAGCGCGTTCGCGACTACCGCATCGCCGACGACGAAGCAGGCTACGGCCAAGTCGTCTCCTTGCACGGCGCCACAAACCCCGATCTGATACGCATATGGATCGCGCCCACAGGCTCTGTAACCGCACCTTTCAACCCGTGGTGGCTCGGCGTGGAGAGCGTGCCACCAGAGTACGCACAGCACCGCTACCTGACCAAAGACGCCGCATCGACATTTCTGGATCCAGATTTCCAGTACCAGGAAGCTACGTACTTTGCCGGACGCGTGTTCAAGCAAGTTCTTTATTCCACGTGCTCAGACCCGGAGGCGTTCCTCCCGATTGTGCAGAAGATGCTGCACGGGTTTGAGAATGCGTCGTTTGCTGATTTGGAGTGGGTGGAGCGCAGTGCGAAGACGCTTGTGGACAATGGTCAGGGGGAAGACGCTGTGGAGTTGTTGACGTTCTATGCGCATACCAGGGCGGAGAAGGCGTTGGCGCTTGGGAAGACGGTGGTCGATGCACTTGATGCGTATATCAAGTTGACAGGGCAATTCCGGACGCCGAGTGGGATGCAAATCAATG
Source organism: Pseudopyrenochaeta lycopersici (assembly GCA_003313425.1). NCBI lineage: Eukaryota > Fungi > Ascomycota > Dothideomycetes > Pleosporales > Pseudopyrenochaetaceae > Pseudopyrenochaeta > Pseudopyrenochaeta lycopersici. Next base: position 661,419 of record NHZP01000012.1, on the reverse strand, counting down.
ATCCGGGGCTTGGAGCTGAGACTGTGAATTGCCTTGTGGGCTGGGATCCAGATAGGCCGGCTGACCAGCAGAGGCTTTCAAAGAGATTTCGGAGACAGCGGTAGAGGTTGAAATGACTGTTAGTCTTGGTATCCATGTTCGTAATTTCTATGTAGCTAATACACCTCACCAAACCCTTTCCTCTCTGCCTCCTTCATCTTCTCCACGTCTGCCTCGCTGACCTTTTCCGCACCGTCGGTCGTTTCTCCATTCCGTTCCCTCTCGGCTTCGGTCTTCTCGACAACCATATCGCCCTTCAATGCTTCTTGTAATATCGGTTCCTCCTCGACAGTACCGTTCGCAGCGCCGCGTTTCCCTGTAGCATCGTCGCTTGTTGCGTCGGCGTCACCCAATCTATCAGTCTTGACTCCTGTCCCCATACCACTCTCTTCTTTCCAGCTCTGTTCCGTCTGCCTGCGCGCGAGCTTGCGCTCTTTGGACTCCTGGCGCTGCTTTGAGCTCGCTCGTAGCAGCTTGCGATGCCCATTGGTATTCTGTGCGTGGAGATGCTGCATGCCAGGAAAGTAATCCGAGTCATCCGAGAAGCCCTCACCGGGTGTACTCTGCGGGGGTTGCAGGTGGCGGAGTATGGCAGCTGTCCGAGGCTGGGGATGTTGATGTGATGTGCGTATTGATGAGGTTGCTTCACCCTCCTCATTGCTTGATGAGTCGTTCGAGGCATCATTGGGTGACGCTGGCGTCGGTGTTGTGGCTGGCGCAAAGGCAGTCTTGGTGCTTTGCTTGCGCGAGAGCGATAGCTTCGCTGGCGATGGCTCGTTTAAGACGGGAGCGTGATCAGCTTCTTGCGCCGCGATGGGGTGATCTTCTTCGCCATCGTCCAGTGGAGTAAGAGGATTCTTCGCTGGGGGTGGAAGCTGTTGTGACTGTCCTCCCGTGTAGTCCAAGGTGTTTTTCCGCATGGGCCGGCGGGGCCAGTTCAGCTTGTCGTGGTTGCACCCGTTAACACATCCTCCCCAGCGCCTCGTGGGTATTGTTGGAGATGACGTGAGTCCCGCTTGTCCTGCGTTACTGAGAGGAGTGGGTCTGCTTGATGTAGCAGTAGGGGTCACTGCTGATCCCTCCTTCGCCGCTCGCCGCTTGAGTTCTGACCAGGTCCGTAGTTCGTTTTCGAGAATATATCGGCCGCTGTTCTCGCTTCGCTTCATGATGATGAACTCACAGTGATTAACGTTGCGGAGGTCCTCGAAGTACTCGACCGACCAGTGATACCTTTGTAGTGTCAGGCGAATTCATATACAAGCACACAGTACGCACCACTTCATGAGGAAGACCCTCGACATCAGCCCATGCGTGACCAGGACGCAGACACTCGGGAAGTTGTCATCGCCAAACGACCTCCACAGGCTCTCGTTGAAGCCACTGACTCGGTCGTAGGCATCCGCAGCGCTCTCGCCGTCAGGAATGCGGTAGAAGAAGTGGCCGTAGTCGGCGCGCTCCTGCCACATGCGCTCCATTTCGGCCGAGCATGGCTGGAAGTTGCCAAAGTCTTGCTCTCGCAGCCGCGGCTCCTCGAACACGGTGATCTTGTTGCGTGGAAAGGGCGATGGCGTGGGGTCGTCCGAGGTCAGCGTGCGCAGGATGCCCTCTGTGGTTTCGCGTGTTCGGCGGTAGGGCGAGGTGAAGAACTGGAGCGTGTCGTCGGGTTTCAGCAGGGATCGAAGCTGACGTCCTGCTTCTTCTGCCTGCAAAACATACTATGTCAGTCCCGGCTCACCGGGAGTGGCTCCCGAGAGGACTGCGTACCTGGGTCCAGCCGTGTTGGGTAAGTTTGACGCGGTGGTCAGGAATGAACTGGTGGATGTCGCGGTTCTTGTTTCCCTCGGACTGCGCATGGCGAATGAGGATAATCATCTATGCGCCCATTAGCTGCTGGTCTTGGTTGCCAAAATATTGCGGACCTACGCGGGGTTTCCCCATATTGAAAGTGGAAAGGCGGGCGTATTGGACTGGGGGTATGTGTGCAATGAAATATACTGCAAGCAAGAGAACAGCGGGCGTCTTCACTGCAGCAGCGAAATCTAACGCTCAAGGGCAGGGAGAGTGCGAGAAACGGCGTTTCATCTACAGCTGGAGCGCCAACGCAATGGCGACTTCGCCCGCACAAGTGGCGCATCTGCCCCGCCGTAACGAGGCACGCGAAACTTTAGCGCGTCATTGCTCAGAAAGTGCTTGGTAACACCGTCTTTCGCCTTCTGCACGGTGCGACATAGCCACTCTCGTCCTGAGCCCTCCACACCATCCGAGTCGCCTCACGCGGAAATCGGGCGCTGCACCTGGCCACCTCGTCAGCAGACTCGGGCTGCCCCCATCCGCCTCTTCCAAATACTCAATCCAAGTTGCGCCATCACCACAATGTCTGAGCCCATTCCAGAGTCAATACCCACCTCTGCAGACCCGCGCTCCAGGCGGCCCACCAAAAAGCGCGCTCTCACCCCCCGCACCGAACAAGCCTCACAGGTCGAAGCCCTCTTCGCAAAGCCGGACCGCGACATCCGCATCCCAGGCTCCAGCCTCTCCAAAAGCTCGGCTTTGCCCCCGGAAATCGTCGCCAATGTCCAGGGCTCGAGCGCTGGCGCCGGCAGCGGCGAGTTCCATGTTTACAAAGCAAGTCGGCGGCGCGAGTACGAGCGCCTACGCATCATGGATGAGGAGGTGAAGAGGGAGGACGACGAGAAGGAGTTCGCCAAGCGCAAGGAGGAGTTGGAGAAAAAGGATAGAGAGAAGACGGATAAGAACCGGCTGAAGAGGGAGAAGGCGCGGCTGAGGAAGGAAAAGGCAAAGAAGGGGGGAAAGGGCGGAGACGGTGAAAAGGATGACACGGCTGCCGCAGAGGGAAAGGGGAAGAAGCTGGTGCCCAACCAGAACGGCCTCAAAGCCGACAATGAGGGGGGCCCGGAGAACGAGGGTGGTGAGGTCAAGAATGCAGAAGAGATTGGCTTGGTTATCGAGGACGATGATTGAAGCGCTGCACACATTGCCCCGAGAGCTGCATCTGGGGCACACCATTGATACCCAAGAAGTCCTTTGTACCAATAATTCAGAGCTTCATCAGTTCCAATCGCATGTTCGAGACTCACGAGTACTATGCGACTATCCAAATGGACGCGCTATCCGTTGCTTTCCTTGGACCTTCGAACACCTTGAGACTTGGCAATTACATGTGCGGAGCTGGGAGACGATAACTACCGCCTACTCACGGCCCCTGTGGCTTGGTAACTTTCGTCATTGATCCTGAAAATCGCGTACAGCTTCGCCTTTCGTCGCCTCAAAATGTCCCCGCTTTCTCCGTCTGGCCTCGGTCCTCGAATGGATGCAATTTCGGTACCCCAGAATGATTGGCATTCACGACGAGCATTATGCAAACGCGGGCCGGCACCGTTCACCGGCTATGATAAACTAGCCAGCCACAGCGTTAGCGTACGGCAATTTCACACCATCGTCGTATATATGAGCTTATTGTAACGACTTATCAATCTGTACTTGACGCTTCCCAATGGCAAAGTAGGCTTGCATTGTTTAGAGTCATACACGACTTCATTGCATAATCGCACGTCTTCACCTTTGTCGGTCGTGGTGGTGCCATGTCAGGCGAAGGACAAGGTCTCAATTTCCCTTACACTGTCAGGACTGACATGGCACTGTCATGACGCTTGCACGAGGTCTTGACGATGCATCATCTTTGCAGAGATATCTCATCGCAACCTTACGTTACCTATACCATTGCATCCGTATGAACCTCCTATCCTAATCGGAGTAGATGGTCCTTTTATAACATTAGTAGCTGATAATCAAGACATCCACTTCTTTTCCCTCCACACAAGTCTAGCAGCCCACCCCATGATCGTGCCCAAGACCCGCAAACCCCGTGGCTTAATTTGATAGTCCCGTCTGTTTCACCGAGAAGCGACCGCATGTACTCAATACCCCATATAACAATATCGTCTCAGGTCTGGCCTACTTGAAGCCTGTTAGTCAAAACCAGCGGTAGACGAAACTTTGGAGCGGCCCCTACTTTCCCACCCCCTTTCGTCACGCATGTTGCCTGAGGCACCAGATTGGCATGACGTTGGAAGGCCCACTCTTCTTGTTTCCTTCCAAGCTCCACCATTCGGCAATCGATATGACGCGTTCCAGGCCTCGACCCTTGACGCGCCTACATGATGCTCGCCTCCACTAACGGTGACCTTGATGCCATGTTGAACCGGGCTACTGCGAAGGATAGATGATGCTACCCCTGGAACAGGCGTTCCTGCATACCGTCACGCCCTTGTTTTTTTTTCTCACTCTGCACTCTGACGGCAACTCCCGACGCGTACAGTATGCCCTGAGGCCCATCTTTCTTTGTCTCTCTCTCTCTCACGTCTGCTGAAAAGTGGAGTCCGTTTGAGATGTTATTGACACTTCATATACATCCCTGGGCTGTTGAGCCCGTTTCTCCACTGCCTTGCGAATTGCGCTGACGTTGCTCGTCATATTTGCATGTCCGTGAGTGTGTACATAGCCCAAAACGCTTGAGCAGAGAAGTATAAAAGCAAGCCAAATATCAGGTTCAAGTCGGCATCAGCAAGCAAGTCTCGCATCGATCCTCACCACTTCTTTTACTTCTTCGCGAACTCTCGTCCTCTTTTCGATCTTCACCATGCAGCTTTCTATCCTCGCCATCATGGCCGCCGGGTATGCTCTTGCCTATTGACGAAACGTCACAAACAGTACTAATGCTACACAGTGCCTTCGCTGCACCAGTCGTTGAGCGACAAGTGCCAGCACTTTCCGGTGCACCCACAGCCCGCCCTAGCGGAGGTCTCCCAGGCTTTCCCAGCGGCTTTCCCAGCGGCGGACCTGGTGGACCTCGCCCCACTGGCGGCTTCCCTGGATTCCCTAGCGGTGGCTTTTGTACGTTCTACTACAGTTCCGCGTAGAAACCATGTCTAACTTCCATATAGCGGGCTTCCCCGTTCCAACAGGTGGATTTCCTAGCGGTGGTGCTGGTGGTCCTGGCTTACCAAACCCCACCGGCGGTTTCCCTGCTTTCCCAAGCGGTGGCTTCCCAAGTGGTGGCTTCCCAAGTGGCGGCTTCCCTGTGCCGACTGGCGCACCTGCTGCTCCGCCGTCCTAGGACACCTCTGTCCTATTACATCGCCCATTGATTGGCCTGGGCATTGAGTGTCTTGAAGATGAGGTTTGACGCTTATTGGCTTTGTACATATTTCAGCCAGTCTGAAGGAAAGCACTTGTGCTTGTGCTTGGACTGCGCATCCAATCTTTGACCTTCTGGTTATATACATACTCTTCAATCTAAGCTGTTCCCGAAATCCATGTCCCGGTATCAATGTAATGCCGCGTCCGAATCAGCATGTACCAGGCCACTCTTTTATTTAACGTGTACAGCATCATCAGATCGCCCGATCTAAGTAGAACTTTGCAATTTTCTGACAATGCTCCAGAATCTTTTCTTTTACCCGCACCCATTCCTTAATGCATGCACGGCTCAGCAGCGCATAAATCTCCCGTCTTAAGGACGTGGGTTGCTTAGTAGACACGCAAGCTCGCATCATACTCTCGACGCAGAGACAAGAATCGCAAATCCCCATCGCGGACGTTCAAATAATTGCACGCATCGCAATTGCCGGCTTACAGGGGATAGGGATGCTGTATGGGTTAGTCAATTGAGAATGGGACACTTAGCCGACCCCATGTCTGTCTTGCATAAAGAACGGAAAACATTTTACTTGAGACGGATCAACGAAAATTGTGTTCCAAGGCCCGACCATGTCTATGCAGATGCAGATCTGTATTTCTCTCTCCAAGGGTTTGCACATATAGGCTTCGAGTATGACTGGGTTTTGTGGCCTGGCGGAAGAGGTCAACGTGTAGATACCTCGTGTGTATCAACGTTTCAAGTAGGGCCCTAAGAACGCGGTGTAATTTGCCAACTTTGGACTTGGAGGCAATTTCGGGGACGTTGGGTCCCAAAGCTGCGGATATGAGCAATGATTATGTAATAGAAGACAAAAGGAGTGCGAGTGGTAATGACAAAGGCAAGGGAAATGCCGTAGCCAGCTAGTGTCGTTCAGAGAGTTTTATTGCGAGAGTTCAGGTCTGGTTGAGGCACTGCACTGTAGAGGGACTCTGATCAATGCGTAGAATATTACAGGCTTAGACTTTCACGAGGTCGACTCAGCTGGACGGTCGACTCCGTCCCAGTTTCAGCCTAGGAAACGAAGAAAATTGCCTGCCACTGTTCTGCGAACATGACCCGTGGAAACTTAAGATTGTAGCTCGATAATCAGAAGAGAAGAAAATGATTGAAAGGCACAATTTTGAGACTATTTCCAACAAAAATCAATAAATTCAAACTACTACCTGATTCGTTAAGGAGCGTCCAAATTTCAGCAAGCATTTAACCCAGTGCGCCCAATCATTCCACGCCCTCGCACTCACCCCGCGAAACAAGTCACCCCCTTTCAACTCGTTGCATTAGTCGCTTTGTGCTTCAGATCTGCATCGCAGTCTAGCACTTCTTCCATTGAAGCAGCAATTTCAACTCGAACTTGGTGTCCTGAGTATCAACACCGAGGACAGCAGCGTCCTTGCAGTTAACACGAGCATCAGAGTTAACATTGAATAGTGGTCCCTCCTTGCCCTTAACACCGCACTTGGACCACACAAAGGTATCAACGGAAGCCTCCTCCTTGTACCTCCTGTTCGAGCCACCGGGGAAGTTGATCGTGCATTCAGCCTACAAACCACCATATTAGTCACAAAACTCAACAGACAATCAGTCACTACTGAGTTAAGAAGAGACCTACATCATCACTGCTTCCACTGAAGTAGAAGAGAGCGCTCAACTTAGCGCTGCACTTCTTGGGGACATCAACGTAGCCCCGAATAACCGTCTTTGCAACAGTGTACGACCAGCCAGCAGGGTAGTCAAGGCCAACGCGCACATTGCAGAACTTGCGTGCATCGGTGATGGTCTTTCCGGGGCCAGTAGCGGCTTCGTAGCTTGCGTAGGTGAGTGCGAGGAGGCTTCCGTTCTCGCCAATGTCGCCAGTGACGGAGCCAGGAGGGCAGCCAGTGCCGAAGACGTTCACAGCTGGTAAGCTATTAGTGCCAAGAATGGAGAGGAAGAGTGTGAGGAGTCGTTTTTGGACGGGGTAGGAGTGCTTCAGGGGAAAAAGGGGAATCGAAGCTGGAGAACGTACACTTGATGTGGATGTCCTTTGGATCGGGAGCATCACGGCGCTCGATGTACTCCACGATGGGAGAGGCGATCGTAAGAGCAGCGAGGAGAGTGGTGATAAAGAAGCGCATAGTGATTGAGTTGATTGAGCGATTGCTGGTTCGAAGAGATAGTAGAATGATTGTTTGCTGGTGCTTGGAGATTCTGATCGAGGATGCAGATGCTCTTTTCCTTCGTCACTCGCAGTACCTTTATACTTCAACACCTCAAGCAGCCTTATAATGCTAGAGATTCAAATTTAGAAAGCTGAGGACTTGCTGCCTTCCCCTTCGTATCCAACAAAGCCCTGGGAGAGGGGAAGATGGCAGCCATCGCATGCGATGACCCGAATAATTAACTCCACAATGTACTTGCGTCCAACGATAGCCCTCTCCTGAGAGCCTTCAATACGGAGGCTTTGGGTTCCGTGGTGCCAGCTGAAAGGGGAAATGTCTAGAAGGCTTCTCAGTGGTGCCAACATTTCGTCCCGCAGGAGGCTCGATATTGATGCGTCTGGGCAGAACGAGCGCGAGGTCACAACAGCGAGCAACTGGCAGGGAAGGGTTTGCAGTGTATTCGCTCAGCCCACTCCCGCTCGTGAATCTAATTTAGGTGCAGCAGGGTGGAAAGTATTTCTTTGTCCAGAGGACATAGGTAGTCGAGCTATTCACAACGTGTGTGTCACACATGCAGCGGTCACACAGTAGATCTCATATGTCGCACATCGCAATTCAGCGTCTTGAAAATGTGCATATTTTCCATCTATACAAAGTCTCCAAGACGATGCTGTCCCATGGTGTGCTCAGGAACCAATCTATCTCTGAAGCCTGTAAAGTTGGGGTCTACAATAATAGCAACGCGATTGGCACAAATGTTCTCGTATATTGGAGCATAGCCGCAGCTTTGGTAGCACAGTGTCAACGGTAATTTCCGCTTTGACGCCGTTTGACATTCAGATTCTGAGATGGCTTGGATCAAGCTGTAAACTCAAGTGTGGAACGCTTATTATGGGTCCTGGACAGAATGAGGATACGATCAAAGGAGCGCAACTAGCTGCGATTCCTCTAGCTTAGCTGCGATCGACACGGACGGGATGGACAATGGTCATTTGGCTCCCGCGCTGATCTTCGGAACTAATGTATGGGGTTGTTCCATCGATATGCACGTAAGTAGTCCTTTATCATCTTCGTGTTTGTAGGGCAGTCACCGATCCTAGAATCGATGCTTGGCTGCACATTGTCAGGGGGTCCCCGCAATCTTGCTGCTTGCTATTTGGCAGCCCAAAATAACAGTTGCGAAGTGTAGGGACAATGAAAACAATGTTTTACGAACCGTAGAAGCGATTCACTATAGTCCCAAGAGAACATGGAAAGGGCTTTCGAGACCAGTTGCCAAAATTTTGCACACTTTGGCCTTTGTGTCAAAACATAATTACCTAAGAGTAACAAGGAGCAACTACAGGTCGACCCAGACATTTGTCGAGACTAGCTTCGCGAATCGAGAGTTTTTCGTGTGGAGTCAGCTGAGAGGTGTTGTGTCTGAAACTTCATCTACGCAGGCTCATTGGCGGTGGCATATCGCGAGATAACTCCAAGTCGTAATTCTCGTGCAAATACGAACACCTCGAAATCCAGCGCAGCAAATTTTTGGCTATTATGATGCTAGAAGTAAAATACCGGCTAGTGACGTGATAAAGTGGAGATGTGCATGTGGAACTGGCCATTAAAGCAAACATGATCAAATTGGCATACTCCAAGATGGAGACTGGTAAACGGCTGCGAATCAACTTCACATATCATTCTGGGATCATGATGGTCGTGAGAACGTTATTTGGCATCCGTCTCGCCCAATCAGCTTAGTATACATAAAAATTTGACAACCCAACGTAGCAGCGGCCCATAGGCCAGGTTCTCGACTTGGTCGGCGCAGCATACGCCATGCCTATTCTGAGACCGCCACCAGGCGAAGACATTAAAGTTAGTACTCCAACTATGATAGGCCGCATCGGGAAGCATCCGAGTACGATACCACTCAGCTCTCAGCCCCCACATTGCCTCGATCGCCCTACCCCGCAGCTTACTCCAGACAAAGTGGTGGTAGTCTAGAATAAGTGTTGGACGTGGGCGAACTTTGGTCAAGCTAAGCATTGTCAGCATTTAAAAATAGCTACCATGTGTTGTTCGCTTGTGTCGCCAATGAGGCAACGCCCAAGACATGTGTAGATGTGGCTGCGGCTGAGCGTCTGTCTTCGCCGCGTTGTTGTCAGAACGCTAATTAGATCGGGTGAAATGCGGGAGAAGGTCACAAATGCGGCTCATGGTGTCAGCGTGCTTATCTTGCTCAGCCGGATCGGCGGTTCACTTGACCGCTTGCCTGACCGTGATTTCCAATCTAATACCTGACAAAGGTGCCAAATCATGGCAAAAGTGAGATTTGAAGGTGAGGAGGGCGAAGTGGTCTCATCGCTGAGGAAGTCGCAGATGATGATGACGATGGCTGAGTGACTTGCGGGCCTAGGATACCGGTGCTACAAGGTCGCATTGAGGCAATTCCGGACGAAAACATCGTGAGCAGTATAGTAGGCCTGAGGAGTGCTCGATGTATAAGATGAGAGCGAATCTGCGCCCAAATGAATGCCATCACCACAACACAGCAACATCTTTTCCATTATCTCCTATCTTCTCATTATTTTTCATTGTCTCCTTTTGACATTCACTCTTGCCAATAAGTCATAATCACCTTTTCTCACACAAAACCACCAACAAAAACCACCAACAAAAACCACCAACAAAAACCACCAACAAAAACCACCAACAAAAACCACCAACAAAAACCACCAACAAAAACCACCAACTTTCAAAATGAAGGGCTCCATCGCTACCATCGCCACCCTCTTCACCTCCGCTCTCGCGGCCCCTGCTCTTATGGCCCGCCAGGAGCCTCAATACTTCACCTTCTCCTTGAGCAACGACATCACCGGCGCCAACGCAGCCCGATCTGTAGTCATCAACGGCGGTGCAGTCACTCTCGGCTGGCTCTTCTCTTGGAGCCCTCTCGTCAAGGATAGCCGCGTCATCGCCACATCTGCGCAGAACCTGAACCCAGTTGGCAGCGATGTTCTTTGCATCTTTACCGACCCAGCGACTGGCAATGTTTTCCGCCTGAACGACCAGGTTACCTTTGCCAATCTTGACAACAACCCCAATGCTGCCATCGAGACGGATGTCACGAACTTCACCTTCCAGTGCGAGTTGTAAACACGGATTGGCATGGTATTAGGGCTAGGGACTAACGGGCATTATAGACACGATGGTTGAGCTTTTCATTTTGATTTTTGGTTACATGCATAGCGGGTCGGGTCATCTTCTGTAATTCAGCACAACACGTTCCTTAGAATTTAGGGTCATCAGATTATAGAAGCTTATTAGCTAATCTCACTCATTTGTACTGGATTAATTGATCTACGTACGCTTCACATCTTACAATTTTTTTCCATGAATTTGTCCGAGTATCCAGATTCGCCCATTCATAGCGCTCTAGCTTTAAGCCTGATGAAGTTTCTGACGCTTTGTGCAACGTTTCATTTCAGAATATTACATTGGTATTGCCTAAGCTCTCTAGTGCTTAACCACTATCACGCCTTAATGTGTATTCTGACTCTGCAATCTAACTCTTCGTTCTTCCGGCCTAAGATGATAGGCTAGAAGTCCGATGATCCTGCGAGGTCAAAATCGCGAAAGATCTGGTGAGCTATCACACCGAAGTCTGAGAGACAATTACTTTCCATAAGAATAGCTATTATCCCGTTTGTTGTTCCTCAAGGTATATGCTGGTGATTCGCTCGCTTTCCTCTTCCTTTTCTTCGAAGTTGAATCCGAACTTGTAGCATCACTGATTTTGCCTGCCGGACGAGCACTAACATATCGCTCCACGAGACAGCGTGCCTCGCCTAACATAATTAAATGTTCTTGCTCTTGCGCTCCTTCGAGATCGAATTTAATTTTTGATCGCGTGGACTCGCATAGAGGCTTACTGTCCGCATTGTCGCACTCGTGATTATGTACCTCGCACCAGCGACTAAGCACGGCGATATCGTGGCCCATAGTGTACTCATCTCTGATGTATGCTACACCATAGAGCAGCTTAGTGAAGGCAGTAGGATCAAGATCAGGATTGTCCTTCATGAAATTCTGATAATCTCCTCCTTCCTTTGTTCCCCAGAGAAATGCAAATAAGATAGCGATCCACTGGCAAAGTGGAGCATTCTGCGGAAGATATTGGAACGCATAAACGGCGTGTTCAATATCGGGAAGTTCGCTGGTGAAATCATAATTTGTACCCTGAAACTGGACTAGCACTGCGTAGCTCATTGACGTGTCTCCCTTAGCATAGGCGAGTATGTAGAGGGTGATGAGGTTGTTGTAATATTGTTGCAGCTTGGACAGCGGTAAAGTGAAACTTCTAACTTTCTGTTCATATTGCCATTGAGTATAGATTTTGTCAATGTCAGTTTGAGCCTGAGGAGGAATTTGCAGGCCGATTTCAGCAGCGACAGCAAGGATTGGTAAATCAGCTAATGAGACAGCTGGTGTGTGCCGATCCTTGGAAATAGTTAGATCACCTGAAGGATTCTGCTCTGTCGTGTCGCCGGCTTGCTGGGCATCAGGAGAAACTAAGCCATTGGCCCTTTCCGAGTTGCTCGCAACAATGCTGGAACCTAAGCTAAGTTGTTCTGTGGGAACTATAGACGATGCATTTGTGATGTTTCTGGTGGGACCAGCAGGTGTTTTTAGCGTACTAAGCCTAGGACTTCCGGTTTGCGTCGCCGGATTTTGCAGGATATAATCCTTTACGATAACGGGCTCGCTGATCAGGTCGAGTTGTTGAACATCGCAAATATCGCTCCCAAGCGATGCTGTGTTATATTTCGTTAGACTTTTAGTTTCAATTGACCCCCAAGGGAATTGACCTCGAATTTCTCCTTCTAGTCGGGGGTCCTGTGGTTCGGTCTCAGGAAATTCAATCATCATCATCTCTACACCCTTCGGCTTCCTTCCATCATTCAACGGCTGTTCAGGCTTTCTCTGTAGTTTGGAGTGGCTGCGTTCAATGCGCACTCCAGTAAATTGGGTCTGTAGATATTCTTCGCGCTTCGAATTCAGGTCTTTCTCGTCTATGATGAATGACACACCCTTCACATAAGATGGAATGAGACTTGCTCTTATCTGATCCCAAGATAGAGGCTTGTCCTTGCTGTTCTGATTCTTCACATCTGTCATCGAATGTTGTGTTTGTGTTTCCATGACTAAATCGCGACTCTTCAAATGCGAGCCAGTCCTTGCATCATCCACGTCTTCTTCAGGCTCTTTCTCAGTCAATAAATCCCGGAGGACTTCCGCTCCAGCGCATGCAAATTCATTGATAATATCTGTAGCATCGATTTCGTATCGGCCAAGATGGTGGCCTCCAACATTGACGGAGATTTCCAAAGTTTGCTTCCTGGATCGAGTCAGTTATGCAATTCACAAAACTGTTGCGAACGTACTCACAGTTTCGAGTACCCATTTGATGCGAGGAGCCCAGCTGAGTCTTTTTGTACTTGCCGTAGTAAACGAAACAGCTTGCACTCCTCCGCCTTTAAAGCGAATTGAAAGGTTTTCCTATTCGAAGCCATCCTGTAGATGCGGGACAAATCAGGAAGGCTTTAGGAACGCACCGCCTTCCACAACTTGACAGAGCCCACGCAATCAACTTCGCTCTTGCTGCGCCTGATAACTTTTTCCGCAAAAATTGAAGTGTGGGTAAAGCTCCAGTTTGATTGTGTCCAGGTACCGCAGGTGAGACAAGCGAGCTGCCAGGGTGCTACTTCGCTTTGCGTAAAAGAAATTTCCAATCAAATCGGCAGTCAAACAGCAATACGACTGAAACCCAAGGAATGTAGACGATTTTTTGTGGGCAATAGTCGCATGAGGATAGCGGCATTGGAAGTCGAAGGCCAAATTATAACTCAAACGCAGACGTAATTGAGGGTGAAGGCGAGTGGACCCCTAAGCAGCTTAGCGTGCCGATACAGTCCCACACAAACACCTATCCTATCGTGCCTTCACCTTCTCATCTCTGTTCGATCATGATCGAAAATTGCACGTCACTTCATGTCACTTTAGATTGAAAGATTCATTTTCATTTTACTACTTTTTTTTTTGAACAAACCTAGTCGATACAGGTGTCCCATCATTGGAATTAACAGAAACTGAGCGCGATTTTGGCTTCTTTTCTTAGTACAGAGAACGTATTAGCACGGCATCCTTCTCCTTCTAGTCACGTAGTGCCTGTAGCATGTTGTCGCTCATAGTGGCCAAAAGTGATTTTGGTGTAGGATTGGTCTTATAAATTTAAAGATAGCCATGGTATACGTCGTGTAAACAACTATAATATGTACCAATGTGTGTGCTGAAATAGATTTGCCTAGAGCTAAAGTACCCAAAGTTTGTCTCGGCATATACAGAGAAGGTTACTTGTAGAGATTGTTTTCGAAAGGTTCTGACAACGGTACAAATTTTAAACAATAGGCCAGCTCAGCCAGAGCATGTACCAACCTTCGTGGGCTCACAGCCACCAGCGCATCCATTGTACATTTGGCACTTGACCTTCGCATCGGAACAGACGTTCTTGAGAGTAGCAGTGTCTCCATAATTGGCGTTGATACCGGCGAGCTCGCCACCTTTGACCGCGGTTACGCCCTCAATGTAAACATTACGCTTGCACTGCGAGGAGCACTGTACATACAGATTAGTGAATCATCACACCACATATAGATAAATAAAGACTCACGTTTCCGCATGAGCGGTACAGCTTGCCGTAGTCGTTAACGTAGAAGTTGATGATATTGACGGTTCCACAGCCATTATGTTGGACAACCTTGTCGGACGCATGGTACGCCCCACCGCCGATAACCCAAGAATGCGCACCAGCTTTGTCTTCCTTGATAGAAAGAGCATCTTCGCAGACGTCCTCCCACCAAACGAACTATCCGCATGTATTAGTCATATTCAAGTGCAAATTGCCGACCAGTATGTACCTCAAGCGTGCAATGACCTTTGCAGTGGACACCTTCGGCTTGGTTCTTTCCAATGATTACGTTACGGAGGGTAGCACCAGCATTAAGCAAGAAGACAGCATCAGCAGCACCTGCATTTCATCAGTGTTACACTTATTAGCAAAAGATTACGGTGGTATATGACTTACCGCCTTCAGAATTTCCATTACAGGCACCACTGCCACGGTCGTACTTATACCATCCACCGTCGAAGACCGCTCCGGCGGCAACTTCAATGACCTTGCTATTAGTCTTTGTACCCACGGGAGTGGGAAGGCCACCAGTGTATCCGTTGCAGGCGAGTGTGGTGGGGAGGAGAGCCGCAACGGCTGAAATAGCTGCAGCAAACTTCATGGTGAATTATTCAAGGTCTGAAAGTGGTATCTGAACAATATTCAAATAGAGATCAAATTGCTCCGCGCTGATGAGCAAGGCCTATACCGCAACTGCCAAACGGTTTTTATACAATCCATCTCTAGCGGTCTGCCACCGAGCTTATCATCGATACGAGTATGTCGCGGTGAAACTATACCTGCATTGTACAACCTCTAATCACATCTTTCTAGTCCAAGGTTATCCTTCGTATCGCCTCCTCGGTTCATTCGCGGAACTCCATAAACATATTCTATTTTCCTTGGCAAGTACATCTCCGCTCTGTTAAGGCACTGCCAAGTTCCACTGTACTAAACACAAGCCTGAACTTGGCGTTCAAATACATATCCCTTGGGGTGCGAAGGATCGAAGACTCCCCTGTAGTCGTGCATCGGAGTTTATAGTCGTGAAACGCTCCGCTTACTCTCTAGCAACTAGACTAGACGGTTTAGGATATGATGTACACAAGTGTAAGGCTTAGCTCTTACCTATCTACTCTCCGGATAATTAATCCCGCCATTGGTTATTTCGCCGGTGTTTATCTTGACTTCCAGTTTTCTTGCAAGACAACAGCATTGCGGAGGCTGATAAATGACCGGTCCAGGGATGGCAGTGCGGGGAGCGTTGTTTGAGCACCAGGTGACCAGAAAACGATTCTACCTTCACAAGGATTTTCGGCGAGTTCGCCGAGCTCCATTGCGCCGGACAAACTTTCGAACGAAAAGGTACGTAATTGGCATTTGGTTGGCAAAGATGCCCTATGGCATTGGAGCCTAATAACGCAGGTCGCTTAACACCTATCTAGACACCAAGAGGTTAACTGCGCTCCATGCGGCAATAAAATCTGAAAAATGAAGTATCTTATTAGCGATGCTTATATCTGGCTTAGAACTAGACACATGGCGTACAAAGTACATCATAAACCACCGCAAAGTGCAATCGGACGGCGAAGCGCCATTGGGGATGTAGAAGAATGCTTATAAATCTGATGAAATCTGATATACTCCGTTCGTTATCGGGACAGTCCGACTCCAAGAGTTTCATCGACCTTGGCAGGGTTTAGAGATATTGTGGATGGAGAAGAATGCATGTTGGATTTCTGGGTCTTTTAGTGGTGGATTTGAGGACGATACAATTTGGACTATATACGTGGTATTACACAGCGGCGGATTGACCTGGGTACCCAGAGTCCCGTTGGTAGAGCATGGCGTGCAAGATGCCTCATGAAAGTCGTACATCGTACGCAAGCGTGAGGGGCCTGTCAGTTTCGAGATCCTCTTCAGTGAATCTCCACATAGACATCATGCTTGGAGATGAAATTGATAAGCCAACACACACTATTTTGGAACTTAAATATTTACTCATCCATTAATTCTCGAGCGGACCGCCTGATGAAGGATTTTACGTCTGCTTGAAAAACTATAGTGGTCTTTACGACCCTATACGGTATGTGCAGCCAGGGTTGTAGGCATCGTTTTTCATGCTATTGCTTAGATCACTACGTGACCATTGCTACACGAAACAGCAATACGTATCTTACATGCCGAAAGTTTTGGTACATCCGAGGCACATCGCCAGTCTCGGGCAAGGCCTAACCCACTGGGCGACTTAAGGCTGGATATTTTGAGGTCTCCGAGTCCTTTTTTCGGGCCCATAGCCCTGGCCGAGGATGAGTCGATGCGTGATAATATAGAAACTAATAAGCATGAATTTGGAAGACGCAGTGAACTCCTTATCAGCCTCCAGTCACTGAGCATTCACTTTCCAACGACTTCGTCCGACCCTATGTGGCACAATTGTGAATCTATCAGCGGACAAAATGATCTCTTGAATCACACTGAGCCTTTTCGAGTTTCCAGTTTACCTCTTCTTCTGAGCAATCCGGACGCTTCCAAAATCTGTTGAAATTCCGCTCTCCACATCTATGGCTTCAAAATTTCTCCCAAATGTGAGACAAACTCGTTACATTAGGCCTCTCATGTTTAAGACAGAAAATGAGCTCTTAATTTCCTGTTTGTCACGTTTTGTACTAGAAGAATTACTCGCTACTTTCGATTGCTCTACAAGAATGATACGATATAATCTCTCAAGTCTGGTCCACGTTGTAATAATATTGTGTGCACTGTCATGTTAGCGATGTTGTTTGCAAACGATTCTCACAAAGAAACTAAAACTTATTCTATGCACTATTGAATAGTTTTGAGGTGAACGAAACTGAAAGTGCAGATGCACATACTTAGGCCTAAACCACGACAACTCGTCCTCCGTCATAGTTAGATGTTCACCTATGATGACGCAAATATGCTGCTTTTATCTACATTTAAACGACTAAGTTCTTGACTTTCACCACCTCCACACGCTATATTTCTTCCAACGCACTGAGACCTTTCACCGTGCACTCATTTCGCCTTGAAAAACAAACGCACAGAGGTCTAAGCTCCATAACAGCGCACCGAAGTTTAAGACGACTGACCATCCTCTCGCCATCGCCAAACATGGACACGCCCTCAGCTGCAGAGGGCCGTAGGATTTCTACTGATAGGGTAACTATGTTTATCAATGCGCATACCGTCATTGGCGACAATGTCCCACTACTTGATGAGTGCCCCATTTGCCTGGAAACCTACTCGACAGAGTCTTGTCTTGAAATCACTGGAATCGAAGGTTGTACTCACCGTGTTGGTATGGGTTGCCTCCGACAGATGCTATATAGCCACCCGAACGAAGAAAAGAGGTGCCCGCTCTGCCGTGCGGTATGGATGGCTGCTCCTGTGAGTAGCGCGGTTTCCATGTCTCGTCGCATGGCCGGTATCTTCGAAGGTCTCGACAGCATAGGAGAAAGCATTGAGAGCGAGGTCGATCCAAGGGCTGTAGTTCAGCTTGATAACGGAAATGCGACTGGTGAAAGACCTGGAGCACACAACTCGCAGGGCCTCGAGCGCCTGTCCATGCAGAATCAGAATCAAGGGAACACTACAATAGAGAACCCCATTTTGCTGGACTCTGATTCAGATGGTGGGGGTTATGAGGCACAACTTGAGAATTTCGAGCAATTCACGCATGATATTGAAGATGTTCGCATGCGCGCTCGAAACACACGGCTCTCACGCGCTCGTCGCAGACTAGAGTTGAACCGTCCACTTTCCTCCAGCATGGCCACAACCCAATCCGAGGATGCTCGTAGAGGCCGCACCCGAAATACCAGCCTTGAGCCCTCACCCGCGACAGGCGGCTTTGGCATCTTCAACCGTAATTACAACCCCTTCCGCCCTTCTGCAGGCGACGTGAACCCACCACTCGCTATTTCTGCATCCCGGAACCACGACCGAAATCGTTCAGGGGCTCGCCGCTTACCAGCGGTCCGTCGCTCAGTCTCACAAGTGCATGCCCAAGATTTGCGTCTGACGTCTGTCTCTCCCATCAGCAGAAACACCGTTTCCTCAAATGAGCAATCCATGAACATCGATATGGACGAAGCTACAGAAATTCCTCGGTCTCAGGTACGGTCAACATCGAACACTGTACACATTATGCAGTTCGAGCAACGCGAGACAGATCTGAACAATCGCGAAACGGCGCTGAATACGCGGGAGACTTATGTAGCACGGCGCGAGCATCACGCGAATCAATTGATGAACAGGGTGAGGGCGCAGCAAAGCGAGTTACAAAATTTGTTGAGAAGGCAAATAAGGGATCTGGAAGATGCAGTCAGTGAGTTATGAAGGAGAGTAAATGTAGGACAAAAAGATTGATACTAGAATCAAACAACTTGAAGGCGATTTTGGGAGAAGCGCTGTCAGGGAGCGCAATAGAGCTGGCAGGACGACGGGTCCCTAATTTAAATAAAGTCATACTCCGCGATTTACCAAGGAGAGATGTGTGCTAGAGAGAAGTACTCGTCTGAGATTTAAGCCATTGCATCTTCTTTTCCAAGCTGCCGAATTCGGTGCATGGAGAACAAAATTTCCATAGCTCAGAAAATCGGATTACGCATACCGGCGGTATAGATGGCGGCCACTTGGCTGAGCTAATTGGGGTAAACTATCGAAACCAACGAATGTCTGATAGTCCCATTTCTCCTATCGCTTTTCACAGTGGTGTGTATACGTCATGGGCTCAGGCAGGAAGAAAGCAGTATTCCCATGAAATCCTCCTTTCGATACTGCCCTCCCTCAAACTCCAGCCCGGCTCCTCATCTGCACCCCGCACTCTTTCATCACATCACATCACGCGGCCCCCTCTTCTGCCGTCCCACATAAAACTTGTCGCGAAAGTATTAGCGATGTGGATTCAAAGCCAAGGCGATTCAGTACCCCGGAACGCTAGAAGCGCTAATCGG
This sequence comes from Pseudopyrenochaeta lycopersici, assembly GCA_003313425.1. Classification (NCBI taxonomy): domain Eukaryota; kingdom Fungi; phylum Ascomycota; class Dothideomycetes; order Pleosporales; family Pseudopyrenochaetaceae; genus Pseudopyrenochaeta; species Pseudopyrenochaeta lycopersici. The sequence goes on along the minus strand of NHZP01000012.1, from coordinate 642,330 downwards.
GATCTCCGATGAGGCTACTGCATCAGGGCACCTTAGCGAGCCGCGACCCCCTGTCCGTAAAGGCGATGCCGAACCGTCGGTCGGCGCAGTATCATGCAGAAAAGGTTATTTCCAACACACGCATACATGTATACGCGGTGCTTTTGCAAGTGTGGAAGCGGTGAGCGAAGGCTGGAGCCGCGTACGACCATGGTCATGATTCCGTCTTTCTTGCAGGAATGGCTTTTTCGAGCTTGCCAAGTTAGTCTAGAATGTGTAGTCCCTCAACGATGGTGTGCATGTAGCTGAAGTTTGATCCCGTCCACCACTTGTCGCAATCGGGATGATATGGCCTTCAGCCGTTGATGACAGCCTGCAGTCCACGTGCGCAAACCATGCCCTTGGATCCCAAATCCGTCAAGGCTCCGCGGCGCTGGATTCGCGATGCCTGAAAAGCTGAACTCTAGTCAGGCCGCTAGGCTGAAGCGAGCCAGCAGCCTTTCCTTGGTTTGAACTGTTGCCGCGATGGACAAAAAAACTGCGGAACAATTCGCTTACCTTAAACGAGTGTATGATAAGTCAACAACAGGTTTGATGAGGATTAGTATGGGTTGGTCTATTGTTTTGATTTCCTGCGCTGTAGCTGGTTAAACTATTCGATAATATGCACAGCGAAATGAAGCGCACAGCGAGAAAGGATAGGAAAAACAATTGAATAGTGAAAAAAGGCAACCAAAGAAGGGACATGTCCGAAAAGAAAATACCAGAAACCAGCATACCGGGAATCCCATGCTTTTACCAATTCCCTATTCCCAATGCTCTCCCAACCATCGCTTCGCCTTGCCCAACGCAAAGGTCATTTCCAAGTCCATGCACTCACTAGCTAGCTAGTCAAGAAATAAACGCCAACGCCAACGCTAAAAGCGACCGTCGCCCAAAGCTCACCCAAAACGAATGAAGTATGTATGCTTTTCAAGGATAATTTGTGACCAGCACCAAAGAAAAAAGAGGCGAGGCCCCTGACCGAAGTGTAGTATGACGAGTAAGGCAGTTTGAATGCGAGCTTGTAGTCGTGTTGCAGATAAGTTACGTGTTTGAATTGTCGAAGCGGAAATGAGGTACCAAGTTATGGGGAGCCGAAGAAGAGAGGGTGCGATTGTGACGTGAACGCTTTACAAAGAAGCGTAAGTGGCGGGTACTCAATTATTCGATGACGCGTTATCGAGGGGTATCGTGGTAGGAAAATGCGGCTGAAGACTAGAAGGCCATTGTGACGCGATTGTGAAAGGTTGCCTCGATCGAAAGACGCACAACAGTGGCAGGGGAAGTGAATATTGTTACTGCTCATCGTCGAGACATGAGCATTTGCTGAATCTGCGCCAGCGATGGGTCTTCATTAAGCCACTTGCCGGCGGCGGCATCTTGAGCGCGCAGTGTAGATTCGACGTAGGCATCTGTGGTGGCAAGAAGCTCCTGTGTAATGGCACTGTCAGTGAGCCGTTTCTCTGCGAAGCCATGTCTTCAAGGCATAAATTTGACATGGACTTGATGTTCAACTTACACTCCTCAGCGTTCCGTCAGTCTGCTGCAGCGCACCAAGATGGCTCGCATTCGGCTTCTGGCCGCGCAAGATGCTGTTTCGGCTATTCATCCAGCGCAGTCCAGCATGCGCTCGCAAGTAGGCTCTCTGGCACTGGAAGCGTCGTACAGCGGCGTCTGTGATGATTCTGTGCTCTGATGTCAGCTTCTGTTCTTTGAGGCTTCCAACTCCGATTCATCTGAGGTCATCATCGGCTCATGGCCAAGTACATGCGGTGCCGAAATGGGAAGTAGGATGAAGGATTGAGGCAACTTACGCCTTCAATTGCTGCCGCTCGCGCTCAGGGTCCCCTGTTGCTGCGCCGCCAGAAGCGGAGAAGGGAGTTTGGAGGATGGTCTGGGCTTCGCTCGCGCACTGCCGGAGCAGAGAGTAGCCTTCAAGGTAGTACTCCTCCGCGGACGGTGTCGCTCGTAGTTGGACCAAGTAATGTTGGAGGTTGCGGAAGTCGGTCATGATCTCCGCGACCCTCACAGCTCTTGCATCGTTAACTAATGGGCTGTGTCAGTAGGCCGTCTTGACTGCATTGAATCGGGGAAGATGGAAAGTAATGGTCGAAATGATGGAGGTTGGGGAGCCTTACGACCGTCAGACATGTTGGCGATTGGTGAATGTAATGGTTAGGTCGACTGGCGACGAGTTGGTGTGTCTAGTAGGAAAGTGGGAAGTGAACTGAGGCTTGCTGCTGTGGATGAGTTATGAGGCGGCGTGGCGAGTGTTAAATAGAGTTGTAAACGGGCGTTCACGATGTAGGTGCAGTGGTAGTATCCTTCTGCAAGGCTCGATAGAGTCGCCAGGGCTGCTCCCGCCGCTACGTTGTTGCCGAGATCCACATTTGGACGTGGGTAGCGTCCAGCTGGCCTCGCTGGCTCCGCTGGGACCATTCAGCGTCCGTCTTGAGCCAAAGCGGGCTTGTAAGTGGAGGTGTAAGAGTAGCATTGCCAACTGCGGGATGAGTGAGGAATGGAAAACCGCTATGCAGGAACCGTACAAGCATCGCAACTATTTTTCGATTCTGTACATGACAGCTGGAGTGGGCATGTGTGATGGTGCTGGGCTGGGCATCTCAGCAGCCTTAAAAACGCCACATCGCATGGAACGGTTTAGCGAAAAGCACAATCGGGTAAGGCAGCGCGCCAAGCTGTGAACATCAGCCGCAGCACTAGGTCTGATTGGCTCCAATTTATAATTAGCGGTGCGGCTTTCGCGTGCTCGTCGCTGAGGGAGCCTGAGAAAGGTGCGCCCAGTAGGGTAACCTGAGTAGAACCCACAACGCTCCGTGAGCCACAGCTGCAGAAGACGTGTCAGCCACACCATGGCTGTGCTAGGGATTGACCAGTGGGAGCCAGTAACATGACGTCGATGATCTATTCTGCGATCGGTTCCTGACTTCTTGCATGCAGTTGGAGCTGAGACGATATGGGAATTGGTCTCATTGAGCTATGGGCGAATAGGACTAACAGGCCACTGTGAAGTTGAGGCTGAACTTCTTTACTCCTCCATTCGGCGCCGGTTGCTTCTTTACAGTTACGCTTATGCAGGAGGTTACAGTCTAATCTCTTGATTTGCACTTCTGACGTCTGAGAGGTCCTTTTTTTGCTACCTGGAATCTCGGCATGGTTGGGATCGTTCGATCGCTACCATCTCAGCGGCCCACATCCTCTCTAGCCCCACGGCGCCGCTCCTCAATCCTTGTCTGCGATTGACTGCAGCCGTTCATCAATCTCATCCTCGGTGAGCGCCCTGAACGCGGGGTCTGTGCCCTCCTGGCCATTGGTCTTGGGTCCTCCAACGATTCCGATCTCCAATTCGCCCTTCTTGAAATCGACGGATAAGACCGTGCTCAATGCAGTAATTGCCAGCTCCACAACCTCCTTCCAGCTGCCCTCGGCGTGCTCCTTGTTCTTCAGCTTCTTTTCGAGAAAATTGAGCGCCTCCTGCGTCTTCGGACCCGATGCTGTTGCCTTGTAGCCCACATAGTAGCCTGCCGGGTCGCACTTGTAGAGTTGGGGGCCGTACTCAGAGTCCAGCGAGATGAGGGTCGTAGCAACGCCCAGCGGCCGCATGTAAGCCTATATTGTCTCAGTGTCCCATAGACATGTTCTTTCATGTTACCACTTACGCGCTGTGTGTAGACCTGGCTGATGTTGGCAATCCTTTTTGCTAGAACGTCGCAGGGCATCTCGTAGCCAAACTTGTAGCGGAACTCAGCAGCCTCACCCCGCGCTCTGCTCACGGAAGCCCTCGCATCGGCGATGGAACCAGTCATGACACAACCAACTGACGGCGAGAGCCTGAAGATGTGGGATACCGAGGCGGGGTCGATGAGCTTGTCCTATGTATATACGTCAACTATGCTGCTCGGTCGATTTTACAATATATACGTACAGGAACCTTCTTCTGTGAGATGACAACTGCACAGTCCTTGCCTCGCACACCCAATGATGTGATGTTCGCTGCCGTGATTGCCTTGAATGCATACTCTGCGAGACGGTAATGTTAACAATAGTTGGTGGGGACAGCTGCGGGACAGCTTCATTGCCGTATCGACGGCGGGAGGTGCGGGCTGGTTCCGTACCGACTTGATATAAGCGACCTTGGTCTGAGAAAATGGTGATGTGCCGGTCGTAGCCTGCGCTTCCTGCATGACGAGGTAGCTGTTAGTATATGTGGATGGCACACAAGAGGATGTGGGGAGCTTGCTACGAACCAGACATGATGGCGAAGGATGTATGTGTGTATTTGTATAGTCGAGTTGTTCAGCTCCAGTTGCAGCTCTAGGAAATTACGGTAAGCTCTGTAGACGTGGATCCGATGGCGATAGTGGTCGTCGTTGGCCGCTGTACGCGTTGCGTGCAGCCTGGCCCAGAGCTACAAGTCCGGATCGCCATAGAGTGGTCAGTGCGCGCGGCGCATCAGCTCCGAAATTCTCTGCCTGTCGCCTCTCATTCGACCTTTCCATACTGACAAGACCAAGCGGCACCAGCTGATTCGGGCATGAGCGAAGGAGAGCATCTTCGCATAATGTGAAATAATCGCCATATTCCACATTCATCATGGCACACGACGGGGACAGAATTCCCGCCTGGCGAAGACTGGGTCTCGCCCTCAAGACCGAGAGCCAATCCGGAGTCACCGTCCCTGACTATGAAGCCTTACACGATGGGCCTCAGCATGTCCCAGCCTATGATGCACCGAAGGACGTTCAGGATGATTTTCAATCTTCAGTCGAGCCTGCCGTAAACGGGAAACCGTCAAAGCTTGGCAAGCGAAAACACCGATCTGAGCCAGCTGAGGCTGGTCGCCAAACCCCGAAGAAAAGCAGAATGAGCGAAAAAGCAGAGACCAATGGAACAATTGGTCACGATATGTCTACCATTGCGGTTTCAGGCACTGGAAAAGTGGAAGCTGTCCCAGAAGTAGCACCAGCAACGGAAACAGCCCACCCAAAAGGAGATCCAAACTACCGAAAGAAGAAGGCAAAGCCGACCAAGCGACGGGATCAAGATGGTGCTCAGTTTCAATCAGGCCACGGACGCTCAGCAAAGTCCACTCTCTCACCTGATGACTCTGTGTCCACAGAAGATTGGCCAACTTTACTTGCGTCCACTGAATCAGACCAAAAAGACTTGACCACTTTCGCAACTCCACAAAGACGCGCGAATACAAGCAAGAGCAACAACAAGAAACCTTCTGGTTCACCACCACAGACTGACCGCCGGAAGTCTGTAGCGTTCACCCCTGACACCAAAACTACTGATGGTAACACGGGTCAGGATCTCTTCAAGAAGTGGGTGGCCGAGCACAAGGGTACGGGTGCTGTTTCCGCGCCGCCTGAGGTTTCAAACTTCGCGTTGCACTCTTTGATCGCTGAGGAAGAGAAATCAGCAAGGAAGTCGGGCCAGCTAGAAAAGACGCAGCCAAAGATTGAAGCAACCAAAACCCCGAAATCTGACGCAGAGCAGACAGGTCAACCGATTTTGGAGGCAACAGCAGTGACAGTAAAGCCAACCTCCACAACCCACGAAAAACAGTCAACAGCTACGAACACCACAAACTCGAGTACGGCAAAGGGTAAAAAGAAAGATCCATCAGTCTACATTTCCTATCTCAACCAGTACTACACTGATCGCGACCATTGGAAGTTCAACAAGGCGAAGCAGAACGATGTGGTAGACAACGCACTGAACATATTTCGTATACCTGAAGAGCATTCTGAAGCTCTGTTAGAGTATGTTCAGGGATTGAAAGGGGCAGGCGTCATTGAGCGTTTGAGTGAGAGGTGCGGCAAAATGTTGAAAGAACTCGACGAACAAGACAAGCAAAACCCAATAGCTGTGCACGACGAAGAGGCGAGAGAAGCCGCTCAAGCAGAAGCGCAAAAAGAACGGGTTTCAAAAGAAAGGAAGCGAAGAAAGGTGGAGGGTGATGTGGAAGGCTTGCTTGGCCATCCCCATGGCGAAGGCTATATCCGACGACTACAGAGGAAGCGCGCTGAAGCTCTTTTGACAGCACTAGGCCGGACTGCGCCCATCTTGCCAGCGTCCACCCAAAGGAATGGCATCAACCCAATAATGAAGAGCCTCGCTCCGCCACAAAGAGACTCGCAGAAGCGGAAACGCAGGGGAGAGGTCTCTAGCGACGATAGCAGCTCGGACAGTAGCAGCGATGAGGAGACTTCTGACTCAGAATCGGACTCTGAAGATAGTGATGATAGTTCAGACTCGAAGTCTGATAGCGAGAGCGACGATGATAGCGTACGAGGCGGCAAGTCCGACGGCGACACATCAGAGAGCAATGGCAGCGATAGTAGCGGCGATAGTAGCAGCGATAGCGACAGCGAGTAGACTTACCATTAGTGTCAACCAGGCAAAGCTGTCTTCATTTTTTACCATGATCACTTTTGGGCTTCCTCGCAATATAGCCTGTGCATATCTACGATACCCAATTCAGCATAGGGCGGTTGAGCTTCCCCACTTCGATTCGCCTCCCTTTCATCTTATAGAATGCGCATGATCCGCCACTTAGATAGTAATAGAATATGATCTGAGCGCTTAACAAAATCCACGAGCAATGCCATTGACATCTCTTCCGACCGAGTTGATTGAGCAAATTGCATCTCATCTTGATCTCCAAGCATCCCGTTGTCTCCGGCTTGTCTGCTCCTCTCTTAGGCAACAGACATTGCACGATTTCAGATACCGCTACTTCCGCACAAGGACACTCAAGTGGACTAAAGAAAGTCTCGATGCATTATTCCAGGTTACGGCGCACGCAGACTTCGGTAACACACTCCAGAATCTCATCATAGACGCCACTCCTCGACATTCCATTCACCTCTGGAGTACACGAAAACGTATCTCAGAAGCGCAAGCTATCTTCGGCCCATACAACACCAACTCGGCCAAGTCCAAATTAGAACAGCAGTACGTGAGCGACAACAAAGTAGCGGAGGAGCTTGCAACATTCTTCAACGAGACAAGATATGACCAGAAATGTCTAACAAACGTCTTCACTAAGCTTGGCAAACTTGAGAGTATTATGTTCGAGTATGAAGGTATGGATAAGAAGTATGGGAAATTTGGAAGAAGATACTGCGAAAGTAGTCAACATGAGATGAGTAGGCCTTTTGTGAGCACAATGGCGGCCATTGCCTCTACCTCACTCTCCGTGAAGATCATCTCGAACCACCTCATCAACAACCACGGCGCAATTAGCATCGGCCGCCTTGAGAGTCTCGCACCTTCGCTTCGAAATTTCGATGCTGTATTGGCCAGCCTTGAAGTCCTCCAGCTCAATCTCCGAGACTGGAGATACCCAGACTCTGGCTTCGAACTCGAGACTCATCGTGCTCCATTCGTTGTTCGCTTTCTTGCCAAAGCACGCAATGTTAGGGTGCTGGATTTGAGTTGTTACAGTAGCCTCGAGGACGACCTATTCGGAGAGATGGGGCGGCATTGTACCTTCGCCCATCTCGAGTCGTGTAAACTCTCGCTATTCCGCATCAACGATGCGATCGACCTCACTGCGTTCCTCGCCCATTCGTCAACTACGCTTAAATTCCTGAAACTCAACCACGTCGTGCTCCGTGACGAAAACACAACTTGGCCACCTTTTCTTCGCAGCATTGCCTTAGACCCTACCATACTTCCAGTGCTAGAAGAGCTGGAACTTTCTAATCTGTTCACGCGCATGGGTTCACGGATGTCGTTCGATGTGTTGGGTATGATGACCCATCTATCTCTCGACTCTAGGGTCAAGGTTGGGAGCTGGAAAGAGGACCTGTTGAGTAGGATAGATGAGTTTAGTGAGGGGAGCTCCGGGCCAGCGTGGCATTTGGCGGCTGTTGCGTATCCCTTTGTTTGGCTGAGGACGTAGAAAACTGTAAAATGGTAACATCCCCGTTTAATGCCCTCTCCCAGTTCAAAACATAGTTGTATGGGTAGGGCATTAGAATTCGAAGTAAACAATAGCATAACCTGCGGCTGCTCAGTAAAATATGCGCCTAACAAGTGAACCGGGATGTGTATTTTATACTTTCCAATCTAAGCTGTATAGAATGTGCTTTTCATGGGATGTGCTGTCCTGGAAATTTTTCTAAGAGGTACGGAACTGGATAGATTTCCTAGGGACGCTCTTTTCTGCTTCCCAAAGTCACTATGACTTGCGCTACCAGTGACCATATATTCACTCCTATATATCCTTGTGATCATGTGATGCTTTTGTACAACACCAGCGCTATTGCGGTGGGGAAATAGGTCTCTATGTGATGAACGGGTGGTGATGATTGCGCCTAATGAGAAATTAGGTCTCATTGGCATCTACGAGGCCTTGGAAAGGAGATGGTCAAGACCAGGTTTAGGCAATGAAGTAACTCCATGATGCTCAATGAGGCGGGCATATGGCTTTATAAACGCCTCCGGAAGGTCCTTAAGCGTAATCGACGCCATTGATGGAGTTTCCCCCAGATTTGGTGACCGACTTCACCGGTTTGCTGACAAAGGTCTTTATCCAATCAGGGTCCGAATTTGTTCGTTCATCTTGGGGCTCCGCCTCACCCTCTCCGCAACTTTAACTTGACAACATTTGCGCCCTTCTTCCTCCGTTTCTTCTCTTCCTGTAGGCAGAAATGTGAAAGTTTGACGTGGCTCCAATGTGGCTTCGCCGAAATAGCCGGTGAGTAGAAGTTGAGGCAAGCGTTGTCTGTTTTCTCACCGCGTGCGTGCTCCAGCCCCAAGGCGCGATACGACATTCCACACAAAGGGTCTTCATGCGCCGGTCAAACATATGCGAGCGTTTTCGATAGTGCAAATGTTCTAGTAATGACGCCTCGACGATTGTATGAGGCGAATCGCGCTTTTGCCTCTTACGAGAACGAAGTTTCATCGGACCTCGAACAGCATCTTCGTCAGAACGTCAATGAAGCCGTTGCTTACAGAATTAAGTCCCACACAAAATTTCAGCAGGATGTAAACAATTTCGAGCATTGATAGCCACAGGACATACCTATCGGTGAATGTGCGATGACATGCTTTGGATAAGAACAGCATTGCATCACAAGATCACCATCCACATCTCACACAAATGAGAACACAGTGTACAAATGTGACAAAATTGATTTCTGTACGGACTCTTCTCAATACTCGAACGCCAAAAGACCAAAAAAAAAGTCCTCGATATTGGATTCCTCGGTGAGACTGATTCCAAAAACGCCCGTTGAGTCGCAGACGATAAACCGAAACGTATAGCGGAACTAAAACAGCTGATATCCGCCTGAACAGGTGATGCACGCTAATAATACTGCATGAAAAGAGAATGACAACGTATCATAGGAGCAGACAAAGGACAAGAGGAGAGATAGCGCATTTCCCTCTTGGGGCCCATTGCAATGCTGAGGTACGAAGGAGCCACGCGCTGTTGGCTTGTTCCAGATCATTGGCTCCGCCGTATTCGTTGATTAATCGAAATTGGTGCGTTCACGAAGACACTGGATTCGTTGGCGATGCGCGATTGCTTCTCCTCATATTCGATTGAGGAGATCTTCAGGTCATCGATTTGCGCCTACTCCAGTCAGTATTGTGGCACATATCTTAAGGATGAGCATATACCTTAGTCAAGGGAGGTCCAATGGTCGTGATGAGGAAGCCGTCACGTCCCTGATGAACTAATTAGTCTCATTATGGTTCTGGATGAGCCTAGACTCGCACGCTAATCATCATACCTGAAAGGTGTATGGCCGAACAATTGCATCTGGACCGCAATGATACCGGATCTCATTCTGGATTACAGCTCTTGAGATGCCAAATCCAGGAACAAAGTAAGAGTTTGGAACTGCCATTTGATGCATTGAGAGTTTTGCTAGAAGACTTGTGTTCAAGAGAGACGATCAGAGCCAACTGAGGTATCCGTTCACCACGTTGATGAATCGACGATAAGCTTGGGCGCATCCAATCTTATACTTGCCAGCAGGCATGCATTATTATCTATTGCGAAACGACGATCACACGCGCCTTGCTAATACTAAGGTGTAGCCTGGAACAGTGTCCTGGCCTGATCAAGTCCAAGTTGGGTCTTCATGCAATGATGCCGCCTCACTCTCGCCCCATCAGCCCAACTCACAATCATTGGGCAGCGAGTAAGACCGGACACGACGCAACGCCCTGCAACTCCTCATTCACCCCCAAAAGCACCTTGGCTATTCCTGGTACATTTGGATTTCCCGACACGCTATAGCCGTTTTAATGTTTCTTGTGTCTCGGTTCTTTAATTTCGCATTGACAACACAACTGCCACGTCTTGAGGCTTTTGCAATGAACCGGACTTTTTAAGACGATCTCTTCGCCACCATCCTCAGAAGATTTCTGCAAAACACCTCCTCTTTCCTTAGCTATCCTTACGGATGTTCATGAAAGTTCGCCTGTCGTCATTGTTGCACCGCGAAGCTCGTGGGCTGGTGAAATCTTGGCGGCTGGGATGTCGATCATCACCACAAAAATGAACATCCACATCGTTCTTAGCCTACCCTTCCACGGCATCCGGAAAGAGATTTGACAGCTCGCCGGTATTCTTGCGCGGCGCCAACCTGGCTTCACCGCTGCCACCTATCCGCCCAAGCACCGACCGAATCGATGACGCTGCAGGGGGATCCCTTCTTCGTGGTGCACCGGGCATAAGTGCATTCAGCTCCCTGGTTTGTTTCATACCACATCTTTCTGGAAGTCGGTAAAATATCTGCCGTACCTTGTTCTAAGCTGCTGAGAGCTCGTGCTACGCAAGGCCTCGAACTATCTCCAAATGTGTACACGATGCTCAAATGTAGTGAAAAGTATACGGCAAAACGGGATGTGTGCAAGTGGCTGGAAAGTTTCGAACCAAGCCCAGGAGATCTCGGCTTCAATGTGTCTGGAAGCAAACACTGAAGCTCGAGATGGTCACCTGAGACTGAATGGCAAAACCCCTGATTTTCAAACCATAAGCACCCTGCTACGATGTGGAGTTGTAGTGCTTCAGTGTCTCTTTGTCTGTGTAAGGAATTTGTCCTTTCCTTCTGGTCAATCAGCTCTGGTGATGCCATTGCCACCCATTACGTCTCCCCACCTCATCAGTCATCGCCTCAAAATTGCATAGATGTCGCAAAGCTCTCCGTTGGCATCTTGAACTGCTCCTCTTTCGTACACGTGGACCCGCACGGGAACATGTGCCCAATGCCCAATATCCGAGCTGCCGTTTTCGATCTGCAGCACACTGGCTCTATGAATGCAAGACTCCCTGCTTGTACACACCGGACCTTACCCCGCATGTTTACGAAAGCTTGCCTGTATTGTAACTGGACCATCTCGCGTGGCTTTTGCTGGCACAGCACGCACAGTATTTGCCTTAGGACAACATCAGTGCCGGAGGACTACCCGTTGTGCAACTTCGCTTCAACAAAGTGGTCTGAGTGAGAAACTCAGGCTCGGCCCATTTACGGGATCAAGACATGGTTAACCTAGCCACTTTGACCGCTACATCGTGCCTGAATCGGAACATGGCGCAAGCCGAATGACTCTATTGCGGGTATCGAGATAAGACGGCGCTCGGTCAGTACCCTAGAGTACAAGGAAGTCACTTCAGGGTCTTGGTCTCCGCTTATCCATCATTTGCTGGAGGATATGCCGATCCCTAAAGGCCTTCCTACGACCAAGCGATACGCGAATTGGCAAAAGGTTCCTCCTACGTCACTAATCACGGTGTTTGTGTGGGGCGACCGGTATGTAGCCGCTTACGGCTTGCCATACTCCGACAGCTCGACACCAGCACAACCTGCATACTGTGCGTATGAAGCCACCGGAGGACCCGGCCGGACCAAAACAAGGGACTCCTTGGAATACCACCACTAGAACAACAGCGCTCTACAAAGCAGAATCGTCAGCCGGGCATCAAACCAACAGATCACTGGTGCGTTCGGCTTCTGGGCCACCTTTTGTTTAGACATGAGGTTTATTTCACACATACTCTTTCGAGTGAGAGGCCTTTGCAAATTATGGCTGTCTGCGTGACTTCATGCACCTGATGTGCTGGTCGCTGCCCAGGAAGTTTCAGGCCCCGACTCTCGCGTTCTCTCTCAAAAGCGAAGGAACGTTGCAGAGGTCAGCCGGGCTAATGTGAGAAGGCCGAAAAGTGTCCAAAACGCGTTGGTAGCCATCCGTTTATTTTACAAAACCTTGTACTACCTCGTCGCCTGAATGTGTAGTAAACTTCCGACCACGCGGGTCCAGCATTATTTGTTGCCCTTTATTCACGGACGCTAAGCATAGAAGATTTTGCCCTTGGATGCCTCACATTATTTCAAACACCCCGTCAATGAGGACAGTATAAGCGACCATGACGATCTGCAGATATCACCTTTTTCGGCCACGGTGACCGTTGAGCAGGCAATTAGCGATATGAGTGAAAGGATGTTCCTTTTCCTCGTATTGTACCCCACGCGTGCTGGACACGCCTCACTGAACGACTGGTCGAACTAATATGTCCAGCTTAACCGGAAAACGAAGAACAAAGAACACCCAAGTTTGGTATAGAGATCAGCGCAATACGTTCGGTGGCTTCACGAGGTCCTCACGAGACACACTCGCAGAGTGATGATTAATATAACGTGTCCCTCTCCAACCACTCATACTACACACAACCCACCCCCAATAGTTGAAGCACTTAGGACGGCTTTAGCATTATGGGAAACCTACTTCGTACTTCGTCTAGCATGCCTAGTCCCTCACAAGAGCTGGTTTCTTCGTGGCAGCGCTATCCATTTCGAGCCACATACAAACAATTTTCATTTTGCAGTACCCCGTTCTACGCTACACGGAGAGGGATATCCTAGTAGAGACAGTATCGGCAGATGTTTTGCATTGAATGGCTGCAGAAATGTGAGGCGAGCGGTTCCCAAATTGAGTGGCAACCTTTGACGATCCCCACGTGTACGCAGCCGAGATTCGAGAATCTCCGCTTTAAACATCACCATGTTGAACGAAACTTACTTTTCTGAAGTTGAAAAATCTGGGATAAGCCTTACCGGCCTCCTAAGCATGAGTCCGGCGAGGCACAATTGTAGGGCGGCCAATGAGAGATGCAAGGGCGATTGCTTCAGTAGTAAAATGGCCCGTCGATCATCTGGTCTTACCGGATATACTCCGCCTCGACAAAAGTCAGAATGGGGCTAGTGCTTTTGCCCGAGGGATCCGGTATCGAAGTGCAATCCTGCACCCTGGATAAACTTACGTGCACTTGGTGCTCATCGTGGTACCAACAATCGTTGTACCAACATTCACTTGATGCTAACCAATTCGGCCAAGGATTTTGGTCTTCACGTCAACGCTCAGCCTCTCCGGCCATCCTGTGGACTCGACTGAGTTGAAAATCGCACTATTAGTCCTAGTTCGTGTTCAACGTTCTGCTATACTAAAGGAATCAGTACAGTACAATTTTATCCGTTCGTAGCTGCTAATTTAAAATAGAAGATGCATCAGACAGACCAACCCGGACGATGAGAACAATTGCAATACGATATCAATCAACAAGATCGTGCAATTATAATGGCAATCAATAACATCACCTAAGCCAAAGTCATCCATACTAAGACGCGTGATATGCAGCAATCGTTGCTCGACTATGGCTTTAGGCGCTATAGTACTTGCACATATCGATTCAAGAGACAATACAAACACTGTCATTATCGAATTGGTTGGCCAAAGTACGAACAAAGATACAGGCAAAGGAGGACACTGAATGGGTAGGGCGCCTTATACTCTTGAAGTGAGAAAACTGAGGTCAGGGCATCGAACAAGTGCGCCTTCTTTACGATTGGGGAGTTTCATGTATGCTAAAACAGGCTCGCAATAGCGCAATGTTTTTTGCTGAAGCTTGATGCATTCTGTCATCTGCACTTAACAAACACCTACCACATCGCTCCTTGATGGCCCTCGAACTCGCTGGACACCCGCTCCCCTTCGCCAACAAGCTACCTTGCTCCACTGGTAGCAATCTCAGCCAATATACTCACATTTTCAGGTAATGGCCGACCCTCATCCACATAACCATCACTTATCGCAGTAACACTGGCGCGACCAGTTTGAAAATTATGCAGGTTCAGCTCAGCCCATATTCCTCATCATCAACAAGTGTATCAGCATCATCCTCCCGAAGCTCGTCGAGATCCGCGACGCTACTCCCAAGTGTACTTCCATCCCAATCCTCCTCTCCCTCGTCGTCGCTACTCCCTGACACTCCATCATCGCCCGTACTTGCCACACCCCGCAAATGATCGATTTGGCGACCCAATGCTGCAAGTTGTGCCCTCGTATTTGCTTGCCTCATCCTGATCTGAGCCATCCGCCCATTCAACGATTGGATCCAAGCGGCTGTGTGTTCGACCAGTCTAAGCCGCATATCAAGCTGAAGAACTCCTCGGTTCATATTCTGCCTCATATTCTGCATCGTATTATGCAACATCTGGCTTCCGCCGCCTTGCTGTTCGAGGAAAAAATTGTTAGCGATGCGATGACGGCTGGAGTTGCGGACTTGTCTTCGGTGTTGGACGTTCGAAGTTTCGGAGTCTGCCTGACGATTGCGACGAGATCGTCGTTGTTCTCTTGATTCCTCTTCCGCCAATAATTCGTCGATAGTGTCGAAGTCGGAGTATGGGGTGTGGGACAGTGAACGTCGCACGCCCAGAGAACGCAAACCTATTGGACGAGCAGTCACGGGGAAACGCAATAAACGTACCAACCAATCCATTGTCTGCTGGAAAGGTGACGCCTTTTTGGTTGGAAAATTGAATAACTTTGCCCGGCAAATCGGGCAGGTATTCGATGACCGAAACCATTGCCCAAGGCAGAAGCGACCACAAATGTGACGACAGCCCGATACGTTTTGAACTTGGACTGGATAATCATCGTTGGTGTAGGCTTCAAGGCAGATGGGACATTGCGGGTCTTCTACCTTGTGGTAGGGTAGGAAGAGAAGGTCATCGCAGAGGAAGTCAGAGCGTGTTGCTGCGGGAGTTTGGAAGTGACGGTGAAGGGCCATAATGGGTGGTGAATTCGAATATCGGGTTGACGAAGCTTTGGATATGTGAGAAACAGCTTGAATCAAACCAGAAGTAAATACTAATGGAGGGATATATGGAAATAGCTGTTTGTATTCTTATATAATTACTGTCTTCACCAAAAATCGTACAATGAAGCTAAACTCCCTCCACTATCTGTGGTTAGGAAACCCAGATGAACCAAGGTAAAATGAAAGTTGGTGGTGAGCACAATTTTGTTGACCCTTTTCAGGCGTAAAATACATGTAAAAGTATAGCCATATTCACGGTAACGAGATATTCCCCCACGGATGGTTTGAGCGTCCCAAGCTTTCGCTCTTCCTCACATCTCTCTTCAAAATACGCAGCGACGCCAAAAGTGATGCCCATACTTTGGAAGGAGAAGTTTGGTAGAATTGGACGCTTAAATGATCTCCCCTCACTTGGATATCGTCAATAACATGTCCACTTGGAAAAACTTTGCATACTTCCTTCACACCTTCGTATGCATCAGTTCACAAGCTTACCATTAGGAGATTTTCAGCATTATCTGTATAAATTCTTCACCATTCCTAAATCTAGCATGAAAATCCGTATTCGCACTACCATGAATTTTCATTCTTTACGTCGGAGTTCTGAGTTCACGCCGACTTTTATCTTGAAGCATCCGTGGATACCACCCTGCATGCCCACACTTTGCTTCTCCCCATACCTTCCCAGTGCTCACCTAACTTTTCTTTCCACTAGGCGACGTCGCGCTCATACACCATGTGCAACTATTCGACTTCTTACACAGCCCCGTGCAAAAGAGACGGAGTCTGAAATTGTACTACACACTAGACAAGCACAGCTCATACAAAACAAGTGTGTACACAGTTGCCGAGAAAGATTGAGAACAGCGCAGAGGGAGATTTAACGAAGATCAATTCCCCTTTGCGTAGAAAACGTGCAGGTAGATATGACAACAACATTCCTAAATGCGTTTCATGAACTCACATCACTTCTACGGAAACTATTACCGTTATAAGTTCGCCCACGTCTCTCAACAAGACATATGGAGTCTGTTGTAAAGGCATGAAGTATTATAGCACGCCAATCACTTGCGCAACTGGGTGTGGTAACGAGGGCAAACAAGTGACGCGTATGGCTATCGAGGCTAGGGAGCCAGAGAAGCGGGAGCCAGGGGAAGGGGGGGAGGGGGTTAGGGGCGACGATACTGGGTAAGAGAGTGGTGTGTTGCAATGGAGGGAGGGGCGATCAGGACGCTGTAGAGACCGTAGCAGAGAAGTGGGAGGGGAAAAAGCCTAGAAAGCCTGTGAAAGCAAGGGGGATATGGGTAGATGGGTAGATAATGATACTGATAGAACTATTCAAAATTCAGAGCCCAACATCAATTCGGTACCGTAGACGTTTTCAATGTAGTGAAGCAATGAAGGCCAACAACCGAAGGAGGGTTGCAGATATCAAATGGGACTGAATACCTCCCAATAGCGTTTGTGATACTCTGTCGACAGGCCAGGTGTTACAAGGACGACTGAATATCTAAGACACTTCATGAGTCAATCAAGGACACGGACAGGCAATGCTGCGAATGTGTTCGCCCAGAGCGCGCCCGGCAATGTATGTAGTTGAGTAGTCCACCCAAAGTTGTTCTCTGTCGTGACATCATGGTGTCACATCAATCTGCGCATGCCAGGCTACATATGGGACGGGAGTGTGCCGACAAGCCCGTAGCACCGACTGCTGGGTATCAAGGACAATATATTATCGGACAGAATAAGCACCGTCGAAGGCTTCCAATGTTAGTTGGGCGCACATGATCGATCGCATGATATGCGCTGGGGCATTAACGGTCGGTGATATGGAGTAAGGGTTGTCGTTTTAACACTTGTTAGGGAAGGTTGGGCGAGGAAACGGCCTTGCTACGATGCCGAAGCCAGTCCCTTGAGCGATCTGGGTGTATGGATCCTGAACGATAGCCGACAAAAATTTCGAAATGATCAGCGGGTTTAGGCCCGTTGCACGACTGCCGGATCGGCATTTGTTATCATCAACGGCTGATCGACAATCGCTGGCAGATGATCGATTATGCGGTTACGTTGCCATTGCATAGCAGAAAGCCTGATTTTGGGCGTTTTGCCACGTTGGGGCATGCAAGGAAATGCTTCAACGGCGTTTGGTTGGTACCTGCATGGTGTATGCATTCGCGTCATGTAACATAGTTGACCATTGTTAGTTGGTTGAATTAAGCGTTGTCATGCAGTAGACATTGGAACTATAGGCCTAGGAACGCAACGAGTTGACAATGATCTGCAAGCACGCGGGTTCTGCAGCCTTCTGTTTGATGAGGTAAACGTAGAAAAGTGGAGCAGTGGTCAAATGTCGCAAGGACATGTGCATGCAGATGTTGAGAGCTGTGATCATCGAGTCCAGCAGGATCGAGACCTCCTATGATCCGCTACGGCAGAAAGTCTCCGAATGCAAGGGAGACCCTCTCTAGGGACTCTCTCTAGGGAACACATCAGGGCACAGAAATTCGCAATGGCGGTTTCTGAGTGGTCGAAAGTGGAAATTTGCATGGAAATTACGGGTAACCCCACAGGAAGGGAAGTGTGGTTGGCGAAACTTCGGACTTTGGTTCGCTTTGTTTCGCATGAATTTGAAGGCTGACGAATCAGGCAGCGCGCGTTCCTGGGGCAGAGCTTGACAGCTGCTGAGGCAGCAAGAGGGTGGGTCAGAAAGAGTGGAGACAACAAAGAAAGAGACGGAGATGTTTCTCTGCTGGGACACAATTCACGTCGAGAAATCTTCAGTCTTGACAGTGGCTTGCGTCGAGGCGCAGGTGTTGCCGTGACTGGGCAAAGGGCAGGTTATTCCCGCTGTCAAGGTTGCACAAAGTCAGCAGGTGCAGTTCGTCGGAAGCACAGAAGCATGGAATGCGTGAAGGACGTCGCACGTGGTTGTTGGATAAGGCGCGATATCGATATATTGGCCAGCTGCGGAGAATCAATCTCGACGCGTGGTGAGCATTTAGCCAGGGAGACGCAGCCAATCAGTTGTGTATAGGCGGCATCCTGCAGCGCGCCAGGGCGCAAGGTGCAGTCGACTCACGGTTCCGGTCAGCGTTGGCGGCAGATGGAGTGCGAATGTGTGCAACAGGTTGAGGAGGAGATTGACAAAGTGGACGAAGGCAATCTGGCAGATGAGGGAGTACAAAACACCGAGATGAGTATATGCGAAGGCAGGCGTCTCTGCTGGGGCGGCAATAAATAGATTAGGGTTCTGCGCCGTTGGACGCCACGGGGGCCAGGAACGGTGGTTGGCCACTTGGCAGCTGCAGCAAAAGGGTGCAAGTACATATGGGCGCTCCCCTCGCCAGCCGCCGCAGATCCGCAGTGAAGGTTAACGGCAGCACCCATTAGCACGGAGCAACGACGAAGAGCGTTGGGACGTTTCCTGTGTTCTATTTTTTTGATCCTCGCTCCGCTTGTGCACATCGCAGTGGCTGGCCAGAGCGGGAGAGACGAAACACGCGCGGCTTGCCGTACGAACCAGGCCGGACCCACCCACCCCAACAGCCAGCCCGCAGCACCCTCATCTTACCCTGCTGCTGCTCCTGCTGCTCCCTGAGGCCTCTTCACCACCTGGACATCCTCACTCCTCGCTCGTTGTCCCACCGGTCGCCATTGCCCTTGTCACTCGTTATCTCCTGCCTTTTGCGCCGTCTTCCTGCCTCTTGAGGCCCTCCCTGGCCGTCGCCGCTTCCCCGTTTGTCCTCCTTTAGTGCCCGACTGCCTTCGATCGCACTTTCCTTGTCCTCGATCGCCAGGTGCAGGAACCGTTGCACACGCCTCTTTCCGCCGCAGAAGACGTCCAGTCGAGCAGCGTCGCACGTCGCCGGGCGTGCCGTGGCTGACAGCTGGCCCAAGTAGCCCGCCACTGCCCATTATCTGAATCCCCACGACCATACCGTCCCATCACCATGTCGGCCCGCGCTCTCAGAGGTACGAGCGTGAAATGACCCAGCTGTAGCAGTAGACTGACGTGTCCAGACATTGAGAATGTCTTCCGGTTGCAGAAACGCTGCGTCGTTTGCGAGGAGCGTTCGCTCTCCTGTGAGGGTCTTGTCTGTCCCTCAGGCGAGGTCTGCGTCCAGGTAACGGCATCCTGCGACGTCTGCGCCTCGGTAAAATGCGGAGTCGACCTTACCGCAGAGCGCTCAGAGCCGAATAGGCCAAATGTCGGTGCCATAGCCGGAGGTGTGATAGGAGGCGTTGCCGCCATCGCCATTCTCACATTCATAGTATGGAAGTACTGTCTCAAGGGCAAGAGGCGGCCCATCACCGTCGCAGACTGGCAGGAGGTCGACATGTCACAGCAGGAGAAGATTGACAATGACTTCGAATCACGGCGGAGTGCACGAGCGTCTACACACACCGTGGCCTCGATGGCTTCGTCGGTTCTTACCCGCGCCTCCAACATCATCCAGATCGCCTACATTCCCGGTGTTACGAACCGCTCAGGTCCCGGATCCCCCGACCTGCTCGTCCCACCTGTTCCTCCGATTCCCGCCATGTCGCCCTCGTCTGCTATGAGCAGTCCGTACTCTGCTTCCGAACAGCACTTCTTCGTTCCCGACTTCCGAGACTCGATGGCCTCCACCAGCACCGCCGGCCGCACCAGCATCGCACCCAGCCTGGCCCAGCGAGGTAGCGTTGCCTCGACCATGTACCGCCAGAACGCCATCGTTTCCCCTCTCCCGGCTCAGACCATTGTGCGTGGCAAGGCAGCCGTCGTCAGCGTCAAATCGACCGGCTCCGGCAGCCCGGCCGACACACCAAGTCTGGAAACCCCGCCAGTTCCTCAGATTGATCCCAAGCATTCCGTGAAGCCCATTCGGATTGCCATGCCAGGGGTCAGCCCCGCAAACTCTGTCCGCTCCACTGCCCAGCTTGGTCCTGTTCGCGCCCTAAACATCACCAAGAAGAAGAGCTTCGAAGTGACTCCACCTAAGAGTGCGGCTGGCTCGGCTACCAGTGCCGATAGGACCTTGGTCAATACGCCTGACATCCTCGTTCCCTCCGCAAGGCCTCTTACAGATTACTCGGTAACTTCGTCAGACGACGGCGTTGCACATGCTCGTGCTCGCAGAGCAACAGAGGACGACTCAGATTCTGATTCTGACGAGGAGGATCATGCACGTGCCCAGCAAAGCCTGCTACGCAACTCACTCAGTGACCGCAGCTCTGGCTTCACCGAGATTCAAGAAACACCAACCCCGATCCAAAGCCCCTTCGGCGATAACGCCACGCTTGAGCCTGCGCGGCCGGCCATGTCGCAGCGCATAACATCGTACGATACTTCACTAGGCCTCAGGACACCGATGACCCCCATCGTCGAGGAATCCTCGGCCTCGAAACGAGGGAGCACTGTCTCGAACAGGAGAGATCAGAGTCCCTTCGCAGACAGCAACCGGAGCGAACTATGATCGTACTTTTTAAGGGAATGGGATTTTCTAAGGCGTTCTGGCCGCATGCCCCCAGACCCAGCGGACTGGTCGAGCATCTGTTGTCATGTTGGGGAAGATACAGCCACAGCGGCAATATTTCTATTTACTTATTTCGATTCTATTGGGACCTTGTACACAAGGAACTAGGCTCGGGCATCTTAGATGCATTATTATTGATATCCAAGGATCGCGTATGATCTTAACTTGATATGTGCTATGACAGCACGGTTACACTTCCCATGTATGTACTTGAGCGAAACGGAATGAAATCCATTGATACCAACCAAGTATCTCAATGACATGCCCTTTCATAATTTGTACAGTGAATTGATGCATGCATTCCCCGTTGTAGCAGCGTCTCCCAGGCGACTAGAGACTATTTTTGACATGATTATCCACGACTACTCGAAAAGCACGGATTCTCTGTATATGGTGAAACTTCAACCCGCCATACCAAGCAAGCGATGGCCATTCTCTGTTTCATGTCATGCCCCTTCCGATCTGTCACACCTGTACACAAGGTCCCCACCTGTGCCAAACAAGTATGCTCTGTTTTGTGCAATGCCCGTTTTCTGCTATAAACAACTGTACTTATGTGCTGGGATGGGAGTGGACAATGCACTGAGGTTGTGGAGTGGAGCTTGGACGCATTGACGGAACGATGGTGAGAGGACCGTTGAAAGCACTGGGCGGGCGGTGATCGGCGGGGACGAGGAGGGGCTATCGGGGGCTTCCGATGGTTTTTGGGTGTGTCGTTGGGACGGAGGTCTGATAGAGGGGTAGATGGAGCAGTGGATTTACTTTTTTTCTCTTCCCTTCTCGATTTCTGATAGGCAGTTTTGTTATTCCTCAATTCTGCTGAGGTGTTTAGTTTGAATATATATCCTCTCAATTGTTCGGTCGCAAAGGCTGGGAGTTTGCATACACACGATCTGCGTTCGGATTGTCAGGATCGAGCTCGATCTGTAGTTCATAGCTATTCGCATGCCACCTTCCAAAGCGACGCAGCGCATTGAAGCTCTCTCTTACCAATTCAACACTTCAACGACTTCGACTACGAGTACTACCAACAAGACCATGGCGACCGAGAAGAAACCCCCGATTACGTGCCACGTCCTCGACACCACACTCGGCCGGCCCGCTGCCTCAATTCCCGTAACCCTCACGTTGCACAGCGCACTCGGGAGCTCCGACTCATCCAGCGCAACCAAGTTCAGCGGTACAACCAACGGCGATGGACGCGTCACAAGCTGGACGTCGAGTACGCCATTTTCCGCGTCATCGCTTGAGGAGGTGTTCAAGCAGCCAGGGGACCAAAAGTATAGCTTGACGTTTGATACGGAGAACTACTTTGGGGAGAGAAATGTCAAGACCTTCTTTCCAGAGGTCGAGGTCAAGTTTGTGGTCAGGCAGGAGGCCAAGGGCGAGCATTACCATGTACCGGTGCTGCTGGGCCCATTTGGTTATACCACGTACAGGGGATCATGAGGGCGGGTTCATAGCTAGGAGTGACGTATACAGGGCGTCCGAGCACTTTGGTTGCTGGCCCAAACATCTACCTACAGAGTGATATAACGGTGTTTGGAGCTGAGGGTGCAGGGTATGGAGACGGCCAGATGATGCGATTTTAGTACAGACGCTGTGAGCGCGAGATACCCAGCATGGATGATACGGGCAAATCTACAAAGACGTAATTCTCAGATATCCGTCTCATGTCTATCTCTAGTCTATAGTACTGTTGGTAAACACAGGCATTGCACTCGTCCGCATGATTGTCCTCCTCGGAGTCTATGGCAAAGCACACATCTTTCAACAATGGGTTGTACACCAGCAAGTAGTCGAGATGCCTAAAAGAGAAGTCTCCTCAATCAACGTCTGTTGATTGGTAAGAGAGTCAGAACTAGCGAGGGTTATCTATTGACGGTCCGTAGCCGACACCAATGGTTGGGTACATGGATCGGCGAAATACCTCGACATCGTATGTTCAGCGACGCGTCTACTGGGTCCGGCATCTGGCAAAACGGGCAGCGAATGCCGTCAACCCTTCCATCAGCCCCAGCAGCCTCGCGCAAGCCGGAAACAACGTAACCGATTCTGCAGCAGGGGTGGTTGAGACAAAGACACGCGGCACAGGGCTCTTGTCAGTTTGCAGGCTGGGAGATGCTGTCCGATGGCAGTTCGGATGCTGGAATTGCTGGAATCCTACGAGCAGAGAAGGATGGGATTCTGCGTCTTCGAGGGACGGAAATATGGCCCGAGTGCTTCAGGTCGCCTCTTCATGGCAAGCGAGCCAAAAGAGGAGGCGATCAGCGCGTCAGCGGACAGCGGTGAGGCAGGCTGGGCGGATGATTGGTGGCAGCGGGGCCCTTGATTATGAACCAAGAAATCACGTTATCCCGCTTGGCAAAGGCTGCGTCACTCCCAGAAATTGCTCGCTCGCCCTGCCCTCTGACCTCATCGCGAACGCCTCACTGTCATCGTCCCTCCAAGCACAATCCCCGTCCCAGCTGCGAAAGAGCCTCATCGAGGTCCAAAGGAAAGTATCTCCCGCCCCGACCAGAGCACAAGAGCGTCGCGGGGTCTCATATACCGGCGCGTGTGCGTAGAAAAGACTGCGAACGGGCTGCAAGCGTCATTCCAGGGGCTTGACGTCACTGTCGAACTTCGACCAGCGCGCGTAGCAGCACCGCAACCTCGCTGGCAGCGGTGAATAATATCATCAAATATCGCACTGAGCAGGCCTACCCCGCATTTGGCGCACTCAATCCCTCTGCCCAAGGTACGTAGCCGTGTTGCTTGCTGTTGCTGCCGTCGTCTGCTGCGACGCCTGCACTTTTTGCCACGTCCCCCCAACCGCCTGCGACAGCCCCCAGGTCGCGCTCCATCTGCACCCAGCGTGTCGCATCCACGGGCGCCATCTTGCATCGCTATATTGAACGCGCTGACGATCTCCCTCCCGAAACAGGACACTCGCGACTCGAGTCCAAAGCCTGCGCGCGCCTCCACGACCGAGACAAATCGTGTGTGGAGAGAAGAGAGTTTAGGGCCGAGTATCACCGCAGCGGTCGCCCCAAGACACACCTGCTACGTCACCACCCCAAAGCATGGCTGCCGCAACTCAAGCTGCGCGAACCTCCCCCCACAACTCCAAGATGTCCTCCCCAAAGGACCGTAAAAATAGTCTTCCCATCGTGACTAAGACTGAAGGTGTGTATGCCCTCGCCGTCGCCCCCTTTCCGCCTGCCGTCGCCCCTTTGTGCTACTGCTGCGACTGTGTGCCTGCCTGCCTGAGTGTGTGTGCGCGCGCCCATTATTGTCTCATTGTTTCGTCTGCTATTGTCGCAATGCGAATGAATGACTAACCATGGTGTCGCCGACAGAGCCCGCAAAGGTCGAGACCGTTGGCAAAGATCAGCAACGTAAGTCAACCCTCTTCGCAACCGCCCTTTTTTCATTGTGTCGCGCATGTCATCTCCCTCCACCGCAACAACATGCTAATCCGCGGACCAGCTGCCCCTACGGAACCGGTCAGTAATACAGACGCAAAGCCTGCGACGACAAATGCGCAACCGCTGGCTCCTCCGCCAAAGCCTGCCCCCACAACCACTGGTGATACACCCGATTATTTCAACACGGTCCACAATCCCTTCTCGCTCGAGCCAAACGTCTTTGAGCAGTCCTTCGGCGGCAACCCCAACGCCGTAGAGACACCTGGTGGCCGGACCATCCTTCCACCCGTCGCCAACATTACGTCACCCTCACCACTACCAGGTATTACTCCTGGCTGGCAGTCGTTGCGCGCAGGCCCCTTGAGTCCTGCTATGCTTAGTGGGCCTACAGGTCAGACCGACTACTTCAGTGAGTCGTTCAGGGGTTTCCCAACCCCCAACGAATCGTCCCTCCGCACCGGCCTGACACCTGGCGGCGGCGGGTCCATGTTCCCGGCGCCCAGTCCCAATACCCAGGCCATCTTCAACCTCCAAAGTGCCGGCGTCACTCCTGGCACTGCTGACTTCCAACAATCTGCCTTACGCGCAGCTGCTCAGGCTAACCACAGCAAACCAACAACAAGCGCCCCGACTTCGCAACCCGAAGCGGTAGTCGCAGGAATGGATCGGCAAAACAACTTCCAGCAGCAACAGCAGCAGCGGCCCCAAAACGACCCATATGCGAATCATGACGTCAGTAGTGCGGCTAATGATCTTTTGTCCTTTGCAAGTCAGAACGGTGGCACTCGAAATGGCCAGCCAGCCTTCTCGATGCCTCCTCAACAGCTACCCTTGAACGCCGGCCACATGCCTGTCCAGCCCGTCAACCCCAACCATGCTCGTCGTGATACCAAAGGATCTATCAACAGCATCCAATCTGCCGAGACCGGTGACTTTTCAGAGAGCGGCCAGAGTGAGCAGACCAAAACAGCCACGCGCTCACGTGCGAAGAAGGGTGCCGCTAACGGCAAACAAGCTGCCGGTACCAAGCGCAAGGCTGACGATGCCCCCAAGGGAGGAAGGAAGAAGAGCAATGCTGCCCCATCAATCGGTGACGAGATGGAGGAGGACTCTGATGACGAGAATAATATCAAAGAAGAGGAGTACGACAGCAAGGGCAGGAAGATGACTGACGAAGAGAAGCGTAAGAACTTTCTCGAGAGGAACAGGCAAGTACATCTCTCCGTTACGTTGACATTGTTCCTGACATGTCCTAGGGTCGCTGCACTTAAATGTCGCCAGCGCAAGAAGCAATGGCTGGCCAACCTGCAGGCCAAGGTCGAGCTGTTCAGCACAGAGAATGATGCTTTGTCTGCCACAGTCACTCAACTCCGCGAAGAAATTGTCAACCTGAAGACGTTGCTTCTTGCCCACAAGGACTGCCCGGTCTCGCAGGCACAAGGTCTACATGGTGCTGCTATGAACAACTTCCTCGGAAGTGACATGAATCACCAGAACCCGTATGGCATTGCGCAGATGCAACCCAATGGTGTCCACATGATGCCTATGCAACCGGGCCAAATGATGAACCGGTTCGTATAATTAACCCCTCGGATACCGAGTGCTGTCGAACAAGAAAACGCGCACTATCCGCCGAAATTCTAGACTGTCGCTTACCCGCTTCCAGGTAAGCAAACTGGAAGTCGACTTGCTCTCTGAGCGTGCTGTGTCGCGCTTAGGCCGCTATGATCATGGTCCTTGATTGCGACTATGATGTGCGGTACTGGCAGCCTCCCACGATACCGACGACCTTACGACCTTGTAATTTACCGCTTCTTCTCCCCCATTCCTTCTCCCTCGGACGCGTTATCGTCATTGTCAGGATGCATGGTTCGGCGCTTGGCGTACGTCACCCTTCCATCTTCATCACATCAGGGAAATGCAACACTCCCTGGACACCAAAATACATCTCGTACCTTTCCTTCTTGGGCTGGACGGCAGGGGCGCAAGGAAGCCGGCTATGCGACACGAACATTCTCGTTGATGATTCGACGTCGTCTACTTTCATTCAGTAACCTGTCTTCATATAGTGTACATATGGTGGATCCATCTGGCAGGTGTTTTGGCGTTTATACACCGATCCTTGTTCACATTCGTACTTTTTGAGTCTGCAATTGGGACTCTTCGGCGTCGCGGTGTGTCTGTCACCCTTGACGCTTCTTGGCTTCGGGCCATGCTTTTCCTTCCGGCCCCTGTATTTCTGAAAGAAACTTTGTGGTCGGCTTCTCTTTTGCTTCTCGAGTCTACAGCAACAATAGGGCTACTGCATGGACGGCTTAGAGACGGACTTGCAATCATAGGATATTTGTTCACGCTTGCTTTCGTCGTTGGGTACATTGAGAGCCGAGGAGTGGTGTGGATAATGGTGATGGTGATGGTGATATTAATGACGTGTATGTATACGTGAGTGTCGAATGAAAAGGTTCACGTTCAATGCTAAGTATTCTGAGCTTGCATCGGTCCAAGTGGGTTCATGTTCGTCAACGAATGTTTATTTTTGCTGATATTTATGCTGGTAAGTTAGGCCAGTAATTTGTCCTATAGGTTTCTTTATAATAAGAAGGAAAGTACGCTTGAGAGAGTTCATTCTACAGTCCCATTTGTGTCTCGCCCACCTGTACCGGCAATGACGATCTTGCGCTCCACCCATCCTGGCAGGTCAAGAATGTTTGCACCAATATCCGCATATCCGAAATTGCTCACCAATCCAGATCCTGCACCCTTGACAAGCATTACTAGATACGGTCGAGGGTCTTGCATTATCGGATACGCCCCATTACTGTACCTCTCTTTGCGGCCCAGCCGCAGCATGAACGGCGGTTCCTGCTCCGAGGAGGCAGTATACCACACATCGCTGCTATGTGGTTTGCCATCCCACTCTGAGTATCCTCTCGGCCGTACCTCGAGCTCTGCTTCATTTTGGCGAATTCTTCGAATGGGAATGGTCTGTACATGCATTGTGAGAGCGCCTTGGTCGTCCATTTCGCCTGAGGGCGCACCCTCAAGGCGCCACCATGCGTTGCCTATGAGCTGCGAAATGGGTACGTTGCCCTTATCCGTTGCGACCACGGCGTTTCCCCCAGCACCCATTGTGGGGAAGACGGGTAAGGTGGGTATGTCGGCGTTGATTTGCATGTTTTGTGCTGCACCTAGCCATTCTGCATGCTCGCCGTTGCGCAGTATGGCCTGCATCAGGGCGATCGTTGCGCCCTTTCGATCGGTCGGCGAGAAAAGAAGAGGGTTGAGGGAAACTCCGAAGAGACCCATGATGCTGAAAACTGTGTCTACAGGTCGCATGGCTACGCGTGTAAGGGCAGATCGCCAGATGGCGTTGCCCATCCCCTCTCGACCCCGATGGTCAATGGCACCTATGAGAGCCTCAGCCTGACTGTTTTCATGGGTGTCAATTAGTAGCCTGACGCTGATCATCTCTTTATTCTCATCATCCCACGGCATTGTTGGAGGACAAAGCACACGCACGTTGCCACGGAGGCTTATCATGAGCAACCAGCGCAGGTCGGCCATGGCAGACTTCCCTGGTTCGACTTCCTGGATGACGCAAGGGAAGTGCGACTGCAGATTGGCGTTACCGCGGGTCCAAGAGAATAGGCACTTGGCAGACTCTGGTACAACGGCTTCTTGGAGAGTCCATGCTCGGTGTATCCATGATGTAGGCTCAGTGAGTTGAACAAGGCGTGAGAGCCCGCCAGGGAGAACCAAGCATTGTTTGCACTGCTTGTAGATGTTGAACATGTTTTGAATCTGCCAGCCTTTATCTTCTTCGTCATTCTGGATGATGGCTGAGTAGATATCAGTGTATGATCCCGATAATACCTTACGCACAAGAAAACTTACAAACACCATCTAGCCAGAGCAATTCACACTCGAGCTTCTCTAGACAAGTACATATTGTAACCAGCACTTCGATTGAGATTGGGTCAGCACCGACAGCTCCTTCAATAGACATGATGCCAAGCTGCGACTGCTCCGAACCCTCGATATGCGAGCCGCGCCACACGTACGAGAGCGCGACGTAGCGATGTGGTGGAAGGTGGTCGAATTCTAGTACTCGAAGGCTTTCGCCAGCAGCCAAGCTCCGGGCATCGATAAAGCGATACTTCTTCCGTGCTACTGAGGAAAACGAGACGGGAGTAGTATGAAGTTGACGAAGAGGCATCTCCATAATACACTTCAGAGCATCCCGATCGAGTTTAAAGCGCAGACACGCGACGCACATCAATAAGGCGTTCTTTTCCTCTCCCTCCGCATACTCGCACGCGCTGTCTAGATGTTGAATAGCCTCTTTCAGAAAATCCTCATCTTTCGTGCGCCTCCACTTCTCCTCGAGGATAGCGCTCATCTTGCAATGCCCAGCGACCCGCATTGGCCCATCGAGGTCCTGATCCAGCAGCTCTCTCACAAGAGCCGCCGCAAGGTCAACGTCCCACAAATGCGGTACATCCCAGGTTGAGCGCCGCATGATCAAAGTCGCGAGGCTCAAGGAGATGGCTTGCCACTCTTTTCCATACTTTGGCACTATTATAAGCAAGTTCTCCCCAGCGATGATAGCGGACATCAATAGCTTCAGATACCGGGGATACTTTTCTCGGAACTCCGTTTCCATAGCATAATACACGGTAAGCAAGCGCTTTTCGGCCGGACCATGACTTTCCTCTAAGGCGCTTGTCAGGTGTTCCACTGCTTCTTTAGCGACATCTGGCTTGCGGTTCGGATCATCGTAGTATTTGGCAAGGGTCAACGGGACTTTCTCCATGACTTGCGGTGCTGTGGGAATCTAAAATATGGGCGGCTCGTTGCAACTGTTCTACGTGGGAGATGCAGGACGATAAGCACGAGGTCGCAAGGTTTTGGCCCCCATCAGCCTGCCACCTGTGATACGCATACGCGCCATTTGTAAGTTAAGCGAGGTGTCGTCGACCATACGCCGCGATGGTAGTATCCTGTCTTATTCTTCCGGGTCACCATTTGATACCTAGTCGACTGGAACAAGTTTTAACATGCATTTTGTAAATGAGCTCACTCGAACGCGTGCGCTTGGGACCGACGTATGGGATCTATACCTGACGCGATGAAGACATCGCTTTCAATTAGGGGTGTGCAGCTTTTCAGTTAAGGGTCTAGGCGATGGAAACGAGATGAGAGTACAATTGAAGGATGTGGTCTACACATAAATAAGCAGTCAGGTACGCAGTATTCAATAGGCATCCTCGGGCAATGACAAAGTCCATGAGTACAAGGACATTGCTGAGTAGGAGCAGATAATGTGAGAAAAGAGTAAGCGACTGTCAGTGAAATACAGATAGCAGGTAAATTGATGTGTCTGTTGTACGCTGAAAACGTAATGTTGTATATTATTTGCAGTCCCGCTGTCATCGGCTCCGTATACGGCTGCTGATTGACAAAAGTCATACCCAGAATACAGGGTACTGTATATTCCTTCACTCTTGATGCACATTTGAAGCCGCCCAGTCCTTCCTTATGGTTCGTCTCGCAACGGATCCACATCACCAACGGATGTACCGTATACGGATAGCCTCGGAACCAGTTCCTGGTCGATCAAACATATTTCAGATCGCTGCCTGACTCGCCCTCAGAGCTCCAACGACGGTAACAGCCAGTATAGGACTGATAATATACGAAATGGTCAGGATCTTCGCGATTCTTCTCTCATCGTCTACACCTGCGTCGCTGACCTGGACCATGGTGATAAGTTTCATGGCGGGTGGTCCCGTAGGCATCAACATCATGGCAAACCAGAGCATGGGATCGGTACCAAGAATGCCCTCTCTTCCGGCCTTGTGCACGATAGCGTAGATCACACCGATACTCAAAAGAGGCCAGAGGATAAAGCGGACTACGAGAATGAAAGCTGTAGTAGCTTTCGGCACCGATGTCCTCGATTCGCCGTCCTGCTTTTCCTCCTGGTACGATGTATACAGTGATATCCCAGCGACGATGAGGGGCAATGGGACGAATAAGCTGCCCACATTCTTCCAACTCTCTGTCAACCAGGCCGTGAAAATCCCACCGTTATAAGTGCTATCGAAGAACGCACGATGAAGCGGTGGTGTGAGCCCGATAATGACACCTAGCACAGCACCCAGTAACGGCGCATTTAAAAAGTCATAAAAGAACAGTAACCACCACTGCGTCCTTGGGCCAAAGTCAGCCCAGCGGGGGCGGGGGATGTAGAAAGGGCGGCGCTTCACGGTTGTGAACTTTGGTTTTGAGGGAAAGAATGTGATTCCCACAACACTTTGATCGCGTTGGCGGCGCGGTTCATGGGACTGTGGCACCAGAAGTCTCGTTTGCTCGTTCGGCGGCCAGTTGCTCTCTCCACCTTCTACATCCCGCTCACTGGAGCTAGCATCATCATCCTCCGCCTCAAGCGTTTTGTCGTCGTCTGAATCTGGCGCATGTTCCGTGTCAATCAATCTTGGGCCTACTGCGAACGTGAGGCAGCTGCTGACAGTTGCAAAGACTAAGAAATAGCTCTTTGCTCTCCCAATCAAAGCCCTCGTTGTATCATCGCCCACGATCAAGTTTCCCAAGATACCCGTCTCGTCTAAGCTTTGAATCAACAGCAGCGGATAAGACGTCGTATTGTTGAACATGATAGCAGCAGTCACCCAGTCCGGTAGGCCAAACACCAAATGCGCAAAAATGCCGATTAGGAAGCTAACCAAGTGACAGACGAAGGCCCATAGTAGAACGATGAGATAGCGGTGGGCAGAGCCTGTGTGAAGCTCGGATCCTATCTGAATGAGGAGCAACGCGGGCAGGAACATCTTGACGCATATCTTGCTAATTGCTTTGCCATTGCTTGAATCGAGGAGTCCTAATTTGGCCGCGATACCACCGTAAGATATGACCAGTAACACTGATAAGGAAGCTTGCACAGCGGCGACAAAAGATGAAAGAAGCCCCCTCATGGGCATTGTGGCGGTGGGGGACCTTACGGTCTATTGACTGAGGGGTATGTTGAAGCTGTCCAACATCACTAGCTCTGATTATGAACGGTGCAGATATATGTGCGATCCGAAGCCCCCCGGGCCGATGACCTTAAGCTTCGCTGATCATGTGTAGCTGCAGGTGCGGTGAACTGTGCTTGATCGGGAATGGTTCCGTCATTTAGAGGCTGGAGCACGATATCCATTGGCCAGAGCTGATTGGGTCAGCATGCAGGTGAACCGATGTCGAAGATAAACGATGCATGTTCCTAGGAGCGCATCTCTATCTACGGATGACAGCTCGATGCTAGTGCAACAGAGCGCATTTGTCGAGCTGGGATATCCCAATAGCGACGTCATATCGCCGCTCGTTGAAGAGAAAGCTGTCTGCGCAGCGCCTTATTGGGCCATTGCGATTGGGCAACAAAATGAACTGCTTGTACAACCGACCGCTTGTAGCATTCTCGGTTGTCGCATCATTGACGCAATCTTCGTGTTACATTACGGTACACATTTCGGGGCCTTGACTCTTGCCTCCAGCCTCAGTTGTTGTTTTTGCACTGGTTTTTGCAACATCCTGAAGGACCTCGCGGCAAAGCTCCCCAGTCAGGGCACTGCATTCTGCGTAATGATCGCAGAGCATTCTCTGTGCTGCCTGTAGTCCTTCATGTGGCATTACGCTCGGGCCCTTGCCTTTCTTATCTTGCCCAACTTCTGCTAGAGTCCATTGCTTCCTGAGATCTCTCTTCAAGCCTAGAACCATGACCGGGAGGTTTTCATCATAATTAAAATGTTTATTCACAACTGGCAACCATGTCGTTGAGAGAGATTCGAGTGAGGCACGAGAGGTTATGTCGTAGCACAGGATGATAAAGGACGGGTGTAGAAGGGTGTAGTTTGTAGGCGATGCGGTGTCGAAGAACCGAAGCCTATACGGACGACCGTAGAGGGTGATATCGAAGGCATAGGGCTGGTCACTGTCACGCAGAACGGGGAGCCGGTAGGGCGGGAGATCATCGCTTTGAGGTTGAACCCCGAGGGTCAGACGGCTATCGGTGGACAAGTTAGCGATATCCAAAGCTCAGTGTACGAATGAAAGAAGCAGCTAGCACGGCCAACCTGAGATACGGGGCTGTTGAGCTATGCGCCGCATCAGAGAACAGACGCGAGACAAGCAGGGAGACTCACGATAAGAAGGTCGACTTGCCCACCTCGGCGTCTCCCAGTAGAAGCACCGTCACCTCTGGGGATAGGGGCGTGTAACTCATTGCGATTATAAGTGCCTCGAGGGCGTTGTGATACCTCAGGGCGGCTTCATGCTTGTTTCTGTGTCCGCAGGTTGGTAGTACTGAGAGGAGATAACGGCGTTAGCCCACGCTTGGCAAGGAACAAGCCGGGGGCATTTACCTCAAAAGTGACCCAACGAAAATCCACTTCCGCTCCTGAACCTGAGCTTTGAATGTATTCAACTGATCTATGACTAAACGGTTCTGATACTGGTGGCAGTGCAACCTGAGCTAATCTTAGCACTCCTGTCCTGAACTGCGGCCATCGCCTTAGCAAGCTTAACCAGGAAGTGAATGCTTATTCAATCGCTCACAGCAACGACGATGTAAGAATCTAGGCTCATCATGTCGTAAAAAGAAAAGATTTTACCTTCCATCGGAATTTTATTCGCAACTTTGACATTTCCCGTACAGCTGAAGGCGATCGTAGGTGTAAGGGGCGGACTTTCATGATGAATGTCTTCGATTTTAGCTTTCAGCTCATTTTAAGAAAATATGCGCTACTATCGATTTATTACCGGCAACTTTGAATTTTTGAGGTTACTGGTGATTCTGAAACTCAAATCTGGACCCAGAAATGGCTTTCTCGCGATCTGGTCTATCTTGGAGTGTCGAAAGCGATGGCCTAGCCGATGTAAAGCCAGACAATATACCCAGCAGTCAACCACTCACCCCTGATACTATCATGCATAGATCTAGCAAGCCAAGGAAAAGGATGGAGTAGTTGTAGCCTAATGAGAGATTAGTATGAATGTGGTTAGGATTGGTGCAGAATTTCTGTTCTCAGCAATAGTGGCGTCCCGGGCAGGCCCAAAAACACTACCTGCTTCTTGAAGTTTTGCTCGGAAATGGGCGATTTGACGCTAAGTAGATATGAAGTCTGGGTGGGTCAGTTTTGACCGCCTTTTAGCAACCAACAGATCCTTCATCTGAACTAGATCCTTTAACTGAAATCGCCTCCTCACATTGGTTATGCCGAGTTTCTATAACATCAAAATTATGGCTTCCATTAGTCAAAATTAGCTCTCTGGATTTCAAACTGTCTCATGACTCCCTTTCAAATACTGTAGCTTAATGCAAAGTGTCAGGTCTGCCGCGTACGCATCAAATACTAAGCTTTTCTAATTTACTATTTTTGGAGACGTGAATGACCGGGACATCTCTATCGCATCGACATAAACAAAGTTTCTTATATTAAATACATAGCTCACGACTGATGCCAGATGGACTTGTTCTTGTTCATGGGACCTTTATTGGAATAGCTGGAGGGGATTTACAATGTGAGTCGGCTGCTACGCTATGCACATAGTTCTGAAAGAATATTGGGTTCTGGCCATTCTTATGCTACGGCAAAATAATGGCTCCATCGACCTAAGGGAATTAATCGGCAAATCAAAGCATATATACACGCGAGACTAGCGTGCTTCGGCCAAAGTGCACGCTTTCCCGCCCGTACCCTTATTTATATTGCTCGCAAAACTGAGCAGTACGAGGACTCCCAGCCTCTGCACATTTCAAATGGCAAGCGACGTGAGTATCATGACGATTGCCTGTGCTTGCTGATAAAGTTCGGCAAGCTTGGCGGCGCCTCATCCACCACAAACCGGGAGGTCGGATCCTGTTAGGGTACAAGCTGCCGTTCTATTCGCATTGGCTCGTATTATAGCACAAGATAACACTTTGGACCTGCTTATAATCGTAGGGTAAGTACGCAAGCCAAGTACGCTTGTGTCTTGGAAGCCTCATTCCGAATACCGGATCTGGAAGGTCGAATTATGACCCTGTCAATTCTGCTTGTTGACAGGTTCGCAAGGAAAGTCTCGTGTCTCTGACCTTATATAAACAAGAGAAGCATGATGATTCCTCTACGACTTGCAAATCACCCTTGTTGCAGTGTTTTTGCCTGCCGTGTCCGCTATGAAGGTCTCAACACTCGTCGGCCTTCTTCCTGGGGCCGCGCTTGCGTCGGATGTCTTGAGTGTCGCTTTCTTCTCCAAGGAAAAGAACCAATTATACGACTTCATCTCAGCCAATAATGAGATCGACTACGGCTGCCGGCCAGTGGTCATGGCCGTAGATGGGGAGCACAAGCTCCACGCTGTCATTTCCGAGGAGCAACTGCACGATTTTAAGAGGAGTCTCAACCCGGATATTGTCCGCGTTGAAACCCTGCACAACTTAAACAAGCGACAAACCGCCACAGCACCGATTGGCAAGGGTGACAGATTCAAAGGCGGAAAGATTTCTCCACGTGGTCTTGGAACAAGGAAGCCCAGCGAGTATGCGGAGCTCCAAACCGCTGGAATCTTCAACGCTGATGAAGTTTACACGGCCATGAAGGGCCTGGAGAAAGAGTATGGACTCACACTGTTCACTCCACCTCACAAGACCTTTGAGGGCAATACAGTCGTCGGTGGCGTCGCAAACAAAGCAGAGAAGATCAAGAAGGACAAGCAATACATTTACTTTACTTCCGGCATCCATGCGCGCGAAAGAGGTGGTCCTGATAACCTCATCTACTTCATTAGCGATCTGCTCTACGCTAATGAGCACCGCATTGGACTCACATATGGCAACAAGAAATTCTCCAATAAAGATGTCAAGAAAGCGCTCGGTGCCGGAATTGTTTTTATTCCCATGACCAATCCCGACGGCGTACGCCACGATCAAGCAAACAGCAACCTCTGGCGGAAGAACCGCAACCCAGCGAGCTCCACGCCCAATGAACCCCTCAGCGTCGGCGTAGATCTTAACCGGAATTTCGACTTTGTTTGGAACTTCACCAAGCACTTCGATCCATCTGTTTCGCCTGCGTCTACCAACCCCTCATCCCAGGCTTTCTATGGCACTGCACCCTTTTCGGAGCCAGAGACGAAAAACGTTGTCTGGGTATACGATCAATTTCCCAACATCAGGTGGTTTATCGACGTCCACTCGGCTGCAGGCACTTTACTCTACTCCTGGGGCGACGACATCAATCAGTCTCACGACCCCAAGCAAAACTTGTTCAACCCTGCCTACGATGGCAAGCGCGGCGTAGTGAAGGATGAAATATACAAAGAATTTATTGACCAAGCCGACTGGGACAAGATTGCTTATCAAGCCAACCGCACGACCGACGCCATGAAAGCTGTTGGCGGTCGCGACTATGTTCCTCAGCAAGCCGTTGGTTTGTATCCAACATCTGGAGCTAGCGACGACTATACGTTCAGCCGCTGGCATAAGAACAAGAAAGTCAACAAGGTCTATGGATACACAATGGAGTTTGGGTACCCGACCAATTTTTACCCAACGAGTGAAGAGTACATCCAGAACATCATTGATACGAACGCTGGGTTTATGGAATTCATTCTGACAGCTGATGAGATTGGTTTGAAAGATTAAATAGCATACAACTCAGCTTGAAGACGTCTTCTAGAGGGCCGCGAAGTTGTGATGACCTTACGAGAAACGAAAAAGTTGTAGTCTTGAATTGTAGACTTAGTCGCTAATTCAATTTTATTGATACGAAGGCGAGACAGCCTCTCTACATGAACTTTGTAAATAAGTAGGGGTGTCTCATGTAATCCATTAACGCCAGACAAGTACACTAGCTGAATGCAATGCCCTCCCAGCAAAGCTCGAAAGTTGTACGCACTGTCGAATATACGTCTATCTCGATGTTTTGGGTATATTGTTGGAGAGACTTGCTGCATCTACACCCTATTGGCGTCCTTGTCGCGTAGCACGATCAATCCCGAAGAATTCCGGCAGTGCGTGGCCGGTTCTGAAGGTGTTTAGTTCATCTCGTCGTCCTCTTTCGTGTCCCCCCATCTTTATAGATGAATGTTTTTGTGAGCATCTCGATTACTCTATTTTCATCTCCGCGCAGAAGAATCCAGTATCGTCCTCGTCCTCATCTTTGTTCCTGTCATCTTCATCTTCGTCTTCGTCTTCGTGCTCGTCGACATCTAAGTACTGGCGATAATCCTCGCTCGCGTACACCTCTTCGGACTCGGACTCTCCAGGTACGTCCAATGTGTCACTGTCTGCGAAGCCTTCATCGTCCATTTCGATATCGGTAATCCGATGCAGTTGATTTTCCTGCTTCAAGTCATAACGAAATTTCTTCCGAGGCAATTGAAATTTGACTGTGCGATGATCTGCCTTCCACAAGGAATCGTGCCAACCCTTATGCTCTGGGTTCGCTCCTTTGACCAAACGTTCCACAATACCCTTTGGTAAATTTGCCACATGGTTGAAAAGCATGTGTGGACCTTTTGGATCTGGATTGTCGATTGTCAGCTTTTTGAGGATTAAGGCATCGATTAGGCAATCAAAACACGCCCACTCCACAACGTTGTCGCCCATACAGAAACCCAACGCCGATCCACCCTGCTGAAAGACATAAGGCATATACGCGACTTCTATACATCCGTTCGGCATCTCATCGCCATCAGGGACAGGTTCATTAAGGCGGAGCAGCGGATCGTAGCTCAGCAAAGTATCGACATACCCGTGCTCTTCACGATTCAGCTTCAGACAGAAGTCTCGGACGGATACATACCACGCCTGGAAGTGGTATATGGCAATATCGTGCTTATAAGAGCGAAATTGAATTTGTTTGAGCTTCATGACATTTGGATCCATGACTTTTGGCTCAGCACCTCTTCGAATCGGGTTCTTGAATCCAGTCATGGCTGATGAAGTCAATATCCAATCGCTGTGGCCGATGCTGAAAATGCAGTTGAAAGGGGGGGAAGGTGTTTTGTGTATGGAGATAAAAGTCACAAGCTTACTGAGAGGCCTGGTATTCAAAGAGCTTCGCAGTGACGCCATCGCGGATGTGAATGCTCCAAGTGAAAGTGATGCTTCATTGTTGCCTGGAGTACCTATACTGATGGCTTCAGTAGGTGATGTCATGTGGCCCTCGTGACCAAATTTTCAGTAGGCGCCTGCGTGGATGGGAATTTGCCGTCACCTCGCCTGCGGAGCTGACGAGCGTCAAATATATTGTCGGAAAAGCCTTCCACTGAATACAATGTGTGATTGTGCTTCACTAGAACAGCATGAAAATATCAGATACTTAATGATAAGACTGGTCACAGAAGTTTTCTTCCGAAGTTACGACATTAGTCACAAAACCGCATAGTTTGTTGGTACTCCATGTCTGACTTCAGCCTTCCCAACTGTGTGATGTGTTCACTCAATATCATTGACACTATGTCTTATAGTTCTATAAATCGTGATTTATCACGTTTTAATACTTGGGCACAAAGCAACCGACGCCCAAGTATCCGACTCGTGAAGATCAGTCAGTGGTACAAGTGACCTAAGATCCCTGCAACATCTGCCTTGCGCTGATATGGACGCCTGAACTATTCTCGACATAATTTGCACCTCTGTAGAAAATGGAGGTGCAAATTGATATAATACAGTTACGTCTCAAGAACGTAGGTAACCTGGCCAACAAGGCTGCAGGTACTGTCGCACGATTGCTGACAGGGGAGAGTCTTCCTTGGCGAGCGGTATGAGCGACGGACGCAAAACCGATACCTACTTGAGAGCCCTATTTTCTGGTGACGTGGAAGGTCCTGCATCTGAGATAGAGGAACCAGAGGACGAAAGGAGTGATCAAGTTCCGATAGGAGAGTATGATTGGAAAGATGCGTCTGCGTTCAAGGATACGGAGGAGGCAATCACCGAGCGTTAGGTTACTTGGGACACCGTGAGACACTACCTAAGGCTTGTATTTGCCATCTTAATTCATCGTTGGATAGATGTAGGAGAGGTCTTTTTACATTTCTAAATACAGATGTCGATACCATAGCCGAGTCCATGAACGGACCTAACAAACTCCTAAGCTTTGTAGTAAGAAGTTGAGGTAACTGCGATATCACATCAACATTGATGGTAAGTATTCGTCACTACAAGACCATAGTTTAGGTCGAAGTACCAATACGCCTAACACTCGCCTCCAAAGGAACAACTAAAGTCCACTTCCGTTTTTGAACATGAGCTTCGACTTTATTAATCTAATCTGTAATTAAGCTGTCCAATTGCCGGTTTCAGCGCAGCACAAGCTACTTTTAGCACTCTTGAGCTTATACAATGATACTTTGTACAACATCGCAGTCTACGTAGCTTTCAGTCTGCTTTGCTCATCCTTCAAAATCTCTTCAATGTTGTCCTCAATGCTCGGCCCTTTTGGCTTCCATCCAACAACTTTCTTCGCTCTCAAGGCCTTACCGCGGCTGTTGAATCCCCAACTGACAGCCTCGAAACCCGCTTGCTCGATGGCCTTGTCTTTGTCCAAACTACTCTCATTGAGTTGTTCTTTGACTAGACCTAACTCGGCTGCCTTTTTGCCCATCAGTCGAGCCAAGTCGGTCCAGATATGTTCGCCATTCTCTACCAGATAGTACCCTTTCTCATTCCATAGCTCAGTATCGGTATTATTGCTGATCGCGGTTTCTGTGAGAAGGACAAATAATTGTGCGAGGTCTAAAACATGGATATTGTTCCATCGCGCCTTACCCTGCCCAATGACGGGAACGTACTGTGCAGTCAAAATCAAATGTGCTAATTCATACGCCTGTCTGCTTCGGATCTGAACTGGACCTCTACCACGCCCTGATATCATTAGGGAAGCCTTGATATGTGTTGCCTATTTGGGTACTTACCATAAATGGTAGGTGGACATAAAATTGCCGTCTTCACAGATTCAGAGCCAGAGCTCAGGACAACGTCGTCAACGTTCTTATGAAATGCATCCTTGGGTAGTCCAGTAAGATCCTCCACAGAGGTCCAATCGTTGTATTCTCGTTCAGACCACTCTCCTAGCTTCTTGTCGTCACGCATCGTCTCCCAACACAAAATGCCCGCACCACCGGTGTGCAACCAGAATCCAGGCCTTTCCTTGGAGTGACCAGATGCGAGACCTTTCGCGATCGCCTTGGCTGCGCCTTCATGATCAGACGCATCGGCAGTGTCTGATATATGGTAAGTCTTGTGATTAATACATAGCGCCATGAAATGACACTTACGGATCACTACATCTGCCTTTGACGCCTCTTCTTCCAAAATCTCGGATTTGTCTAAATCCCCGAGGACAATCCGAATGCCAGGGAAGGCTTCTCTGATAGGCTTGGACTTCTCCTCTAATTACGATTGTCAATGCTTTGAACAGGGAATGCAATGTGCAGAGTTCTCACCTGTTCTCACGAGAGCCGCATACTCGTATTCTGGATGCTTGTCGTGTAACGCGAAGAGAGTGTCACCGCCGATGTAGCCGGTCGCGCCAGTGCTGCGGATGTGAGCGAAGTCAGCGCAATTAGCCTCTTAACACTTACAGGAAAATCTTTGGTGTCATTATGCGACTCTTGACTCTCTAAACAGATTTGAGATTGGGCTTGTTGTATTGAATGGCCAATTAAGACTGCATCGCCTCGGCCACGTCTTCGCTTAAGGCGTGAAAGTTAAGCAATGGTGCAGCGTTAAATGACGTCATGATACAGACAGCCTTAGGAAGAACTTTTATTCGTACGGCAACGTAGGCAGATCCTACGTACGTTACATGTAATGATTTTGTCAATCTAGATGTAGCATCGCGTCATCACCATCTACTTTGATGTTGGCGCAACCCGCTATCGTCAGCGGCCACCGCTTGGAGATTACTCAGAGGAGTCGCTCACCTTGTTCGGGCGGTTAATCGTATGTCCCCAGCCAAGATCCTGATGGATTAATTGCAATTAGCAGGAACAGCCCCCCAAGAGATTATTGGTGCATGAATTTCGATCTTACAGCAGTATCATCTCATTGAGGAAGTGGATTTTCCAGGGTTACTGGGAGAGTCTGTCCGAGAACGCATTACTGGAACGTTGGCGGGTATACTGAACTTTTTAAAACGACTATACAGATGCACACGCGAGACCGGTTCATGTCGACTAGCGCTATATCAATGACTAGGTTAAACACGCCAAACGATACGGCGGCATATGTCGCATTTCTCTCATATCACAATTCTGTCGAATATGCAATCAAGTATTAATTTCGCCGCAGCTAATTTGTGAGGACCTTGAGTATTGTTGATAGAAGATTTTGTTCTTATGCTCTTTTTATCTCAGTCGCATAGTGCATTGCGATCCGACTCGGGCACCTGAGAAGGAGTGAACAAAGGTCTCTGGAGGATCCTTCGGCAAGCTAATATGCTGTCAATGAACGAATTTAGCGCAGAAAAAAGCCTGTATGCTACGCTATTGTACATGATAAAGACCTCCGCAGGATGATACATTCTTATGAAACTTGGGCGAATCTCTAAACGGCCAAATGTCATGTCTCATCGCGCCTATAACATCAAGCGCATACTACAAACTAGTATTATAACCTGCTCTAAGTAGCACATCATTACAGTAGCCCTGTTTGTTCAATAGCGCCCCAATTTTAGTGTGATGATGGCCTCATGTTAGTGTTCATGTAATATGTTTGAGAAGTTTCGCATTCAATATTTCGAACTCGAAGATTCATAATCGCTTAATAGACTAAAAAAAGTACTATACTGGTGTAACAAGCTTCCTGTTCTTAAATCGGACATTCAATTCTACTGGCCTGACGAACCAGCCATTGCGGAATCGTGCCTCCCGAGATCCTTCCTCTAATTCAAGCTAAAAGGCAAATCAGTCGCAGAGTCTTCTATAAGAAGAGTAGAAAAATAGCACTACTTACCTCGAACCTCCGAAGCACGGCTGGGATGAGTTTATAGACCTCCATCATACCAATATGTTTACCCAGGCAAACTCGAGGTCCTTTTCCAAAACTCATAATGCAGTACTCCATTTCTTTGATCCTAGCAACCTCCGATATTTCCTGTTTTGAAGGGTCAACAAGCCAACGCTCTGGCACAAAGTCTTCAAGATCTTTTCCAAAAACTTCTTCACGACGATGAATCACCCAAGCATTGCATCCTACAATTGTGCCACCCTTGATGAATTCACCATTAATACTCACTCCCTCAGGTGGGACAACCCTCTCAAAAGGTAGCCCTGGAGCGGGATGAAGACGGAAGGCCTCTTTGATACAAGCATCAAGGTATGGTAGACCTTGGCTCTCTGTCCAAGTAAGGGCACCCGTTTCATTATCTTTAAAATGCCCCTCCAGTGCTTTTTGATCTAGTTCTTCATAAACTTTCTTCAAACATCGTGGATTCCTCAGAAGCGATGCAAAAACACCGCTTATGGATACAGCTGCTGGCTCAGACCCGGCAAACGCCATGGAGACACACATTGTAACCACAAGCTGATCGTTGAAGAAGTCTGGCCTATCATGTTTTGCTTGGATGAACTTGGAAAGGAAGTCCTGGGGCATATCTGTCTTCTCTCGTTGCCAAGCAAGGTTGTCTTTCGAGAACATCTCACCAGAAGGATGCCGTTCGGCCAAGCGTGCTTTAGCAAAACGCGAGACAGGGTAGGATGAGTCGATCAGCCCGTACTTTGAAGCAAGTAGTTTGACGGGGTTCTTCTTCCAGAACTTGTCGAGGATCGGAATCTGGCCGACCTTTACACTTTGTCAGTTGCTCTTTGGCGAACATGATCCGGCTGACGTACCACTGCTGCGTAGTCAAAAAGGGCAGAGTTGCCTTTAACAATTCCTTCAATATCATGATTACTTTCTAAGAATCCGTGTCTCCTTGAGTACACCAAGTCACCTATCACATCAAACGTGTAGAATTGAAGCCACTGGTAGAAATTGCAATATTGCCCGGTGTTTGCGAACCGTTTTTGAGTTTGCTCGAGAAATATCTGGTTCACAGAGTCAAACACCGGCTCATACTGCATCTGAGCTGACATGGTAAATGCACTGTTGACGCTGCGTTTCAGTTGCGAGTGGTATTCCTCGGACTGGGTACTGAACAATGTTGGCAACCTCTTTCCTTCTTTCGAGGTTGCCATTTGAACTGGATAAAAGTCTGACTGGCATATATAAGCATTGAATGAAACGACTGTGGAATATTTTTTATGCAAACCTTTGTGAAGCCTTTTCCTAACGCATAAATGATTTTGATGGACTTCGGATTGCCAAAGGATAAGCAATTTGGTCCAAGGCGAACAATGTCCCCATATCTATTGTGTAAATTGATGTGCCACCTTTCAGGTTCTCGTTTCCAGGCTTTGAGGAACCTGTACCAGTCGGTCAGAGCGCAGAGAACCGGTCCGGGATACTTGTTCAATCCGCGATTGAAGTAGTTTCGTGATAATTGAATAGTGATCGCAGCCAAAAGGAAAAGTGGCCAGTACTGTTTAAGAAGAAGAAATACTGTGTTCAAGATCATAGCGATAAACTTGTTCAATAAGTAGACACTGACGTAGTAGCCTTCTCCGGAAAGTTCTCAGGACGGCTTATGTATAGTGGCATACTTTCCTATTCCGACTTCATCTACCGAACAGTTAATACGGGTTACATATAGAATATATCCGGTAGTTATCTCGGTGCAGCGGTGTAAAGGGGTCAGCTTTGCAACTACGCCTTCTATCTGCTCGTGCGGAGTATGTGCATTGCCAATAGATGCCAAGAGTAAACTTGCGAAGATCATACACTTCGGAAGTACATTTCGGAAGGATAGGTTTAATCTAGACGTGATCGTGGGTCCCAAAGCTTCTAAGCTTGAGGCATAGTATCTGCGATTCAGGAAAGTACCTCCGCATAGGCGTCAGGTCGGACCGACTTGTGCTTTCCTCCTCCCCGCCCTAGAAAGCGTATGTTTGGGAGGCTTATTCACGAATACACTTGTGCGATTCAATCTCGAGACAAGTCGTGCTTTTGAAAGATCCGTGTAATGGCAAAGTGACTTGATGAGACTTGGAACATATATCCAACCACCAAAATAATCAGCCTTCCCTCACCATTCAATCCAACTGCAAACTGGTCACTTAAAGCCAATTATTATTATCTAGTGTAATATTGAGTATTACACATGTTCAATGCTTCTAAGCACAAATTATTATGTGAGCCTTATCCCTGCACATGCTGTGCCCAGCCGACAAGCAAAAAAGGCACGTGTACGTATGCATGCAGTTCGCAATACCCACGTAGATAATCCGAGAGATCTCCTTGAAACATCGGAAGGCATCCTTGTTCCGATGTTCAATGCGTCCAAGGCTTTGGTGGAAACGATAAGAGACCGATTACACGGGAGAAGTACAATATTATCTCGGTCTTACTCCACAATTTGCCTATACCCACAATATGAATATGACGTTACGGGGAAAGAACAGAACGCCTCTGGTATAACAGTTTTACAACTAAAAATTAGCAAAATTATTGTAACATTATTGAGAGTTTCACGTGATTTGAGTTCATACAATGCATCACGGTGCAATGGGAGAAAGCCAAAGCAAACAAGATAGTGATAGATTCACAATTTTAGCGCCCGCTACCAACCCCCACAATTCATTGGCATCATCCTTGCAATGCCTACCTTGATACGTCTTAGTATCTTAGTTTCCACCAATCGGCGTAGAGCCGATTCCCGACTCAGCAATATTCCCCAGTCAATCGAGAAGACGGCCCATACCGAGTCCATCGAACATGGGAAGCAAAAATGTCTCGAATCTCG
Source organism: Pseudopyrenochaeta lycopersici (assembly GCA_003313425.1). NCBI lineage: Eukaryota > Fungi > Ascomycota > Dothideomycetes > Pleosporales > Pseudopyrenochaetaceae > Pseudopyrenochaeta > Pseudopyrenochaeta lycopersici. The sequence goes on along the minus strand of NHZP01000012.1, from coordinate 598,349 downwards.
GATGATTAGCCAAGGCCTTGTTAAACTCATGGAGGGCATCGAAATCGGCCCGAGTCCATGTGCGCTCCCCAGGTTGCTTGGGAGCGGTGGTCCAAGGATTGGTCGGCGATGAATCTGCGATCAATCCACGGCGAAGTACATTATCGGCTAGAACGACCCCTCCAGCTCTAAGCAGTCGAACTTTACCAGGCGCTGGGACCGATAGTGAGTCTATGAGAGAGAGGTACTTCGGATAAGATGGTTTGTCGGCATCGATAAATATCATGTCGAATGGCTCTGTCAAAGTTTGGGCTATTTTCTCCATTGATTCACCTGCATCGCCAACGATGACTTCTGCATTTGTGACACCCTCTCTATCGAATGTTTCTTGTGCAATCCTAGCGTACTCTGGCTCAAACTCCAAAGTAGTGACATGGCCTGATGGACCAACCGCATCGGCCCAAGCCAAAGTTGAAAACCCAATGTACGTGCCAATTTCCAGGACTAGATTCCGTCAGATGTGATTAGTGTTAGGACCTTTTCTTACTTACTGCGCTTCGCACCCATGGCCTTCGTCATCCATATGTGAAATTGCGCTTGCAATGGTGAGATCATGAAGAATGATTTCTCTTGCGTCTTCATTCCCCAATCATGAAAACTTGCTATTTTGGAAGGCAAGGTGGAAGAATGGTCGAAAGCATAGTTGCCAACTGCCATGCCAACTTGCTCATTTGGATAGAGTTGAGTGTGAATCTCACGCATTGTGATGAAGGGAGTAGTGAATAAGTTATCGTTAGGTTCAAAAGGAGTTTGATATCGAGTAAGGTCTTCTTGACCAAAAGCAAGCTCTTATATACTCTTCTCGTACCATACTACAGACCTAGGCTCTGAGTCTCTTCCCCTTGTCGAAACAGTGTCACGATGGAGGACTCGACCTAGACGGCCACCCAAGAATTGCAAATAGACGCTAGAAGTCCAGCATCGCTTTCCGAAGCCCTTACTCTAGTATCCGACTGAGATAGTCGGCATAGCAGGGGTGCGAGGGCTTAAAAATTGCAAGGTGACTATAGCAATCAAGGATTGAAATTGTATCTTTCACCCCTGTGTAAGCTTACATAACAATACCATAACCAATTAGATGTCTTCTCAGGGTATAACACATACGCAAATTTCTAGAGGGAATAAACCGATCTGAAAGTTTCAAAATACAGCTAAATTGAAAAGCCGGTGCGCTGACCAGTAAACCCTGCATACTGCCCGCTACTCTGGTCGGATACCACAGTATAATTGAATCGGACTAGTCGCCGACATGGAAAGTTCCACCTCGCACAATCTGTAGTTAATTGGGTAGGGGAAGTCTGTTAGGAGAAGAACCTGCAGAATTCCAATCAAGGCCTGCGTCTTGGCCGCCGTGTCCCCGCTGATAGCACAGCTTGGCTATGAGCCGAGCCGCCGGGTAGCAAACACGGACGGCCCTTCATCGGAGTATTGAGATCTGGGGTAGTGCTATTCTACATTTGTCTTTCATCATATGGCTACGTAGGCTTCTAAACTAGATCAAGATAGCAGAAAAATAGGGCCGACATTTGCCAGAGGCTAAATGCATTAACGTTGCATCGCAATGCAAATGTGGACCTACTAATTAGCGACCTAGCTATCAAATAACCAAAGGAGAATCATATCAACAGCCTGTAGTCGATGAACCGAACCCTTTAATTGAACTTTTTTCCCTGACAAGTCTAATGTAATTAGATTTAGATAGTCGCTTGTTTACATCTGTAAAGCGTGTTCATGGACTTTGTACCAGGGTGGGCATCTGTCCTTGATGTAAGTTTGTCTTTTTCAAGCTATTAGTGGAAATGAAACGAAAAGATCTCGTGCTCGGTTGATGGCAGGGGCCACATTATTTTGGTGGTCTACCTTATCTCGGTCATTTCAAGCGTATTCCCCGCTGTTCGGACTCATTCTCGTAGGCGATGCAGATCTTGCCTTAGTGTATCGCCCCGCTTGCACAATTCGCATCTACGGGCAGCTAAGGCATTTCAATCGGCAAATGGCCTATTTGATCTAGCATGATTGAGAAATTCCGTCATTCCCTACGGAACTGTATCCGGCAATCGTCAAACGGACCGTACCTGCACGCGATTATAACTTGTTTCGCCGATCCAATTCCAGTACCACAAGTCTCTAGTCTGTCTGCTTCGTATCCGGCCCGTACGTTAAAATCTAATGGCTGATAACGTGATTGATAGAGAAGCCCCTGGGGGTACAGCACCAGGAAAGGAGGAACGACTCCGAATCGAAACATCAACGGCCACTCTTGATTGGTCTGGCCCTAATGACCCAGAGAATCCAATCAACTGGCCAAAATGGAAGAGATATTGGCACATCGTTCCGCCAGCCGTCATCTCTTTTGCAGCGTAAGATATTTCTGGACTTTCCATGCTACTAAGCAACACTAATTCGTTGGTTAGAACATTGGGTGCCTCGATATACACGCCGTCCTACCCTGTGATCGAGAGGGAGTTTAAACAGAGCTCTACAGTAGCCCTGCTTCCTCTATCTTTATACGTTCTTGCATTGGGCTGTGGACCACTGATCGCTGCTCCGCTTTCCGAAACTTATGGGAGATACATTGTGTACACAGTCTCTACCCCCCTTGCAGCTATATTCACCGTAGGAGCCGGCTTTTCGCAAAACATCTATTCGTTATGTATACTGAGATTCCTTGCTGGGATGGCTTTCAGTCCTTCGTTGGCGATTGGTACAGGAAGTGTTGGTGATCTGACGGTCCCCGAGAAAAGAGCCATCCCATCGGCGCTCTATATTATGAGCCCATTTTTAGGCCCTTCATTTGGGTGAGTATGATATTCTCTCATTATGATCTCTGCTTACGTTTACTCGAGCCCTGTCATAGGATCCATAGTGACAGTCAAAATGTCTTGGCGCTGGACGCAATGGACATTGATATTCTTCGCCATTCTCTCGATGGTGGTAACATTCTTTTCGCAAGAAACCTACAAATCCGTGATACTGTATCGAAGGGCTCGAAAGCAGAACTTACCGCTTCCTCCTTCTCCTTCCTACATGACACAGCTCAGCTTGTTCTTACGGATCACGCTGATTCGGCCGCTACACATGCTCTTTACGGAGCCTATCGTCGCTTTCTTCAGTCTTTACACGGGATTCAACTTTTCCGTCATTTTTGGGTTCATGGCCGCCTACCCTTACGTTTTCCGCACCATTTATGATTTTGGCACCATTCCATCAGGACTGATCTTTCTCGCCATTGGATTTGGTGGAACACTGGCTGTACCAACAGTCTTACTGTGCGATCGTTACCTTTATCAACCACGCGTGCAAGAGCGCAAAAACTTGGGTAAAAGTGGAGCCGTCGCCCCAGAGTATCGTCTCTACCCTGCGATGATTGCCTGCTTTGGCTTACCTGTTGCGTTGTTTTGGTTTGCTTGGTCTGCTCGATCATCAGTCTCTTGGTGGAGCCCTGTTATCGCATCAGTTCCTTTTGCTTGGGGGAATTCCACAATATTCATCTCCGCAACTGCATATCTACTGGATACATACCAAGCCCTCTATGGAGCAAGCGCAATGGCAGCAAACGCTCTGGTGAGGTATACGCTTGGTGCTGCCTTACCGCTTTTTACACTACAAATGTACAGGGGCCTGGGAGTTGATTGGGCCACTAGTCTACTTGGTTTTGTTTCTGTCGCATGTATTCCAATACCTTGGGTGCTCTTTTTCTACGGGCATTCTATCAGATCAAGGAGTGGTTACGAAACGATTAGAGTGTCATGACAACAGTTAAAAATTCACACTGGCGGAATATTGCATGTATAGACTAGTACGTCATAGAAGATTCTGATAGCAATAGCAAACCTTGTGGACAAATTCCAGCAAATTTATTTCGCTGGGCGCTGATCGGCGCAAGGTCTACAAAGGGAGGCTACGAATGTCAACAGCGTGATAGATTCCAAAAAAAGCTTTTCGAAGGCGATAACACTTTTGACGTAAAGCGGCAGATACTCCTGATCAGGAAAATTACCGTATATATGTATACTTCATGCTCAGTCCACTTTTGATTGCTGATATATTCATCAGGACTGAAGGTCACTGGTGGTATGTTTTCGAACGCTCAGCTATCTCGGATACTGCCGTAAGTGATTCAAGGAAACAAACGCTAGATACAATACACTAATATTAGGGCAGTACGTTCTTGGTATTGACTCCAATGCAAGCTTTTAAGGCGATAGTTGGGTCAGTTCGAGCGAAGCAATCAACTACTTGTTACTCTCTTCGCAAATTTCCACGGAGTCACACTCGACAGACTCTCTCATGGTAAGAAAATGATTCTTGTCCTGACAGTGGAATTTCAACACACCATCATGCTCATTGCTGATGTAGGAGTTTACACACTTAACTTGCAGGCGATATTGGGACTATGAGCCGCTAAGTGAGCCTTTTATGCTCCTAATCTGGCAAAGCGATATTCTTAAAGGGCGGAAGATCGCACTTGTTGCAACATGTTTCTGAAACGTGTTGACTGAGAATGTACCGGGGAGCGATGACGTGAAAGTTTTGATGCTGTTACCAATAAGTGAGGACTAGTGTCGACGTTTTGGGTTCTTTAAAGCCAATGGCCCGACCATGTTCGACAACGGTGAGTCAGAAAGGGTTACCCTCTATTAAGTGCGCTAACGGTATCGAATACCCGGGCAATATCTATTTCGGGGACTAGTATGGCATGTTCCGCTGAGCAGCTGTGCTAGTTGTTCTATTGAGTTATTTATCGTATTGCTACTGGCAGACTTAACAGACTGTCGAAGCTCTGATCAGACGCTCCGAATGTCGACGAACAATGGTTCTAGATCGGCGACTCATCGACTATGCAACAGGCGTGTTGTACGTGGTAATGGTCATGGCCACATGAGAGGAGGAGAGTGTTGTTATGGGTGCGAATAGGAAGTCTCTGAATATACGGTTGAAGAAGGAGCGGCTGATGAACAGGCCAGTCTTGAACAGTTCTCGGTTGTTGCTTGGACATGCTGGAAAACTGTTTCCGATTAGGAAAAGGCTGACAAGTAGAAATATCACTACTTTCCGTCAGTGGGCATCGATTCCAAAGACAACCAAGGCGTTCTTTCGCAGGCTTTGGATGTCAAATGCTGGCAGGCCAGTTCACGACAGGCTTACTTTTCGAAAAATACTCGTTAGAGGGCCAAGCAATCATAGACAAGGGTGAGTGACTCCAGTATCGGATCTAAAGCTGCACAGCGAATACGCTGTGCTACAAAGGTATCCAGGCTAATGTTTGCATGTCAGGTACGCCAAATATCCAAGGCTTCGCCTACGTACTGTTCCAGTGTAGGGAACGTCTCAATTATATCTTTATGAGCAATGCACAGGTTTTGATGGCGCTCTGCTATGAGACACTTCGAATTATTATGTGCCTATTTCAGCCAAGGGCTTCGGTTCTCAGTTGGAGCAGAGAGTTGAAAGACCAGGACACCGTCAGCGTGCACACGATGCGCGCCAAGCTACGTATCCTGGTCGGCAGACAGGTAGGTGACGTGGACCTACAAAGGTGCCTTTGGAGAGACTTAAGCGGGCAATATCAATGATAAATTGCAGATTTCAGTCGTTGCTTTCCTTTTTATTGTGCCCGCTTGGACGAAGGACCTCGCCATTCTTGCAGAGAGTCTCGTGGAGGGACAAGGGCAACCCTACTTGTAAGGCATGTAGACATACGCATCGGTAAACAGTGGTCGGTCGGATTCAAGGCTTGTGATGGCTCTCATAGGTGGAGTGTTATGTTCACAGCTGACGACAACAGTAACCGAGGAAGTTTACAGGCCGTGCGCGCCAAACACCGGCAAGGGCACGGCGAGAATCGGAATGCTACTATCAAGCTTGAAGCCATTCGGTTTCACATGAACATATTTCTCCTCGAGACGCATTCGATTGTTCCCCAAAACTGGTGGCAGCCAATGGTGTTGCTGGCCGGCGTATGGGAATGGCGTTGACGCGGATCCGGGTGCCCGTACAGGCTTGAGGTGAGGGGGACGAGGCGGACACAGAGTCGCAGGGTAGATTTGAGCTTAAATAAGGCTCATGCCTCCACTTCACGATCGGCCCTGGATCTGGCAGCCGATGTTCCTTCGCAGCTCAACACTCTCGCAACACCGCCTTCGCCGTTTGATGTCGTGCAGCTGCCCAAGCGCACATGGGTCGGCTACTTACGAAACGTCATTGCACCGGCGGTTGGGTGCCCCGCGTCGCAGGATGAGCGGCTGCGGGTGACAAATCTACGGCACCCGCGTCAAGCACTCAAAACAACACATGCCGCTGCCCTCAGGCAATCAATGTGCGTATACAGAGTTTGTCCGTGGGGTGTTTAGCCGTGCTCCGGGACACCTGCTGCTTGCGGCTCAGGCCGATGTTTCCGCTTGGGGCTCTGCGACGGCTTAAAGGCTTTTCATGCCCTCGGCTCTCGTTACCCCGCTAGCGACTCCATCTTGCTAGCACTGCCGTCCTATCACCCGAATCTCTTCGCCGTTGTGCGCAATCGAGACCGCGGCCGGAAACCTAGAAGTCGTCGATTCTCGTGCATTTGCCTTTCCGAGGTTATACATTACCACACCTGCATCCGCCATGAGGCCCGCCACTTCTGCGCCCGCTGCTTTCCGCTCAGCAACCTCTCTCGCACGCCTGCCTCGACCACAGACCTGTAGCTTTGCGACCCGCTGCCTAGCTTCCCAGACCGCTGCGAGATCGGCCCAGCTTTTGACTTCGCGACGCACCACGGCAAACCGCGCCTCCGCAACCACACCCAGCCTCTACACGCACATCGGACAGTACAGAATGGCGTCGACCACGGGAATCAAGAAGATCAAGGTCAAGAACCCAGTGGTGGAGCTTGACGGCGATGAGATGACCAGGATCATCTGGCAGGTCATCAAGGACAAGGTGCGCCAAACCCGCTGAGAGAAGCCGTCTGGCACACGCTCACCTGCCCAGTTCATCCACCCCTACCTCGACATTGACCTCAAGTACTACGACCTTGGCCTGCCATACCGTGACGAGACGAACGACCAGGTCACAATCGATGCTGCCGAGGCTATCCAGAAGTACTCGGTGGGTGTCAAATGCGCGACCATCACCCCCGATGAGCAGCGAGTGGAGGAATTCAAGCTCAAGAAGATGTGGCTCTCACCAAACGGCACCATCCGAAACCACCTGTATGGCGCTCATTTTTACCTCAATTTTTGGCCGTGATACTAACCATCTCACCACAGCGGAGGAACTGTTTTCCGTGCACCCATTGTCATTCCCCGCATCCCTCGCCTAGTACCCAGCTGGAAACAGCCCATTATCATCGGCCGCCATGCCTTTGGCGACCAATATCGCGCCAAGGACCGTGTCATTCCTGGCGAAGGCACCCTCGAGATGGTCTACACTCCCAAGGGCGGCAAGCCCGAGGTCCTCAAGGTCTACGACTTCCCTGCTGAGGGCGGTGTTGCACAGACCCAGTACAACACTACCGAGTCTATCGCCGGATTCGCTCATGCCTCGTTCAAGATGGCACTGGACAAGAAGCTGCCTCTGTACATGAGCACCAAGAACACCATCCTGAAGGCATACGATGGAAAGTTCAAGGACGTTTTCCAGGACATCTACGACAACCAGTACAAGAAGGACTTTGACGCCGCAGGTATCTGGTACGAGCACCGTCTCATCGACGACATGGTCGCCCAGATGGTCAAGAGCGAGGGTGGTTACATCATCGCCATGAAGAGTGCGTAAACCCTTCCTGACTCCGCTAAGCTTCTGCTAACACGCCTCAGACTACGACGGAGATGTCCAGTCCGACATTGTCGCTCAAGGCTTTGGCTCCCTCGGCCTCATGACCTCAGTTCTCATCACCCCCGACGGCAAGACCTTCGAGGCCGAAGCCGCCCATGGCACCGTCACCCGCCACTTCCGCGAGCACCAGAAGGGCAACGAGACTTCCACCAACCCCATTGCCTCCATCTACGCATGGACACAGGGTCTTGCCAAGCGTGGTGAGCTCGATGGCACTCCTGAACTTGTTGTCTTCGCCGAGCAACTCGAGAAGGCTTGCGTCGACACCGTCGATGTTGATGGCATCATGACTAAGGATTTGGCGCTTGCGTGCGGAAAGAAGGATCGGGGTTCGTGGGTCACGACGAATGAGTATCTCGATGCTGTAGAGAGGAGGCTGAAGACGAGCTTGAAGGAGAAGCTATGAGTTGGACATTTTCGAGGTGGAAAAAGGGGGATTTCAACAGCTTGATTTTAGCGATCTAAAGAGCTGGTATATATCGGGTACCTAGTGCATGTAGATGGAGTTTTTTGCTTACTCTATTCTAGGTAGTAAATTCAGCAAGATCAAAGACATAATTCTCGCTTCTGAAATTTTTCCAGCCCGTGCACGCTGTCATGTCTCACGGCCTTATGCAAGTCGGGTGGATCTGTTTGTTACACACATTGTCTCCAAAACATGTCTTGTTTGCAGCTATTTGTCCTTTCTTTACCTTTAACTTTGATTCAGCAGGCCGCTCTTTGCTCTGGATCTTCAACGCGGTCCTGTTGATCAACGAAACGTTGGGCTAGTCACATGATGGCCACTTTCACTGACGCTAGGGGCGCCACTGGGGTCTCCCAGGATACCATTATGGTCAGAGAAACAACACCATTACCAGCTGGAACTTCACTTGTCCCGGATGAGAATGTAGACCCAGCAGCAGGTACTGCTCCGTCATCACCCAACAAACCCTTCTCACCCTCGACTCCCAAATCCACTCCACTGCATCGCCGCTTCTTACAGGAAGTCACCATGTCGCCAGCAACACCACCAAGCACACCAAGCCGGAACCGGCGCAGGAGCCCCAGCGAAGCCCGGGAAAGTCCGAGTAAGCAGAAATTGGAGATCGGACAAAACGGTTTTTATTTTTCTTATGAGTTACCGATGCGTAAGGTTACGCCGAAGAAGAATGCGACGCCAACAAAAGATCCGGGAGGTGGAACACCGACCAGGCGAACACCAAGCCCTCTCAAGAACGAGAGCCCAATCAAGCAGAACCCGGCAAAGGATCTATTTTCTACACCGACAAAGAGGACCGGCACCCTCAAGGAGGGAGAGGCAGACACGCCGACGAGACGGACGCCGAGCCCACTGAAGAACGAGAGCCCAGCCAAACGGAGTCCAGCTAGAAAGCTTTTCGATACGCCTGCGAAGAGCGGAACGTTAACTCCCATCCGGCGAACGATAGATGGCAATGGATCGCCGAAGAAGTTGATTAGGCTGGCTTCAAGGTTTCCAACGCCGATGCCATCAATCCCTCCCAAAGGCTTCAAGGACGTCACGAATGAAGAAGACGCGAACACGATGACTAGCTCATCCGCCAACACGAAATTGCAAAGTGGATCTTCGAGAATTTCGAAGCCAGGAGAGGCCACGAAACCCGCTCCATCGAACATCGGGCATCTCATAGCCAACTTCAACGCGGGCGCCTACAATGGTCGCGACTGGGCAGCGGCTGAGCGCATGAGCGAGACAAAAGTGTCGCCCACGCCCACACCATTGCGAAAAGCTTCAGAGAAATTGCACCTCGGAGCGTCGCCTGCGTTCTTGAGGATCGTCAACAAGGGTGGAGATGGTCTGAGCATGGCACATGAATCGCTAGAAGGACACACCAAAGTTCCGCAACCTCCTTTCATCGAGTTGCTCCTGTCAAACGGACAAACCCGGACCAAGGATAAGGTGCTTGACGCAGCAACGTCTGCAACTATCGAGGAACTTCCATCAGAAGAGTTTCCGGCGATGCCGAAGCATCCAGATGATGATTACGCTATAAGTGGGCCCGCGGGAACGCAGACTACACTGCCTCCACCAGTCTCCATCGCCGAACCTCGTTTTGTACCGGATAGCACAAAGAATGCACAAGTCTTGCACTATCCGCCAACACTCTTCCCCAGGCCAAAGCCCGAGATCAAGCAAGATGAGAAAGTTCCGCGATTGGAGAAGTATGGGAAGTTGCAGAAGAGCAGCGTTCCTCGGTCGCAGCCTTCGCGATTCCAACCTGGAAGTCAACACAGGCGTGTTGGTACAGATCCAAATGTGTTGATGGCGATGAAGAAGGAGATGAATAAGGTTGGAGCGTCTATGCGCGCCTCAACCGGCCAGGAGTCCGTCTGGCGAGGACCAACTAACAACAACGAGTTGCCCGCGATGTCAAACACTATATTCATAGCCGACAAAGTTTTCAAGAAGCCAGATGTCGTGAGTACGCCAAAAAGTCCTCAATCTCGGAGCAGGGTGAACTCTGATGCTTTGTCTGTTGGCACGGTGCGAACAACCAAGGTGGTAAGTGCTCAGAAGCGCACGGGGACTCCTGTTGCTACTGGAACAACACGAGCTCTCTCGAATATCAAGACTCCTGTGTCGACTCGTAAGGAGAGGATAGCTGGAGTTCAGACAAAAAGTGTGGATAAGGGTAAAGATGGAAAGACGACTGTTAGAAGAACACCACATACTCGTCCGATGGTCACAACATCTAAATCATCTAAGCCAATAGCACCAGCAGCCACAACACCTGGTCGGCGACCGGGAATGCCCAATGCTCTGGCCACACCTTCTCGCCCAGCACCCCGTAACTTGGTCCTACGTCCGACACCGTCAGGGAGCCCAGCGAAGACCAAGGCATCTGGCACATCGCCCTTACGAGGTGCTCTAAAGGCCAAAGTCAACCCCCCAGCTGTCACTCGAGTAACTCCCGTATCGAAACCACCAGTGCTTACACGCAACCTTACCAATGTGACGACTCGACCTGCCACAACCAAAAAGCGAGATCGTCCTGTAACACCGCCGTACGATCCGTCCACAGACCCACGACCCTACGAGGATAAGTTTGCCAGCGCTACGGATATCGCAGGAAGAGTCACTGAGTGGAAAACCGAAGATCGAAGGAAAGCCTCTGTCGAGATTCCCCCTCCTGGCCTTCTTCCAAAGACACCCAGCAAAGCAGCCATGACGCTAAACACAGCAAAGCCAGACAAAGACTCATCCACACCCAGAGGCTCACCCACCAAACTCCCCTCCCCCATCAAGCATCCCAAACCCCACCCCACAACCCAGACGAAGCCGGCACCCAAGACTCCACAGCCCAAAAAGACAGCCGCGACCCGCTTGCGCGACCGCACTGACCTCCGCACGCCGGTGACCAGCAGGATACCACTGCTAGATCGGAACGCGCTGCGCACGCCGTCCAAGGCCATTCAAAGCTCGCTCGACAGGGCGATTGACGCCAAGATTGCAGAGTATGCGCGGACGGGCAAGGAGTTCACGCCGAGTGGGAACCGGGTTAAGGATTTGCTGGAGGCGAGGGGGATCAAGGGGCCGTGAGAGAGCGGTGCGGTGAGAACGTGCATATGTATATAAATAGTAGGCATGGAAGTAGTAGTGTAGTGTTGGTGGTGAAAAGGAGCGTGCAGATTTCAAACCGTGTAAATATTTGGTATTCTCAAATGGGTATTTTAGATGTATGATAGGTAGATTAGAGTATTTGGAGTGTGGAGGTTAAAGAAGATTAATACTAATAGAGGCTTATTCTTAATTTGTTCAATATTGACGTTGAATTCACTTGATTTTGACTTTCTCATAGCTGGAAGGAATTATATGGGGCATGCGAAGGATGACTCGAAAAAGTAAGAAGAGGTTAGGGAAGTGAGATGCCGCATTCATGAGTTGGGATGCTCGAAATAAGAGACACATACAGAGATTTAGTTTAGGAGCAAAACATGAGAGCAAAGAGAACGCCCAAAATATGTTTCTGATGCCTATACTATCTAGTATGCCTGATCATGGTCGAAACGACATCCCAAAAACCCAAGCGTCACAGTTCTCGTCACATCGTATTTGCTCAGCTTCATCCATTTATGACAACATCCTAAATCATGTTAGTTGCAGTTCTCATTCGTCTAGACATCGATGAGACTCACCCTAGCAGTAGAATACAGCGGCTTAATGCCAGTCCAGTACTCGAATTGATGCACACCCTGGCCAACAAGCACCTCAAGGCCATTTACCGTGGTCCAACCTGCATCTTGAGCGAGTTGAATGAGTGAAGTGACAGCAGGCTTGTATGCCATCTCCAACAATATCCTCTCTGGGCTCGTGGTGGAAACCTTTGCCTTTTCGAAGAGTTCGATGACGGACTCGCGAATGTTGGAATCGATGGGCTTGTCGGCAGGGATAGTGCCAATGGCGATTGTAGGGACTGACTCGAGAGTTGCCACTTGCTCCGGCGAGGTGATTACACGAAGATCATACTCTGCAGGGAAATCATTCTTCAGAGCCTCGATCTTCTGAACATTACGTCCGAGGAGATAGATCGGACCGTAGCCCATTTCTCGCAATGCGAAGATGGCTGCTCGGCTCGTGCCTCCACCACCAATGACAAGAGCAGAGCCAAAACCTTGTGCACCAGCGGTCCGTAAAATAAGAACCATGCCGAGATAGTCCGTATTGCGGCCAATGAGACGTGTCACTTCCTTGCCAGTGGACTCATCAATGGACGTTTCAGGGACGATTGTGTTGAGTGCGCCAATGGCTTCGACTTCAGGGCCCACACCGTCAAGATACGGACGAACATCCTGCTTCAGCGGAATCGTCACACTTGCACCGCCGAAGTTGGGAGCGCGGATGACCTCACGAATAGAACTGGCATCAGTGGTTTCGTGGAGCCCGTAAACATGTGGAAGCCCGGTCTCGTGGAAGAGCTTATTGTGCAGACGTGGACTTGGGCTTTGCTGAACCGGCGAACCGAAGATACAGAACTTCTTGGCTGGAATCTCTCCCATGAGTGACAGGCCGCGACGGATATCTGCCGCTGAGAGCTGCCCAGGCGCGGTTGCAGAGGGCAGAAGAGGATGTGAGACAGGCGTCATGAAGCCGTTGAGTATCCTGCTTAATTTGCCATGCTCGCCCATGTTGATGGCGATAAGCGGGATCGGATGTGCCGTGCCAGCCCAGCGCTTGAACTCAGCAAGTGCGAAGTTGTCTTGCAGTGATTTGGCAACGCCAACAAGCTTAATGACCGTACCGTATTGAAGTGCACGATTATAGTACTGTATCCAGGAGCCATTGCTCCAGTCAAGTTCACCCTTCGGATCGTGGTGGCTTGCAATAATTTCTGTAGGGCCACGGCTTTCAGAGATTTCACGCAAGATGTCTTCTGGCATTGTCATTTCCAGGTCCACAAAATCACAGCCCAGACGTAAGGCTGCTCGATATAGTTTTCGGGCCTCATCGTATGCTTGGTCTGGAAATTTGCCACCTTGAGCTTTTGTTCTTAACGTGAAGATGACCGGTGTGGTAGTTACTGTTCGTAATATCGTCAACTGCTCGATGACGAACTCAGGCGACGGCATTCCCTCCGGCGCATCAGGATCTTCCAGCAAGTCAACTCTAAGTTCCACAGCATCAGCCCCGAATACAATCTCTGGCAACGTCTCTACGCAAGGCTGCAGTTGTGGAGCAGATAAGCAGACAAAGAAAGAATGCTTCTTTTTCCTTATGTCTCTCAGGGTAGAAGTTTTGCCAGTGACAGTGTTCAAGAAGCGGGTGAGCTCTTCTTGAGTATTTGTCATACTTGCAGCTCCTGAAGCTTGGCTGTGGAAGCGGTAATTGCTGCACTCCACATACCAAGGTTTTCTTCGTAGCCAGACACCCATCATATCCTCCACGTAAGCGGGACGCGTTTTGTCGATCTGAAGGAAGTCCATGACCTTATTGATGTCTCGGGAGACGAGCAAGACGAGGCCGCCATTCTTGTGGTAATCGATTAAGATCTTACGAGCTTCCGGTATCTCAACTATGCCACCACCACAGGCGAAGACATAGCCGTGCGGCTTCTCCTTTATGGTCCTCTGCAACATCTTGAGCTCCTCCTCCCTGAAACCCTCCCATCCCTTCGCTTTGATGAGTTCTGGAATTGTCATGCCAACATATTCCTCAAGTGCGGTATCCAGGTCAATCAATGGCCGTCCTAGAGCGCGTGCAGCCCACCCACCAGCAGTGGTCTTGCCTGCGCCTCGCATACCGATGATGTAGATGGACTTCTCCAGGGTATTTGATGTAATTTTGCTGCCATGCGAGTGCGTGGGAAGTTCTACGCCATCAAGTTGTGATTTGAAGATCTGGTTCAGGGAGTCCCAGTAGCCGGGCCAGGTCTTGCCGGTGCAGTCCTTTTCGAGAATGAGGACAGGCGCTGGAGCAACCAAGGAGAGCACTGCGAAGCTCATGGCAACACGGTGGTCATCGTAGCAATGAATACCTTCTTTCGGAGTGTCGAGTTGGTATCCTCGTCCGTCGACTTCGATGCCGTCATCGAATTGTCTGCAAGTGATTCCAAATTTGGCCAGCTCGTCCTCCATAGCTTGAATTCGATTGCACTCCTTAACGCGTTGGTTTGCAATACCATAGATGCGGGTGGTGGCTGACGTTCCGTTCGACGATGCTACAGCAGCCAGTACAGAAGCTGTGAGGAAAGCGTCCGTCATTGGCTCCATGTCTATCTCCTTGACTGCCTTGAGTTCCCCACGGGGCGGACCAGTCACGGTCGTAGAAGTCTTCGACTGCTCGACCTTGCAGCCCATAGGTCGCAGCACTTCAATCGCAAAGCGGGCATCACCTTGAAGCGAGCCGGAGCCAATGTTTGGTACTGTGCAGGTCGTTCCTGTAATAGCTGCGATAGCGAGAGGGTACGTAGCTGAGCTGGCATCGCTCTCGACTTCATAATCAGTAGGATTAGTGTAGGGCTTGCTGGGAATGTGGTAGGTATTTGGATCGCTTTCCGACCTCTCGACTTGTACACCAAAGGAAGCCATCATCGCGATCGTCATGTCGATGTATGGTTGCGAGATCACCTTGCCGCCCACCAATCGAAGTGTAACAGGCTTCTTAGAGTACGGCGCACTCAAGAGGATGGAAGACACATATTGAGAAGACACGTTCGCAGTGAGCTCAATCTCGCCAGTAAATGCATCGGAGCCAAAGCCTCCACAAGCCTGGATTCGAAGGGGTAAGCTGCCCTCCTTCTCTTGGTAGTCAATTTCTACACCCATAGTGCGAAGAGACTTGACAAGCGGTCCAATCGGTCGTTCCTTCATGCGAGCATTTCCAGTGACAATGGTTGATGTGACTCCCTCTACAGGCTGGCAGAGCGCAGTGACCGAAGTCAAGAAACGTGCTGCTGTACCGGCATTGCCAAGGTAAAGCTCTGCGCTCGTTGCCTTCAGGTTGCCGCCGTTCCCAGTGACTACTAGCTCCTTGCCATCATTCTCCCAGGAGAAGCTGGCACCCTGCATCTTTGCGAGTGCATCCAACATGACCTGGGTATCATCGGAGTGAAGTAGGTTTGTGATGCGGCATGACCCGGTTCCAAGGGCGGCGAGTACGAGAACACGATTCGAGATACTCTTCGATCCTGGAGGTGTGCAGGTCACATTGAGGTCAGAGGGGATGCCAGGATGGACTGATATACTCGGTGACAGAGCGATTTTGATGTCGCGGTCTGCAACCGAGCTGGCCTTCTTCTCATGTGTCCTGCCAATGCCCGACAATAGCACGATCTTCTTGATAGCGCCAGCATTCTTCTTGTCCACAGCCATGATCTTAATGAGTTCATCAACTGCGCAATGCTTGTTCGCCGACCGTCTTCGCACAGTCTTGTCAGCCAGCGATGTGGGCAGCCCGTAGCTCGCGATACATTTGGTCAACCGCGCAACTGCAGACGGGTCCAGAACCCCCAAGTATCTTGCCAACTCTGCTTCTTTGACCATGCCAATTGCAACGCACTCTCCGTGGAGGATTTGGGGTGTAAGGATTGCTTCGTAGGCGTGGCCAATGGAGTGTCCAAAGTTCAGCAAGTTGCGCAATCCACCTTCTCGCTCATCAGCTGAGACGACTTCGGCCTTGACGCGTACAGATCCAATTACTATCCTCTTGAGTATGCTGGCAATGTTGTCGAAGTTTTTGCGGCCATTCACAGGTTTCTGGTCGATGGCAGCCAGAATTGTGTCTGCATTGCCTTCAAGCGCAGTAAATTCCTCCTCATTCCAGATAGCAGCCGTCTTAACCACCTCAGCCATGCCGTTGACGACCTCCCTCTTTGGCAGTGTCTCCAAAAATTGAAGATCAATGTAAATCCGTTCAGGCTGCCAGAAGGCGCCAACCAGATTCTTCCCCGCGGGGACATCAATAGCCGTCTTGCCGCCAATGCTCGAGTCTACCATAGCAAGCAGCGTAGTAGGTACATTCACGAACTTAATTCCGCGCATGTACGTCGCTGCAACATAGCCTATCATGTCTCCAATCACACCGCCGCCGAGGGCTATTATAACGGTGTCGCGCACACATCCTTGCGATAACAGCCAATCTTCCACTGCGGCCTTTGTATTTCGCGATTTCGAGGTCTCGCCAGGCGCGATCTGGTAGGTGAGGAGGCGTGGAGAGGTGGCTACAGAGGAAGCGGCGGAGGAGAAGGCGCGCTCGAAGGTGGGTGTGTAGAGGGGTCCGATGTTCGTGTCGGTGATGAGGACGTAAGTTGACGAAGGAATGTTGCTGAGCAGATCCTGTGCGATGTAGCTCTGCCATAGGCCATAATCTACGACTATTGAGTCTTTACCCAAGATATTGACCTTGGTGGGCCCAGCTGAGGTCCCATTGACTCCATTGACTCCGTTGATGGCCATGGCGGGGGCTATCTGACGGCGAGTCCGATTTCGCAGACAAAAGCAAGAGCGACCCCAATTGCGAAATCTACAAAGTCTGGGGCCTCAAAGGATACAATTGATGTACAGATATAAGAAGCTCAGCGCATAATGTGGAGAAATGTATGCTAGTGAGTCAAGCTGAAAATTAATCTTTTTGATGGCTGGCTGCGTTCTTTCAAATGTCTGGGCTCACCGCCATCGGACCTGCAGATCAGGTGGGGCAGCCCTGCTCCATGGCTGCACCTTGTCATCCCCGAGCTGATATTGACCGCAACCCCGACCGACCTCGACCTCCATCTCTCGGATCCGAGATGCTTTAAGTTCTGTCATGGCGTTTTCAAGCTGAAATTATCATTCCAACAGCGCCGCTCTCAACAACCAAAGTCCTCTTCTTCACTTCGTCAGCTCCAAACTACAGCGCTCGAAGAAGCCTTTAGTGTAAGGCTGCCAACATGTCCGAGGACACCTTTGTGATGGAAGTACCTAATCTGGACACGGTTTATGTTACGTCGGTTACTTGACTCTTCCTCCATCCCACCACTCATCCTTCAAAATTGCCTGCTCGGTGATGAGTCAGACATCAGCAGCAAATACATCGTCTGCCTAAGAGTACTCATCTACCAGACAGCAAAATCCCCGTCTCCACCCAAATTTCAGCAATGTCCATAACAGAGGCTTCGGGGCACATCAAGGTCCTAGTGACCGGCTTCGGTGTCCGTCCTGCTGGGCCCTTTCCCTACCCATGTCATCTAACAGGCCAATAGCCGTTTCTAGACATCACCACAAATCCATCGTGGGAAATCGCACGCAAACTCCCTGCCTTGCTCAGTGGCAGCAATGGCGAGAAAATCAATATCGTGGTTCCGTCTAAACCAATTCCAGCTGCTTACCACAAGATCCATATGCAAGTATTGGAGCTCATTGAGCAGCACAGCCCAGATCTGATCGTGCACATGGGTCTCGACGTCGACAGCGGTCCTGGAATTTTCAAGGTTGAGAGAAGCGCACCGAAAGAGGGATACCATGATATTCCGGATATTGAACACAAGGTGTTCACACGAGTAGAGAACAAAAAAGTCCTAGGCAAAGCGCCTGCCTCACTTGGCACGAGTTTGGAAGTCAACTCCGCGGTTAAAACATGGCAGGATGCTTGTTCTTCCTTCAATATGCCCAAGTCGCAAATATCTGAGTCGAAAGCAAAGACGAAGGGTAAGGCCAAAGAGAACCAGATGGTTGACGTTCGGCTCAGCGGCGATGTCGGAACATATGTCTGTGGCTTCAACTATTACATCAGTATGTTGGAAATGCAGAGGAGAAAGGGAACGAGGAATGTCATCTTCCTCCATGTCCCACAGCTGGCGAGTGAGCAAGAGATAGCCGTTGGTCTGAAAGTCACAGAAGAGCTTATCAGGGCTCTCATCGCAGTAGTGAAATAATCCCAAGCATGCTAAGCGGTTTGAACGTACGGAGAACCAAACAAAAGGATCTTTCCCCTCCCTTAAGTCAACGTACTACTTCACGCATGTGCATCCTTCCCGGATTTCTATGTCCTTTGCCACTGGTTAAGCCACGGACACATGGCAACACGTAGCGCCACGTGCTGAGGACTTGTCTTCCAAGAGTGAGATCGATTCGGTCGAGCGGTTCTTATAAATCTCAGGCATACGCCGCCTTCTTAGCTGCGCGCCTGAAGATGATGCTTATGTCTTTGTGCTGCAGATCAAGTCTCTTGGGATCTGAAACGCTTTGTTGGCAGTGGCTACAGGGCTTGGTTCTTTGACTGTACGGCGTGTAATTTACGTTTGGTGCTTGAGAGGCCGCGTACGACTCAGTCGCAGCCGTGAACTTGCGGTTTACTCTGAGGCATCTCGGTAATATAGCTTAGATGGCTTTAAGCTATTTTCATTACGATAATCAAAACGACACACAGGACTGTAGATGCAATTAGGCTGCCTTTTCACAAGCATGGTAGCAATGTTTCATTACGGCGCTTGACGCCGCATCCTGCTTACCGGTATTTTGGCCCTCACATCTCAACATATCTTGGCTATCACTGCCAAACCTTTTAAGACCCTGGAACTGCTCTTAAACTGTGCCGACATCCGGGAATTGCTTACTGGAGCTCGATTATTTGTTGTTGTATCCGTTGGCCCGTCACTTGCACTAGATGTTCGCCCTGTAGTCAATGCAGTGGCCCAGACCTTACTCGGCCTACGTCGTGAGGCTCAAGAAATTTGATGCATCTTGCTCGGCCTTTCCATGTGGCTGAGTTTCGACCACGAACTGCCGGTCTGGAGAAGCACCGCTAGCCAAACAGTTTGGCTATGCGCCAAGGTGTTAGCGGCTGTGATGTCACTACCACCCTTCATCCATTTTCCTAGTACCATAAGTAATATTCTATAGGGGATCGCATTTTCATAAGTATCGTCACGTAGAATGCACAATGCAGCCACCAGACTTGGCTATAGCCTTCGGATACATCAGAATATACGGTACCAAATATCGCGGGCCAAGAGTATCTACGTAAGCTAAGGCCTTGGGCCTCACGGACCCAGCGACAAGATGCGGAGCAGAAGGCCAAATTTCCACGCCGTTTCGTCTGCGCCGCATGCAACTACGCTAACTTTACTCGTATATGCACTTGTTATCAAGGGCGATTGTCTTGTTTGGGGTAACCACCGGAGACTTTCTAGTGTTTTTTAGTAGCAATATCGCTTACAAAACGGTCATACGAGCTTGCGCCGTTGCGGCCATTCTCGACGGCCCGCAGAATAAGCGGCAGCTGTTTTGTATGATTTACTACAACATGAGATGTCATCAAGCGCCGTAGTGCCGCCCAGAGAACGGAATAATTCCTATGAATCGTCCATGGAGAAGGGCGAGTCAGAATCAACACAAGTTTCTCCGCAAAATCCTCCTGAGATGTATTTGCGACAATCATCATCTCAGTAGAGTGATCCGTCAGAGCTTGCGGAGTAACTTTTATCATTAGACCTACAACGGCTTGTTGATGTTTGCGATGTTTACTTCGACGCTTTCGAACGGTGGAAACGAGCTGCTTCAACATGAACTTCGTGGCGCCATAACAAGGTCCAGTATGTCAATATGCAAAGCTCTCAGACCAGAATGAGCTAGCAAAAAGATACAACGTTCCAAAGGCCTGTGTAGATGGCCAGATTCACGTCTTACAAATTGTATAGGTAAGTTGTACGACCTTCTGGTTTAGAATTCCGAAAGAGTTTGGTGACGGGAAAGACCCTGTTCTAGTTTCCATCTAGAGCAGTGACAAATCATGGGAGCGCGTTTATCCAGTGCAAGGGAGCTCCTGCAAGTCAGTGGACGAACCATTTGCGGAGAATATCAGAACAGCCAATGGGAACTTTGCGCAAACACTCTCTTACTCATTAAGTTGGACTCAGGCTGGAAGGAGAAGAGATCAGGGCATAGGTGAAGCCAGCACGGCGACGTACTGACAGCAATCTCAGCATGGATCGTGATGCCGACAACCCCAAACGCTTTATCTGGAGCCACGCTTGTACCAATTCTCATAACAATGCCCTAACCGCTTGAAACATGTTTAATAACACCATTCAGGCACACAAAGCTCGCTGAAGGGCGAAATCGTGTCCGAATCTGGCATTGCCTGTTATAAGATGTGTACCCGTACGATTGGGACGACGGCTACGAGGTGCTGATTGTTGTGTACTTGTCTAGATACTCATTACTATGCTATGCAGCTGCATCGCTTCGTAGACTAGGGAGATGAAACGTGTAATCTTGGATTGATGAAACGGCCCGTTTAGTGAACGGACTATCGGCGCATTTCTACCCTCTTCAACGAATATACAACCTTAAAATATATTGCATTCACTTGGCTGTTCACACAGACATCGCCGTGGTGTCCTAGATTTCCGCTTCGGATATGCGGTGCTGCATGAACGTACACAATATGCTGAACTGCTCCGCCCAGTTACGTTATTACACCGAGCGAGAGTATCATGGGCACCTGTTCTTGCAACCTGCACACTATGGTCTCCACACCCACTAATACCGGCCTCATTTCGCCAAATTATCGTCGGAATAATAGCTTGGTAACGATGGAGACTTGCCCAGTCCACGGGGCACAAGCAGCCTGCCTATAAGTATTGTGAGATCGGCTCCATGATGTGGTATCCACTCCAAGTACGAAAGCCATCATCAACTAAACTATCTTTCGCTCCTAGGTCGATCTTCACCATGCGTTTCATTCTTACGGCTGCGGCTCTCCTTCCAGCGGCGCTTGCCTGGAACCCAAAGCTTTGCAACGGCGCAGGTGGCTGCGAACAGACCACATGGTCGGTCCCGCACCCATTCCGTTGCCCTGATGGCACACGGTTGAACTCGCAGCAAACAGCCTCGAACTCCCTTGCCGCCGGGAGGGGTGAATATTCTGAAATCACCAAGGCTGAATTTCCCACTTCTTGCTTGAGGGGCGTGGCACCTGCCGCCTCAGACAAGCTACTTGTAAGTCTAGAGAACAACTGTTATATCGCTTAGCCCAGCACTGATCAAATCAATAGGTTCGTGAAACTCAGTTCAAGCAGAAAATGTACCTTTTCATGAGCGAGACTTGCACGGAGACGAACCCCGAAGAGGATTGTTACTTCCAGAATCCCAACCCTGCTCTGTATGTGTATATTTCCTCCATGTAGCACATGACGTGTAACTAATCTGTGCACGCAGTACGACCATCTGCCAACTTGTTGACGCAACCGGCAAGAATTGTGCCATGTTTGAGAAGGCGGGTGAATGCGAGAGGTGGGGATACGACATCAACTCCCGACCGCAGTGCTTGGGATGGACTCCTGACAAGGTGGAGAAGCCAACCCCGTACTAGCGAGCGCATACTTGTATATAGGATTGCATTTGGCAAGAATAGCCAGTTGAAGTTTCAACACAGTATTATACTCCGATGAAATAGTAAATGAGCCCCTTTATATGGGTCAACTGGTATCGCTCTCATTCACTCGCCTTCAATACCTCGTTCGATTCAACGCAGTAATCCCTTCTTCACACATATAATCATATCGAAACTCGTGAGATCATCATTTCTCGTATTACTTCACTACCGCCACCTTAGCAGAGAGTGCTACGGAAAAGGCACAATTGCTGTTCAACAGCACCACAACCTAAACTCGTTTCTCAAAACGTCGACAGCAGTACGCATTCTCTCCCAGAGTC
The DNA here is from genome assembly GCA_003313425.1 of Pseudopyrenochaeta lycopersici. Classification (NCBI taxonomy): domain Eukaryota; kingdom Fungi; phylum Ascomycota; class Dothideomycetes; order Pleosporales; family Pseudopyrenochaetaceae; genus Pseudopyrenochaeta; species Pseudopyrenochaeta lycopersici. The sequence continues at coordinate 576,338 of NHZP01000012.1, read as the reverse complement.
TTTTCATATTGCCTTGAGTTTACTCTCTCTTTGCTTTCAAATTCTCTATGCCTTTTCGTCAAGATTTAGTCTGCCAATTTGAACCATACACAGCTATTTTCAATCTCTATTGCAACATGGCGTAAGTATGCTAGACCGAAGCACTTCGAGGGACAGGGCCCGCCTGTGTCTGCAGCTCACATTTCTAAAGCGTACAAGATATTGAAGGCCAGCATAGAAATATATCCTTTAATCCATCTTACGAAAGGGCTTCGTGCGTTACGAAAGTGTAATCCAGGTAAATGTTCACGCATATGAATCAAGGTTTTAGACGAATTAGCGCCGACCAGAATGTAGCCAATCAGCGCAGATGCTGTACCGACTGCATATCCTGGCTTCACCACAGCAATAAATAGCTGCAACCCTCACTGCGACTAAAATCAGATCGGTGGCGAACGAGGCAGCTCAGTTTAGGATTTGAACCCTTATCTCAACCGGGCTGGATCCCCTTACTTACACCCGTACTGTTCGCCGCTCCTTGGCATGTAAAGAACGTAAAGAAAACGGAGGAGGAGTCTAAACAGGTCTTATGCAGAGCATGCAGCTTTCAGACGCCCTCTTAGTGTCTACACGACCATTTGATCGGGCCTGCGGACTTGTAATGTCCCTGAAATCCACGTGCGTGAAGGATCATCATGCCATGGCGGAAGAACGGCTAACGGCACGTCAGAAATGACGATATGGCATTTAATAGTTGCTCTACTCTTAGCGACTTCAATAGCGGGCCTCCAAGAGAACCAAGACCGTGGCACGTCTCAACTACCCCATGGGGCTGGTATGCCTTCTCCAGATGTTGGGGATATAAAATGCAAGGCACGGTATCGATCGGTCTCGATTTCTCAACGCGATCGTCACCTTTAATCCACTCAATTGGGATTTTTGTCTGCCCTATATCACTAACAAGACATTATCTTGTTACAGGTGCGACCATGAGTGCCAAATTTGACGGGTCGGACCCGAATGGACTTGATAATGAGCCATACAAGGATAACGATTCCCAATCAACACCGCCACTCAAGCTCGAAGATGTTGAAAACGCTGGGTCATCCCCAGTGGTTGATGCAGAGACTGAGAAGAGACTGTTACGCAAGTTGGATTTACGCATTATCCCAATGATATGTTGGATATATCTGATGAATTTCATGGATCGAGGTGTGTATTTTGAAAGAAAGGCTTGCATCTGGTCTGACGAATGCTAGTCAACATCGGTAATGCACGCCTATACGACATGGAAGAGGACCTTAATATGGAAGGCGACCAATTCCAAGTCGCTGTCTCCATTCTTTTTGTAACTTATGTGGTAAGTTTGCCGCATAGCCGCCGCTCAAATCTCGATACTCATCGTCGTTTAGCTTTTCGAAACGCCCTCAAATATGATCATAAAGCGCATGCAACCCGCTCGGTACCTTGCCGGGCTAGTGTTTCTGTGGGGCATAGTTGCTACATTCTCGGCCTTCGTCAACAATTACGCTGCTCTCATTGCGTGCAGACTGTTACTTGGAGTCTTCGAAGCTGGACTGTTCCCAGGTGTAATTCTATACTTGTCTATGTTCTATAACAAGCGAAACCTATCCTTACGACAGGCAATGTTTTACGGTACATCCGCGATAAGCGGAGCTCTTGGTGGTCTAGTAGCCTATGTGAGTTTCGAATGCACTATGTACATGTGGAATATCACGCTAACGCTCGTATCTAGGCAATCGGCGAACTCGATGGCGCAGCAGGATGGAACGGTTGGAGGTGGATCATTCTGATTAACGGTATTCCAACTATACTCACCGCATTCGTTACGCCATTTGTCCTACCAAACAGTCCCGAGACTGCCAAATTCCTCAGCGAGGAAGATCGTCACAACCTTATGCTACTCCGAGAACGTGAGGTTGGGCAGACAAAGTCTGCACAGGAATTCCATAAGGAGGATGTTATAAAAGGCGCCAAAGACTGGAAGACATACGCCTTTGCCATCGCCCAATTCGTTGGCCTTGGCATGCTTTACAGCTTCAGTGTGTTCCTACCCACAATCATTGCTGATATGGGAGGCGGATGGAGTAGGCAAGTCGTACAAGCGCTCACGATTCCTGTCTACTTTGCCGGCTTCATCACTTATATTATCACGGCCTGGCTCAGCGACAGAACTCAGAAGAGAGGCATCTATTGTTTTGGCGGCCTCTCTGTTAGCCTTGTGGGTTATATCTTTTTGATATTAAACAAAGGTGTTGCCTTGAGCTTTACGGGCACTTTCGTCGTCGCACTGGGCTTGTGGACATCAACTGGAGCTGCATTCTCATGGATCACCCTCAACAATCCTCGGTACGGGAAGAGAGCCTTTGCCAGTGGAATGCAAATCACCATTGGCAACATATCAGGCGTTGCGGCACCTTTCCTTTACAGCAGTGACTATGCGCCTAGGTACCTCCCAGGGTATGGTGCCACGATCGGACTTTTGTCGTTAGGTATTGTCATCTACATCGGGCTACATTTGTACTTTCGAAGGATGAACAAGAGGAAGCTCGAAGGTAAAGAGGACTGGAGAATGGAAGGAAAGACCGAGGCAGAGATCGCGGAAATGGGAGAGGATAACCCAAGATATCTGTACACGATATAGGAGGTGGTTGAGACGCCATGCTGTGCAACGGTCACAGATGCGGCCAGATATTTCTGTTCAAAGATCGCGAGCAAATCTCTTCTGATCTGAGATGTTTATAAGAAAGTTGCTATATTAGCTGAAATCAATTCCATTTGAACTCCCTCGTCATTCACAGGCTAGTATAATTGTCTCACGTGAATCACTAACCGGATACGGCGTTAGCGTTGCTATCAGCGATCTGACGTCCACTTCTAGACCCTGGATGTTGCCTCCATGACACCGATCGCATGATTTCAACAAGCACGAGTCTCTTGCACACCTGCGATACGACATTTTGCCTCGCTGCATGCCCAACATTTCATTCGCCGGAGCGAAGAAGCGTAAGACACGCCATTCAGGCTGGGTTTTCAGGATGTCACGGCAGGAACCTGGCGATACGCAACCCAGCCTTGCGCAACGGGGACTTCTGTCATTTGTAGACGAGCTGCTACTTAATATAATTGACCACATCGACACTCGAGATGCACTGTGCAGCCTTGCTGCGACATGTACACGCTTCCAGGATCTCGTGGAGCCATATGTTTGGCGCAAACTGCTTGTTCTCAAAGGTGCTCATGCGCGCAACATCGCCACAGCGCTCGATAGTAGAGATGCGCGTGTGGATTACGTCCAAGACTTATCTATTCGGTACAAAGACGATTACAGGGAAGGCATTGAAGAATTAAATCACTTCATAAGCTTGATGGGCAAGCTTCGTCACCTGACAATTGAGAGCCCGTGTCCTAATAACTCAGAATGGAGGTCAGGTGTGTACTTTGACGGGTGGTCGCGAATCGATTATGAGAATTTGCTTGCGAGGGCGGTGTACCCAAGGCAAGGAATACCTCTTGCATTACCTATGCTACAATCGCGTAAGTGTCAAGATCAAAGAAACGTCAAGGACCTTGTTGACCGTTCAGCAGTCACACTCCATGGTCACGGCCCAGGAGAGAGAAAATTCGTTCTTGGCCGCGCGGTAGCTATGTTCCAACATCCTACTCTTCGCAAGATCACTATATCTTGTCTGAACTTTGATGCCGACATGAGACATGACAATATTCCCGAAGATAAGCACAAGTCTACACCTCTGCAGTCCTTGGCCTTGATCGAGTGTAACGTCAACGTGCTTTTCTTGGATGCTGTACTCAGCCTTCCCAAAGCCTTGAAAGAGTTATCAATCGGCGAAAGGCTGCACGCCTTTGAAGAATGTGTACCATCCCTAGTCGCTAAGACGCGCACATCATCTGCAATGTTCCTGACCGCGTTGCAAAGACAGGCACACTCCTTAGCCCGATTGACACACATTGGTGGCCATATTCGCTATCAAACTTCGCGAGAGACAGACCCAGAAGGCTCCGCGAAAATGCGCTCACTCACCAGACTTGAGCACCTCGAACTCGGCTTTGAATCGAATCTCTACTATTATATACGTAATAACGGCTTTCCTCCTTCCCTCAAGACGCTCAAAATGCTGGATGCGGCCATCTCACTCAACGCAGGCCACGATCTTCGCTCTTTATCAGACATTGCCTTTCGATCGCTCAGTTCGCTTGTGACTGACCATCTCCCGATCGCCTTGTCATCGGGCTTCACACTTCACTTGAAGTTCGCAGACCACTCTTTTTTCACACTCTTCATCGCGGCCAACCCCTCAGAAGAACGTCACCTCCTCTCTACTCTCTTCCTTAACCGTCCTGCTGTCTACAAAATTGCCAAGATATTGAAGTCTTACAATTCCCGTTTCGTTATCAGCCGCGAAACTTTCCCGTACGGCACATCATTCATCCCTCCATATATGTATGGCGAGGATCTGCCCGTCGACGAGATGATGTATGACTCGGATGACTATTGGCGGTTCAATGGTATCAACTATCAGGTCATGGATGACGATCAGCTAAGGAAAGAATTAAGAGAAGAAAAGAAATTGTTTGTATGTATTAGGTGTGCCAAAAGTGGGCTTGGTGTAGACCAGTGCCTGAATTTGGGGGATGGTAGTACGTGCTTACCCTGTGGGCATAGGGGCGGCTGCTCGTATTTGAGAGATGAGAATGGGCAGATGGTGCCTGTTTTTCAGCAAGAGAGTGGTCAACAATGAGTCGTACAAGTCTAAGTATCAGGGTTGAATTGAGGTTGCAAATATGTTGATGTAATTAAGTAAGGCTTCCCGATCGATTTGGAGGTCACGCTGAAAGAGATGTGTCTACGTCAAATGACTACTGTATATCTCATAGTTTTAGTGGAATTTTCCATCGCAGTCTCAAGAAGCCGAAAGCTGAGGAGGGAGCGAATCCCGTAACAGGAGAACAAAGAAAAGTAGCGTAGAAGAGGGCAACTGGTGAGGAGTAAATTATTAATGAAAGGAATAGAGACAAGGCTTAGCCTTAGCCAATATTTTCACGAACCTTGTTTAGTGATATGTGAGCACAAAGAGTTACTCCATGGCTAATCGTTTTTCACAACTATCGCAGCTATCGGAGCGATCTCATACGAAGCGGTTTGCAAAATTTTATTCCAATACGAGAAACGAGTGCGCTCTGTTATTCGCATCTGCTAGAATCTCGATGTCTGTCTGCAATATGGCAAAGACCAGGTCTCTACCAACCACTCACCATCACCTTGTTCCTAACACACCACTACGGCAGAGCACCAGGTTACTCATGTTGGCAACCACTAGAGATAAGGTTAAAGGTGCAATATAATAAAGTACGGATTGTCTACTTTGAACGGACAGTGATACTATTGGGGTATGGCTCTGGGCATGACGGATGAAGAGAACAACAGCGTAAGCTGGAAAGATTCATAGCTCTTGTGATGGGTTTTGAGTGGAGGCTTTATGGAACCTGAAAGACTTTTGCATCGTTGGCATTAGGAGAGCGAGCGGCAGTTATAGATTTGAGGATAACCGTCCGCTCCATTGCTTAGTATTCTATATTATTTTTCTACGCATAGACAGCGAGAGCTCGTCTCTAAGCATGTCAGACTCAAACTTACGCTGTGTCGATTTCATAAGCGCCAGCATCGTGCTGTCTTGAGATCAAGCGAGGTAATACCACGCTTCATGACCAACTAATCCAGGACATTTAAGTGCTAGTTACGACTCTATCGGTGTGGCCCCCGATATCACAAAACTATGATTCGGTCTGTCTCCGATTCCACCCCGCAAGGACCTGCTCCACACAAGTACAAAGAATTCGCATTCATTTGCTCACCAAAAATATATGGTTTGGAGGCTGCATACTCAACAGAGAACGGCTCATGGATCGGCAGATGCAACCCTTGCCGCCCCAGTTTACTTACCTGCGCAACAAACCAAGTGTCACAACGTCACTGCTGATCAACCCCACGTGCCACAATGTGCGGATCCTCTGAGTTACCCCGCAAAAGCGCCGCTTACGAGTCCAGATTATCCACTGACTTCATAACACAGAATTATGGAGAAGCAAGGGTTGTTCCATTGCCGAAAGGTAGTATAACCGTCGATGCGAGGCCTCGGATTTTGATTAGACCGAAGATGTTTAAAGGAATAACAATGCCAGCATTTGCCATAAAATTTTATTTGAGCCAGAACTCGTGTTACACAAAGCAAAATGGCGAGCGCAACGGATGACGCTAAGCGGGATATGACTTCTAGTGATGAGAAGAATATCGAAGACCTCAACGAGAAAACGTCTACGGGAACCGGAGAGCTCGAAGCGCAGCAAGTTGAATATGATGAAAAGGAAGCGCAACGTGTATTGAGGAAGGTAGACCTCAGACTCGTTCCAATGCTGTCTCTGCTCTACCTAGTCGCATTCATTGATAGGAGTAACAGTAAGTTCTCAGATGACTTGTTTGATAACTATTGAATGAATCCTGATAGTGAGCAGTTGGAAATGCTAAGATAGCAGGCATGACGACTGATCTCAATATGCCTAGTAGCACGTTGCAGTACAACACGGCAGTGACAATATTCTTTGTCCCGTATACACTCCTCGAAGTTCCCAGCAATATTGTCCTCAAGATGATGAGACCTTCGCACTGGATGGCTATATTGATGTTCAGCTGGGGCTTGGTAATGACATTGATGGGCCTGGTGTCCAGCTATGAGGGACTGTTAGTTGGACGTTTCTTCCTAGGCGTAACAGAGGTACGTGGAACCGGTCGCATATATTCATGTGCTTTTGACTAATCCGAACATGTAGTCCGGATTCTTCCCTGCTGCAACATTCCTCCTCACCATTTGGTATCGTCGATTTGAGCTCCAGCGCAGGATGGCGGTTTTTTACATCGCCGCCTCCCTTGCAGGTGCATTTTCCGGTCTACTTGCTTATGGCATCCAAAAGCTCGATGGTCGTTCTGGTCTCGCAGGCTGGCAGTGGATTTTCCTAATTGAAGGCCTCATACCAGTGGCCTTGAGTCTGATCATCTGGAAGGTTCTTCCCGATAGCCCTGAGACAGCCAAGTTCCTGACGCAAGCAGAGCGCGATCTCCTTGTTAGACGACTCGCAGACGATTCTGGGTCTGGGCAAGGGCGTGCTACGAACAATGATAAGATCACGAAGCAGCACATTTTCGCGGGTCTCTCTGACTGGAAGATTTGGGCAGCAACTGTCATCTTCTGGGGAAATACTGTTGGCGTATATGGGTGAGTTCGTATTCCTTCCAGTGGATGGGTCAGTGCTAATTATCCCAATAGTTTCACAGCAACTGTTCCATCAGTCATTAATGGCCTAGGGTATTCGAGCGCAAATGCACAGCTACTCACAATCCCGGTATATGTCTTCGCCGCCATCATTACGATTATCTTCGCCTGGGCTTCTGATCTCAGTCGTAGGCGATCGCCATACATTATCGGAGGATACTCGATCGCAGTTTGCGGTTTCATCGCTCAACTTGCGATTCCTCATCCAAAGTATCCCGGGTTGACCTACGGGTTCCTTTTCCCGGTCGCTGCTGGTCTCTACTGTCCATTTACCTGCCTTGTATCCTGGATCGGCAATTCTCTCGCACCCAGTTCTAAACGCGCTGTTGGCATGGCGCTCCTGATCTCGGTGGGTAACATGGGAGGTATCATGGGCAGCAATATCTATTTCGCGCGAGAGGCACCGAAGTATACCACTGGTTTTGCGGCGAGTTTGGCGATGTGCTGCTCGGCCATAATTATGACATTCGTGTTAAGGTGGGCATACGCGAAGGAGAACAGAAAGAGAGACCAATTGATTGCAGAGCATGGTGAAGAGGTGATTAGGGCGAGATATACTGAGGATGAGCTTTTGATGCTGGGGGACAAGAGCCCGTTCTTCAGATATACTCTTTGAGTACCCCCGGTCGAAGGCTTCTAGCGCTTGCCAAGTCGCGCAATATTGTTAAATTCAAGATTGTTGAGCAGCAGCCTCATGAATCCGCTATCCAGAGCAGCTCGTTATATCAAGTTCTTACCACCTCGGGAGTACTCCGTGGAGTAAGCACAGAAGTTTATTCGTGTGAATTTGTTCAAGTTTGACTCTTGCCTAATGGTACAGTCAAAACCATGCAGCCGCCTCAAACAGCTATTATTTCGCTGCTAACATACTCTACTATACTTTATGGTAACGGCGAAAAATGGTATGGGCAAGGGGATTCACACAGATTATCTAAAGTTTATACTAATTATTCCAGGCGCGCGCCGATGATCGTACGTGAGACCCTTTAATTTGTTCTACTCGATACGCCTCTATATGGAGTCTGCAGTGATCGATCTCGTTACAATCTTTGTTTCCACCCCTCAAAGCAGCCATGGGTTTGATACAAAGGCCAAGTCTCATGGAACATAGATCATGTAGCTAGAATCCTTGCCCTGCTTATTACTGTCGTTGCCGAAAACTCTTCAAGAATCTTACGATCAAAGTCTGAGACCAACCAAAAAATAAAAAGCCCCAGCAAACTCGACACAGATAATCAGGTGGTTATGGGGGGCACGTGAGCGATGACTGAAAATATAGTGCTTCTCGATCGCTAGTGAGAGAATTTGAGAGCTCCCAACAAAGGATCAGACTTCATTCTCTCAGCCAAATTCGGCGTGAAAGGCATTCCAAATATCATCCCTCCCTTCCGGAAAACGGTGCTTACCGTTGCAAGCACATCTATGGAGCCACAATGGTGGGAATCGAAAGGGTACTTTCTGGAATCAAACAGACCATGGTTGAGCGATGGTCAACCGGACTATCTGTAAGCGAAATCGCTGCTGGGACCCTGCATAGACTTGACATAAGCGGCTTAGCGCCGAAACAGATGTACCTCAGAGTTGTGGAGCATCATCATCTTTTGACTTCGGCTCAGTATCTCTCAATCTCTATATTCTCTCATGTGGGCTGTAGTTCGAGGCCGTAGTGGCCTATTATCGTTCCTCTTCTCTTGCTTCGTTGCATTCCTACCCTGCGCTGTTGATGGGTGGCGAATCTGGCCGTTGGGCACGATCTGGGCGGTTGGGTGTGGCAGACGAGTGTATCATGGAGATCGCCAGGTCATAACAGATTGTTTTATCTTCGGCCTTGTGTATTCATGGCTGAAAATAGGTGTATTATTCGATGTTGCAGTAAAGAGATGGAAAGAATTGGATGTGTTGAGCGTTGTTGACGGGCCGCCAAATTCGTACCTCACTTTATGCTTAGCAATTGCGCTCGCCTCAGTTAGCTTTCTGTCATGGCGCGGATATGGCGGCAGCAAGGAACCGATAGAGGAGTTACCACCCAATTCCCGCAAGTGGTCTTCAGAGCATCCTAGGCCAAGGATCTTTCCATGTCGAACAACCCACACCCGCATGTTTCCGAAAAGCCATGGTTTTGGATATTCATACCTTCAATGTGGATACCCCATCGTCCCCTTCGCCACAACCTCTACTGGAATAGATGTCACTGATGGAAGGGACCGAGAGCTCGGCAGTTGGTGGTTGCGTGTTAAGGCTGGTGATTACCTCGCGCGAGGAAACGGTGACCTTGGCTTTTACAATAAGCTTAAACTCTACTTGAGGGAACGGGTATGCACAAATCGAAGCGATAAGTTGTTTAAGGCAGGAAATAAAAATGGCTAACTCTAACAGCATGTCGAAGACAATGAATGGTCTTACGCATATCTGATCACAGCACCGCGCTTCTTCGGTTATGCTTTCAATCCAGTCTCTTTCTGGTATATCTATGACCGTGAACACCAACTGAAGAAGATGATTCTTGAAGTCAACAACACCTTCGGCGAAAGAAGGATGTACCTACTTGACGGCTCAAGTCCACCCAGCCCACCTCGAACACCTGGTTCTCAACAATCCTCTAATTCAGAAGACTCAGGGCCAGAATTGCCGGACGGGGCCAAGTCAAAGTTTAACGATGTTTGGATGAAAGACTTCCATGTTTCGCCATTCAATTCTAGGAAGGGTTCGTATGCCCTCAAAGCAGTGAACCCGTTCCCGAATGTGGCCTATAATAATCCAGTGATTGATAACACGATTGTCCTGAAATCTTCAAAGGATCATGCGAAGCTTGTTGCTCGTCTTCATTCAACTGGAAAGGCACTTGACCTTTACACCTTGGGCTTCATTGGTACTTTGCGCTTTATTTTGAGCTGGTGGTGGGTCGGCTTTGTGACATCGCCTCGGATCTTACGAGAGGCCTTCAAACTTTTCTTCAAGAGAAAATTACACGTATGGCTTCGTCCAGAGGTACTTACTTCCAGCATCGGCCGCCTTCCTACCACTTCAGAGATGTAAGCGTATCAATGTGTATTTGTGAAAGTTGTAAGTCACTGACATTCCTAGTGCCCTTGGTACAGTCTTCAAAGACTACCTGATCCACCTTGTGCACAATAAAGAAGTTGCCTTCTGCATAACTCTCAAAACTGCCATCCCTGAGATGCCGATCGAAAAGGTCATGACAACGTACCAGGGCGGTTTGGAGAGAGCCGTAAACAACCTTGAAATTCGGGTTCTTACGCCAGCTTTCTACTCACGTCTTGTCCACTACACCAACCTATCCGAAGCTATCGACCGAGAATGTATCTTCACCGATGAAAAGAATAGGACCATGTGGATGTGCCGCCCACAACTACTGCCATTGCTTCTCTCTGGACGGAGCACGTTACAAATGGAGGGCCAAGGCCTCCCGGCAATGAACAGAAGCTACTTGGACGAGCTCAGATGGAGGATCATGAGAAAATTAAGGTGTCCGCCAGCCAGTCCTGTATACTCGGTGACTCCTACAAGTTCGTCTTTTCATGTACATGACATTCGCGCTCGACCATACTCAGAGTTGGACAACTTTGTGCGGAACTCCAAAGATCGCTTGTACGCTGGCGAGTACAGGAGGACTGCTTTAAAGCTTTTCTTAGCACAGCGCTTCTGCTTCGGATTCCCAGACGCTGTTAGCTTGATAGATCTGGGTTTGAGGGTGCTGCTCTGCTGTGCTGGCGTCTTCCAGCTCATTATTTGGAGCCGAACCACAGGGGACTCACAATCACTTGATTGTTTGAAGAAGTCGATGGCACAGATGAATGGGACAGCCTGCTTTGGAGCTATTGATAAGACTCCCTGGTTTTTGTGGTCGTTATTTAGAGGCTTTGGTTTGATATATGCATGCCATGCATATGAACTACTGAAAGGCTACAATTAGCAGTACAGCCATTTCATCTAATTCAATGCATTACGAATATATAAACAGGCGATTCCCAAGGAAATACGCGTTGAGAAGAGATGTACCCGTCAATTGCCGACATCGCTGCGACCCTGAACTCGTTTGACTCATATACTGGTATGAAGGTTCTCACGTGCCTTCTTCTCGACTCTCACATGCATGAACTTTTCCATATGGTGGTGTTCCAGATCAACGGTCTTCATGGGCTTTTCCGGTTTCGCTGCCAGCCGAGGTTAAGTCGCGGGCGCTAAGTTCGGCTTAGCGCGCTCCCCCAGATTTCGCGTCCCAGTCTTCACATGCATGCACAGAGAACAAAGGTACGCATCATCCTCGACATGTGAAGCTGCACACGGTCGCGTGTCACATTGAAGCATATGTTCGTTCTGAGTAAAGGATAAGCAGCGGGAATAATTGTGGACGATATGGGTAAGGAAGGAAGAGACGAGGTTCAACCCAAGCAATTGGCCAACGTCATTTTCGTCACGGTTCCGTTGGTCCCCTCCACTACCGGATCTGCGCCAGTCATGCTTCCAAACGCTAAGTGCCCTTGGGCCGAGGAACCTCACAGCTTCTCACAACGTTCCAGCGTTAGTGCTTCCCATTACCATTCAGCTTCCTCGGGTGCTGCAATCGGTCCAGTGGTGCGCCAACCGGGGCTTCCCGAGTTCTGTGACTGGAATGTAGAAGCTGGCTTGCTAACCCGGGGTATGAAGCTATACTTAAGTGGACTTGGCTGCCCATCCTCAGACGCGTGAAATTCTGGCTCCAGTTCCGAGGCTGATCCAGCGTCATCATTGCTTGTCATTGACCTAAGACCTATTCCCCTCTTCATCTGGCTCCTCTCTTGTACACATCGAACGGTTCAAGAGACTTTGACAGCAATTCCTCGTTGAAACCTACCTTTACACATCACGTTTACTATCCTTGTGAATTTTTGGCACAATGTCGAACATCGACGCTGAGGAAGCCCAGTTCCAGAAGGAGGTTGAGCAGGTCAAGCAGTGGTGGACAGACTCAAGATGGAGATTTACACGAAGGCCCTTCACAGCTGAGCAGATTGTTGCTAAGAGAGGCAACTTGACCATCACATATCCAAGCAACAACCAATCGAAAAAATTATGGAATCTCGTAGAAGGCCGTTTCAAGGTATGACGAGTTCACCGCAGCTACTGGAGCCTCCTAACAGATATAGAACAACGATGTGAGCTACACCTACGGCTGTCTCGACCCCGTCATGGTCACCCAAATGGCGAAGTACTTGGATACCGTATACGTTTCCGGATGGCAATGTTCGTCAACAGCATCATCCACTGATGAGCCTGGCCCAGATCTCGCGGACTATCCCTACGTAAGTCCTGTAGACATTTTTGGTAGACACACGAAGCTCACCAGTGCAGACCACTGTACCCAACAAGGTTGGCCACCTTTTCATGGCACAGCTATTCCACGACCGAAAGCAACGCGAAGAACGCATGACAACACCAAAAGCCGATCGCGCGAAACTTGCACAAACCGATTTCCTACGACCAATCATTGCTGATGCGGATACCGGACATGGCGGTCTTACAGCCATTATGAAACTCACGAAACTCTTCATTGAGAAAGGTGCTGCGGGTATTCATATCGAAGACCAGGCCCCAGGAACGAAGAAGTGCGGTCATATGGCTGGTAAGGTGTTGGTTCCCATTAGCGAGCATATCAACCGATTGGTGGCTATTCGGGCCCAGGCCGACATTATGGGTACGGACTTGCTTGCTGTTGCCCGTACCGACTCAGAAGCGGCCACACTTATCACATCGACTGTTGATCCTCGCGACCATCACTACATCCAGGGATGCACTAATCCTGCGCTTCAGCCACTTAGCGAGCTGATGTACGCCGCTGAACAAGCTGGCAAGAATGGCAACGAGCTACAAGCGATTGAGGACGCATGGACGAAGGAGGCTAATCTTAAGCTCTATCATGAAGCCGTGATTGACACGATTAACGCTGGTGTACACGTTAACAAGCAAGGCCTTATCAAGGAGTTCTTGGAGAAGAGTAAGGGCAAGAGCAATTCAGAGGCACGTGCTATTGCAACGGGACTGACTGGAGTGGATGTCTACTTCAACTGGGAGGCTGCAAGGACTCGAGAGGGTTACTACAGGTATCAGGGTGGCTGCCAGACTGCTGTCAACCGCGCGATCGCGTACGCTCCATACTGCGACATGATATGGATGGAGTCGAAGCTTCCTGATTATGCTCAGGCGAAGGAGTTCGCCGACGGCGTGCACGCTGTCTGGCCGGAGCAGAAGTAAGGCACCCACAGACCTGACTCGAAACTTTTATTAACAAATCAACAGACTTGCGTACAACCTTTCTCCTTCCTTCAACTGGAAAACGGCTATGCCCCGCGACGAACAAGAAACCTACATCCAACGTCTTGCGAAGCTCGGTTACTGCTGGCAGTTCATCACGCTCGCTGGTCTTCACCAGAGCGCCCTCATGGCTGACACTTTCTCCAAGGCATATTCAAAACAAGGAATGCGTGCCTATGGCGAAATCATCCAAGAGCCAGAAGCGGAGAACAAGGTCGACGTACTGACACATCAGAAGTGGAGTGGAGCCAATTATGTTGATAATCTGTTGAAGATGGTCAGCGGAGGTGTGAGCTCAACCGCGGCGATGGGCAAGGGTGTCACAGAAGATCAGTTCAAATAGGTGAATAGCTATGTTTTCGATATGTGTGAATACGAACGAACCTTTTAACTTTCATAAAGTATCCTTTTCACTGACAGCACTATTGTCGAAGCAATCAACGCTCATCCGGCCTCTCGCATTTTACATCAACACCCTTACATTCTTTTTCCATCTAGGATATGGCCTTACACGTGCCGAAAGCTTATTTACAAAACCATGTTGTCAAATGGATGTCTAATGGTTCTGTCCTGTCAGATTGCAAGGAGTGCATGAACTCTTCTCATCTCATCTTAACTTCTGACGTTCCCCTGCTCCGCCCCCAGCGTCGCAGATCCTCCAGGTGTCAGACACGGCTCAGTAGCCGCCAAACGCTCACCGCGGCTGAGCGAGGTCTTGAATGTGGCTTATCAAGGCGGCAGGGTGGTCAGCTGAATAACGTACACGAGAGAACGATATAGCGGCGCGATGGACGCGTTCTCGCGCGGTCGGTCTCGCGGTGCATTTCTCTACCAAATCTGCGCAAATCTGCATCACTGACGACATAATTATCCAATATCTGGAACCCAAGAGAATAATATTGACTAAGATTGCTACGTGTCGACTTACCCTTTGTCCAGTTGTGGTGTTCGAACGACTTGCGCGGCGAAAGTGAGGAAGAAGAGGTGCCTGAAGGCGGCTGAGCAGCGACATTTCAAGGCGGCTGCGGTCAGCAAACAGCCATCTCCGCCTACAATTCTCACATATTAACCTAGCTTTAACAACTCAAATTCCTCGTCTTCAAAGAAAGAGATAGTCAAAATGGAGCAACAGACGACCCCTTCCACACCATTCCCATTTGCACCCCCCACGCGCGCTGCGCCCAAAGCGCCGAATCACGACTTCTATTTTCCAACACTGGAGACACCAGACTTTGAGATGGAGATCAAATACGAAGAGCCTCTCTACATTGAAATAAATATCCCTTTGCCGCGACTACCGAAAACAGCTGCTCCACGGCCTTCCGAGTCCTCTTCGATAAATTCGTCGACGTCGGTGTCTCCATCACACAAAACTCGAGGCCGTTCACGTACCCTGTCTTCCTTATCTCCATTCCGAAAAAGCTCATCACCACCTCCCCAGTCGAAAGATGGTGAAGAGTGGCCACGGATTCGTAGAGACATCGTCAAGAGTCGAGAGGTGCATGCAATGATGGACCTCAAGCATCACAATAAGAGGAACAGGAGCGGGGCCATTGATGCGCTTGCTGTTGTTCCCGCTGTACTGGTGCTGAGTGCGGAATTATTTACACCTATGTCTGGAAATAATGGCAAGCAAGGGAAAAGGAAAGACAGCGGAGTGGGCAGATGGGAAGATGGGATAAGATGAAAGCTGCACATGGGAAAGACACTTGACTTCTGGTTCGAGTTATTACATTCTGATATTTTTTTTTTTCGACACTATCGAAGAGTTACGAGACGAGCTAAATAATGCCGTTGCTTTGTGCGAGAGGAGAGACCTCGCTACACCGTCGTTGAAGGACAGCTGGTGCGAATAGCGACATGCGGAGTCGCGGAAGTGAGAGGAATGCAGCTAAGGGATGAAGACTACTACGCAAGTGAGAAATTTGGGTAGAGAGATTGACGAGGGAGCTGTTTAGAAGGAGGCTACTATTCTTGGGATGGATAGTTGGTAGGAGCACATTGTGCCAAATGTGACGAGGAGACTATTCAGATTCCATACGACTTATTCTGCTTTCTTGTGACATCTAGGCAGCAAGACTATGGGACCAGGTTCCCTTTGCGACGCCCTTGTGTATCGCGAGCTGATGTACTACCTGTCGCGAACATATGCTGGGGCTCTGTCACGACTAGCTCATGCTATCTCAGCGGTGTCAAAGCCTGGTTCCTGGGCGTCGATCACATGTTTCTTAAGGGCGGCCCCCAGATTCTCCCTACCTGACGCCCTTCAGAGTTGTCTCAAAGACTTACAAACAATATGAGCGTTTCACCACAGCCGCGGTTTGCAACGGGAGCCAATAACGTTTTTTAGGCTTGTCGTGGCATAGTTTGATTATCACTTGCCAAATCTATACAATGTGAATTCTTGTCCAATTGCCGGAGCTAAGCCAAGTAGATGCTATGATCAAAGCATCGGAATTAACTCCCATCCATACCATAAGCAACGGGTAAAATTTCCAGGTTTTGGAAAATGCCCGAGCTGCGTGATATCACAAGTCATACCTCACTCGGCTCGAGGGTCTGTCGGAGCCCACCGAAGGCAAACAGGGCGAGACAGTAGGGCAATGGGGCTTGCATGAAAAGGGCGCCGCAAATGGACGAAGCAACGTATTGTGTGCAACCTGGCAAACAACGCCCAACACCGGTGAGCTATTTTGCGAAAGCGCTGCATAGTTGTGAATCATCGTGCTTTTAACCCAAGAATCGCGTCGCAAATGAATCGCACGTGCCAGTCCGACTTCGGCAAGCGCCACTCGGACACTTCCTTTGACCCATGCTGCGCGCCCATTCACGATGGCGCCATTACGGAGGTCTGGGTGGAGGGAAGGGCTGTTGCTCGTGCTGGATGGCGAATAAGTGGCTGCAAAATCTGTCTAAGCCTATGGCATGGCGTTAGAGGTGCTTATGCTGTGCTGCACGCAATCGAAGCTTAAAAAGTGGCATGGGTTCGGCAAAAAGAAAGGCAGCCGAGCGTAGTGATCCCTGGGTGTAGAAAACTTTCTCCGCCGCCGTGACGAAACAGTCCATCTATCACCATGCTACCACCCAATTCTTAGGATCCGCTTCCCAGCGCCCAAACGGCGACTAGATTGCTTCTTTTTACCTGCTTCCTGCACCCCACGTGAAAGCCCTTTCACCACTCTTTCTGCAACCCGCTCACGGTTGAAACCCCACCACCGAAGCCATGGGTAAGCCGATCGTGGGCCGCCTTTGCGACGAATGCTAACCCACAGGCAGTCAGAAACCTTGTGGTTTTGGGAGGTTCTTCCCATCCGCAGCTCACCGAGTATGTCGCGACTGTGTACAGCGAAAGTGCGGCCCCGACTCATTGTGCTATAGGACCATCTGCAACCACCTCGGCATTGCGCCCGCAAAAGTTCTTCTTGCCAAGTTCAAAGGCGGCGAGACTAGGGTGGAAATTGAAGAGAGCGTTCGAGGAAAGGATGTCTTCATCATCCAGTCTGGCGGCGGTAAAGGTACGAATCTCTTGTTCGAACTGGGTGCGCTCAAAACCAGACTGCTGCTGTCGCTGCATGGGTCCGACCGACATGCGGACTGTAGCAGGCCCCGAGACTGCATAGCGCGCTTAGACTTTTTTTTTCAAAAGAATTACGCTAATTGTACCTGCCATGTGTAGTCAACGACCATTTGATGGAGTAGGGCCCATCCTCATGGTGTAGTTGAGTGAAGTGCCTGACCGTCCTCCAGACTTCTCATTACTATCTCCGCCTGCCGAACCGCTTCCGCAAAGCGCATTACCGCCGTCCTGCCCCTCTTCCCCTACTCGCGACAGTCAGACATACCATACAACAAGACGGGCGCGCCTCTCGCAAGAACCTCTGCCGCCTCTCGCTCAAGGACTGGCACATATACCTTCGATTCGCGCCCCCAAACCCCCCATCCCGGACAGGCCGAAAGCGCAGGCCTGCCCAATGGTACAGCCGCTCTGCACAACCAGCTCAGTCGCATGAAGCTGGACGAGCGTACTGGTGGCGCCTCGAACCCTACCAGTCCCGTCAAGCAGAATGGCTTCAAGCGTACCGAGACCTTTGACTCGAGCAAGTCGGACAAGTCGGACAAATCTACCTACTTCAACAGCGAGCAGGGCTCCACTGGACCCAATGGTGTCAATGGTCTCGTGAGGCAGCCGACTACGAAGCCCCCAGCCTTTGAGCCTCAAGTCGGTTACCGACAATGGGTTGCTCAGGCTGGTACGCTGATTGCCGACCTCCTTACCTGCGCCGGAGCGGACCATGTCATTACTATGGATCTTCACGGTATGTCGTTCTACGCACACAGCACCGAAACTGCGCTGACATAGTCTTCAGATCCTCAATATCAGGGCTTCTTTGATATCCCCGTGGACAATCTCTACGGCCGTCACCTCCTTCGCAAATACATCCAGTACACCATCCCCAACTACCAACAGGCCGTCGTCGTCTCGCCTGATGCTGGTGGCGCAAAGCGTGCGACCGCCATCGCCGATGCGCTCGGCATGCCATTCGCCCTCATCCACAAAGAGCGCCGACCCACACAGATCAAAGACCGGCAAAATGCGACCATGATGCTGGTCGGCGATGTCGCTGACCGCACCACCATTCTCATTGATGATCTTGCAGATACATCCAACACAATTACACGTGCGGCAAAGCTGCTGAAGAAGGAGGGCGCGACAAAGGTCTATGCGCTCATCACACACGGTATTCTGAGTGGAGATGCTATCGATCGCATCAACGCAAGTGCGCTGGACAAGGTGATTGTGACGAATACGGTCGATCAAGCGGATCACAAGGCAAGATGCCCGAAATTGGAGGTCCTTGAAGTTGGCAATGTGTTTGCTGAGGTATGTTGCACTGACCAACATAGGACAAAGGATGAATGCTGACCATCTAATAGGCCATTCGACGTGTTCATCACGGCGAGAGCATTAGCGTCCTCTTCGATTACAGCTAGTACCTGTCTTTGTAGAGCGTCTCGGGTCGTTATCTGCTGTCTGGATAGCCAATGGTCCTTCGGAGGTGTTCCTCCTCCGTTTATTAATATGCACGAAAAGACATAGAAAACATGTATAGAGGTGGTTCCTGGTCGATGGAGGCGTTGTGTTGTCGTGCCTCCTTCCCTAATCAGTTAAGAGTATTCGTTCCTGATTACAACTCGCTGAGGAGCGGAATACCAAATACCTAAATGTATACTGCGCTTGCATGCATGCTGCATACTGCATGGGACGGCGTTGGGTGGCGTAATTATGATGTACCAATTTCAAAAGCTACATGATGGTGTCGTCAATTTAGAAGATAGGGAAATTTCCATGTCAACTCTTCATCTTTGACTCGGTGTATGTGATGTATATTTCTTTTTTTTCTCAAACTTAAGCGAAATACGTCACTAGAAGAATTATGTTCAAAGCATGACTTCCTACAATCGCAACTGATGGGCATACAACATTAAGTTTTCGAGGAACGGATTGGTATTATGAATTATGGAAGAAAACGAAACTCGCTTTGGGTATCTCAGTCATTAAATGATCATGATCATCGTCGTCACAGTCAATGTGCATCCTGGCTTAATCGGGCCCTTGCCCGTCTGTCTCGCGCACTCCTTCCTCCCCCTGTTGCAACTCCAGGTGTGGGGCCTATGCTAGGAGCACTTCCGCGGCGACCACTACCTTTTATTGATAGACTTGAATGGCTTGGTGTTGGACTCTTCGGCCTTCTATCTATACTTGCTAGACTCGGCTCGCGGGATCGATTTGATGAGGCGGCGAGATGTGCGCGTGAGGGAGGTGAGATGGGGCGATTGTTGATGTAGAACCCGCCTGTTCCGTCTTCCGTTATCTTTGGGGGAGAGGCGGTGACATTGTCTCGCTGGCGTTCATGGTCCGGAGAAACGGGCCGTAGGTGTCCGGAAAAGTCGGTGAGGCCATGCTCGAGGTCGATGTTTATGACGCCATCATCTGCAGATAGGGTGGGAATGGGAGCGAAGTCTTTGGGATGTATTGCTTCATCCAAGAGGTCCTTTTCGTTTTCTGAACCTTGTGGAGTGTTGCTGGGGGATTCGAGGTGCCGTCTCGTTGGGGACATTGAGTCTACGAGAGTCATGGAACGACCTCCTTGACTTCCGTCGCTGACGTTTGGCGAACGACGTTTTCCTGCGCTCGATCCTGTGGCCGCAGTGCCACTCTGTTGCATTAGTTGCGCTGTCTTCCGACCTCCTGCCGTACGTGAGGAATGATAGGTCCATGCTGGGGGGTTTGTCTCGTCGAAGTCACCCAGTTCGAAGAACTTCCGGAGTAGAGTCCAAGTAAAGGGTAGATTGGCTACGAGAACTGCTGTCGAACATTCGCGAACGTACCAAAATATCCAGGTCTGTCGGTACGGGTTCCTGAACGAGTAGTAGCTGTTCATTATACTTGCTGCCACCACGAAAATACCGAGCGAGAAAATGCCGCAGAGTATGATTTTTCTCTTCAACGGTAGGAGCGAGCGAATCAGCATCTGAAGGGCGATACAGAGCATGATGAGGTCCGAGGATATATTGAAAACGGCTTTAGTGATCCGGTGATGTACCAAGGCGTTGCATTGGGAGGAGGCGGTTGGGACAGCGTAGTATTCTGAGAAGGGGCGGCACCATGCGGCGAAGTAGAGAACCTCTATGACAACGAAGCCGAGCGCCACATAAGCGGAGAGGATCTTGATCGCGATATTCTCGTTGCGTTGCGCCGTACGAGTCAGTCGATGGTACATGATGAGAAGGCACACTTTGCAGGCCCAGATCACAGCGATCTGCATCTGTTCCACCACAATGACTAGTTTGCTGCCATATCGGCGACGTGAGATCTCGTCAGTGGTAAGCCTACCCCAATCGAAGTCTGGTGGGACAAGATTCGACTGCACTCTCAACCACCTGTTGGATAAGACGATAAGGGCAGTATAGCCGACGGTAACGAAGGAGGCCATGATCCAGTCGTCACATTGCAGGCCTTTTATCGAGCGGAAGAGGATAGTGCGGGATATACTACCCAGGAGGCGCTGTCAGTCAAAAAGCTCGATAGGCTGCGAGTTCTGTCGTACAACTGTGGTTGTAGGATAAAAGAAAATACTCACAGCCTCGCGCCAATCATCATCATCGCACAGGTGTACCATATCCATGATTCTTGATTAAAAGGGAATGCCATTGTCAAGGCGTAGAGCGATAAAGCCGTTATCGGCCCTTAATTGTTACTATCCGTCAGGCTGCTTGAGGTTTCGAATATGCGACCACCGAGGGCACATGTTGCAGTTCGATTCGTTTATTGCAGCGCATCCACTGTTGTTAGATACCCCATATCTTGGGACAGCTATCAAGGCGAGAATTAGACATGTGAAGACAACGCGAGAGAAGGGGAGGAGAGGATATAGGCTGACGGAAGTGGAGAGCGGCTAACATGCATGGCCGCAGCTGATGCGTGGCAGTCCACACTTACCGAAGCCCAGCCCCAGCCAGGCTTATCTACCACGAACTTGACACTTCGCTCAGCCATGTTTGTCGCACAGAAGGGCCCGCGTGGGGAGGCAGTTGTTATCCGAATATTGAGATGTCGGACCAATGGGAAATCTGCGCTTAAACGAGATAGCCTCTCATGACGGCATGAAAGTTGCTTTTGCGGGGTTCCGCGCGCCTGTCATTCCCACATTGAGTAGCTTTGCATTTCAGTGGAGCCTTCATGGATCGCCTCGCATTCCTTGATGTGCACAAGGATGTTGCGGGATTTGGATCGCAGTTAAATTGAGTTGATGGACCCCCATGAATCCGACGTTTTGGGAAGGTTTGCAGGGCAAGCAAGGAGACGAGGCTGTCTTTGCTCGCCCTGTGAAATACGGACACGAAGCATGGCGGCCGTAGCCGAAGCCAAGCGGTGAGTGATATACGCCGAGGCGTTGAACCGCAATTCTGGACTTAACGGTCGAGAAAGTGTTCATTTGGTCGGCTGAGCAAGAGCAAATTGTGGGCTGACGTCACACCTCCTTTGCATCTGTATATGCTCAAACAAAAGCGGTGAACAGAATCCTTTGCATCTCTTCAAGTTCAGTTTACATAGAAATGTGTCAACCAAATGGTCTGTAGCCAAAAATCGATAAAAGTTAAGCAAAGTCTGCCTAGAAATTCACAACAAAACAACGTGTCGCCATCGCTATCATCCGCCCATTAATCCCCCCACCTTTAGTCTTACACTATCAATCTCAACTACAGATATGCTTCTACATCGACGCACCGGTGCCCCCGTATGTCATGCCAACAACCCCGAAATCAGCACTATTATGATGCCGATTGAAAGCCACCTTCCTAACCTGCTCCAGAAGCTCCTCGCTTGAACTCTTGCCCATTACGAATACGAGGCCAGCATCAACAGCGGGCTTTTCAGTGCCAACATAATTTCCCTCTGCATCCTTCGCGTAGTGCTTGAGATAGTGCCCGCGTTTCATCTTCCGCACAATCACAGTCTGTGTTACAACTGGAGCTTTGCCTGTGGGGAGGAAGACATCCCGCTTGCGCTTTTGCTCGGTTGACAAAATCATGGGAACCGATATCGTCTCCTCCGGGTCGCCCATGGACAGAGAGTTCATTTCTGCTGCCACGATATCTGGTAAGGAGGTGTATGCAGGGGGTGCGGATGATTGGCTGTTATGGGAATTAGGTTAACGATGTTGGTGAATCAAATGTCAATGTAAAACTAACCCGTCGTCTTCATAGGCTGGTACATTCTCCTCTTGCTGCATCGCCGAGCTTTCCTCTTGCTTCGTCATAGAGCTTGATCGTCGAAAGCCCATATTTATGTATATTGATGTGCGCGGTGTTGTTGTTGATACTATCGCACTCTTGTTCTTGCGAGGGGTGGGTACAACAGACTCTAGTGTATTGACTCTTGGGGAGGCTACCGATAATTATTTGGAGGGAAGGAAATGCTCAACTCATATCTATTTAAATTCTGAAAGGATGCGCGTTCAAGACTCCGCGTTCTGGTTGGACAGATATATGCCAAGGCGAGGCAGACCAGAGAGCGAAACATTGTGCGGCTGACCAATAGCCCTAAACCGGTGAGACAAAGGATTCGGTCCGCGTAAAGCCACATATTCATTACGGTAGTGTAAAGAGAACATGCACTAATTAAGAATTCGAGAATTCGAGAGCTGGCTTAACTTTCTCAATTGCATCGCCGTCGGAGCAGATGCGGGATTGCGTTACTATATCGAGTTCCAAACTTCCCGGAACGGAGTCGCTATTCACCAAGATGCTACCTTTAAGGTGACTGCCACGACCTGTAATTTTACGCAGTTCCGCGCGTATTATCTAGAAGTGGAGTTTGCCTACGCTCGTGATGATGGAAGTCACTAAGGGAAGATGTGAATGCAGACAACCCTCTCACAAGCGTCACACACCAGGTCGATGTTCTGATCAATTACAGCCTCGTGTGAAACTATGCTCTCACGATAAGCCTCCACTAGTTGAGCTGGCAAGGCTGACCGCGCAATGCTTGGGATATGAAATTCTAAGCCACGTGCCCTAGCTAACGGGCTAAGCCTCCACGAAGTAACCAAACCTTCTGCAAAGAAAGTCCCGATTTCCTACTTAAGCTGACGCTAAGTCATATAGACTCAGATCCATGAGATTCTAGCTCGCGACGAGAAACCTTCTTTCTCCTCTACTAGATACATTGCCCTATGAGACTCGACCTGCGTTTGACCAGCGCGAGCTTACGACTCCTATATGGCTATGCATTTGTGCTACGCAAGATGGAACCGGTCACCATTCTGGGTGTAACTAGCCCACCAGCTGTGCTATAGTCCTTGCAGTTGATTCTTACTTTCCTGACTTTAGCCATTGCATGCAAGCTAGGAATGGACGTTGGTGGTTAGCTACAATGAAAGCTGATAGCAACAACATTACTCATTTCTGGACTCATCCATATTTTCTTTGATTTTTGAGAGCGCTTCCATGCATCTTGCAGTTCTTTTCAACAAGTTCGTGCTGTCAAATGCCCCTGAACTGTGGTGAATCTGCATTGCAACAGCGACATACCCTTGTGGCTACATTGCTATAAAATTTTCGAGGCAGTCATGAAACCAATGACAAATTCCAGTCAAAATGCCACACGCAAAGAAACTTCGTTTCTGTGCAATCACAGAGCGGGTAGGATCCTGGAGACAGCTTGAGAGGGTATTCGACGAAAGCATTGGTGCCATGCAGATCTGCCAAACCTTCCTAGAGATTCAAGCCACAAGTTGTTGCCCATTTCGTCATTAAAGATCCGAAAAACCTGCCGGAAGCTGGAGGAGAGAAATACATGAGCCGTCAGACAATATAATAGAGAAGACATGGAGAAACGAGACGTTTGTTGCAAATGCATTTGGCAAATGTGGGCGGTAATCAGGAAAGGAAATGATCTGACACAATGATTATAGGTGCTAGACGATACCTCATAGCACAAGAGGCGGTTCATGTAGGTTCACTCTTGAAGAGGATATCGCCTAAATTTTTACTTTCATGCCATACTGATATCAGGTCTGCCTCTTACACGGCAAGAAAGATATTTCATGGATTCCAGGCTACATTTGGAAGGACGTGGACAGTTTACAATGGAAGGAAACAACTTAAATTATTCTGGATTCATGCAAGCTTGCAGTAAGCCATAACAAGAATGTCTCTACGAGTCATTTTGCGGAAAAGCAATGGTATGGAGTATAGACAGGAAGCTTGTTGGTGCAAAGCTTATAAAAGTGGGGCGAACTTTCTAGAGCACGGCCATCGCTGCCTGCGATTTGTATAACACCACCAGCCTTCGTCGTCACCTCTGACATTCCAAAAATTACCCAAATACTGCACACCGAGGTATCATACCCATAATTATCGATAATAATCTCGAACGCATCGCTGGACACACCGGTACACGCCAGATACCCCGCCAAACCTCACTGTTAACAACCTCCGTCTTCCAAACCGAATACACCACCACTCACCATGGGCTCAGTAGTCCTCCCACACTTGCGCACAGGCTGGCACGTCGACCAGGCCATCCTCAGCGAAGAAGACCGCCTGGTTCTCATCCGATTCGGGCGCGACTCCGACCCCGACTGCATGGCGCAAGACGAAGTACTCTACAAGATCGCCGACCGCGTCAAGAACTTCTGCGCCATCTACCTGTGCGACCTCGACGAAGTACCAGACTTCAAGGCCATGTACGAGCTCTACGATCCGTGTACAGTCATGTTTTTCTTCAGGAATAAACACATGATGTGTGATTTTGGCACGGGTAATAACAATAAACTGAACTGGGTGCTCGAGGATAAAGGCGAGATGGTCGATATTGTTGAGACAGTTTATCGCGGGGCGAAGAAGGGCAGGGGTCTTGTCGTTAGTCCGAAGGATTACTCGACGAGGTACCGGTACTAGATGGCTGCATGATGGAGAGAGATGTTTCGCAAGGATATCAATTACGAAGGGTTACGAGCGTGTCGGGCGACATACGCCAAGCAGCCAGAGCTCTTGAGAGCGAGAGACATATAGGCGCGGAGCGTCTGGTTGAGGTTTGGAGCATTTTTGGAGATGGGCGTAAGGCGAAATTGAAAGGTACGACTATACTACGAAGGGGGACTTTACTTGAACACGCATGCTTATGAGGACTTTCAGACACTATTGGAATTATACTGGAACAGTCACGAATGGACTTCACGATTTACACCTTATTCAGTTATGCGACATATTCCCGTTCACACATTGTGATGAGTGACTACAACGAACTAGATCTCTTATACTCAGAATTCTAATTTCTCCTTTCCCTTTTCTCCTGCAGTTGCCTTGCTCTCCCAAAGACATTTTTTCGCGCCCCTCCATACCTCTTCTAACATGGCTCGCCGTGGTAACAACAACGGAAATACTACTACAACGTTCTCTTCCCCCTCCACCACAATGGCTAGATAGAACCTGACCTCAAAACCCTTGAACGCCTCGTGTATAAAGATATCCTGAATACTTGTCGTGGGTATAAAGCGCGTGGTCGGTGGTTGTAAATATGTGGAGGATGTTGTAGAAGTCTGGACACCGAGGCCTCGGAGGAGGGTGAGAGATTCTTCTACAAGGCGTGTTAGAGGTGATATGTGTTGAGAAGGGGAAGGGAGTGTACCTGTGTAGCCGCGGCGAAAGACTAGGAAAAGAACGACAAGGGCAGTCGGGGCTAAATATCTCCATTGGCACGCTTCAGCGAGCTTGAGAAGTATTGCTTCCCTTGGGCCACCCAGTATCCATTGCAAGATAGATGTTGATTTTTGATACGTAATCTGCCATTTTGTCCACAACAACAGCACTGTAAACAGTCCTACAAGACTCCTCACCAATATACCGGCATAGTAACCTAAGAGCGCGGGGATAGTCGTTGGAACCGGGCGTGTCGAAACTGTGTACTGGATGGTAGAGGATGTAGGCTGTAAGATTCGAAGTGTCAATGCTGGTGGGGAAGTTAGCCGCTGCAGAAGGGCTGACATTGTCTCCGAGTGATCATCATCCGCAGGGTTGGAATGGCAGGACGGAGCGGGATGTGGGGTGTAAACTTATGGGGACGCACCAGCCTTATGAAATGGTCCAAGCTCCTTAAGATTTCAAGCGGAGGTCCGCAACTTGACACCATTCTTCGCAACCTTTGAAACTGATTCCTACAGAATACCGTCCAAACAATTCGACGTTTCTCAAACACATAAGTATATTCCGACAAAACACAACTTTTTACTAGATATGCCGTCCCCATCTCCTCCCCGCACCGAGGAGCCCAAATCAGAAGTCGAAGCCAAAGCTAAACCGGCTGAACAACGAGACCGCACACGCTCGCGGTCTCGCTCACCACGCCGTAGCCCGCCACGCAAACCGAAGAACTTTTCTGGCCTGAAGTGGAAAAACGACAAAAGAGACGACCGCAGTAGGGACGATAGACGAAGAGACGATCGGGACCGTGGGTACGACAGGCGCGACCGAGATGATAGACGGGATGGTGACAGATTCGAGCGAAGAGATAGAGACAGACGCGATGGCCGAGGAGATAGGCGCAGAGATGATGATCGAAGCGACAGGAGGAGAGACGATAGGTACTCCAGCCGTCGGGACGACGATAGGAGAAGAGATGATCGCAGAGGCGACGACCGAAGACGAGATGACCGCGACCGAAAACCCCGAGAGCCTAGAGAAGCCAAGGAGAAGAAAGCGCCTGCCCCCACAGCTGCTGCCTCCAACGAGGCCATGATCATCGTGACAGTCAATGACCGCCTGGGAACGAAAACACAGGTCCCATGTCTACCCAGCGACCCCGTCAAGGTCCTCAAAGCAATGGTAGCAGCGAAAATTGGCCGCCCGATCCATGAAATCATGTTGAAGCGCCAGGGTGAACGGCCGTTCCACGATCAACTTACCCTGGCGGATTACGCGATAAGCAATGGCGTGCAGATTGACCTGGAACTGAACACTGGAGACTGAGTGGCATTGAACATACAAGTTTGTAGGAGGGCTATATGGGTTGGATGATACCCCGAGAAGAACATCCAGTGGCGGTAGACTAAGGTTATGCAAAGGAAGTCAGCAAGCGATGCTGACTATCTTGAATTTCGCGCTGAGGACGGATTGAAATAATGATACCCATCAAAACCTCAAATATACAGCATTACAGAACTCCATAAAAATTTCCATGCACCACTGTCTATGTGTTCATTCATATATGCTGGGTATCTCATAAGTTCTATCCAAACCTTGTCCCACTCACTCATCTGCATCCTCCGCCGGCTTGAGCTGGCTCGGTGCAATGCCTTTCCTCTTCAAATATCGCTCATTCACCACTTCCACCGGCTCTTGCCGTTCCCTTTGCAAGACAGGAGCATAATTTCCCTTGGCTCTACCTATATCGCCGCCATCGAATATCCTCGGGCCACCCTTTGCAATTCCCACTGTCTGTCCACGAGCGTCTTGCTCATCGAGCGTAGAACTTCCCTGACTAGCGATTTTATCAAGCAGTAACGCCGAGAGTGTCTCGTCGATTTTGTTACCGCGCCATAGCTCCCACACATCATCGATGACACCACCACGTCCCCATTTCCCTTTGCCCATGGAGCTAGGTCCACCACCTTTGCCACTGCCCTTACTCTTTGGCTCTATACCCCCTTCATCGCCCACGTACACCCAGTTCAGACGATCCTCATACCCAATCTGCCTCTCCTCCGAACTCTGCACCTCGGACTCATGTGGGAAGATACAATCCCACAGGACCAAGGGTGCATCGGACGCCATTTCATATTTTGGTCTTGTGGGGTTTTCTTCGATGTTGAGAAGAGAGGTGATGAGGGATGGCGATTCGAGCCTCTGGCCAACAAGGAAGAGAATGGCAACGATGGAGCGAACCTGGTGCCAGAGGAAGGCGGAACCATGAAGTGTGAATGAGTACATCTTCGGCTGCTCCTGCAAAACTGAGGAAGGGGACTTTAGAGCGGTATGTGAAAGAAACGAAGGTACTGAGAGGGGTGAAACTTCCTCTATATCTGCATGGAAAATGCGGCGCTTGAAATTTGTTAATTGCTTACTTGCGTCGATTTTGCAGAAATTGCGAAAGTCGTGCAAGCCCTCTAATTCTTTACAACCCTTCTTCATCGCTTCGATGTCGAGCCAGCCCTCTCGTATTAGACTCGGATTGGAATCGGTGGTGTTGTAGAGACCAGCTGATCCAGGAACAGGAGCGAAACAGGGGTTTGTGAAGAAATACTTGTAGCGTCGCTCTTTGCAGGAGAAACGTGCGCTGAAGTTTGGTGGCGGATTTGGACACCAGGCGTAGATACGAATATCAGGCGGGAGGACACGATTAAGAAGTTGTATGTAGGGCAATTCATCGGTAAGGTCGTTGAATGGATGTGCCGAGGGTTCTGGGTCGCTCTCTGTGGAAGGACTTGTGCCGTCGCTTTCTTGCGCCTCTTCTGCGCCTTTTTCTGCAGACTGAGTAGTGATCGGCTTCGGTCGTGGCCTCTGACTGCGAACCCGCACGCCAACAACCTGTCCAAAAGCACTCACCCCTCGGTCCGTCCTCCCACACTTTGAGTATTCGCAACCTTCCCAGTTCACGTCTGCACCCTCCCTGTCCCAGGCTGCAAAAGTCTTCCTGTCGATCCTGTTGTAGTCCGTGGTGTCGCCTTGGGTTGGTATTGGGTTGATTAACCGTGTCTTGACCAACGCTTTCCAGAGCTCTTCCTCTACGGTAGGCAGTGGCGTGGAATTGTTCTTGTGGTGCTCGAATCCATTGTATTTTTGCCCCAGATATGCGAATTTTAATGCGATCAGTCGCGTGCTATACTTTGACGCGTCAAAGGCTTTCGGGGGTGATTTTGGCGCTTTACGAAAAGCTAACCTCTTGGACTCGCTGCTAGGAGGGGCAGTTGGAAAGCTTGTAGGCGTTGCGGCATTGGGCTCGGGAAGGCTCGCTGCTGTAGCCTTTTCGTTCTTACTTAATTGCTGCTCCAACTCTTGAATCCGCGCAATCAACTGTTGCTGGGACCATTCCGCATATCCCCCCGCCATTGCCTTTCTTCCGTGCGTCTCTCGCAATTGAACACGCCGTGGGACTCTCGAAAGCTTGTGGAAGCTGCGTCGTGTACAGAAGAGCCGATGCAGTGAGCGCTGGAACTCGGGAAAGGCGTGGGGCAGCGGGGTGAATAGCGGCTGCATTATTTGGTGGAAACGTCGATGACTCTCATAACTTTTCCTGCAGCCTGACGTTCAGGGTCCAGATGGCTAGCCGACAAAAGAAAAGCCGGCGGGAGGAGGATCTGCCCCAGCATCTCCTCTCAACGTCCATCCTTCCAATCCTCTAGCCATGCCCAAACTTCCTTCCGAGCACTTGTTACATTTCAGAATATGGAAAGGTGATAGCATGTGTATCCTCGCACGTGTTCCGCCCTTTCAAGACATGGTCGCTGAATAATGCTTTCCTGCTGCGCCTCCTTTAGGCAGGGATGTCAACGCCTCAGCCATTCAGCTGCTCCAGCCTCCCCACGTCAAAGAGGGCTTTAATCTGCTTCTCGTGTTTGCCTAACCAAACTTTGTATCTCTCCACATTGAGTATGGGGAACGTGCTGATTCCGCACTCAATTCATTGGATTGAAGTCGTCGTGTTCGCTTCAAGTAACTGCAATACGGATAGCGGAGTGTGATAGGCTGAGTAGGCGGCGCAAGGCACCTATCTTGGGTTCTACGACTGCTCTAGGCACCAGACGCATACTTGAAAGCATAGAGATCTTGCTTTTCGCTCCAATCCTCCTCACTTCAAATCATTGCCCAACACTGTTATCTAAACGTCGTGCTTCCATTTCATCTTGAGAAGCTGCCTGAACACCACCAGACACCACCTCCGTCTATAGTGACATCTTTTACAAACCGAGCTACGCTTGTTTATCATACTCTTTCAAGTAACTGCTATTATCATCACTTCTGTATTTTTACCATGTCTATCTTCAGTTCACCTGGCTACGAAGTTTCGCCTGCACCGTGGCGTGCGCATATCTGTGGGCTGTACTACAACATTCACTACAACGGATATCTGCAGAAAACATATCTCCCACAAGTTGAGCTTCAAGCACATGCTACCATTCTAGCAACAACATCACGGACCGTACTCACACAGACTTTTGTGAATCCTTCAACAGAAAGGGGCATTAAAGAGGTCCGGTACACCTTTCCATTATACGATGGAGTCAGCGTGGTAGGCTTCACCTGCCATGTTGGAGATCGCACGATTATTGGTGAAGTGAAAGAGAAGGAAAAGGCGAAGGCCGTGTTCAAGGAAGCTGTCGCTAGGGGTGAGACAGCTGGCCTGCTTGAGCAGCTACCGGACGCTGCCGATGTCTTCACCACAACGGTTGGGAACATCCCTCCAGGGGCAAGAGTGATCATAAAAATTACGTACCTCGGTGAACTCAAACATGATATGCAAGTGGACGGCATTCGCTTCACCATCCCCAACATCATATGCCCACGATATGGCAGCTACCCTGGAGGTCTCCGGACGACTCCCGCTATTGATGCAATGGGTGGCAACATCTCAATCACTGTAGACGCCGAGATGGCAGAAGGGTCGTTTATTCAGAAGATTGAGTCGCCCACGCATCCCATCTCCATGACCATGGGCACAACGTCTTTTGCGCCGAACGCGGAACCGGCAATGACTAAGGCTTCAGCAACTCTGGCCCTTGGTACCGCACAGCTTGACACAGATTTTGTTCTGCAAATCATTGCTAAAGACACTGGCATCCCTAGAGCTGTTCTGGAGAATCATCCGACTATCCCCAATCACAGAGCGTTGATGGCAACGCTGGTGCCGAAATTTGCTTTGCCTGCCGAGAAACCAGAAATCGTCTTTGTTTGTGATCGAAGCGGTAGTATGGCTGGAAGCAGGATGACTCTTGTCATTCAGGCCCTCAAAGTCTTCCTCAAGTCGTTACCCGTTGGCGTAAAGTTCAATATCTGCTCATTCGGAACGAAACACTCTTTCCTGTGGAAGAAGAGTGTTACATACAGTCAGAGCACACTTGACGAAGCCGTACGCCACGCGGAAACCTTCAATGCCAACTTTGGTGGCACAGAGATGCTGTATCCGTTAAAAGCCACGATCGAACAGAGATACAAGGACATGCCACTCGAGGTGATGATGTTGACTGACGGCGAGATTTGGAACCAGCAAGCTCTGTTCTCCTACCTGAACCAATCAGTGACCGAGAGCAAGGCACCTATTAGGATCTTCACCCTCGGTATTGGTAACGGCGTATCTCATTCTCTCATCGAGGGTGTGGCAAAAGCAGGAAATGGCTTCTCGCAGAC
Organism: Pseudopyrenochaeta lycopersici; assembly: GCA_003313425.1. Taxonomy (NCBI): domain Eukaryota; kingdom Fungi; phylum Ascomycota; class Dothideomycetes; order Pleosporales; family Pseudopyrenochaetaceae; genus Pseudopyrenochaeta; species Pseudopyrenochaeta lycopersici. The sequence goes on along the minus strand of NHZP01000012.1, from coordinate 544,773 downwards.
TGTTGGAGAAGGTGAAAAGATGGACAGCAAAGTAGTGCGCATGTTGAAAGGCGCTTTGTCTCCACACATTACTGACTACACACTCGAAGTGAAGTACAGCACAAAATCTTCAGAAGAGGAGGATGATTTCGAGATCGTTGAAAAGGTGGCGGATAGCCTGAAGGTCAAACTTGACCTAGGCGATAGTAAAGAAGACAAGAAGGCGACCGTGGGTCACCAGTCCAAGACGATACGCACCTTCTTTACTGACTTCTATCAGAAGAAGCCAATATCACTCTTCGATGCTTCTGTCGATCCTGACAAGGAGGCACCACCCGCGTACGATGAGACGGGAGAGGAACGATATGCACACCTTCCCAAAGTACCTGTCCCGAAGATCATTCAGGCACCACAGAATATCCCATCGCTGTTCGCCTTCAACCGGACAACGGCCTATCTTCTTCTTGGTCCTGAGGCGCCACAAGCAACACCGAAGTCAGTCGTGCTCCGAGGCACTAGCACGCACGGTCCTCTCGAACTCGAGATACCTATTCATGTTCTTGACCTTCCTAGTGAGACCATCCACCAGCTCGCCGCTAAGAAGGCCATATCCGAGCTCGAACAAGGTCGTGGTTGGCTGCCGGAGGCCAAAAGTGAGTCGGGCAAGCTCATCAAGTCCAAATTTGAAGGTCGTTTCGATGACATGGTTGAACGCGAAGCAGTACGCTTGGGCGTACAATTCCAAGTCGGCGGGAAATGGTGCTCTTTCGTCGCGGTGGAGTCGAACAGAAAGAACCTTGAAGAAAAGGAGAGGGATGCACAAGGGTGGGAATGGCTTGAGGATGAAGGTACGTCAGATCAAAAACGCTTGGCGTCCAAATATGCCTTCAGTGACTCGTCCGATGAGTCCGAAGGGAATGAAGATGAAATCGACTCCAATCTCGAAGCGCTCTCTGCTGCCGTCCAAAGAGTGAGGATGTTGTCTAAGGCAACAGGCCAGGAAGTCGAGGCGCAAAATGCTATTCTGCAACGATTATCGAGCAAGTCAGCTAACGTCGAACTCCTCACAGATCAAGTCGATCGACAACAGTACGTAGTACAACAAGAACAGTCTCAGCCGCAGCACCAGGAGTTACGAAGAAAGTCTGCATCACCGAGATCTAGGATGGCAAGCAGCTCACTGCGGTCTAGCCAGCCTCCAAGTGGAGCTCACGGCGCGGTGCCGCCCGCAAGGAGCTACATCAACACAGTTTCCGAGAGGGGGGAACGACTAGACATCAGTGTGCAGTCAGACACTTTGAGCGAGCAGAGTAAAGTATTCTACAGCAAATCGAAGAAGTCCAGCAGTGTATTCGGCGGACTCTTCGGTTCTTCTAAGCCAACTCCTCCAGCCGCTCCAACAACCAGTACTGGTAGCTTCGGTGCACCGAGCTTTGGTGGTCGTGGAGGCGGTTCACTTCTAGGTGCTGGCTCTAGTTACACCTACGGCCGAGCTCCTCTACAGGCATTTGGCGCAAGCCCCTTCGCCTCCCCGCCTGGTGGTGCATTGGGAGGAACGAATCAGCCCATACCTTCTCCATTCTCAGCTCAACCGCAAGGGAATAATATGGCCAAACCTTCTGGAGGAGCACATGCGCTCCAGGACTTTCAGATGGATATCATGAAACTCGAGCAGCAGAACAAGAAACGCCTTTTGAGGGCGAGGCAGGAGCCTGAAGGCGCGATGCCCCAACAGCAAGCTACCCTCTTTGGAGCGGCGCCAGCATCTGCTGCTGCTTCTGCTGTGCCGCCACCTCCTCTACCCGCTATGCATGATGCATCAGCACCACTTACCAGCGCGACTTCGTTTGGCGCGCCGCCTGCCCCAGCCCCACGTGGTGCATTCCAGAACGATCAACTTAGCTTCAATCTGGGAGCAGACGAGAGCGCGCTCGAAAACTTTGACTTTGACTCTTTCCTCGCAAACGACGATAAGATGGATGTGGATACGGCTTTCAGCTTTGAGCCAGAACAGAAGGCCACGCGTTCGCGGTCTGCGGCGCAGACAGATCGGAAACAAGCCTACCAACCAGCAGATTATTCACAGGCACCGCCGAAATGTAGCCCTCCTGCGCCAGCGAGATCTAGCTCAAGTGCAGCACCAGCGCCGCTTGCAAAAGAGGCACAGCCCTCCAAATCACCAGAGGAGTTGTTGCACCACCTCATCGCGCTACAGACCTTTGAGGGCTCGTGGGAATGCACTGCTGCCCTTCTAGCTTCCTTGCCGCTAAACCAAAGCCTGGTAAAAGCCGAGATCTCTGGCGGTGGGAACAAGAAACATTTCGCTACTGCCATTGTTATTGCCATTTTCGAGGGAAAGCTCGCTGCTTTCAAGGACAGCTGGGAGTTGGTCGTAGACAAGGCAAGAGAATGGCTGGAAAGTGAAGTAGGAGATGCAGAGAAAATCATTGAAAAGGCTAGGAAGGTATTAGTGTAGAGGGAAAGTTGGAGTCCTCTATATTCAAGTAGGTAGATATACCAATAATGTATTACCCCGGGTGCCCTGAACATATTGATCACGCGTAAACCTGTGACGTATGGCAAAGCAAGGTAACTACTAGTCATTCATGGTGAAACCCATCTATTTCAATCTGGAGCTGTAGCCTATTCTCCGTTTGCAAGTAAACAGAAAAGCTTGTCCAGTAATCGTGATTATGATACAGAAACCACAGAAATACAAGGGCCACTGCCCAGTCGTAGTTTGTGGTATGCAAATGCCTCTCGGGGTATACAGCTAACAAGGCGCGGTCGTCATTTATCATCAATCGCCGCTCATGCCAAACGCCAACAAGAAACAAACCAATCCAACCCAATATCCTAGCCTGACGTTTTTGAACGCCAGAAAATGCAGAAAAGAAAAAAATACCACCATAATTCCTACAACGGACTTAGACCCTCCTCGTCAGATTCATAGGTGAGGATTGCCGCTGGCCAAGGATTAGCAGCCATTTGCTGCTTGTATGTATCCGAATTTACTAAGTCATTGAAAGCCGCTTGGGTCTCATCGTCAAGCTCGATAGGCTCCGCTGCTGGTATGTCATCGAACATGGATGCCGTGGATGCGCTGATCTGGACAGGAGTGGCAGCAAGGATCGACTCATTGCCTGCATCTGACATAAGGCTTGGGGAGGGGTATGTGGCCTCTCGAAGGCGGCTAGGCTTAGCAGGAGTGTGTTTCATCAGCCTTTGGCGCTGGCGCTCGATCTCATCCACGGGCTGCTGAACAGCTGAGACCGAAGGAGCATCAGCTGGAGGTCCTCCAGGTAGCGGGGCGTGCGCAGGGACAGGAGCAGGGGGTGGTCGCTGTGTCCAAAGCGGAGTATCATTGGCCTCAGAGGGCTCGCTGATGACTGTAGTATCTTCGTCATCAGAGTCGTCAGGGACGCTGAAAGACCCCATGTTTGGATTGTGCGTTTGGACTGTCTGTTTGGTCGCATGCTGAAGTGATTCACGATCGTTTGCACGAATCTGTGCCGCATTATCATGTCCATGAAGTTCGCTGAAGACATTTCCTCCCTGGTGATGAGAGACAGGCGTGTCAAATATCGGAGAGGGTTCGATTGAACGACGAGGGTGGAAATCTAGAAGAGACGCGGACTGGCCATGACTGTCGTACAGCCTGGGCGAAGAATGTGCGCTGTTGCTGGCGGCATATTGCTCATTGATGGATAGAATCTCATCGTCATCCGTTGCACCACCGTGTGCGTTCTTGTGTTTCTTAGCCTTGTGCTCTTCTTCCTCTGCCATCATGTCAAGAAAGACAGCCCAGCCTGGCACCGCATCCTCATCGTCCAGATCAGCAAGTGGGTCACCAAAGCCGGTTTCCCAGGGTTTGGAGGAGGGGAAGTGGTTAAGATCCTTGAACAAAATGGGAGTCTCCAGGCGCTTGCGCTTATCGCGGAAAGTAGGGTCGTTCTTGAGCTTAGGAAGGACTTGCCTGGCCCACTCCTCGGCTTTGGCCTTGTCATGCGGCTCGACCCCCTTAAGAAGTACCTTTAGCATTGCGTCGGTCCTCTTCTTCTTCACCGGGGTCTTGACTCGTTCGCCAACAGGTGTGGGTGGAACGGACAGAGTCTCGGTGATCGACTCCGGGGGTGGCAGGGGCCTAGTGGGCGTGGATGAGGGAACTTGTGGGGTTGCCAGGGTTGAAGGAACTTCTGGGGTAGATTGTGAGAATCCAAGTTTGGATTTTAATGCAGAGAGAGACCTGCTAAAGAACCCCGAGGGTGATGCGATTGGTCGTGAGGGCGTGGCAGATTGCTTAATATGGGAAGACGCGGATTGCCGCGGTGAATGCTCCATAGTGACATGGTTGGTCAATGTTTCACTGTCGTCGTGATTCGAGGGCTCAACGCGAGCGGACTCTTTAGCCGCATTCTCAATCTTGTGCAGAAGTGCAATGGCCGATTCACTGCCATTGACAAAGACTGGTTGTACTGGAGATGCCTCCTCGATGTGCATCAGATCGGTGTCGAATTCTAAGGGATTTGCGTTAGCCATGACCTGACCGGTCTGAAGCTTATGACGCTTTGAGGAGCGATCGGAGAGGTGTTGAGAGGTATGCTGAGAGAAGTCCTGAGAAGATGACTGAAAGAAATGCTCAGACGAGCGTGGAGCGGCATGCTGAGCAGCAACCTGGGAGCGCAGTACAAGAATCTCATCGACCATGGAAGTATTGACGCTTTCAAGATGAGTAACACGAGTTTCAAGTTCAGTAATACGCGCGCGGAGCTGGAAATTCTCGCTGCGCAACACACCATCGCTGTCTTCATAAGGAGCAATCAGTGTGCTCTGTTGGGGAGAAAAAAGCTGGGGCTTACTTTGCGAGAAGAAGAGACCTTGCTCATCGCTATTCTCGTCTTGCGCAGGCTCCGAGTGTGGGTGCTCTGGCTCTGGTGTCTCGCTGGCGGTCTGCGCCCTCGTGCGCTTGCGCTTCTTCTCCACAGGACGCCTTGGCGTTGCCTGGTCGAGTGCGCGAAGTGGTGAACCGACGCCGGCCGCCTTAGCAGCCCTTGTGTTGCGCGAGAAGGTTGAAACGGCAGTCGTAGTCGTGGCAGAGGACACTGCGCGTGATGCGGAGCTGGCCTTGGTCGAGGTATGGGTCTTGACAACGGACTCGGCCTGGGCTGCGACAGCTTTGCCTTTGCGGGCCCTTTTTTTAGGAAGCCCGGGAGGAGTGGAATCTCGCTGAATGCCTCGCTCCAGCACAGGCTGGGCTGGCTCAGCGGATGCCGCATTGCGGCGCGTCACAACCATTGTGCTGCCGTCAGGGTTAGCCAGGGCGCTGCGCGGCCAGTGAAAGAACGTACAGGGCAAGAGCGGTACAATTTCCAACGGCAGGTGCGTCTCGGGAGCGGGATGCGACTGCGCTGTACTTTTGATAATGCTGCTGATGTCTTCGGGTTGGGTGGACAATAAGGTTGGGAAGGGACAATGGAGTTAAGAAAGTTGTTGCTGAAGCTCCGGCTAGTCTTTGCGCACGGCCTGTTTACCAGGCCGCTGTTGTGGCACCCCAGTCGAGGAAGGAGCACACGGGCCATGGCCTTGGCATGACGACCAAGCTCCAACTCTGCCTGCGAAGTCGACAAGTAGGAGTCGGTATCAGCATCATGGAGGGCCTTTATTACAACGTGAAGTATGGGTATGTATTCTGCCTGACAGAGCCCGCTGCTGCATCTAACTCAGATCCGTAGCTACATTGAGGGCATCGTGCGCGGCTACCGCAATGCACTGCTCACCAGCCAGAACTACAGCAACTTGACCCAGTGCGAGACCATCGATGGTACGTGTATCCAACCCGCCAGCTTCTTGACACACTAACCCGACTGCAGATGTTAAACTCCAGCTCTCACCCGCCTACGGTGACTTTCTCTCGTCCCTGCCACCGAATCCCTCGACGTCTGCCCTCGCCGCCAAAACCACCGACAAACTCGTGGCCGAGTTTCGCTATCTCCAGGCTAATGCTACCGGTTCCCTCTCTAAGTTCATGGAATACCTTACCTACGGATACATGATCGATAATGTCGCGCTGCTAATCACTGGTACTTTACACGAAAGAGATACCCGTGAGTTGCTGGAAAGGTGCCACCCGCTGGGCTGGTTTGAGACTATGCCAGTGCTATGCGTGGCTACCAATATCGAAGAGCTGTACAACTCTGTATTGATTGAGACGCCGCTTGCGCCATACTTTAAGGGCTCGCTCAGCCATCAGGATCTAGACGAATTGAACATTGAGATCATCCGCAACACGCTCTACAAAAACTACCTCGAGGACTTCCACGAGTGGGTCAACTCGACTCCAGACATCGCCGGAACACCCACAGCAGACGTCATGTCTGAAGTGTTGGAATTTGAAGCGGATCGCAGGAGCATCAACATCTCTCTGAACTCCTTCGGCACCGAGCTCTCCAAGGCGGATAGAAAGAAGTTGTATCCCAGCTTGGGTAAATTGTACCCGGAAGGCACCTTGATGCTGTCGAGGGCAGATGATGTGGAAGGTGTGCGTATTGCTGTTGAGAGCGTAGCCGACTACAAGTCTTTCTTTGACCAGACCGGTCTAAGCCAAGGCAACACCGGCGGTGTTGGCAATATGGCCGGTGGCCCTGGTGGAGAGTCGAGGAGTCTAGAAGACTTGTTCTACCAGAAAGAGATGGAGATCTCCAAGCTGGCTTTCACCCGACAGTTCACACACGCCATTGTCTATGCGTGGGTGAAGCTGCGCGAACAGGTATGTTCATATTACATGAGTCAATTCGAAATTGTAGTTAATAACGTATAGGAAATCCGAAACATCACTTGGATAGCAGAGTGTATTGCGCAGAATCAAAAGGAGCGTATTGGGAACTACATAAGCGTGTTCTGAGCTTCATAGGCTTTGTAGTAATAGCATGTTTGGTCTAACCTGGGTGGCGTTGAGGGCTGGTTCGTATATCCAAATTCGTTAGATTGTACCTTTCGCACCTTGGTTCTCTGTGATTCCTTCCGCATCGCACATCTCACTGTTCCCTCTCAATGTGTGCGTCCAGCACAGTAAATAGGTTCGTGATTCGCTGTAGTCCCAGCAAATTATTGCCGCTCAATCCTCATGCTTTCCTAGCCAGCAAGCAAGAGATGTTCCCAAGCAGTCATGTTCTTGATTCTATGCACACCGCTCTGTCAATATCACGCAGTAACTTTAAAATTTATATAAGCTGAGCGCGTCACCAAGTCTGCATCTTTAGAGATCAAGGCTCAAATGGCACTGTCCCCGTCTAGTTTACATATGCAGGTATCATTGCACACTGTTTCCACCTGCAATACATCGACTCCACTACACTACAACGATACGGACGCCGGGCTCGGCTTGACCTTTCTCACTGTCACAACTAATCGTGTCGTGAACGGGTACCTTCCTCTTCATCGACTGCCGCGCCCCACCAATAACAAACACTTGATCCACTCACCTTGAGTTTTACCCACCTGTCTTCCACCCTCATTACAGTGTCTTTGTCCTATCCACTCCTTTCGTCGTACGGTTGCGCAGTGTTTTGCTTCGCGGGGCAGCGATGAGTTACATACTGTTACGCGAAGGCGGCAGCGGAAGCCCTGCAAATTATCTCGATGATGGAGAGGTTGCTCAGAGTCCTTATCACCCCAACGACACATATTTATCTCATCTACGGAGCGAAGATGCATCTATTTCTTCAGAGATATGTAAACGTAGCAAGAGCTTGTGGGCTCATCCATCTGCTCAACCTGGCGGAGCACACTATGGCTCTCCATCTCGTACTGACATTAAGAGTAGCTCAGATAGTGACTGCTATGAGGTTCCAGCGCCCAGCATTCAACTCCAAAAGAAATATCACCGAGCCCTCAGTCATGAGGACTCTACGAAGGGGGCATCTGCGCCATTTCAAAAAGAGTTCGACTTCAATGACAGTGACCAGCCTTTGCCTTGGAATACGGTGAACCACTACGATGATATCCAGGTAATATCTTCATTTTTGCAACCTGAAGTAACTGACAGCTACTAGATTCGCTCATTTGCCGACTGCAACGATGTCGAGCTTCTCAACTACCTGGATTCACGGTCAATCTCCCAAGGATTTCTAAGGGAGATTGATCAATTCCTTCGAGGTCACCCAGAAATCGCCTCCTGCTCTGAGGGCCGCATATTGCTCCAGAATCTAAGTACGTTAAGCCCACTCGAAGCCTACAAGTACTTCCTCCGAGGTTATACGAGGCCAGCTAGGTATGTTCAACCCCAGATCTTTGAATTTGATCGGTTTCGTAGCAGAACTTGCTCTTCTATCGATGTTTATTATGCCAATGCTTCAAGAGCGTGCACTTATCAACCTGTGCACGTTTACTAAAATAGACTGCCATTAGAATGGCCACTGATTGCATTATCTACTCAGGAGTGACGATGATTAGGCTAGAATAGTACTGATTTTTACAGGTATTTTGATGGACTGGTAAAGACGGGACACTTTCGTTTCCCTCGGAACTTTACTTGGTGCCCGTTGCGAAAGAAGTATGATTCAGAGCTCGTTGAGTTTTTCGAAGGCTTCCAGTATAGGCACGATATTATCGAGCGTATCGATCAAGAGGTTGGTAGAGGCATCCGGCTGCTCAATTTTGGGCATCCTATTCCTGTTGCACTGCGGAAGTTAATATCCTACTGCTTGTGGGGCAACCCGGTCGATGCGTACAAGTTCTTTGAGTACTCCTATCAACAAGAGTACTTGCCTCACCGATATGTGGCAGAGCATGTTGTACTTGGCCATATTCCTAAGCCCAAAGATTACGCAGAACCACAGCCTTCAAGCATTGGCGATTGGAAGAGGTACGGGTATGTTCGATGCCGAATGGCTCGCGCTAGAGATCAGGGTGTTGGTGAGCTCCATTACGATTTCGGTATACTTATCAAGAGATTACTGGGAATTATTGACATTGTCAGACGTTCTCGATGTTTTGCTCTCCGAGTACCGCATGGCGCTTGTCCGTAGGGGATATCGACGCGTTGATATCGACAAGCTATGCTTCAAGGCGAAGGGCCGCTTGGACTATGAGCGTTGTGACCCAACAGGTGAGTTTGAATCGCAGCCAATAATGATCGAAAAGTGCTAGCTGTTGTTGACGTTTTACAGGCGTGGATGTCGTTGACATGATTATGGACGCCCTTCCGGATCTGCGAGCGGCGAGGCTTCGAAATATTCCACGGCGCGTGCAGTTCCAGATGGATACTAGAATACCATCTGGTGTACCGTCCTTTGCGTACAGAAGTTCGCAACGTCGACTAAATATTCGAACAGCTCCCGTATTTCTGCAGATCCAGGGCAAAGAGCTTCGCCAGGCGAAGACAACTCTGCAGCGCTTGTACAACCAAGAGCAAAACGCTGATACTTCACATCCCAGAGGGTCTTTTCCAAACTTATCGATGATACGTGCAAGCCGTGCCAAAGCCGAGGGGCGTTATGTCAATTGCCTTATTCGATATCTTTGCGATGCCAACCGAATGAGCTCCTTTCAGGCGACTCAGCTGCTGCATGATTTCATCCGTCACAAGATGGAAAATGTGGGTGTATCACATCGGAGCTATTTACTTCAGATGTATCCACGAGAGCTCTAAACGACAAAAGGAAGACAATACGGAAGAACACCTTCTAGTATGTAGTGGACAGCTGCTTTAATGTTGTGTGCACTTAAGCAAGCCAGCGCCGTGAGGCAATCAGATGTAGTTGGAGACATCATATACTGGATAGGGTACTGGCGTTTTCAAGGGTTCTTTTTCGACGTCTTTGTTTGCGCCATGGTCGTAGTCGCGCTGGGGAAGCTGTCCTTACAAAAAATTTCACAAGATAATTACCAACTACAGACCCTCTTTTCCACTCTTTTCTAGCATTTATCTCACATTTCGATTAATTATAGCTAGACGGGTTTTGCCCATACCCGACCTACAAATGTATGATGACCCTGATCGTGAATGCAAACATGCGAGCCACAGAACTCATAACAGAGCGAGGCTAACATAAGTCATGACAATAGCAGAGGATATTACATATGGATATATATGGTGGAATTTCTGACAAAAAAGTCATGAAAAAGATCTAACATACGCAAAGGCTTGGACAATGGGAAATTGAACAGCGCAACAAGCGTAGCATCCACATGTCCTCCCCAGCTATGACCAATTCATCCGAAAACCACAGCACCGTTGGTAGGAATTAATTGTGCAGATTGCGTTCTTGATGGGGAATTTATCGTTGGCACCACAAACCATTACGACCTTGCCACTTGTTGAAGCAGCCCAGGCCTCTCCCAACATGTTTCATGACCGGTTTCGTCGTGCGGGCATGGTTTAAAGGGGTTTTTAGTAAGCTTCCAGATAGCCTTTTCGGAGATTTTGATATGATCACTTCCAGCTCTTAAATCCACGCCTTTCTCTTCCGCTAGCCGGGACAAGCACGGAAGTGTGGCAGCGAGGTAATCGCAGCTCTGCGGAACTTCATTGCACTTTGGACTTTTCCTTGTGCTTCCCTTCACAGCTGAGATAGCTTCACCAAGTCCTGAGCAAACAATTACCGTGCCTACCGCATTCACCAATTCGAGCCAGGCCTTTCCTTTCGATTGTATGTCCAGCTTCTTCATACACGTTCCTTTGCCTGGCTCGTGAACAACGTCCATGAATTCGAATCCGTATAACTTTCCACGGTCGCTTTCTCTCACCGCCTCTGCAGTGTTCAAGAGATTGATACTGAGTGCAAATATAAGCTCCCGAAATAGAAGCTTATTTGCTTGTCCTTCAAGGATGCTTTTTTCACCAGCAGATTCTAGTGTCATTACTATCTCCACAGCATCAGTGTGTGGTTCAACATAAGGTATCTGGCCATTTGGGACGGCCGCACAACGTGAGGTGTAAATCTGACTCATGTGCAAAAGCACACTCAATTTTGGCACAAGCCAACATCTTTGTTGAGTCGCATCGTATAAGATGACTGGTTGCCGGGACGTGTCGTAGAGGAGCTTCAAATAGTTCTCTGTAGGCGTGAATCGGATGCGATGGCGAGTATACTTGAAGTTTTTCTGCAACCCCATAATGGCCGAAAGAGGTGCAGATGCTCCAAATTGGCCAAGAATGGCATATCCGTCCGGCTCCAATGATTTGCTCTGGTTTCGGCCACCAGAGTATCCAACATTGGCGGGTAATTGTCGAGTTCCAAGGTTGATGTGAGCCACCTCGCACCAGCCAACAAAACATCGCATTGCCTTGAATTGAAAAGTGTCGTCTGTGAGCAACCCATTTTTCAGATCCAGAGTATACGGGTTAATTTGCCCATCCGTGGTGGTGAGCAAATGGAATTGCGCGGAGTTGCCATCAGTTGCCACCGGGTACAACGCAGTTTGATACCCGACGAAGACTAGACTACCGTTGACACTGAGATAGAACTCAGCTGCTGCAAGCGCTATCATCAAGTCGAACGATAATTCCAGTCCTTTTCCAAACCCTTCACGTGAGGTCGATGGGGAGTCGACTATAGTGCAAGAGTCAAATAAAGATAACCAACATCTGTGTTCAAATTCCGGTAATGAAGACGTCTTCAAGCTTACAGAGGGCCGCAACGCATATAGTTGGATCATTGAGCCTCTTTCCAGGCCGTGTTCAGAGTCGTCCGTGATGGCGTAGCGTTCCAAATGATACGTAGCTGATGAGATAGAGTGCACGTCCTCAATTGATGGTGCGCGCATAGTCTTGCAAAGCCAATCCAACACCTCAATAAGATCGAACACGGCAAGGCAGGCTTGCTTGCTATCGAAATTGATCGACAGATTGGCATGAGAACATGTGATAGACACCAGCGGGTCTCTCATAACACATATACTGAGTCCTATCTCATGTTAGTAGGTCCGAGTCACACAGTGTGCTCCATGTTGCTGTATGACAAACCATCATGTGCTGGACCTAGCTTAGCTTTATCTAGTAGATCCAAAAAATTCATAATGAAGTCGGCCCATTTGTACTGTGCCAGATACTCTTGGTAGGTCATAGCATGGACACGTCCGAAATTTCCAACGAGCTCAGTCCTCAGATTTGTACACATGAGAACGACATCATTTTCTACATTTGGGGCGAGGATAGCGGGGAAGTCCCACTCCCAGGTGATGGAATCAAAGCTCATGTGATCGTCCGCAATGATTTCATTGACGAGTTCACTGATTGTTCCGTAATCATGCCTTGCCAAAGAATTCTCCCACATTTTTAGGTAAGGCGGCATTTTCTTCTCGGAGTCGGTGTTATACAGTGAGTGCCATTCTCTACTGACATTTAACGGATCGATACCAAGCTGTAGTAGCAAAATTGCATCGTCTTTCTTTCCAGACCATGACGTTGTCACCACAGCAGATCCAGGTGACTCCTCGTTAAAGCCCAAAGATCGAACAACACTTTGCAAGCTGGTTTCGGAAATACCTTGAAGCTTTGTTGCACCCTCTTCTTTGACGTCTGCTGCTTCGATGTCTGTTGCTTTGATGTCTGTTGCTTTAATGCCTGTTGCTTTAATGCCTGTTGCTTTAATGCCTGCTGCCTTGATGTCTGCTGCCTTGGCGTCTACATCGCGGCGAATGAGCTCGCGAATGACATGATATGCGTTCTTTGAACCCGATCGAGCAGCTTCGTGGAGCAGTGTCCGAGTGCCCTTATCTGCTGCCTTAACATCTGCACTACTTTGGACAAGCTTCCAAATAGCATGCGAGCCTAACTGAGCAGCGGCGTGAAGCGGTGTTTGGCCGTCCTTATCTGCTGTATTGATGTCTGCGCCGTAGACAATAAGCTCGCTAATAGCATGATATGCGTTCTTCGAGCCCGATTGAACAGCCTTGAGGAGCGGTGTTCGGCCATACTTGTCTGTTGCATTCACATCGGCGCCGTAGACAATAAGCTCGCTAATAACATCATATGTATTCTCTGAGCCTGATCGAGCAGCTTTGTGGAGTGGCGTTTGGCCGTCCTTATCTGCTGCATTCACATCTGCACCGAAGGCAATAAGCTTGTGGATGGCATAATAGGCGTGTTCTGAGCCTGATTGAGCAGCGGCGTGAAGAGGTGTTTGGCCATCCTTATCTGCTGCATTGACTTCTGTGCCGTAGGTAAGAAGCTCGCTAATAATATCATATGCGTTCTCTGAGCCCGATCGAGCAGCTTCGTGAAGCGGTGTTCGACCGTGCTTGTCCGCTGCATTGGCATCTGCGCCCTTGTTAATGAGCTGACGGATAGTACGATATGCGCTATTTGTGTCTGATCGAGCAGTCTCATGAAGCGGCGTCCAACCATCCCTGCCTACTATGTGAAAGCTTTCTAGACCACTGATCGCTTCTGTGGTAGTAAGATTTGTAGTCCTTCGTCCTGTAGACCGCAAACCCTGTTTGCCGGTCATAGTCGGACTGCGTGATTGGTACCAACAATACAGAATACAGACTAAAGACAGCACTCCGAACAAGAGGAAGCATGGGTGCGGTCGCGCTGGCGACCCAGCTGATTGCAGCTGAGGTTAGGCTGAGATGCCGCTACCACGATCGAGCAATCATCGGCTGATGTGTGTTAACGCTGGCAATTCAAAAGTACCAACGCAAGTGGCAGCCTACTAGCCGAGGCTGTATTATGCTAAGCCTATTTTAGATGTATTATTTGGGGGGGGGGGAGCGTCAGAAGTAGTGATGCGGGCAACAGCTTTGCATTGATCTTCGCGCCACACTGATGGTGAGTTACAATTATTCCAGCAGAAGTCGTAAACTCAGACAGGCCTATTTCGTTGCTCTTGAGAGCGAAAAACGCTTAGTAGCGGTGCTAAAGCAGGATGTGTTGCTTTATGACAATGACACAGCCTGCGCTAGGCAGGCGCATAAGGCAGCAACACGATGGTAACTGTTCGAGATGGTGATGCTAATATATTTATGATGGCCTAATGCATACAGATAAGACCAGTGAACAGCTGTCCTGACATTTCTGGTGGAATGTGAGCTTTGCAAAGTCGAAGTACCGTCCTCTCCTCACGGGGGTTTCTCGGCACGTAGTAGGACATTAGGTAGCATTCTGTTCAATTAGACTTTGAAGTATCTGCTATGGGTTGAAGTCAACCAGTACGACGAGACAAGATATCACTTGACATGCAAATTCGAGATCTGCTATGAATAGTACATCCTTCTAATTACCAGAGAGATAGCTCGAACGAATAACAACGATTCCAGCTACTTAAAACCTTTAGTTGCCAAAGCCAAATCATAACTCTGTCACCTACTAGTGCATATATCCTACACGATAATGGAGCATGACAAGTTATCTCTAAAATAGAAGAATGACGAACCTATGCTCACATCTAAAGCTTTTTCTCCTTGTCCAAATTATGTCCGCCTTGGTCGCATGTGGTGGAACCAACATGGTGCTAACATTAAGTCGGCCAGTCCCATTCGGAGAAGTTGAGGGCGCGTACATACGCTCGCCCTTATTATGGGCAGAAGTTACGCTCATTGTGCATAAACAACGGTCAGCAAAAAGTAAAGAAAAGTATGCAAAGAGAACAACTTTCAAGTCACATACCCACGCCCAACCCAACCCCTCACCCTTACCATGCGTCGCCGCTCAGCTTTCAATTTCGCCATGACACCCACCTTGTCAAGCGTACGAAGAAGGGTGTGCACAAACCGAACTACACGATCCCGTTTCTTTTCGTCCACTTTCTCAGTTAATGTGTCCTTGTCCAGCACCTCGAGCGGCGCATTTGGCATATATTCGGTGGCGTCTACGGCGTAGTACTCGCTATATTGGCTCTCACGCCTTACAGCGTCGCGGTGCACGTGTACTATCCGGCCGTTGTAGTCGTACTCGAATCCCGTTTTGGGATCGTAGCCTGCGACGTAAGCAGGAAGGGGGCTGTGGCTTCCGCCTGAAGAGCGAGAAGGGCGGTAAGTGGCTTGCAAGCCGCTACCATCAGTCATGAGATATGGTTTCCCACTTGGTCTCTTTGCTTCTGTGTACTGTGTAGCTTTTTTATGCCTTGTCGTCGTCGGCTTCATCGTGGTGGGACTTAATGCAGCGGAACTATGTCTACTTTGCACTTTTGTTGAGGCATCCTGACCTTGCAGTGGCGCACTATGCTCATTTGGCTCTGAAAACGTCTCGTTCACTTTCCGATAAGTAATCTTTGGCACTCCAAAGCCATCCCAGTCTACAATCAATGTGCCTGAGCTTGTCGGTCGTTCTTGTTCTATCTGATCGACTTGCCATGCGAGATGCTCATCAATCATGTTGTACAAATCATGGGTCATGGACTGGTTACAAGAGTGACGACCGGCACTTTGAGGTAAGTGGTGATGGGACATGGCTGCGCTTCGCGTGTTTTTCATGGTAGAGTCGTGTAATCTGTGTAGGCCTGGTTGAAACAAGTGACAAGTAAATGGTTGAAACAAGTGACAAGTAAACGCGAGTTGACTTCGCTTCTCTGTGGCTACGTCTAAGTCAGTAGGTTTTCTGAAATATAATGAGCAAAAAGGAAAAATATGATGAAATCCCATTTTTGAAAGGAAAGAAAAACGGCTGTAGATGAACATGGTCGGTATAGGAGCACTGTGTGTTAAGTTGATTGGCGACATTGTGAACGTGAATCACTATAGAGCAAAGCGTGGCAGCACTGGCACTGGCGAACACTGCGCAATGAATGTCAATAAGCGTCTGGAGCATTAGAGGCATTATGAAGATGCAGAAACCCATCGATCAAGCCAAGGAGACCACCCGGCTATGTGCTCTGTGACGATCAGCTCAATGGTGAAGACACTGCAAGAGGAGAAAACTACGAAGAAATCTTATGAAATCAATCTAATGCCTCTCAATTAGCAGATTAAGTACCTACACCTACGGATGCCAACCTCCACATCTCCTGCGCAATCAATATGGAAACAAGCAAACCAGGTATATTATCAAACACAAAGATCTTCCCCATGTCTACCGTATTCACCATCGTGATACCATCAAAGAACGCACACAAGGCGGAAGTGAGACACAAATCGCGCAGAACATGTCCAGCAGGAAAGGAAGTGGTATAGACCAAACAGAGCAACTCCATAAACATGAACAGAGGAATAGCATCCGCCTCTCGGGTATGGACACAAAGGCCATCATATGGCGACGCCTATATGTATGGTAAATGAGCGGGCGCTCGTACGTCATCTAGTGCTTGCTGGAAAGCTTGTCCTTGATCTTACCGAAGATGGAGCGACGCTTCTTCTTCTTGTCATCGGCACCAGAGGCAAGGCTCTGGCTTCCCGGGGTACCCTTAGGAGACACGTCAGAGTCCTTGCGAGCGTCTTTCCTGGGAGTCTCAGGTGCGGTAGATGCGGTGGCTGCTGATGCGGTAGGCTCGCTGCTCTTGGCTTCGGTGGTAGTGGTCTCAGTACCTGTTGTGACCGTTGGCTTGGTTTGCTCTGTAGTGGTTGGCTCCTTGGGCGCGAAGGTGACATTGGTATTGGCGTCGATGGGCTTTGAGGAGGCCGTCTGAGCGGGCGCAGCGGCCGGCGCATTGAGCGCATCTGGCTCGCTGGAGGACTTCAAGGGCTTGGAGTCAACCAGGGCGTCATCTGACAATCCGGTAGCGGTGCTGCTAGTTGTCGCTGCGGCTGTAGATGCCGGCTCGCCCGTCGCGTCGGTTGTCTTGACTTCCTTGAGCAGCTCTGTCTCGACTGCCTTCTTCTCGCTCACAGCCTCAGCGTTAGCAGCTGCCTCTGGGCTAACATGAGCTTCCTTCTGGCTTTCCGCTACAACATCGGGAACATCACTTGCGACCGTCTCTGTCTCCGCTCCCGGAGCCGTCTCGGTAGTGGCAGCCGTAACCACAGGTGCTGGCTCACCGGCCTCGTTGGTCTTTGGGATCTCTTTGAGGAGCTCTGACTCGACAGCCTTCTTATCCGCAACGGCGAAGCTGTTTGAGGCAGCTTCGGGGCCGACGTGGGCAGCCTTCTGGCTTTCTGAGACAACTGCTGGGATAGCGATAGCAGGAGCTGCGGCACCGGCGGCAGTCGTCTTCGGGATTTCGCTGAGTAGCTCTTGCTCAACCTGGCTCTTCTCACGAACTGCTTCAGCGTTGGTAGCGGCTTCAGGGCTGGCATGGGCGGCCTTCTGGCTGTCAGAGACAACAGCAGGGACATCACTGGAGGTAGCAGGGCTGCTCAAGCCAACAGCCTCAGCAGCCTTGTCCTTTACATCATTCGCAGTGGCCGAACCGTTCAAGCCGACAGTCTCGGCGGCCTTGTCCTTGGCAGAGTAGACGGCGGCAGCGAAGAGACCGGCGCCCGCAGTCACTCCGGCAGCGGCAGTGGCAGCCCCGGCCGTAGCAGTAGAGCTGATGTTGGAGGTGACTGAGTTATCAGCTGCGGCAGGTGCCTCAGGAACCTTCTCCTTCAGCTCCTGCTCAACTTCTTCCTTTTCTATGACAGCCTCCGGGTTCGCGGACGCCTCTGGGGCAACATCGGCTTCCTTCTGGCTCTCTGTGACAGTCTCGGGTACGCGCGGCTCTTTGGGAACTTCGGCTGCGAGGGCGGCAGTGGTGCTAGTAGGTGCAGCAGACTGGATGGCTACGCCAGTGTCTTGCTCAACCTTAGCGTCTACACCCATAGGTAGACTCGACTCTGGGATCAAGTTCCCAGTGACAGGAGGCAAGCCAAACATGCCGCCGTTGGCATCGCGCTCAGCTTGAGGAGTAAACGCTAGAGGGGGAAGCGCATCTGATTTCTCGTATGAAGATGGGTCAGTCTTGGCGGTGCTGCTGATGGTGTTCGAGGTCAAGGTACTCGGGTCTGGGACCTTTTCACCGGGCGCAAGATGGATGGGATTACCAGCGCCGGCGGTTGCTGGAATGGGCGCAACGCCGAATGTCGTGGCCTCTTCTGGCTCCTTGTCGTGCTTGACGGTGGACTGTATCGTGTTGTCTGTCAAACTGCGCGCGTCAGGAACGGGCTCGCCAGGCGCAAGCTGGATGGGGTTGCCGAGACCCGCGGTGGCAGGGATAGGGTTGACGCTGAATGCCTGCGGTTCGCTATCAGGTGTCTCGGCAGCAGGCGTCTCGGGGAAGGCGCCAGGGACCAGAGAGTCGTCTGATTGTGTCTTCTCCACCTTTGGTACAGCGCCGGCAAGCGCGGCGGTAGAGGACTCGGGGGCAGCAGATGACAGGGTGCTGACGGGTTCGTCGACAATATCCTCTGGTAAGAGCACATTGTTGATTATGCCGTTACCGTCGTCTTCCTTGCGCGCGCTCTCGTTGATACACCAGTTGCCGTTGACGACAAACTGCGAGGGCACCAGTTAGCAAGCTTTGCACATCAAATCTTTTGCCAGCGCTACAGCTAGGCGACAGCGCAATGGCACTCGCACAAAGGCCCACGACGTACCTTGTACTGTGTGTGGGTTTTGGGCAGCTCGACTGTCTTCTGGAAGACGCCATTCTCCTTCTCGAGCTGGACTGTCTTCCTCCAGTCATCGAAGGTGCCCGTCACATAGACGTCGTCGGCAGAGTGTTCCCTGGACTTGGGTAAGCAGATGCAGAGCCAAAAGAGCAGCGTACGTACCAGGTAAAGGTATATTTGCCCATGTTAGCGGAAGAATATGCCTGCGATTAGGGATTGTGGATGTGCGATAATGAGTGAGACCTGTCTTGCTTGTAAAGAGTGGGTGTGGAGGTGGTTGGGGAGGATCAGGAGCTGCAGCGGGCGGAGCTAGAGCAAGCGGCGTGCGGCGCCTCGGATAGTCCAGACAGGGCGATATGGCGAGCAGGTGCCGGAGGAGACGGTCAAAGAGGCTCTGCGACAGGAGATGCACAAGCGCAGATTTTCAGGACGGCAAGTACGAGAGCAATGCAGAATTGGCGAGGCTGACCGTCTTGTCTGCGACTCTGCATCTTGACCGCCCGCTTTAGCGTCATGCTTGGCATTGATGCAGTTCAGAGCTGGCGAGCGGAGCCAAAGCCTGTGCGATGACGAAATACCACATTGTACCTTACTCAATTGCAGCTCCACTTTGACTTGCTCCAGCTAACGGGCATCGTCAGGCCTCAATGCGCACTCAATTCACCGTCAATGCCATCTTCTGTCGGCGGTACACGGTGGCCCCTCCAGCTCGCCAGCTCCCCTGCCACTATGCCTCACGTGCTCGTGCCCATGTGCGTCATCGGTAATATGCTGCTTAAGTGGCCGGACAAGATCCGCTGCGAGACGGGCCTTGTTTGTCTGAGAACGGCTCTGTTGGGCAAACCACGGTTTGCTCAGTGGCCGCGTTGGTCTAGCCAGCAGCATTAAGATGCGTTTTGGTCAGAATTTTCACCTTGCTCCCGTATCGTGCGCCTCAACATTTGGGCCGTCTTTGCTCATCGCCAGCTTGATAGCGCCACACCGCCAATTGCAATAATGTCCTTCACAAGCATCATAGTCATTGCGCTAGTCCATAAAAATACCTGCATACTGCCCAATCAAGTCGTGCTTGTATTGACTTGTTACACATTGACGACCTGTCCCACGAGTGATTCGGTTGTGTTGAGGAGAGGGGGGAGGCTAGTGATGTAGAGTGTTGACAGTTTGGTCAGGTATTGTTGCGGACGACAATCAGTGCGCCTTGGAGACTCCCATCAAAAGTTGTTCAAAATGCAGTCTTCTCGAGACGTCCAGGTGCGACCTAGTGCATGTTGCGGTCAGATAGTGCAAAGCAGTGATGTGCACAATTTCTTTGCTATGCCATGTTCAAAGCAAAGGCAAGCCAAGCTACGTTTAGTTGACTTAACGTGTTTTCCTTTGATAGGCACATAAGGCCCAAGGCGGTGTTTTACGAGTTGAAGGTGTCTTGACACTTAAGAGACATAGATATGTCGACGCATGCCAGGTTCCTGCACACGACTCATTGCGTCGAGCAGCGACATGTGATACATGCACAGACACGGTCGAACCACGTTCATACAGGTACATGTATGATGTTGTAAAAACGCCGATTAGTCGCCAATCGCCTTCTCGCTATTCTTCTGCAGGCGCAACTCCAGCCCACCCCAAGCTAGTAGTCTTCCTGTCGAGCTTCAGATGTTGGGGGGTAGACATGCCACGCTCACTTAGCGCTGCAAGCTTCGACCCATACGCAGTCCGTGGAGCGGGAGCTAAGGGCGCATCCTCATTGGCATCTGGTCTTGTATCGGAGCTGTGTCTCGCAAGCCATCAGAACTACGTGTTGTGTCGCTCGCACTGTCGCGAACATGAGATGCAGCCCAGACGGCAGCATACCAATGCCGTGCGGTGTAACGAGTGGGCATCCAATTGCGGGCAGCATGGCGCGCAGCCGTCGCCTGGCTGTCTGAGTGGGTGCCTATAGCAACGCCAGAAGCTGGACGCCCATTTCTAGACGCCTTCTGGAAGACAATAAGCCCCTCAGAAAGCGTTGCCCTAATCTCCTCTGCCCTGCCCGCAGCATTCATCCCGCTCGTGATCGCTCCAGCCCGCAGCTGCTCCCCTCTTCCTGCCACAGCTAACCCAGCGCGTCATCACCCGCTGCACACTGCCAATACAACCACACATTCAGCACACAATTGCATTCCTCATCCCATCTGACAACTCTTGCACTGCTCCGCTCCCCTGCACGCTGACGCTACGTTTCGGACCCTCGCAGCACAACTGCTGTTATCCCTGCACGTCTCGCGAAGCCGACGTCAAAGAGCTGCCCTCGACCCCTCACCACCGCCCTCCCAATGTCCCTCCCTCCCGACTACTCCAATGAGATCTCCGCCCTCGACCGCGAGATCCTGAAGCACAAACCCCACGACATCCTCCAATTCTGCGCCAATTTCTTCAATCGCCGCCTCGAGTCCCAGCGAACCGAAGCCCTGCTGTCGCAGCAGCATTCCACCCTCCAAGGTCGTGCCGAGAACACCTTCCCCGGCAACAACCCCTTCAGCACCTCACCCAGCGCCGGCGCATTTGCAAAGAGCCCAATGCAGCGTCTCGAAGAAGAGGAGGAGCACGACGCCATGACTTCGCCCACCGCCTCCACCTTCGGGGCCATCGACTTCGGCAAGCCACGCCAGAACAACGCCGACTCTGCTGAGGGCGCCTTTGGCAACTTCCAGGGCTTTGGCGGCTCCTCCAAGAACAACATCACACAGATGCCGCCTATCGCAGGCGAGGGCCAGAACTTCCCCAGCAACTACAACACCAACAGGCGCACGTCGGTCTCAGCCGAGTCGCTCAACCCCGCCTCGTCTGCCAATGACAATTTCACTGCCCCATTCCACCAAAAGACACCCGATCAACTGTCGCGCTTGAAGTCGGCTGTTGCAGGCAATTTCCTGTTTTCGCACCTCGACGACGACCAGTCATCACAAGTGCTTGGTGCACTGCATGAGAAGCCGATACCAACAAAGGGCATAAAGGTGATCCAACAGGGCGATGTGGGAGACTACTTCTACGTGGTCGAGAAAGGATCCTTTGACATTTACGTCAACAAGTCCGGCAAGCTCGAAGCTGGCCCAGATGGCATCGGTGACAAAGTGGGCACCGTTGGCCCAGGTGGCTCTTTTGGTGAACTCGCTCTCATGTACAACGCTCCCCGTGCCGCCACTGTTGTGTCGACCGACTCCTCCACTCTCTGGGCCTTGGATCGCATAACTTTCCGCCGCATCCTCATGGATAGTGCGTTCCAGCGCCGACGCATGTACGAAGGCTTCTTGGAAGAGGTTCCTCTTCTATCTACTCTGACGCCTTACGAGCGCTCCAAGATTGCAGATGCTCTTGAGACTAAAAAATACCCCCCTGGCACCACTATCATCCAAGAGGGTGACGTTGGCGAGTCATTCTTCCTGCTTGAAGCTGGAGAAGCCCAGGTCTTCAAGCGTGGCGTGGATAGCCCGGTCAATCAGTACACGAAGGGTGACTACTTCGGTGAGCTAGCATTGCTCAACGATGCACCTCGTGCGGCTTCCGTCATCAGCAAGACCGAAGTGAAAGTTGCAACTCTTGGCAAGAATGGCTTCCAGCGACTACTCGGGCCTGTCGAAGGCATCATGAGACGAAACGACCCAAGCAAGGCTGGATTCACCGGGGATCATGTAGATCCACTATCAAAGGGTGCATAGACATTAGATGATTGATGCTACTGGGAAAAGTCATGTGTTTGTGATGGATTGGAGGGAAATGAGGGCCTCTTGTAGCAGATGAAAGCTCGATGCGGTTTGATCTCACTCTTCGGCGTTTTCGCATGTATTCCTACGCTTCCTACTGTCACTAAACGTCGCTTGCCGTGATGAAAGAGAGATGGCTTGATTCTGGGCGAGGAATGAGCTTTGTGAGCTGCTCTGTTACCTATACTCCACCTGCGTATGATATTTGAAGTTAGACATACATATTGCGAGGATACCTTCCTGCTGTACATGCTGTGATGGAAGTCTCGAAGTATGACATAATTGTATGGGCCCGTGCATGACACGAAGGAGCAGTGAGCTCATCAGCAGGCACCATCGTTCGTAGCATGTCCTCTTTTGCCATCAACACTTACCGACGTCGACGATATGAGCATCTGAAAGAATTGATGCCATACAACGCTCTTTGTGTCAGATAATCGCAACTTAACTATATTCTGGTACTAAACACTAGCAAAATCCAGGGCGTCGAGTGCATGTGCCGTCCAATCACGACAGGTACCACGTCACAGCGAAGGGCCAACCACAGGCAACCACAGTGTTTCAGTACCAACTTGTGACACTGTGATGACTTTAATTGGATGGCTTCTAGAAGCAACAAGCGCAGAACTTGTGTCGAGCTGCTGGCTCGCAAAGACACCACGATTTGCTGATCAGAACGCTCAGTCATCTTGACAAACTGTTCGCTTCTCGAAACATGGTAATTGTCCATCTGAAAAGTGCTTCCAGAGAACTACAGTAGGTAACCAATACATTGGTTTCGTTATTCGTAGGTTGATGGAGACCCTCACTGATAACTCTCCAGGCTACAGAACACGCGTCCACCAATCATCCGAACACTCCAAGCAGGCACAAGTCTCTAAATTTGGGCTTCAGTTTTGATCTTGCACCCTATGTATCAACAATCATTTTCCCCGCCACTCAGTATTCTGGAAAACTGGTGCTGCCCTTGTTTTCAGCTGATATTGATGCTTCATCTTACGGATCCGAACATCCACCCTGTCTTTCAGGAAAGCAGCGCCTCATCTTCCAGAGGCCCTCAAAGACTGCATCATTTTCGGAAAACGGCCAATTTGAGCAACAAGAATCACGAGCGGCCAATGGCACCACTACTTTAGTTGTCTGCCACTTCATCACCATAGCAATTGTGGATTGCTGCAATTGCTAGTCTCGGCAAGCTTTCCAAGTGACTGGGATCAAAGCCACATCTCTATCAGATCTTTGCTGTGGCTTGTACAAAGTTTATGCAATATATCATTCGAGAATTTCTATTGATGAATATTCACAACAGCCACGTTTGAGGGATCGCAACTTTGGGTATAAAATGTATACTAGCACCATCAATGACGTCTGCTGCAGGGATCATCCTGCCGCCGAAAGGTCGTCTTAGCTGACCGCAGTGCGATGCTGTAAGTGGAATCGTCTTAAGAAATTTGGGGTGTCCAATAGTTCGCAAGCCTTGCTGTTCCTCCTCGCGTGCACCTGCGGCTTATATGCAGCGACTGGGGCCATGACGGACGCTAGGACCAAATTGGGGAAATGGGCTAAACACTTCCACTCCGCTAAACGCGCAGAAGCCTCAAATGTTTTCAATCTCAGCTGAACTGTGAAGAGCATGCTCTCGAAAGACTGCGGACTCAGAATACCCAAAGTATCGCCGACAAACCCCGGCACAGTGGTCACTCATCCCTATGCGTCATCTCCACCACGACATGTCCGCTGATAGGATCGATGGCATTCTCACCGAGTTCGTGACGGCAGCAGATTGCGCCAGCCTCTCGGCGCGCCCTTATGTTCGGGATTCAGGACAACGAATGCATACACCAGCCACACAAGGCAGTAAGGCAGTCTTGACCAATCTTCGCCGTTTCGAAGACCAGGAACCAACAACTTCCCATACTGGCTTCCTATGAATGGCTCTCAGCGATTACGGCGTTCGACAAGATAGGCGATAATTCTCCGATGCGGCTTTGTGCTTCACTTGATCTCTTGCTGCGGTAGGGCAGATACCATCGGTGTGCGCGAAAAGCTCCATTAAAAGGCGGCACCTATATACCCTTTTGACCTTATATGCTTCGCACTGCACATTTTATCCTTACCACTGACCTACTTTGGCTTGGGGAAGCCACAGACCATGCCCGACCTTCTAGAAGCAACAGGGATGCTGTCAATTAGCCCAGCAGTAGCCTACCCTAGTCGAATTTGACCTCCCCTTGTGTGGCTTGTGTCTCGTGGCTGTTTTGGAGACTATTACCGACTTGAAGTCATTCTATACAGTACCTGATTTCTTACGTTAGCGAGTACCTACACTCTTCATATATCCACCTTCGACACTCTTTCACAACCCACAAAAGCTGCAAGTAGCATCACTTGCATTTGTTGTACACATTTTTCATATAGTTTCTGTTAAGTTCGTGATCATTCCATCATCTGTGTTCTTCCAAATGGCGTCGTCGAGCGACCCCAGACCCTCGAAGAGACGAATCGGGAGGAAACGTTTACCGCCTCTCGCACCTGGGCCTGCAATTCAGTTCGTCGTTGCGAACCATCCCGACGAGTTCAAAGCAGGGCAGACTATGAGGAACGTCCGATCGCACGTCATGTATAAACATCGAGAACAACGTGGGCTCTCGCCTTCAGAGGATCCTAAGAGTCGAGAAGGGAGCAGTGCACCAGCAAGTCGACGGACTTCGAGCCCAATGACAACCAATTCGGACGGCATTTTAGAGGACAATAACTTCCTGGCACCCAAGCCGATAAGGCATCATAGCACAATCTGGGATGGAGAATTCTATAGATATAATACACAGTCACCTTCAACAGATCCTATGCGAACACTCGCTGCTCGTATCATCTCCGCGACAACGGCAGAGCCGGCCCGAAGTGCACCCCCGGTGTTCGAGGAGGCCTCTGAATTTCCCTTCCCTACGAACGTGGTGTTGGAGTACGAGTCCTTGGAGAACTTGAAGCAAGACTACATCAACAACACGGAGTTTTTCTGTCATGGTATGGTGTGAAATCCAACTAGATTATAGCCTTCTGATGCACAACAGATCGATCTTGGATGCAACATATCTGCGATAACAACCTATCATTCCTCAGTCATGTCAGCGCAGCATGTGTTTATCAAGACCTGGCCGAGGGTCTCTTGCAGGACAGCGCTCTCACCGTGTATGCGAAGACAAAAGTACGCAAGGTTTCCTCGGCGCAACGCCTAGAACAAAGCGGCTAATGAACTTTAGGTCCTCAGGATGATCACCAACCGCCTGCATACAGAAGATGACGTCGTTCTGAGCATCTTACACCTTCTGATCAGCGAAATTGGAGGGTTCAACGAAGATGCTTTCGATGTTCATGAAGAAGGATTACGCTTGGCGATTGAAGCCCGTGGCGGCATCACTAATCTGGCTTCGCCACATTTCATGATTCTGTAAGTTTGATTTCGCAAGCCAGTCGCCAAGACTGGTAACACCATAAAAGACAAGCGAATAACAGTCGCCAGTGTTATGCTGTGCTTTGCAGTCTTACGAGGGCACGCAGAGCCATTAATGCTCCAACATTACTCTCCCCGTCGGGTGCCTGCCTCGCTATCCAGCGAGTATAGCACAATCTCTCCACTATATGCACCACATGGAGACATGTTAGGCGTATATGGCAGTTGCTCGATTGGAGCTTTTGAGATCATCACGGACGTGCACACACTCAATCAAACATTTTTGGCGCGCTGCAGTTACGGGGGCAATTTACACCCAGCTCCAAATGCCCAAATAGCGGCTTACGACGCTCAGTTGCAGCAGATATACTCCCGCCTCCGCTTGCGCCCTTCAATCGAAGATGATCTCACACCGGACTGGGTTTACGAGAGCTGCCGCCTTGCTGCCTTGATATATTGCAGATCGATCGTTCGCGGCGTGTCGCTTGCAGAGTCAGCAAAACTAATGCATGCCCGGAGTTCCGGCCCAGATATGGACTCTACTACATTACTTCTAGCTTTACATGAGGCATTGATGAGAACGGACACACGTGGCTGTTGGGGCAGCGCCCTACGTGGCGTGTTTTTGTGGATATGCTTAGTTGGCGGTGCGGCTTCATGGCCATCTACACGGTTCTCATCCAGTATCGATGGCGAGGGGATGTCACCATCCTCAACATGGGCCAGGAAGTGTTTCGCGTTATGCGCAATCAGAGCGTCAGTATCAGTTCCCTTTGAGCATGCAGACAGTATGATACAGGCTTTGCGGACAATGCTGCAAGTTAGGCACTGGATTGGAATGAGTACCGTGATGTAGATGAGTCGGTGAGTGAGAATTTCTCCACGATTTCCTTTTATTTGTTGCATACTTGCCCTTCTTTTCTACTTCGCTACTCTTGCTTGGGAAAGAAAAACTTTTCGGATGAAGGATATTTGTCACTGTTTTGAGTCTGTCGCTGGCCCTTATTCATACTTGGATCACCATTTTACTTTGTCTTCGAGTTTTCAAAGAATGTGATGAGAGGGGAAATAGACTGTCATTTTTGTCATACTATTAGCATTTCTTTGCATTTGAGCGGGTTTCGAGTCTGCATAGCTTTTTCCTTCCCCATTTCAGCTCGGAAGGAGCATTGGAGTTCAAGAATGTCATCATCGATTTTACTTAGAGCCAAGCTTCATGCAGGTCATGTAGCAATCAACAACATCTCTTCTTGCTACATCTCTTCCAAGACCGATTGCTTTCTCCGCAGTACGTATCCTCAGCATGAGAGCACGCACATTAGTCATGTCTTTGACCTTATCATCACACTTGGTTCATCTACACGGCCCTTTGACACGGTGCATATGCCCTATCGCCTACCCCAGACCCGCTAGTACATTGTTACCATACCAGACCCCATCTTTACACCACCCCTGTATCAAAACCCCCGAACGAGTCAAACTGTGGCGCAGTAAGCTGGCCCCATGCCCCCGCTCTTTGGGTCTTCTCATCAGCCAGTATGGCCAATCAGAGTATCCTTCATATCCCGCCTTGTTCATCATCACCAGAATAACTGCAAACCCTCAGCTTGTGTAGCACGATACTAAATCAACGTTCTGCCGTCTTACATGGAGTTGGCGGTCTGCACAACACGGGAGTGGGACTGTGTGCTCTAGCCACAGAACATCTTAAGCCACAGCATCATGGCACTGTGCATTGCCCTGTCTACCTGCTGTGAACCTACAAGCTGACCCCGTGGGGGGCGGAGGCGGAACGTTATTGCGAAGCCAAAGATCATTCCGCACAAACAGCAGGGATGGTGGTCGTAAAACGGGTCGGGTAAACCTGCTGTGCAGCGTGATAGGGCTGAGCAGGGATTACCTGCATCCTAGGAAAGGATTCTGGCCGTCGGACCAGCCGACGACGACATATGCAGCCCTGCAGGGGCTACTAAGTGACTGCTGCTTTGCGTAGCTTCTCAGCCGAGCTTGCAAGCGTAGCCAAGCTATGCACATTCATTTATTCATCTGCCGGCGGAGACGCATTTGCGGGCGAGGTTGTGGGTCGGGGCGGAGAGTTGGGTTTGCTGGCGCAGCTGAATAAACGGTGAGGTGGTTTGGGAGAAGTGGACATGTCGTGATGATGGGGAGACAGAATGATGACAGGGAAGACAGGGGTGATGAGTGTTGGTAAGCAGATTTGGCAACGAATGACGCATTTGCAAGTCTTACTGGCTTGATCAAGCTTGTAAGAGTTCGCTGGTCGTACAATGAACATAATCATGCATTTCTCAACAAAATATAGCATGAATTATCAAAGATGTCGAATATGTACAAAAGCGCACTGCCATATTTTGAACCCATGCAAACAATTCCAGACACATGATGCTCGCCCACGAACCTCGCCGTCCACTTTTTCACCCCTAGATCCCCGATCGGACGTGATGATGTTCGTTGGACGCCTTACTCACCAACCTGCATCCACAAGCGTGTCCCTTGCGCCCTAGCTCGACACGTTAGTGCACAGTTAAACAGCTCAGCCCTGCAGCCCTACAGCCCTATATCGCTGGGCCGCGCCCAAGCCGCAATGTGCATTTTTCCCAGCGAGCACGCAGCAACCCGGCCACTGCAGGGCTTGGGAGAGAACGGAAAGGACAAACGAAAAAGGGTACCGCCCTGCCCGTGATTGGGCCGCGCGGAGGCTGCTCGTCTCCGCCGTTCCGCCGCGCCTGCAGGATTGCAGGCAGCTTACCTGCGTTGTGTTCTTGCATATTTGGGCGGCGGAGGGGGCCGCTTGGCGGGTTGGTTGCTGCATGGGGCGGTGTGGCTGGTGCTCGGAGGAGGGAGTTTTGGGACAGGAAATGCGGGCGTATAGGGATATTGTGATGACGATGGTGTTTAATCAAGTTTCCCATCGGTCTCGCCGTCTTGTGCGAGGGTAGGGAATGCCTTGGGTTCTGCCTCCCACTCTGCCTAGCTGCGATGTGCGTTCGCCCAGCTGAAGTAGATGACGATGATTGCGGGTAGCGGGAAGGGGATGCTATTGTTGAGCAGGTATTGCACTTCTACCTTGACTTGCGGTGTAGTACAGTCTGCCTCATAATCTGCCTAGTGTATAGAGCAGGGAGTTTGAAGATTAGCTTTCTACACGCCTGCGAATGTCCGTTGCGCTTAGTAGGAAACTGTTTTGCCAGGATGATTTGCATCACATCGTCCACACCGCATTGAATCTCCTGCTGTATTTCTAAAATCCTTATCAACAGTGACGAAATTTAGGGTATGGTGAGATCAGGTAAAGACTTCTGAATGACCCGTCTCACAAGGTCTTAGGGCCGCAGAACGTCAAACCCTTCATTCTAGGGGGAATTTATATAGACGAAGCTCTAGAAAGGTGGTGTTTGATTTGAACATATAACCAAACAACCAATGCTATGCCGGAGATTGTATATCTAACTCAACTTTCCAACGCCAGGCTATGCAGGAATTTTCCAACCCCTCCCACTTCCACTCTGCTCTGCTTTTCTCTGCCATAAAGGCACTCATAACGCATCCCAACCCTCCTCGAACATTGTCCTCTTCTGGCACACATCCTCACTGCTCAGATACAGCGGCCGGACTACCTGTAATGCGCCTGTGCCCAGCTTCATTGACTGACCCATGATGATACATTCGGACACACCGTCGATAGTATCTGTTCATACAGTCAGTAAATGCATCATACCTGAGGATTCCGTACAAGTAAAACGTACCTGTTTTGCCTCTCGCCGCCGCCTCAAACAAATGGTCAGGCGTCTTCTCAAAGGATGCCAACTGCAGTACCGAATCTCGCGTCTTCTGGAGACCAAATCGCGTAATACCGTAGACTTCTCCTTTGAACGTCATCACATCGGCGAGAAGTTGCATATGTCGAGGATCAATGTCCATGTTACCCAAGACCTCACCAATCTCGCGAACAATGGTGGCGCGTGCGGCTTCGATGCCGAGTACGTTGCGAACTTCCATTACGTGATTGGATTTGGTTTTGTAGGGCTCGATACCGGGTGTCGTCATGCAGTCTTTCAGACCGTAGCCTTCAACTAGAAGCTGACACTCGTAATCTCCCTGTGCATTCGGGCTACTTTCTTTCTTGATAATGGCTCTTGTGCAATCCGGGTGGCCCTTGATGACAACGTTTGGGATGAGTGCTTTCACTTGTTGAACGCGCTCGAAAAATTCCTTCTGATTCTTTGTCGTCTTCACAGGGCGCTTTTTCATGGAATTGGGGTCGGGAACTTCGACACGAATAAGACTTGATGAGATGCGGACATTGGCGCCGGCCTTACCCCATTTAAGAGGTTTGTATTTGTTGATGGCACTGATGATTTCGTGCGGTTGTACGTCAACAAAGAGGCTGTTGACCGTATCCCAATCGATGCGCATGGCGATGTAAGCACCGTTGGGGTGCCACACATCTTCGACGTAGGATATGATGTCGCGGAGGTATGTCTTTTCCACACGTGCTTTGACAATACGTGCGGCAGACTCGGAAATCTTGTTGGATAGCTCGCAGGAAATGACAGGTGTAGAGATTGTCGATGATGCGTTGATGATTTCCTTGATACGGGGAACACCTTGGGTGATGGACATACCCGCAACGCCAGCAAAATGGAACGTCTTCAGTGTCATTTGGGTTCCTGGTTCACCAATCGACTGAGCGCCAATAGCTCCAACAGCGTGACCCGGTTGTACGCGGGAGCGGTTATACTTGGTCAGGCAGAGGGTGATGAAAGCATCAAGCGCACTTTGCGAGATCTTTGCGATACCATCGGCGGTGCTGTACTTTTCTGCTTCCTCCTGGGTCATATCTTGCCTCGACTTTGCGTTGGGTCTCGCAACGCCAAGATGTATCAATGTTGTCTCAAGTTTTTGGGCTTTCTTGAAGATGTAATCCTGCACAGTGTCGAGGAAATCACGCTCGGACTCCCTTTGATCGATGCCCTCATCGCTATTATCGCGATAGTCAAGCTTTGTGACCCCATCGAGCTTGTATCGAGGATACTTGTTCCGCTCCGTATTTAGTCTGGCTTCGGTATGCTTGCGAACTTCTTCGGGAGTAAGGGTATGTTCGTTGTTATCCCATGTAGAAGTAACCGCGTGCGAGAATGTGCGGTCAAAGTGCACAGGCTTAGCTTTACCCTCCATGTCCACGGGATCGAGATTGTCGTCTCCATATTGAAATTGCACGACAGTTCCAGAAGAGTTCCGTACTGTGTCATCATACTGTGCGGAAAGATCCTCCAGGGACTTCATCAAACGTCTACTCATGTAACCAGTTTCTGCAGTCTTGACGGCCGTATCCACGAGACCTTCACGACCACTCATGGCGTGAAAGATGAACTCGGTGGGCGTGAGGCCTGAAAAGAAACTGTTGCTGACGAAGCCTTTTGACGCTGGCTGGCGCGCAGCTTTCGGGAAGTGAGGTAGTGTTCGGTGGTGGAAGCCGTCTGCAACACGCGCACCGCCAATCATTTGCTGTCCCACGGAAGCCACCATTTGGGAGACGTTGATGTTGGAACCTTTGGAGCCACACTTCGCCATGAGCAAAGGAGAGTTCCATCTGCTAAGTTCTTCGAAACAAATATCACCAGCAGCTTGACGAACACCAGATAAGATGCCACCAATTCTGTTCTCCATGGTCTGCTCTTCGTCACAACCGGCATCTCGTTGCAATTTTCCCGACTGATAGTCTATGATTAACTTGTCGCACTTTGTATATGCTTCTTGTACCAGAGCCTGCTTTTTCTGGTTCAGCTTGTCACCGGGAGTGACATCACTGATACCAAGCGAAAATCCGTTATTGGTTAACCAGCGCGCAGAAAGTTTGGACAGCCGGTTCATGCCCTGGACTGCATAATCGGGGCCATAGTCTCGCATCATAACATAGAAAACTGAGTCCTTCTTGCCATCACCAACGGTAGCCTTGTCCATGACACCGCACATGACTTCGGAATTTCGAACGACCAGGTAAGCATCGTTTTCGTTCAAATCAGGATGTTGGCCCGGGGTATTTTTAAACTGCTTACCCGCAGCTTCGAGGTTGATAAGCACCCTGGACTTCTTATTAGGCTTCATCAGCAGGTTAAAGACTTGCTTTCCGGTCCAGAGTGCCTGCGGCTTCCATACCACTGGGGGCGGTATATCAATCGGCGAGGTCTCGCCTGTGTCGGGATCGTAGGCGCCGTCTCCGTTAAACATGTAGTTCACGATTTGACAAAATGTCCTTCGGTCGTAGAAATTATTCTTGTTGCTCAAAAGGTAGGCTGCAGTGATGAAATCTTGGATTGCAGCAATAATTGGCGTTCCGTTCTTCGGTGTTGCCAGGTTGTACTTGACGCCCATCAGCTCGGTGGCTTCTGTACGCGCCTCTTCGGTCTGTGGGACGTGCAGGTTCATTTCATCGCCGTCAAAATCGGCATTGTACGGATTGCAGACGCATTCATTCAATCGGAATGTTCGCCAAGGACGGATCTTGGCTCGATGGCTAAGAATACTGAGCTTGTGTAGAGAGGGCTGTCGGTTGAACAGGACAATGTCGCCATCTTCGATATGACGTTCGACAATGTCACCAATTTTGAGCCTGTTTGCAGGGGCTTGAAGCCGTTCACCGCGCGTGTCATGCCGCGAAAGGGCAATCAGGGATATCTTGCCCCGGTCTTTATCTGGGCCGTCGTCTTTCAAGATGAAATTGGCACCAGGATATTTATTGGCGCCGTTTCTTATCAGCTTCCTGAGCTTCTCAATGTTGTATCTTGTTGCCTTTTCAGGGTATGTAAGTGTCTTCGCTATTCGCTCCGGTACTGCAACCTCGTCGATGCTGAGATTTGGATCTGGCCCGATGACCGTACGACCAGAGAAATCGACACGCTTGCCAGACAGATTTTGGCGGAAGCGACCGCCTTTTCCCTTCAGTCTCTGGGAGAAACCACGCATTGTTTTTTGCAGCCCTTGTTGCTTAAGACCAGGCGCGTCGCTGTTGATGTACATGGCAATCTGCAGCTGCAAAAAGTCCCATTGCTCCATCAAAATTTGGAGAGGGAAGCCACGAGCAAGGCCAGCTCGAATGATGCTGCTGATTTGGCATATGTCTCCAATCTTGTTAGTAACGTCGTCTTCAGTGGCTCCACCCTCTTGCATGACTGATGGTCGGAGTGCCACGGGCGGTACTGGCATGTATTCCCAAATCAGCATTTCCGGACGGGCATCCTCAGGTATCATGGCCAGTAGTTCACAGTCTTCTGGAGAGATTTTCTTGAAGAGATTGAGCGTCCTCAGAGGGTGCATGTCGTCGACGGCCTTCTTTAGGTGCTTGTCAAGGTCCGGATTTGCCGCCTTTGCAGTGTCGAAGGACTGGTCGAATTCTACTTTGCCCGCAGGCGGCTTCTTCGTTTTTGCAGTGGAGCGGTTGAAGGCATCGTATCGGTTGTGAATAATCTTGAGCGGATGTCCAGGAACCTTGCGTACGGTGCCCTGGAGAGCATTGCAGTAGGGACACGTTTTCTTCTTTCGGCAGTCCTCTACAACCTTCTTTGAGACAGCACTTCTCCGTAGGGTGTCCATGTCTGGCCGGCGCATACTCCGCAGGTACCTCCGTCGCTCTACCTCATCCAGCAGGACCCGCGAGCAGTCCTTGCATATGCAGTTCAAGACCTCGATGATGTGCTTCAGATATCCAACATGAAAGGCAGGCAGCGCAAGCTTGATGTGGCCAAAGTGGCCATTGCACTTGTCCAGGCCCTCTCCACAGGTGCCGCACACGCCCTTCTTGCTCGATATACCCATGAGAATGTCCATGGGCCCGTTGGAGGTGAGGGTGCGGGTGTTGTCCGAGGCGGGGGCGAGGTCGTAGACATTGCGGTCAGAGACTTCGAGCACGGCCTGGTTGACGATGTCTTGGTTGGAGCTGTACAAGGTTACTATGCGTCCTTTGGCAGGGTAGTTGCAGTGTTCTCGTACTATATGCCGAACTGAATGTGCTTGATGCGCGCAGGAATGCGGTCCACGACCTGCTGCTTGGCCGAGGCGCGCGGGGCCTCCATTATGGCGCGTGGAAGCTGGTCTGGGTTGGCGGTATGTGTGCGTGCTATCGGTGCTCTGGACGATAATCTCTCATCGTCGTGGTGGCGTGAGTCATGTTCGCAGGCGCAGTGAGCTCGCAGTGACTTTCTCAGTCGCGCGTCTGAAGATTTTGGGTGGGGGACCTTCCCGCCGCTAAGCCGGGGAGGCAGCGCTAATGCGGGCTGATAAGCTGATAGTACCGTGAATGAAGGTGCACGGACACCCTCGAAGGCAGCTGCGATGGAGCACCACGTCCGTCACCCTCTCTGCCCCGCCCATAGAGGGACGAGCTATTTCTTGCTGCGTCTCCCGTCTGCTCTCTGTTGGGCCACTTCCTCGCAGGCCGTC
The DNA here is from genome assembly GCA_003313425.1 of Pseudopyrenochaeta lycopersici. Classification (NCBI taxonomy): domain Eukaryota; kingdom Fungi; phylum Ascomycota; class Dothideomycetes; order Pleosporales; family Pseudopyrenochaetaceae; genus Pseudopyrenochaeta; species Pseudopyrenochaeta lycopersici. The sequence goes on along the minus strand of NHZP01000012.1, from coordinate 510,675 downwards.
TCTCTTGTATCCGTTTGCTGCAAGAACTTCAAGTTCCTCAGAGCACGTTGCCAGCAGCATCCCCCGCCTAAGCTCCGCCCCGCTTGCCGCTGGACTGTCTCACGTTGCTCAGCACTTCAACGCCTGTCCTATTCACTGCTGCCTCCTCCGGCTCGACTGTAGCAGTGAGCGTTGACCAGACATCATGGCAGAAAGTGAGACTCCGACTTCCTCCATACACGACCCGGCTTGTCCAAGTACTGACCCCCTAGCCTTCCGAGTTGTCCTCAAGGACATCGACCAGCACGACACGTTGGATTCACGCGAGTTCGACTTGACTTTAGGCTCGACCTTCCCCATCGGCCGTGCCTCCAAGAATGCCTCCAAACGGGACCTTATGCCCGCCTCTCACAACGCCTACATTGATAGCCCCGTCATTTCCCGAGAGCACGCCATACTGTCGGCCAACTCAAGCAGCGGCTCCCCTCAGGTCTACATCACTGACAGCGGCTCCATGCACGGCACTATGATCAACGGTCGAAGGCTGCTACCTAATACACCCGAGCCACTGTCGGCAGGCGACCTTCTGCAGTTCGGCATAGACGTGAACCGCAACGAAGGTACGTCTCCTCCTGCAGACCCCACCTTCCCAACCGAACTGCTTGAAGCTGACTGTCACTTACCAATAGAGTACTTTGTTGCCCGCAAATACACCTTCGAGGCACGTCTTAGTCGTCCCTTCTCTCTCGGCTTCACCGTCCCGGATGCCGAAAGTGAGGAAGAGGATCTTGATGCACAAGAGCGCCGTGGCAGTCAGCAACACCCACTAACAATCGACGACTCCGATTGTGAATCAGAACAGTCAATCGAAAACGAAGTAGAAGTCATCATCATCGATAAAATCGACATTCCCGAGCAAGAGCCCGCTGCCGCTGTCGCTGTCGCTGCCGCTGCCACCGCGACCGCCCAAGTCCACACAGTGTATGAAGAGTTCCCGGAATCTGCAGTGCGTAGCACTATCTTGGAAGAAAACTACTCTGATGAGGAGACTGGGGATTTGAATTACTCAAGCGAGAGCGAGGAAGATGAGGCCCTTGGCGTTGATATTGACAATGAAGTCGCGAGTGTGGCTAGCTCTGACCAGGATTACAGTTCTGAGCGGGAAATTCCAGACTCCGAAGATGAAGAACCCACAGCCTTCAGTGCTTACAAGCCAACAATCAGTCACCAGATCAACCCGTCTGCCAGCTTCTCTGTAAATCCTCTGCAGCAGTCGTCAACAACATGCCCGCCCACTGTCCAGCCTCGAGATCTCTTTAGCCTTGAAGAAATGGCGAATCATCAGGCTCCAGGTCTGCCACCACTCGGAATGTTCAACCAGCATTTCGACAGCCATCCCTTTGCCGATAACATAGCTCCTCCCTTACCCCCACGGCCGTCCGCCCCAAAGCCGGCGCCATGGAATCATGTGGGGTTTCCAATCTTTGGCCAACAAAACGAAACCCAACCATGGTACTCTGACGAAATGCCAGCCCAACCGAGCTATATTGGCACCAACTTCGGTGATAGGCCATCAATTTTCAGCTCTGCGCCTCCACCCCCTCCACCTGAATTTCAAGGCCCCGGGGTGCATTTTGGCGCTGCTTCAGCTGTTATGCAGCCTGCAAACCGTCTTCAGACCCCTCCGCCAATGCCCGCTTCAGACATTATGACGTCGACTCCACTCCAACCAAATCGACGCACTAAAGTTTCTATTGAAGAGATCGTTGAGGAACAGCCGCCAACACCAACATCTGTCAACAGCATGAAGCGGAAGGCCGAAGTAATGGAGGACGAACAAAGCCCTTTCGTCATGGATCTATCCGCTGACTTGGTTGAGACGAGCGACGTTGCTGCGGTCCAAGCTGCTGCGGATGCTGCCGCTGCTGAGACGGCCGCTATCATAGCTCAGCGTCCGAAGAAACAGCCCCGGTCCCTCATGGCCAAGGTACTCAACACCGCAGCTTATCCCCTTCTCGGTGCTGCCGTATCCTTTACTTTACTTTCTACACTTCCAGATGCCTTCTTCGGAGCATAGGCAAAGACTTCAAACTTTGTCGACTTTCACCGCTCCTTCTTTTTTGTGGCGTTGGATGAATGGGTAAGGAGTAGATGTGGAATAATGCGGCATCATGCGTTCATCTCAAGCGGTCATCTAACGCGAAAGGCAATCCCAAGGGAGGTTTGAAGTGTACACAGTGAGGGCTGGAGTTCGTAATTCTGAAGAGAACGATATCTATTCAAACGGCGTTGCTGGAACCTTGGGTCATGGCTGGTCTGCTGTTTATTTGTCTGCATCATCATGTCTCTTGTCTTTTATAATGAGATACATGCCCCCTTACTCATGTCTCGTACTCATGCATGTGATGTCCACTCTGTACAACATGAACGTGATGCCCCAATCCTCTCCAAATATCCAGCATTAACGTTGATATTTTACATCTCCCAGTTTGTGCTCGGCATCCGCGACGAGTGTGAATACTCTTGGAGCTCGGGATGAGCAGGAAATAACAGAATATATCAATAGGTCCACAGACAGCCACTGTCATCATTCACATATGATCGAACAAAATAACAGATCCGCTGCTTCCCATACTGTGTACTTGCGACATGGTATTAGATATGGAAATCTTACCTCATTGCAAATCATTGCACAACTTGTGAAGGACTTTCTACCCAAAGTTTCCCTACATGGTAAACATATTCACGTCCTCCATGACCAGATCCCACATCCAACCCTCACTGGGCGGTTCCTCTGTCTGCATATACGCCGGCAGCACTGCATGATCGAAGGACGCGAATTCCGTCAGCGCGCCATATTCCATGTTCTGCACGTGGGCTTGCTGCTGCTCTGCGGTGATGGCGGCCACAGACGCAGCGCCACCTGAGTACGCGTCGACGCCAGGAAACGCGTCTGACGCAGGTGATGAAGGGATTTTCACACACTGCTTCTCGACGCGCCTTTTCAAGCCAGCTAAGAGGCTTTTCTGCAGCGTAGCGACCATGATCATTAGGTTTGTGTCGGGCTGTTGGGAGCCTGCGCCGTCGTTGGGAGCTTCGGCCATTACTTTTTCGATGAAGCACTGAAAGAGTGGGATGACTTCAGCCTCTCGCGCTGCAAGAGTTGAGTCTCGTAGCGTGGCGGCTGAGAGCGATGCGGTCATTTTGTATACGTCGTGCGCTGGTCTTCCTTCTTCTTGTTGCGGGATCATGCCCCCGATTTCACACGGTATGCTGTCCATGCCCAAAGCACCGCTGCCTACGTTGTCGTGGAGGAAGATCAGTTTCATAATAACGATGGTGGAATAGAACCAGCCTCCCCATACTGGGAACGCAAAGTGGTGGAATGACGATGATGGGGCGGCAATGAGAGTTCGGAGATAGGTTTGCGCAGCGGTTAGTGAGCGTTGTAGCATGCGAGCTCGGGTTGGTGTGATTGTTGTAGGTTCTTCGGAGTTTGGAGATTTCCAGAGCGCGCCGTGTAAAGAGCATTCGTGTATCCAGACACCAAGCAGATCACACGTGAGGCGGATAGTAGCTATGTGCTTTATCAGCACGGTTCCACATGGTTAATAATGCACCTACTATTCTGTCGTGCTGATGCCGGCATAGACTCTTGTAAGCGTTGCAGCTCGCTTCGGAAGCTGCTGGTCGATAAGTCAAGCGCCGACTCCCCTATGATTTCAGAATATGCAATCTCATCATAGGAGAAGTAGTCGCTAACACGAGCCATCAGTTCACTTAGATGTACGAGGGGCGCTATAAAAGTGTCGGAAGGATACTCTGCCCTCTCCGCTAGTGACTGGCAATGACGGGCCAGAGAACGTGTATATGGCATCGTTGTACGCTTACGCCAGGCATGTGCAAACCTAGCACTCATAAGATTGGAAAAATTTACGAACGAACAATGTGAAGACTGACTCTGTTGCGAGGTAATGAGTCCCGAGCAGGGCTCGCTTCTCAGCCTGAGACCTCTCGGAGGCCAGGCCCATGTTATGATGTTCTCTCGTACTCTTAGCATGACCGAGGTCTTGCACCATAGCGATGCATAGCTGTACCATGACGCTAAGTTGCTGTTTGCGCGGCCTGTAGAAGAACTGATAATATGCGGCATGAACGAGAAGGCCTTGTAAAATCTCAAGACCTTTATGAGAGTTCCCAACAATGCGGATGGCAACCTGATCTCTAAACTTCTCTGCAAGGAGACGTTGCAAGATCGGTGTTTTATATGTTGTGGCTGTCATGATGGAGAGAAACAGGAAAGGTTGCTGCCGGCGTAATGTGTTTGCATTAACTGAGACATCGACAACCACAAAGGGAAATTGTTCGATGAGTGAAGTTCGAAAGTCGTCAAGAAGCACATTGGCCTGATTCTCGTCAATGAGACCGGCATCGATTGGATCGTAAGCGACGAAGGTATCTGACGAAGACTGTTTAGGCGACTCTGGAGTGGCACACAGACCGACAGAAAATTGGGGGTTTATTTCTTTTGCAGTAACTCCTGGAGTACTGTAAAAATCTGCCACTGTATGGGCCTCAGAATTACTGTCTGTTGATGGCGTGGGAGGCGTTGCGCCGTTTGTGGTTGACAGCAACCCCATGATACTATCCACACGCTTCTCAAGTTGTTTCATGCGTCTATTGTTTGGGTCAGTACAAGAACATATGTAGATATAAAGTGCCGGGACGAATTTATGCATCTACACTGATGTGAAAAAACGTGATGTTCAATGGGCACACAAATATCGGCCTTCTGCTTAGGCTTCATAAGAACGCCGTCTTCATGCAACTTGCACTGCGTCCAATTTACTTCCATTGCACTTGTGTTCTTCAATGCTCAATACATCTCATGCATCCATTTGCTTCATTTGTTGTATTCTCAAAATTCTGACACACTCTTCCTCGGTAATGTTGGGGTACCAGAGTGGTATATACGTACGAGTGCGTCCTTGGCCCACGTTTCCTCACAGAATCCTCATACACACATTCTTTATTCAATCGCTCACATCGCTGACATAAGTCCGCCCTGTCACCATACGGCGAGCACTTCGCTTTTGCTTTGGTGCAGGCACCACAGGCTTTCCGCTTCTTGACTTCGTCAGGGGCCATCGTATAGGAGCTGGACAAGCAAACGAGAAGAAACAGCCAACTATTGGCTAGCACCTTCTAATAGACCCGTCGGAGAAGCTGAGGAAAACAACATAAAATTGCAGCAGAAATTGAGCGACAGCGCGTCGTTTTGGAGACGGGTCTGACTGAACCCCGTCGGGTCGGAACTCAAAACTGCCCCGAATCCCGTTCCTACCTAATTGAGTTCTGCGCGCCCCAACTTCGCATGCTTGAAAACATCTCCTGGCTCTTTGCTTCCAAATTGCTTTAATTGCCCAAGCTGTGGAACTTGTGTTTACGTCTCTGACGACCTTGATTGTAGTAACCCTTGGCCCGTTGGATGCGGATCGCAATACAGTAAACGGTATAGTCGCGCATGCTCAATAATGCGGAAACGTCGCGAAACGCTTCAGTGTCCTCAAACTCCTTAGGAGCGATTGGCAATGCGATGACCAGTCCACCAGGTTTAATTACCATGTGCTTTTGCCTTGGTATAGAATTATGCGAGCGCTAGAGCTTTAGGAGTTTCGTTCTACGTTTAATGGAATCGCAAGCACAAATTCGCGAGCCCAATTTGAGCCTGTTGCTTACCTCCGTTCTGTGATTACATCAGCCCCGGGTGTTTTAAATCTGAGAACCATAGGATTAGATCCTCCCAACAATAGCGAGTTTGAAATCAGTAAATGGAGTTGTTGTAGTTCTCGCTATGTCTATTGCTTGCTAATTCTCTCATTCGGGCGTAACGTGAAGATTCCCATTATCCCCGGCGCCTCCCATAGACTGCTGACATACAGGAAGATAGGACGAACATTGAGCCGCAGCTTTACTCGAAATATACAGCAGCCGGGAAAGTGCCGTCGAAAGTTGGAAGATCGGTGCCAGCCTCGTGTTCAAGAAAAATCTTCAATGAGATCCAGATCCAAGTGTTAGACGGACCGAACGATTCTCGGTCAAGATGGAAAAATCTCGGCCACACTAGCTATCTTTGACATTACGTCATCGAACTCCTCTGTTCATGCATGGGCCATCTGGACATTGTAGCAATGGCTGAATAGTAATCTCATTTGGAATTATTGTGTGTACTAAGTTCAACGCTTCGACTCAGATATCGATCGTCCCCATTGGCCGAAACTACCCGGTATCTCCATGGTATACCTCAATGCGGTCGCCAAGTTACCTGCGGGGAAGAACACCACACTGTACAATAATTCGCCCATTTTCAAGGCAACCAGCTGAGTAATTTTCTACACAGTAACGTAATGCATCCACTGTACTACCCTGCGATGCCGTGGATCCAGGGCGACTCTATACCGGTGCAAAATTGAGAGATCGACTCCACATGCACGTTCCTTAGTGGCGGCCGGCGTGCCGAATGTGTAAGAAACGGCGATACTGAGTGGATAGATCCGAAACCCTGTACATTATCAAGACGCGACGTCATGTAGGAAATTTCAGAGCTTCGATCGCTGCATGTGCAACGCCGCTTAGGGAACACGGCAGGCATTGCTGTTGGGTATATAAAAAGTCTGTTGTGCCTCTCATTGAATCACTCAATCCAACTTTAGCGTCTTTGTCATATCACAATTACAACACTACAACACTCAAGGTTACATATTCAGACAACCGCCATCAACCAAGATAAAAAGCAACAAAACCAAGATGCCCAGCTTCACAGTTTACAAAGGCTCCAAGGAGGGCAAGATTGTAAAGGCTGAGACTAAGAGGCCGGACCTCACTGATGACCAAGTCCTCGTCAAGGTCACCGCTTCCGGGCTTTGCGGAACTGACGAGCACTACAAAGGCGCTGACATAGCCTTGGGTCACGAGGGTGCTGGTGTTGTCGAGGAGGTCGGTCCCAACGTTAAAGATCTGAAGAAGGGTGACCGTATTGGCTGGGGATACGAACACAATTCCTGCGGTCACTGCGAACAATGTTTGAGTGGTCGCGAGACGTACTGCCCGGAGCGTGAGATGTACGGCGAAGCAAACTTGGACCAGGGTAGCTTCGCATCGCACGCTGTGTGGAAAGAGTCTTTCTTGTTCAAGCTCCCTGATGAGTTGACAGACGCTGAGGCTGCACCTTTGATGTGCGGTGGTGCAACTGTCTTCAATGCTCTACACACGTACGGCATTAAGTCCACGGATCGCGTCGGAGTTATGGGTGTCGGCGGTCTCGGTCACTTGGCCATCCAATACGCTGCGAAGATGGGCTGCGATGTTGTTGTTTTCTCCGGAACAGACAGCAAGAAAGAGGAGGCCCAGAAATTGGGCGCAAAGGAATTCGTCGCGATGAAGGGCAAGAAGGAGTTGAACATTGGCCGCCCTCTTGATGCTCTTCTGGTAACCACGAGCGTCAACCCAGGTACGTTTCTCTCTCATGACGACACAGCCATCCCACTAACATGCCCCCAGAATGGAGCATCATGCTTCCCGTCATGGCACCCAACTCGATAATATTCCCTCTCACTGTGTCCATGAATAACTTCGAGATCCCACACCTGCCTTTCATCCAGAAGGGTATTACCATTCAAGGTTCTATTGTTGCTGCGCGCGCTGTACACCGAAAGATGCTTGCATTTTCTGCGTTACATGGCATTAAGCCCGTCATCATGGAGTTCCCGTTGAATGTAGAGGGCATTGAGGATGCAATGGCGACGCTTCGTGATGGAAAGATGAGGTACAGGGGTGTGCTGAAGCCACAGTAGATGAAAACTTGGCCCTAGGGTTTATATGGGTATTGCAATAGCGATCTGAAACAGTTACTCGGAAAAGAGCTCGGACGATATTAACGACGTTATGACTGGGATATAAATTTGTACAACGTTCTGTTGCGGTCCTCTGTATATGAAATGTAAATTTATTGACTAAGTATGAAGGCGCTTCAGTTCACCCTTTCGTCCTATTTGAAAATTTGAACTAACACCCAAAGCGTTTGCTTTGTCGTTCTCAATGTAATCACGAACCAATCAAGCACCGAGGGATGGTGAGCTACTACCTGACAACCCAAGCCAACTCAGTGCCCTTGTTTGGTAGACGGAAATAACTCCATAAGTACAGGCAATATAACCCGTGGCCGCATCTTCTGCAGAGCGGTGATAGAGAACCTAATATCCGTCACTGTAGCGGTCTCCTCAATGCATAACTTCCTGCAATCAATGAGCTCACACAAAGGTACCCGCAGCGCGTCCAGAAGCTCATTTCCTACATCATCACAGCTCTTGTCTAGCCCATTTCTCTCCTCTTCCATCTCGTTCTTTGCTTCTTCAGACAGTGAGGGCATTACCTGCGTGATCTGTGCATAGGAAGTAGACGGAAGGGCCTGATCTTTCCTACCCGGGATCAGACTACCAACGAATTTCGCAACTTGCGCATCATACGCATCTCTTCCCATGCGATGGATCCTGTCGTCTAATTCAGACTCCCACTCTTTCGACAGGTGCTTCATCTCATTCTTGAGCAACCTCTTCTGTCCTGACCTAAGTACCTGGAATACATCCAAATTACTGCTCTTCCACAGCTTGACAAAGGCATCTCGTTGCTCAAACACGGTTGGCGCGTTATGATGTTCCAAGACGGCGGCGAGGTACGACTTTATGAAGCGTCGGGCTGCAGGCCGAATATGTGCGTCTATTGAGAACATATCGTGTCGTGAACGCTTCGGTGATAGTGAGGCGGCTCTACGCGGTAAGGGTTCTGGGTCAGAAGGGAGAGAGAGTAGAGCAATGAAAAAGGCAATATTCCAGCGTACCGCATCGTGGTAGCGCTGAAATTGATGTACTTCATCTAATCTGTAGTACCATACCGCTCTCGTGATATCTAGTGGCTGCTGTTCTTCGTCTTTGATGGGCTGTCCACCATAGCAGTCGATGAGCGCACGATTGCGAAGGAAGAAGGCGAGCTGAATTCCGGGTGGTATACTGGGGAAATTCAGAGCGTGTGGTGTCTTCTGAATTATATCGGACAGGCTGAGGATGGGGACGTGGTGAGTTGGAATGCCGCCTAGTTTGCGTTTGAGAAGTGCAGTGAGATGGGCATGCCCGACCTCTGACGGCGGAGCTTGCTCCTTGACTTTATTTTTAGGCGGCATGCTTGATGATATTGGATTCAATAGTTGGCAAAGCAGAAGAGAAGGTCATTCTGCGGTTTGTAGCGAGTGTGGAGCAGGAATTGACCATGTTTGTGGGCTGCGAGGTGTTCTAGAGTGAAGGACGGATACCCGCATGTTTGCTACTGTACCTTACACCGCTTCCTCACAGTGAGCAAACAACCTCCATGAGGCAGACCACACCTCAAAAGGCTCCGGTCTTACGCCCATGGGCCTGAATGCTCTACTGCTCAGTTGCCCAATCACCTGCCTGTGCATGCGATGGCCCAGTAATTCTGGGCCCAAAATGAGAAAAACATGATGTGTTAGGGATGTAAGAACCTAGCAGTGCGAAAGCGTTTCGATTTCGATTACACGATTTACCTGTCGGCCGTTGCGAAAGAACTGAGCGAAATTATAAGTAACGTGGCATTGAGGTAATGACAGAAGGTCAGGGTGACTTTGCAAGAAGAGCATACACAAGAAACATGAATATAATACTGTGTACGCACAGAAAAGAACGGGAGACAAGACACGTTGAAGAATTGATATTAAGAGACTACACACTTGTTTAGCACAGTATTTGCATGATCCAGGCAAGTATGTAAAGTGGTACTGAGCTCTTTTGTAAGCTTTGCGAAAGGCCAACACAACGGATTGAAGTGAAAACGCGCACGCAAGTCGAGAGACTAAACGTCATAGTTTGATCTCCAAGATACCCTAAACTATAAAATAATCTCCGGCAATCGTTCAACATCGTTCTCCTAGTGAACGCATTGGTTATGCTGTTCATCCTACTATGAGTGGCCCAGCCTTTGTTTGGTCGATGAAGCGAAGATTACGATCGTCAGGTACAAGTCAATCTCGACGTCAAGTCACTGGTGTTTTGATGGCGAGGCGGAGAGGCTGTGCAATGTCGATCTCGAAGCAACGGGTAGCTGTGAGATCAGCGATGTGGCTGATCGTTTGTTTCAGATCACTTCGGTGCCGAGAGCATTGGCTGGAAGATTTCGAGATGACTAGTGGGGCATTGGAATGTCGAATCTCTGACGAATTTATACCGACCGAACAGAGGGCCGTTTTGGCCGTGGTGGAGGACCACAATAAGCATTATCGTGGACGGTTCTGGAATCCAGCGCGCGTTCGCTGACGGTGGGATTGTTTATGCCAGCTTGTAAACTAGGGGGTAAATTTTGGGGAAAGGTTTAGTTAAAACGCATTGAAAAGGCCCACAGACTGAACCACGACAAGTACATATGAAATATTCAAGGCGATTTGTTTCTTCGGTACAATTAATTTATGCGAATGAGGCTTTGTGAAGCTTTGGCATGTTAGGAGTTGACTGGAACAGCATCACGTGTTTCTCTAGCAAGTCTGGTGATAACGTGTCATCTACGACGCACTCGCCTAGCCTGGGGACACTGCTAGTTCAAGGGAAAAGTGACTATAACTAGATGTGTGGTTCGTGACTTCGAGTAGAGGTGCTCCATGCTATTTGATGAGGATATCAGTTCGCAGTTCGCAGGACATGGCAGGCCTGGTTTCGGTGGGTCTTGTGACGGCTGATTGGCGGGCCATCTAATTTCAGAGATGGGCGCATGATAAACGGACCTACTAGCTCCCGAGTTGTTGACTGAGGGAGCACGATACCAAATTGCGTACTGAGGTCCCAACGCGGACGGAAGTCGCGGCGATGACGATGTGTTCACGCATCATTGAATGCGCGGATTTGGCAGCCAAGGTCTCGGCTGGTGATTGGCTATCCAGTTCAAGGACTTGGCGCACTTGCTCTGTTTGCATCGCGCCTTCCGTGGTGCCGAAGTGCACGGATGGGGTGTCAAAGACCCTTCGAAACTCGCAAAGCAGCAGGACGCCTGACGGGGCTGTCAATACCAGGCAGGCCCCATTGTGGAAGGTGTCAAGGGCCGATAGAAGGGGCAGCTGCTCTCGACACCGTCAGCCCGGAGTTGGCACATTGTTGAACACGAGCAAGCACTAGGCAGTCCTACCGGAACGAGAGGCCATTCTCAGTCAGCGTCAGAAATGGTTGCTTTGCCTTCTTGGTGCGGCCCGGCTATTGGCTGCCGCAGACGTTGCGAAATTGTTCCTGCGTGTGGCCATGGGTTGGCTTCGTGAAAAGGTGGCGGAGTCTTTTGGCGCGCGTACATCCCTGTCCTTTCCCCATCCGGCTGTCGGCAGCGTCCAGCCCAGCTCCCAGCCCAGCTCGGTGCCAGAGAAGAAGGTCCTGTTTTTAGCAGTGGCGACACAAAGACAGGCAGTCAACAGAGGCACACGACTTGGTCGCCGGGTGCAGCGCAGCGTAGCAACCGCCGTTTTCTGCTCCATTTGCCAGCTGTTGCACGAGGCTTTGAGCCGGGGTGTTCAGAAGGAGCCGCGCGTAGCCCAGAGGCCCACTTGCGACTCTCACTGTCTCGCTCCCCTGAGGCCGTCGGCGGGTGCATAGACCTCCTCCTCACTTCCGCTGGGATCCTCATACCATCTGCCCAACCCTCGCCCCCTCAGGCACTCCCAAAACCACCAGGTCGTCCTGTGACGGCTGTAATTAATTCTCTGGGTTGCGTTGAGTCGAAGTTCTGCCGATCGCGCACCTGTCCAATCGTTACCAGATCAACCCCTTCTTTTAGCTTCCCAGCCGAGACCCGCCTGCACCCGCCTCGCTGCCCGGTTTCTCAACCTGCTTGCGCAACCCCCAGTCTCGACATCACCACCACACTCGTCACTATCGACTGCCACTCGTTCACCACTCGCCCTCGCACTGTCGTGGCATCCTACGCCCGCCATCAGCACCTTTTAGGACACTCGCTAGAGGAACCTCCTTCGCCGCTGGACTGGCCAACCCCCCCTTCGCTGTGCTCGCTGCGAGTACGACACCGCTCCGCCTGAGGCACCACGACGCCTCACCGTTAATACTCAACAACAACACCACCCAACATGCTTCCCTCGCTTTCCAAGTCGCTGCTATGGCTGGCAGCGACTGCACTGCCGCTCGTCTCTGCTGAGCGCATCATCGAGTCCAAGTCGCTCAATCCGTGCATGGCCAACTCCAGCTTCTCGGCCACGCTCTTCAATGTCGCATTCACGCCCGGCAACAGGAGTTTGGGCTTCAAGATCGAGGGAATCTCCAACATCGCCGGAAAGATCGAGGCTGACATGGAGCTACTGGTCTACGGCTACTCCGCCATGAACCAGAAGCTCGACCCTTGCGGCCAGAAAGAGCTCGAGGGCATGTGCCCCATGAACGCCGGCCCACTCACCATCAAGTCCAACTTGGATATTAGCGAAGACATCATTAAGCAACTTCCAGGTACGCACCCTTCTGTGCAATAGCCGCACGCTCTCTAACGTTCTGCAGGAATCGCCTACACCATCCCCGACTTGGACGCCATTGTTCGAATCAAAATCAAGGATGCGACCACTCACAAGCAGCTTGCCTGTGTCGAGGCAGAGCTGTCCAACGGGCACTCTGTCGACCAGAAGGCTGTCGCATGGACGACGGCCGTCATTGCCGGCTTGGGTCTGGTTGCTTCTGCGATAACGTCTGGCTTGGGCCATTCCAACACCGCAGCACATGTCGCCGCTAATGCCATGTCGCTCTTCGGTTACTTCCAAGCGCAAGCCTTCATTGGCATGTGCGCTGTCCCCCTTCCGCCCATTGTCTCTGCCTGGACGCAAAACTTCCAATGGACCATGGGCATCATCCGTGTCAGCTTCCTTCAGAGGTTGGCTACTTGGTATCAGCGTGCCACCGGTGGAACGCCCACAACGCATCTCTCTCAGCTGGCAGACATCTCCGTCGAGGTCCAGAAGATGAGGAAAACGAGGCGAGCGATTGACTTCACCACTGGCGCTGTTGGACGTCTCATGGCCCGCAGTAACGCCGCTGCTACAGAGGCTCAAGTCTCACAGAACCTTGTTCTTCACGGTATTGAGCGTGTGGGATTCAAGGCTCGCATCGAGACGACGAACATCTTCTTCACTGGCTATACCTTCTTCATCATCTTTGTTCTCCTTACCGTCCTTGGCGTGGTCGCCTTCAAGTTCATCTGTGAAGGTCTAGTCAAGGCTGGCAAAATGAAGGGCGACAAGTTTGTTGAATTCCGCAACGGCTGGCAAACCGTCTTGAAGGGCATTCTCTTCCGCGTTGTCCTCATCGGTTTCCCTCAAATGATGTGCCTGAGCTTCTGGGAACTCACTCAACGCGATTCGGCTGGCCTTGTTGTGCTCGCCATTCTTACCATGCTGACTATGATTGGCATCCTTGCCTGGGCCTCGTCCAAGGTTGTCCGCATTGCACAACGGTCCATCGCCATGCACAAGAATCCTGCATACATTCTGTATTCGGATCCCGTTGCCCTCAACAAGTGGGGTTTCTTGTACGTCCAGTTCAAGGCCGCTGCCTACTGGTTCATCATTCCATGGCTCGTGTACCTCATGTTTAAGGCCATGATGGTCGGTCTCGCCCAGGAGAGCGCAAAGGCGCAGGCTATTGCCTTTGTCATCATTGAGCTCGCCCTCCTTGTCGGTGTTTCTGTCCTTCGCCCCTGGATGGACAAGAAGACCAATGGCTTCAACATTGCCATTTCCGCTGTCAATTTCCTCAGTGCTGTGTTCCTGTTGATGTTCACGGAGATGTTCAAACAACCCGTAAGTTTCACATCCGACCATAGCCACTGCCAAGCTAATTATTCTAGCCTATCGTCACTGGTGTCATGGGAGTAATCTTCTTCGTGTTTAATGCCGCCTTCTCGCTGGTGCTCCTGCTCATGCTCCTCGTCTCCTCCGGATTCGCCGTCTTCACTAAAAACCCCGACACACGTTACCAGCCTATGCGGGATGACCGCGGTTCCTTCATCAAGTCGCAGACTCAGCTTACCACTGAGCTTGACGCTTTGGGTGCAACAGCTCGTGGAGAGGGCAAGGGCACTCACCCGTACACTCAATCACGATCTCGTATTGACGATGAGGACGAGTTCTCCTCTGAAGAGCAGCGTCAACTAGCTGCCAAAGAGGGTGGTTTCAGTGAGCATTACCAGCCCGCACCACCGCGAAGCCCAGATCACCGAAGCATCTCGCCGGCACCACCATCCTTCTATGATCGCCGTAGCCCAGCGCCATCATACCGACCAGGCAGCGCAAGGAATGACCAACAATACCGGCAAGCTGAGAACTCAAGCCCATGGCAACGGGGTGCAGGCTATGAGCATTGACGCGAGGAAGCACATGAGGAGCAGGTGGGCCAGATCATCGATTCGTATCGCTCCTCTGTGCCTCAATCGCAACAGCAGAATAGGTTCTAAAAGATTTATGCCTGTGCATACCTTCGGTATCAATATACTGTAATCCATCTAATCGCATGGAACATTGAGACGGCGATTCATCATGAACGGCGGCGTTTTACTGCACCACTGAGTGCGTATTTGTAGCACCTCTGTTTCCGGTATTTTGGACAGAGGGCTGGTGTCTTGCTTTCATTTGTTCTAGAGTGTTGACAGGGAGTCCGACATTTATATACTATGTTTGTATATCTAATCTCTCTTCCTACCACTTTACACCTCTTGCTTCTTTTACTCTCTTCTGTCCGTTTGGGTTTCATGCGTTTCATTTGTCAATTGGCGTATTGGGTTCACAGGCAAGTGCTTTTGCTAGCAGGGAATCCACTTCCTTTGCCGATAGCATGGCGCAGGGAGCGCAAGTGGAGGAGGCAACTGGGAGATGTGGGAAGGAATGTATATAGCATTGCAACACGTATACATGATATCCTGTGCACCTTTGGGATTTGTGACGCTCTCCCTTGTCCTGCGCGACGCTGAGCAAGACTAGGAACACGATGGGCAATATTACGGATACGGGACTGAACCGTTAGGCACGGAGTTTGGGTGGGTGCATTAGTCCAGCGCGGGGAAGAGCCCGTTCGCCTCGAAATGATTAGGCATCGGAGGTATCGTTCACGTCTAACCTTATCTCACAACTGCACTACTTGCCGGTAAGGTCCCGCTGGCTTGTCGAAATTTGCAGTGTGTCACGACATCACCAAGGTGTGCGCGTGGCTTACAGAAGAGAACGGGCTATTGGCTGTTCGGTCTAGCAGGCCGAGTTGCTTCACGATCGCAATCTGTTCAGAATCCCGCGTGGACAAATGCCAATGCTCAGACATTTCGTCAATGAGAGCAAATGCGCAGCCGACAATGCGCTTCGCATCAAAGCTTTTGTCATTACCCGGTCATGCAAATTTGTGCAGCTTCACGTCTTCACGTAAGTCGCCGTCATACTCAGTCTGACTGGTAAGCCAACGATGGCCCAGCGATAGCTCACGATGGGCTCCGCTTTCTCCGCCAGTCATCTGCACCCCATCGAGACGCAATGCAACGGTCACTAACGACGTCACCCACCCACCGATTTCCCCAGATAACCTTCCACTTGCACAGATGCACTCCAGACAGAGCGCGAATCGTGGCACGCAGTGCAGCATGCCGCACGAAGGGCCGACCAAAAGGTAAAACCTCTGAAAGATTTGCGACGTCCCGCGATCCAATCAAACCGCGCACGTTCATGCGAGGCTCAACAGTGATTGGGGCTTCCGATGCCAAGGTCCCACCAGTGCCATACCAGGCCATTCATCGCCATGATAACCCGGCTAGGTAACATGGGTGAATGGTTGCGAGTCCAGAAGCGCAACCAGGCTTCTTCTTTTCCCATGCGAATCATCCCAGTCTACCACTTGGGCTAAGATTACGCCGGCTTAACGTTGTGCCCCGAACTGGTCCGGAGAGTGGCTTCGGGTAGCCATGAGCACAGTCATCGCTTCCTTATGAATCCTTGGTCGTCCGACCCTTCGAGGCGGTTCGGCTTTCTTGCACAACCACGCTTTTACTGCGGGCACTCCGCGCGCGCCGCCCTGCAATAGAGCATGGGTTTTATTTTGTAAAAACCTGCTCCTGCCATTTATCGGTTCTTATCTGTTGTACCAGTATCTGTAGCACTATCTTCCTATCTTTCTTTGGTTGTTGAGTCGCGGTCCCCCGGACCCGGTTCCTCGCGTTGGACACGATCCCGAAATATAGATTACCAACAGAACCTCCAAGGACTCGCAGACTCTGCTTCTCATTCTAGACTCTTTTCACTGTTTCGCATCGTCCCCAAGGGCCCATTGTACAACCTTTCTCCACACTGAGTTTCAGGTCTCAGGGATATACTTTCTTACATTGCCGACGCTGTAACGGTGCAGCATTACTTGTCAAACTCGAACGCTGTCAAGGGATAATCCACCGAGTAACAAAATGACAATACTCCCCCGCTTCAATTTTCCTCTCCCGTCAAGGGAAACCCAAGAACCATCCGAATCACCTGTCACCTTATCTGGGAGAAGAGAACAACCTCAGCTTCAAGTCGACACCATTACAGAGACAAGAGGAGCATACAGGCTTGCTGTTCCGGGTCGCGGAAGACATTCAAGGCCACCGCCTGTCCGGACACTATCGACACCGCCAGGCTCGCCAACGAGGATTCGATCCTCGACCATGGGCTCCCATTATCCCAAGGGCATGCACGATAGTGGTGCACTCACGCCGCCTATCACACCGACTAGCGCTTCACACTGCAAGACTAACTCAGCATCTTCGGACTTCTTGAACACGCTTTCAAGTCTGCGCCGCGGAGACTCGACATCATCAGGGACAGGATTTCAACCTTGGATCGATGAGTCGGCGAAGCCTGGAAGCACCGAACTGCTTACGTTTCCCCATCAGCTGACTGACTACGAGTTCCGGACCGATGCAGATGGAAAGAAAAAAACCATCGGCGAGGGCTTGTGGAGCGATGTATACCTCGCAAGATCAACTCTTCCGAAGCCAAGTGCCCCCTCCTCCGTTCCTGCGTCCACTGGAGCGGATATGACACCTCCTATCACGCCAGTGCGTTCGCGCAACTCGAGTCTGGGCACAAGCCAACTACCCATCGTTCCGCCTCTCTACGCAATCAAGGTCCCGGCATCAACCAGTGCCAAGAAAGTTCTTGAGGCTGAAGCAAGGATCCTATCTTATCTCTCCCGGTTTCCGAATGCAGACAGTCATGTTGTTCCCTTCTTTGGCCTTGACACCAGGACTGGTGCTCTTGTATTGAAGGCTATGGATGACACCTTGGAAAGCTGGATCGAGAGAGAATTGAACACCTTGGACGATACTTCCCGCGCACAAAAGCTCGCCGCTATGTTTCCCACAATAGCAATGTCACTTCTCGATAGCTTGCTTTGGATGCAGGATAAGGAGTGCACGCATGCGGACATCAAGCCCTCCAACATTCTAGCCTCGCCATCTCCATCTGGAATTCCTGCTATAGTCTACTCCGACTTCTCCTCCACAATCCTAACCATACCCAACTCAGATACCAATATTGAAACCTCACCCGTCGGTGCTGGTACTTGGGACTATCTCGATCCTTCTCTGCTAAGCTCCCGATCTCCGTCTTCACCATCCGCGGCCACAGATCTCTGGTCCCTTTCCATCACCCTGCTCTTCCTTGTCATTGGATCATCGCCCTACGATGCATTCAAAGCAAACAAGTTTCAGCAGCGTGAAATGATCAAGTCAGGCTCTCCCCTTCAGTGTCTGCAGTATGGAGATGAAGGCATCAAGAACATGAAGCGACTCAAGACGCTATCTAAAGATCTAGGATTTGATTTGCACAAGTGGTTCGCCAAGGTGCTTGTCAAGAATACGGAAAAGAGAGTTGATATTATGACATGGAAAGAGGAACTCACACATGCCACCAAGGATATGGTTGCAAAGATGTGAGCGTCCATTCATACGTCATTCACCAATCCCCCATCTCACTTACTTATTCCTTTTTATTTTTCATGCCAGCTTTACGTTTCTTACTTTGTTCTTCTTCGCCCTCAAGTTTGTACGCATGTATCTGTTCTCCTAGCGTAGCGATGTTGTGTTCTATTAGCGCATTGGTGTTCTGGAACGAAGCGAATTTTGCTAGAGCTTTGTTAGATACCCCAATTTGGAAATTTCAATTTGATTTTGCATAGTAAGAGAATATACTTTTGCTTGTATTTGGCTTCGCATCTACGTTTATGATGTGTGTGTGTGAAATGATGAAGCCTGGACAAGAGTTTCAGCATACTTTAACTCCGGAAATGCTACGTGAGGTGCTTGGATTTAAGAGTGTTTGCACATCCAAGCAAGTACAAGATACGTTGTTATTGAGAGCATGTAATACACTGCTCGTTGTAGCAGGTTAGGCAAGTACTCCCTACCCACCATGTATCCATACTCATGAGTGCCGTGGCTCTCGGTCATCTGAATATATGATAAAGCAGAATGATAGCCTCGTGAAAACGATATCAAACCATCGGCAAAAAAAACGATGGATTTCACAGGGCTAACGAGGAACATCGGAGCAAGCATGATAAGATTGGGAATACTAGTCGCGGTAGTGAATATTTATATCACAGACTCCCTGAACCATGCGGCGTAGACATCGTAATCGAGTTATTGAGCATACAGGTGGACATATTAGAAGAGCTTAAAATTCTCAAGCATAACATTTATTTTGCAATTAGGTGTGATACCCAGAGAATAATTAGAGCAGTCAAGGGCGAAACTGGAATAGCTACGACCGTATGTAATTTGGTATCGACAGCGTATAACAAAATTAACAGTCCAGAAGTCAGTCCCAAACTATTCACGCCCCACTGGCGGGGAAGGAAGATGAAAACACAGCCCGTCAATTCGTGATGCGAACTTTCATGTCCAGAGAGGCAAAGCAGGTAAAGCCGGTCTGGGAGGATAGCCGTGATATGCGGGTTAATTTCTGTCCGGCGTCTGGGAGGCGAGATCTAGAATGTGCAGGTATATAAATGGAAGAGAAAGATTTGTTTCGCACATACAGGAGATAATCCCAAGGTCTAAGGAAGATGGGCAACGCTTGAAAATGAATTGAGAGACAGAATACCATGTCGAATATTCAAAACTCGCCTGAAACCCATTGAGCGCGGCTTAAATGAAATGATATGCTCAAGATCCATACCCAAGCAATTCGAGACTTCTGAAGCCACGCTTCGTAGCGCGTGGGAGTCAGATCCGCGTCTCTGAGGCCCTTCGATTCCAACTACCCAAGTAAATGTGCATTCATCCCGCGGAAAGGTTTCAAGGAAATTATGAAAATGACAATTGATCGAATGGTTTCGATGATATATTCGATGATACATCCTTACTCTTCCAGTCTCATATTTGCTTATCAAGCTCTAGCACCGTGACATGGCCGCCAGTACCAACACTGGCAGAGGACACACAAGGCAAGTTGGGGGGTAAAAGTGGACTGCGCTTAAAGCGATGATGCTGGGTTTATTGAAAGAGGGCTTTTGTTCCAAGAAAGAACTTTGCAGAGCTTTATGGTTCAATGTAAGCCAATCCTACTGGCTTCGTATAGGATTAAGAATTTCTTAACGTCATTGTCGTATCGACAGGTATTGCTTTCGGTGAGGGGTTTGGGCTCCAATGCGTTCAATGCATACTGGCACAGATGAGACGACGCGAATCAGCAGCAGCCAGCGTGAAGAATGGTATAGAGTATATTTTCAACACTTTCACCTGCATGGTCTATGTTTCAACGTGTACGCTCCTCTTCTACGTGGAAGAATACGATGAAAACTTCGACTCGCAAGGTGAGGGTGATGAGATCTCCTTATGAATAGTGGTGAAGAACATTGAAGTGAGAGGGTACTGTGTTTCTCTAAACAACACATGGTCAGCCATAATTCAGACACTGCTTCGTCTAGCTGATTTTCGACATGTTCAGAACCTCCGTTCTCGTCTTCTTAGCCAGCCGCCTTGCTTTCCACCTGCTGAACCAGAGCTTATCTTCCATGGCGTATCGGTCTCACAATTGAGAACTGCACCATGCATTCTATCGTTTTGGCACGCCACAATTATGTTTGGGACGAGACCAACCTATCTTCTGAAACCCCCCCTTGCTCCCCCCTTTGGCCGCCTATCATCGCCTTGTTTACCATTAGCAATATCACAATCTTCAATCACAGATGACGCTGAAGCGCTTCCAGGGCAGGATTTCGTATGTACCCTAGGTTTATGCTGATCTGTATATACCTGATCTCGATAGACGGATTTGACTCTGTTGTTAGGGGACGGCAAGAGCCTTTCGTCGTAAATACTCGATTTCGCCGACCAAGCGCGAGCAGCGGTGGAGAGCCTGGCCCACAGCATTAGCGGAAAAATCTCCGGAGAATTGCCTGGTTGCTGATCGCTCCGTCAGAGAAGACAAGTGTGTTTGGTGTTAGCGGTAAGAGGGAATAGGAGAGCTAGCCAGGGTTGAGCGAGGAGATGGGGGCCATAATAATGCGTGATATTTGGCCGAAAGGAGACCGGTTCGGGTGTTTTGCGGCCATTGTTGACAAACTCTGCGTGCCGTGAAGTCAACTATTGAGAGAATCAAGCAGACCTGCATCGCTGCAAGTATGCATGTTGAATTAGGAAATCCAATAAAGTATTTCCTACTGCCCTAAAAGAACTCCTCCATGATCAAGATGAAACATGATGATGCTCGTAGTTCTGGGCGTGGCTTTGTATCTCAAACTGTCAAGATGCGGCTTCTGAACTAGAAAGTATTCAGTTGGAAGTATAGCAACAGTGGTAATCGATATTTGCGTGTCCGTACGGTGACTGCAGAATAGGAGTGCCACCTGCAAACAGCAATCGCGTCGATAACCTACGTAAATTATTTGTGGACGGAATCGCACAGACTAACTAGGAAGGTGTTGCGTGCTCCTGGTGATATTTTTATCGCTCTGTCTAAAGATGGAATGATTGGTGGATCCCTAACTATTTGACGGCCTTGAGCATGTCCATTTCATGGGTGATTAGGGATTGACCCTTTATGCATAGAACATTGAATTGTGTACTGTATGGGACGGATGAATATTGTGATGATGACGTTCTACATTTGTCACGGTGATGTACCAGTAAGTCTCGTCTTGTCGTAGCGTTCAATCGACATGAAGTTCTGCTGTGAATGATAAGCAAGTAAAAAGCGCAAGGGTAGCGAGGCATGGCATACCCATACCTGTCTGATCAGAGAATCGACGGCAGAAGGAGATATTGGAGAACAGTCCACAGTGCATTGAAAGACTAAAGAGGACAAGAAAAGGTCAACAATGCGTCAAGCCTTGTGCGATTGCTCCGAGGAGCAGATCCAGGAACACAACTATAGAGTTTACCCAAGCGGCTGGTTATCGGAAGAATAAGTACATCTCGTGCAACGAGTCACTTCATCTCCACACACCAAATCGGCCTGGTTGTTTCCTTTTGAGATCCTGTACAACGTCACGCAGAGATCCTCCCTCCCGGCCTCGCACAGACAAATGGAGTTGTCCGGCGACCAGGCTTCCGGGTAAAATGGGGCTGCGCGCCATCTCGTACTGAAGCTGATTCTTTTGACTGAAAGCCTTGTGGAGTCCGCGGAACTTCCAAGGCGTGATGTAACTGTGAGCATGACATGATATCTGTACGGCGAGTTGGTCGTGGAGAGATTGCGACATGCGATGCCTCATGAAACGAGATCGGTTCTTCCGAACGCAAAAGTGTGGGTTGCGCTCCTCGGCGAGATCCTTCGATCGAATCCTGTGCCAGGGGTTAGCGACACTGGACAGGGAGCATACCGAACACGAGATGGGGCCTGTATCTGAAGCCAACTATGCCTGCACAGCCGGCCAGACCGTGTATTGAATTAATTCGGTTCGCCGATTACACAAGAGCAGTTCCGTTGATGGCTTGTAAGGGCAGCCCTCATTGTTTCGAGATTACGTGTGACACACTCGATATTGATAGACGCCTGGGCTGCCCTTAATGTGCGCGGGGTATGGAGGCCGTATGCCTAATGTAGATTGGTACCTTGCATATCGGTGAAGCGACCAGCCTTGCTGCACAGCTTCGGGCCATCTCCGGATAACTACGATCGTTCTTGCTCTGTTATCAGCAAAGCAATCCAATCGCTTGCCTTGTGGCAAAAACAACTGAATGGACGCAGCATGACTGGTCAGACGACGCCGCGTGAACATTCACTTAGTGTTATCACCCTCAAAGGCGCAGCACTTCTCAGCTCTTCACACGCCTTAGTAAATCGGGCCCGTGGCCTCGGTAGGTACGGCAACTATGCTAAGCTTTTAGATGGGGCGATCACGAACGCCAGCGCCTAAAAAAGCAACCGCATGCGCAGGGATGCACACCTGGCTGAGCTGAGAGCTTTCGTGAACTCCGATAAAGTGGCGCCTGTCAAGAGCGCGCAGTTGCGAACCTTCGTGGCGTGATGGAAGTGCTAACGAATGAAGTGGGTGAATCTCTGAAGATAGAGCAAAGCTGATACGATCGCGAAAGAGAAGCTGCAAACCTGAGTCGTGCACGTCTATGACGACGATGGACTGCCATTTTGATACTGTGGAGGGGTGGAGTCTTAGACGGCCCGGAAGAATTACTCCTGGATCTTGTGCGAATCCGGAATGGCTCCAAGCTTTCGTGCATGCTGCCAGGCACAACAGCGCCATCTTGGCAGGGCAACGCATTCTCATCGAATGGGCGGCTGCGTCGGTTCGGCCTGGTTCAATGCTTTTCGTAACCGCTGTCAAATGACCCCAGGTGGTGGACGAGGCGTTTGGGACATGTGGCCCTGCAATGAAGACAAATTGTAGACAACGGCCCCTGTGTGCATTGCTGTTATGATTAACAAAGTTTCATCATGGAAAGATGAAGCCCAGATGCCGGGGTCCCAGAGAGGGAGGTTCGCCTTTGGTTTCCCTAGGCGACATATCTACTATTACTAGCTACAACCTTGGGACCCAGATATCAATCCTCTTGTAATGGCCCTCCTCCTTGGAATCCATCCAGTCAAGACAGAAAATGTGGGTCCGTTGCTTTACAAGTCGATCCGGTTAAGGCGTCTTGCGGCGGAGAAGCAAGGGCATGGGGAGTTCGGCGAGCACGATTACATTTTGGAGACAGGCATGAGCGATGAAGGGGCGAGACCATCGTGACCCAATACGACGGTCGGCTCCTTTGATAGGTTCATCATTCATTTGGCTTC
The DNA here is from genome assembly GCA_003313425.1 of Pseudopyrenochaeta lycopersici. Classification (NCBI taxonomy): domain Eukaryota; kingdom Fungi; phylum Ascomycota; class Dothideomycetes; order Pleosporales; family Pseudopyrenochaetaceae; genus Pseudopyrenochaeta; species Pseudopyrenochaeta lycopersici. The sequence continues at coordinate 487,346 of NHZP01000012.1, read as the reverse complement.
AGCCGCTGCAAGGTTCGAGCGAGGGGAGTAGCTAGCCTCAGCGCCTTAGCTTCCAGGATCTGTTATAGACCCCTGCGCAGACGGCAACTAAAATCAACAAGCGCTGATCCAGCGCAGCACACAAAGGTGTGGAACTGAAGGCCCGCAGGCATGTGCCACGTTTCTGCATGCGATTGCGAACGTGACCCTTGTCGGTGATGGCGCATATGGCGCCAGGGTACATGTTCTGGTGTGAGCAAGCCGTTCGCTGGCTGAAATGCCTCCTCTTTAAGCTCCATATAAGGCTCCTGTTGCTATCTTGATCTCGAGCTCATTCATTTGCAACTTCACTTCATTTCTTCCATCGACTATTATCGAGGCCAATTCTCCGGCTCACACCTTTACATTCAGCTTCATTGACGAAGACTTTAATTCCTCCACAATTGGGCAAACCCAAGAACAAATAATGGGTCGTACTATCAGCCGCGGATCGAAGAAAAATGTCCAGCCTGCATCAGGTCGGCTCACGGAGGAGAACTTGCGTTTGCATTGTTCGGCTTACACAAAGGTATTTGACCCACAATCAACTCGCATACCATCGAGACTAACGAGAGCCCATAGAGGGACAGTGGCTGCGAATTAGCGGAGGGACCAATGTGGTCTACTAAATCTGGGGTTTATCAACAAAACGAGGACGACTTGGACGGTTCGGATGACGGAGACGTGGACACGAAGAGATACAACATCGCCCTGAGAAGGGCGGCCTCTCTGGAGGCACTGAAAGCATATGGCGGATGCTTCGCCTCTGGATTTCTAGCAATGCAAGAGCCACTTCCCTGGGTATCGAGGATGTCACCATATGAGGATGTTGAGGGCCTCGATTTGCGGGACTTGGTATGGGAGATGGCTTCGGTCGAGACGGGTAGCGTGAAAGTTGGCTCGAATAGTACTCACAGTAGGGTGGGAAGACCACGTCCAGACTCTGATACCTTGAGCCATGCAGACGTTCAAGAGTTGAGGGACGTGGGAATATGGAGCTGGAAATTCATAGGAAAGCATCGGCGAAACGCAGCGTACAAGTCGCGGATGTAAGATGTATTGGTATGAGCTTGTCATTTTCTTATGATTGTCTGTTTTAGCGAAGGCGTTGGGGTTCTCATCTGGACCGATCAGTATTACGGTAGCCTCCCTGCGTTCTGGACGGCCAACACGGCGCTTTCTTTTGTTAATGGGCGAAGTCTTAGTGTATAATGATACTCGGGCCTAGACGCCCCGCACGAATCCGAACATGATTCCAGAACTGCGAATCCATGCCATCTCATTACCATTCCAACGAGAGTGAGGATTCTTCAGCGCACGGGTTCAATGGAGAGCCGATGAACGGGTGCAGTTGAGCGAGTCAGCGAGCGAACATGAGCGGAAGTCCAGGAGGTGGCTGCCTCTACCCGTCGATCGGGTCAGGTGCGGGAGCATTTTCATGGAGAGCAGGCCCGGCTGCGTCAAGCGAAGCCGCTCAGCTCGTGCGGGGACAAGAAAGTTGTTGATCTGGTAGGTCACGATGGTGGTTCGTGGGGCTGTCAGTCGTGGGGGTTCCACTGCAGGCTGACGGCGAGTTGCGCCTGACCTTGCAGGCGAGCCAGTCAGCAAGGGCAGAATGGGGATTAAAAATTGACCCGAATCAAGGGTTAGCAGCAAAGCGACCAAAGACACAAAGAGCCATTGAAGCTCAACAACGAAGCCAATTGAGCAGCACAGGGCGAATGACGTAGTGAGTGGGTCCCGCGCGAAAGTGCGGCAAGCCTCGGCATGGAAGTCGCGATGGGAGATGGAAGAACAGGAGCCAAGGGCGAGGACGGAAAAGTTGCACGAGACGGGCCGTCAAGCATCGTCGCGGCTGCAGCAAATGGCCGAGTCACCTTCGCTGCGCTGCTCAACAATGCAGACGCTCACCGCCTGGCTGTCATTGCCTGCATCGTGATGACTGACCCGCTGGTCGACGCCTGCTGCTTTGGCTGTAAGGGAACCCGCCGGCCAACCTGCCGGGCTCGTCTCTGCTAAAACGAATTCTGTCCCATCGTGAAGCAATATTGGTTGACCAGAGCCCTACACTGCACTCCAATACGCCACACGCACTACTCCTCCCAGCATCTTTGTCGTGTGACCTCTTGTTTCCTGCTCCGAAGCATCTTCAAAGGTCGCACGCCCCCACCCCCCCCGCCAGTAGTTGCGGGTACCTGTGCCATTCCATGCTAAGTCGGCCCGCAGTAGTTACGTCTACGCCATAGCCCGCAATATCTTCACCACGCACCCGCCGCAACACAGCACTGTCTGCTTGTTGTACCCGCCTGCTGCCCCCCATAGCATGAGCTCGCAATCTTTGAATCCCCGCCGTACTTCCATTGTGCTCGACCCGCTCGCTGCACCCCACGTCTACTACGGCGAAAGCCATTCGCGCAAGCATGTCCGAGCGAGGACCTATTCAGCTGTGCGTTCTCTTGCTACCTGATTTGACATGCCAGTGCTAACACAACGCAGAACGTAGACCGCTCCGGCCGCAATGCCCCAATCTCAGAAGGCGTGTCCCAAGGACGTCGCATCAGTCACGGTCAGTACCTGTTGCACCCCACACAGCAGCACCCACGCTCACAGCAGCAGATGAGGTCTCCCTGCAGCCACGCCGCTTCCTCGTCCAGGTCGAGCCCACACTCAAGACACTCCTCTCGCGAGAGGACTCAGACCAAAACTACCAAATCACCATAGACGACAAAGGCCCAAAGGTACGCTCTGACATAGCATTGCATCGGACGCGACTGACTTGATAGGTGCTTTCTCTCGGCACCCTCGCCTCCAATGCCCACAACAAGTTCGACGTGCGAGGCACCTACATGCTCTCCAATCTGCTCCAGGAGCTCACCCTCGCCCAAGACTACGGTCGCAGAACCATTGTTCTCGACGAAGCCCGTCTCAACGAGAACCCCGTGAACCGCCTCTCTCGGCTGATCCAATACTCCTTCTGGGACGGCCTTACACGGCGCATCGATGGCTCCAATATCGCCAAGGTTGGCGTTGATCCTAAAGACTGGACAGCCGACCCACGTCCCCGCATATACATCCCCCAAGGCGCCCCCGAGCAACACGAGTACTACACCCGCATTGCGAAAGAGCATCCAGAGATGCGTCTCGATGTCGTATGGCTGGACAAGAACTGCGACGATGACAGCTACGTGCGGGACTTGAACAAGGCGCCTGGCCTGCTCGCTATTGCCATGGAGGAATGGATTGACCCGGAGACCAAGAAAAAGGATCTGAGAGGTCTACCATTTGTCGTCCCGGGAGGCCGTTTCAACGAGCTCTACGGTTGGGACAGCTACATGGAGTCGCTGGGCTTGCTGATCAATGATCGCGTTGATCTGGTCAAGTCCATGGTGATTCACTTTTGCTTCTGTATCAAGCATTACAACAAAATTCTCAACGCAAACCGAACATACTACTTGTGCCGTTCACAGCCACCCTTCCTTACCGATATGGCCTTGCGTTGCTACGAACGTATCAAGCACGAACCTGGGGCACTGGACTTCTTGCGAGAGGCAATCCTTGCCGCGATCAAGGAGTATCATTCGGTGTGGATGTCAGCCCCTCGCCTGGATCCCGTGACTGGGCTGTCCAGGTACCGCCCCGGGGGCCTAGGCGTGCCTCCTGAGACGGAGGCCACGCATTTTGAGCACATCCTTACTCCATACGCCAAAAAGCACGGCATGACCTTTGAGGAGTTTGTGGATGCATACAACCACCAGCGGGTAAGCGAGCCGGAGCTCGACACCTATTTCCTCCACGATCGCGCAGTGCGTGAATCCGGTCACGATACCTCTTACCGCCTCGAGAGGGTTGCAGCCGATCTCGCAGTCGTCGATGTCAACGCCTTGTTGTACAAGTATGAAGTCGACATTGGCCGTTGCATCCGAAACCACTTTGGTGACCGACTCGAAATACCACCAGAATTTTGCACCGCCAACATGAAGCCCGGTCAGGTCGAAACCTCAGCCGTCTGGGAGCGTCGCGCTAGAAAGCGGCGTGTCCAAGTCGACAAGTATCTCTGGGACGAGGAAGCTGGTATGTACTTTGATTATAACACAGTCAAGCAAGAACGCACTGGCTACGAGAGTGCGACTACTTTCTGGCCCATGTGGTCTGGTCTAGCAACTCCTCGACAGGCTAGTATCCTCATGGAAAAGGCGCTGCCCAAGCTCGAAGTCTTCGGTGGCCTTGTCTCTGGATCCGAGAAGTCGCGTGGCAAAGTTGGCCTCGACCGCCCGAATCGTCAGTGGGACTATCCCTTTGGATGGGCACCACAGCAGATTCTTGCTTGGGTCGGTATGCAAAGGTATGGATACGATGCTGAGGCACAGCGGCTGGCTTACCGCTGGCTCTTCATGGTTACCAAGGCCTTTGTAGACTTCAATGGTGTTGTGGTTGAAAAGTATGATGTCACGAGGAAGATTGATCCGCACAGAGTTGAAGCGGAGTACGGCAATCAGGGCAGTGACTTCAAGGGTGTGCCTCGTGAGGGGTAAGTCTATTCTTCTAAACTCTTTTTCTGACATAACCGGTACTAACTGCCAACAGCTTTGGCTGGGTCAACGCCAGTTACATCTACGGTCTCACCCTTCTGAGTGCCCATGAGCGTCGTGCACTCGGTGCCCTTACAGACTGGGATAGCTACGAGAAAGCAATGTCAGATCTCGGCATCTCGTAGTCAGATCTCTTGGATTTACGACTTGATGAAATTCTCGTGCATTAATGGTAGAGCCTTGCATCCACTTCTGCGGCACTGGGTCTGGTTTTGTTTATCGGCGCGCCAGAAAAGAGTTCAGAGTGTTTTGTATTGGATAGCCTTTGCAATATGGCGGTGAGAGGAGAACATGTCCTGTTTATGATGCTCATTGGTAGATGAAGCGATGACGTTGTCACTGGTGTGGTGTTGAATGATGATTTTGGCAGAACTGCGTTGGATACTTGGTTCCCCTGAGTTAGCTTAGACCTATGATCAACAATTAATACTGAAACCCTTCATAGCTGCCCTGTAATCCAAAAAAGAGATTGAATGTGGTGTGAATCAACACGCGGTATATCCAATATAGAAAGCCTCCTATACCACCCAACATCTATTAAGTTTTGTATCTTCTCACTCACGACTACAGCATGCCTCATCACACCCCGTGACTTCCACATGACGAATTTATTAAGAAGGATTGCATTTAATATCGGTATGTCCCGCCCCAAGCACCAGCGCCTGTCCACAGAGAAAAGGAACAGACACCCAAGCATTAGGTCAATAGTACAAGTAACGGGCTTGGAGCGGGGGGTTTGGTTGATCTGCCTGCTTTTGACAAACGAGTCTCTCATGAAAGGAGAGACGACGTATACTGAAGAGGGTGCTACGCGTGCTTGCTTACCGCGCCGTCTGTACCATGTGGCAGAGACCACTGAGCGCATCAGTCTTGGGTTTGTCGCAGGACGCTTCGATGAACGGCTGGTCTCTGCTCTGCATGGTTTTTATGACTGACTGTGAGGTGTGGCTATACGTCCTTATCCCTGGGATTTTATCTTGGGCGAAGGCTATCGCATTTTTCGTTGGATTTTGATTCTGAATATAGAGTCCTTTTGAGCCAAACGACTTGCGCACTCAATCCAGCCGCAGTTGAATCGCAACCTACAGTCAATCAAGAGGCACTCCAACAAAACCAGCCGTCATCCTCCATCCTAGCTGTGTCGTATCAGCCACCGCGAGGATTGGTCGTTCGGTGAAAGAAGGGCGGAAGGGCTGTGAGCTGACGGCTCGGGCATAGAATCTTCGAGAGACCCTGGACCTAAACGAGACTAGCGCGTGGCGGTGACCTCACGTTCCGCTCCGACTCATCGGGGCCATGCATCACAGCCTCCAGGCCGCTACATATTAAGTCAGAGCCCGAACTAAAGGGCCTTTTTTCACTTCAAATCCACACCCGCATTCCACACCAATTGCCTGACAAATCTGTCCCAGCAATCGCTGCCCGCAGACCTTATAAGAGACGTCCACCCCGCCATCTCTTCGCGAAACTCACCGCTTAGCATTTCATCTCAAAACTTCCACGACATCAACTTCCTTCACCTACACCCGAAAGCCAATCTACAAAATGTCTGAAGACTGGAACTCCGTTACCAAGATTGGTAGCCGCACCCGTGGTGGCGCCGCTGGACCTCGCGAGACTGTTGTCAAGGGCAAGTCGGCGCTGAACGCTGCCCAGCGAAGCGGAGCTGTCATTGCCACAGAGAAGAAGTACGCTTCTGCGAATGCTGTATGTATTCTCCCACCCTTCAAAGAGCCCTTTTCATCTCCAAACCCAGCCCACTTGTTTCAAAGTCAGCCCCACTAACCTCTACCCAGGGTGCATCCTCCGCCTCCCAAGAAGGTCAGCGTCTTACCAAGGTCGATCGCTCCGATGATATCGTAAAGCCTAAGACCGTTGGTACTGTTGTCGGCCAAGCCATCTCCAAGGCACGCTCCGAAGCCAAGAACGATAAGGGCACCACCATGACGCAGAAGGATCTCGCGACAAAGTGCAACAGCACGCCAACTATCATTGCCGATTTCGAGCGTGGCACAGCGGCTCCAGATCAGAAGCTACTCGGCACAATGGAGCGTGTGCTCAATGTAGTTCTGAGGGGGGACAAGATTGGGCAGCCGAAGTTTGCTAAGAAGAAATGAACAGGGAACGACGAAGGGGCGTGAATCTTAGATGAATTGCTGCCTTGGTAGTTGGACCTTTTTTATGTCTTCAGTAACCGAGCTTCGGTGATCAGATCCCATCTTCTGGATTAGCGGGCGTGGATTTTGGGCGTTCGATGGATATCACGGCAGATTGATCAATGAAGAATGAGCCCTAGGGGGTTTAAAGTGTATCTCTGCTTGCTCTTTCTTTAGGAATGAGTAGCTTGATCTCCATGAAAGCAATTATAGACAGCACAGAAAAACCCACGATTCATGACCGAACCAATATTTTTGCACCAAATATGCCTGTGCGTTTACAGCGTCTTTTGATTTATATACCTACTGTGGCGGCGGCCTATCACACATGGGCGGCGACTCACTTGGCTCTTTCGGAGGCTTTAATCGCTCTCCATCAACCTTCTCAGCTTTGATGAATACAGGTATAACGCCACCCGTTTCCAAAGCAAATGTACGATGCCCAATTGCTTCCAGAATACTTCCAATCGCGCCCGAGTGCGCCGTGAGCGAGAGAAAGACCTTCTCATCCGTCGCGAACACATCATCCAGGAGCTGGGCTAGTCGATACCGCCGTGCAGTTCGGGGTTCGCGGTAGTCTGCTTCCCACAGCTTATCCTCTTCTGAAAACCCGGCTTCAAACGTGACATGCGGGAACGTCTTTTTAATGTGGCTCTTCGTGCTGCGGCGATCGCATGTGTGGACACCGAGCGCCTCACGCAGCAGTTCTTTGATAAATGGCTTATACGGCTTGTCCGCGGGAAGCTCTAGCTCCTTGAACGACAGGTCTGCCGTCTCAATCGTCCGCGTTAGTGGACTCACATAGTACGTCTCCGGCGGCGGGATGCCACGTGGTAGCTGCTCCTTCCACAGCGCGCGCACATCTTTGGCCTGCTCCTGGCCCGTCGATGTGAGGAGTGCGTCGGCCCAGCGTATGCCGTCCGCGCCGTCGAGAGCAGACCAGTAACACTGCGGAAAGCGTGAGATTTTTCTCAAATGACATCCATACACATGGCAAATTGGGTACAACGCACATCCCAAGCTGCAGTCCCGTACTTTGCTTCTGCAACATTGTGCCAGCCCTGGCCGTGGCGGCCGAGGAAAAGCACCTTGAAAGATTCATTCGCCTCAGCGTTCCGATCCCGCGTGCGGACGTACTTTTCGAAGCGCGTCCAGAGCTCTGGATGCGCGGTGCTGGCATCGGTGTCGTACTTGCGGTCTATGAGGCCAAAGTTACTTTTCCTCTGGGCGCAATCAGCTTCGGGGCACCAACGAGGGCATGGACAGGATGCAAAAGTACAAAATCAAAGTTCTTGTCATCCGTCGAGTCCTCGGACTGTTGGAAGAAGCCCTTTTGCACCGTATACTTGAAGTGGAACTTCCGCGGCGGGGTCGCCGGGACGGGGATTTGCGCTGGGCTGCTCATGCTGAAATAGTAGAGTAGGATGAGCAAGGTCGATAGAAGAAAGATGGGTCTATAGTTTATTAGTATCTCATGTATTTCGGCTTCCGTCCTTTGCTATTCTCTGCAGCGAATCACGTAAGAGGAGTGGTAGAGCGGCAGGACTCACACTGGGATGCCGAGGCCGCAGAATCTTGACGTTGGCGTACTAGAGGAAGATAGCATGCCGTTAGGAGTCTCAATATATCATCCTTATCGAATTAGATGGCATTACACAATCGAGTTGAGGTAAGACTAGACGCGAACCCACGAGGTGACATTGCGACCCGACCATCCCTAACCCTAATACCGTGAACCAATCACATAGCTGGAGTGGATCACGGTGGAAGATGCAAAGTGCACTATTTGCTATTTGCAATTCTCTTATTATCGAGGAACATGGCTTTCAGACAGAGTCTCTATATCTGTACTTTGCTCTCTCAAAACTTTTGAAGAGCCAGACCAACCCGCCGGAACGCCGTTGCATGCATGCCCCATCATTGCCGACATCTCTTATGACTTCATACTCTACAAGTTCGCCTGCGCCGCCTCCCTCTCGACTTCGTATAAAAAGTCAAAGTATGGTTTATCGAAGTGGTGTACGCGCACATATCCGTCCTCGCCTCCACTGCAGTAGCTTGTACCTTGTGGATGCACAGCAACATAGTTCAGCGGACCGAAGTGACCACGTACACGGCCGATTTCCTCCATGAAGATCTTGTGATAGAAGCGAGCTTCGAATTTACCCTGGCGAGCAGAGGTGGTAGTGACGTCCATGGCGGCTTGACCTCCGCCGAGGATGACAAAGTCCTTTACCGGAGTAATGGCGGCGCTGTTGAGGGGAGTGTCGGCAACGTAGGATTTAAGGACGGTGAGGTCTTCGACATCAACGAGCTGAGCAGTGTTAGCTGTGGTCTCAAGCAGCTTCGAATATTGCAAACGCACCTTCGCGGTCTTGTCTTTCGAGGCAGTGATGAAATATGTTCGGTCTGGTGCCCACTGGAGGTCGGTGACTATGCCATATTAGCCATGGTATGCCGTCATGTCAAGGTTTTCGCGTACTCTGCATATCTGGCTCATGCACGTCGTAATTGCTGCTGAGCAGTTCTCCAGTCTTCGCATCCCACTGTGTAATGGAACCATCCTCATGTCCCGAGATGATGTATTTTGCTAGATAGCTGAAACCTGCAACCGTCGCCTTACTCTCATCGCACACTATCCTCAAGAAATGCTCATCCGACTGCTGCGCCTCTGGGTCCGGGTTGATCTCGTATACGCAGATTGTGGATAGGTGACCCGATCGCTTCTCTGTCACACCAAGCAACTGCCTGCCGTCCGCTGAGAACTCGACACGCTTGATCGATGTGTTGAACTCCCATGTGTGCAGAAGCTTGCCAGTCTTGACCTCCCATAATCGCATTGTGTTGTCTGCGCCACCGGTTGCGAGAAGTTCGGATGAGGGGTTCACGTCGACAGTCCAGAGAGCGCCCTGGTGGCCATGGTAGGTTCCTAACCGCTCGCCATTGTGTGAGTCTGCATCTTGTCAGCTCGATGCCTCCTTCTCGCTTGTCCAGGCCAGTACTAACACCACGCGCACACAACATGATCCTTGGAGACTGAGAAGATGATGTCGCCATCCGCGTTATATTTGACCTGCGTGAGCGCACGCTCGTGTCCCGAAAGCAAAATCGGCCTCATTTTGGCGGTGCGTGTGTGGACGAAGGGGTGGTCGGGGTATATATGGCGGGGAGGCGGTTTCGTCAAATTTCGGTGACTGTTCTGATATCGACGGCTTGGAGTTGAAGGTGGGCTGTTTTGGAGCTAATCCCGAAGCATCACTAGTGCAAAGTGTCCCGCATAAATCGCCAAATGCCCTGAACGACATACTCAGATCTCGACTTGACTCAGACATCTCCCATACAACCATTGGAATAATGGGGGCCAAATAGCCATGACTGGGCTGGTCGCCTTGTTGACCAAGTTCCGCCAGCTATGAGTCAAACTGCTCCTGAGATTCGTCTCACCTGTGCACGACACGCGATGGGCTGGTGCATATCGCATCAGCATCAGCGGAAGTTTATCACGATGCGTCGTTGACTCACAGGTAAACTGGCCGATTCATCGCAATGACGCATGTCTCTTGCGAACCCCTCTGCTTGTTAGTAAGTCCATTGATTGGATCTCATCTCCTGTGCCATATCTACCTTCGATGATCTCTGGCACATTTAGTCTGCAAAGCGGTTCATTTCATATTTATTCAAGATAAAAATATCTCTTAAATTACATGAATGCAGCATACGACAGCGTGTCAATCTAGTATGCTATTCAGCAGCCAAAAGAGCTTAGACTGAACGAACGCTTACGCTGAGCCATGATGCAATGCCTGGCTCTCCAACTGCACATATTCCGGCTAAGATCTTGGGACAACATTGCGCCTGGCGTGTGTATTCAGCAACATAAGTCATATGCCAATCATATATCCTCAGGCTTCGACAAGGTCATGTTTCCAGCTTAAACTAAATTGTAATCGTTCATACGCACAACTCCTGAGCTGCTTTGGACTTTTGGTTACGCCATCCAAGCAAAGGCTTTGAAGCAAACCACATCATCGGACGCATGTCCTTGCACCACTAATCTTTCCATCCGATGGACATGACGGCGCCATGGAAGCATGCTACTGTACTATTGCAGTAGATTCTACTCAATGACAGTTCAGCTGCCGAATCTACAAAGCTGTGTGCAGATGAAGTACAGGACTATATGGCTAACGAATGATTTTCTAATCGTGAAATCGATTACTTTGATAGGAAAATTACAATAACTTGCAACTGCATTGGGCTCAGTGCAGGCTTGGCGCAAACACTCCTGCTCTCAACGACTTACTTACCTCGCAATACCTCGCAGCTCACTTGAAGCGACCTTAAACTGCTCTTGATAATAGGAACTGACTATCTATAGATTAAAGCCCTTCCTAGCAGTAGCGGCGTACATGCCAGCTACTATGTCTTGCGCTGACTTACCAGACGCGACCTCCATTTCAACCGCGCTAGATCGACTCGAAGACCTTCCCGCTGACAAGTATATCGTAGCATTCGGCCCAGATGGTAGGCAATTATGCGGCACTCCGAACGGTTTTAACGCGTAAGTAACTTGAACTTCGGTGGAGAAGAAGCTGATCCTTCTGCTACAGTACTTATCTCCCAATGCAGATTGCTGCCGAGACATCCATCGGCTATGTCAAGAGGATCATCTGGGCTTCCTTTGGAAGCGAAGTCGAGTCTTGGTTCTTTGCCTACGAGACGAAAGATGGCACCTGCACTTTTCGACTTGGTCAAGGTGCGCCATCGGCATTGCGTGAGTCCATTCAGCAGCTCGGCAGCACAGGCAATCTCGCCTCTTCCCTCCGTGTTCAGCTCGGAGACAATGGGTCATTCGTGGTATGGTCACAGACAGTGTGGGCATGCTCAAAAGTTCCTAACCTCCTCCAAGTCCAGCTCTGCCATCTGAGCTCCGCATTCCGAGAGCATAATGGCGGCGTAATGGCAGGTTCTTTCAAGAACGATACGCTCGATAATGTGCAGTGGCATCGCGACGGGACATTCTATGTCAAGTGTGGTGACCTCCACTTCTGGAACTATCAAGCAGACATCATGCGTGCCGCATGGCAACAGTTATGGAAAAGGTCGGGATCCAAGAAATTAGGATCCAAGTCATTGAATGAGCTCGCTGTATGGCATCCAAGGTTTCGCTTTGGGCATGGCTAATATGACTTAGTATGTGGCCATCGATCCTCATGCTGCCACAGGAGAGACTTTTGCCTTTCTCAAGAAGCAGCAATTGGGAAAGGAGGTACATTTCGTGATTCGCTTTGGTCAAGAATGCTTACACACCAACTTGCCGTCCATTGAAGAGTCTTCCGCACCAAATCTCGTCCTCCAGCAGGTGGTTCAGGAGCCCGATGAACCCTACCAGTGGGCAACAAGCCGAAAGTCAGGTCGACCTCACCCGAGGGAATCATGGGAACTGGATCTTGTGAAGGGAGAGAGGATTAAAGTCTTCCGAGACATGGGCCGTGACTGGCTCGTCGGCCTGGGTAGGATGAACGTCAAGGGATGGGTGCACCGTTCCTGGCTAGATTTTGAAGAGCAAAAGCTTCATAGCAATCCGAGGGTCGCCTATCAACGGTTCCAAGAAGATCTTCAGAAGATGATGGTGCCTGGTCAGCTGTGCAGCTTCCCCCCGATGGCAGACTACATGGACACATGCAGCAGACATGACTGTCAGTCGCGTAAGGAAGTGGCTTCTTCTCTGGGCATCTGCATACATGACTTGGCTATCCTGCTCGAGGGCTCTGGTAAGTACGCGTATGAATGGCTCAAAGAGGGACGGAATATCTGGCACCCGGATAGGTTCGCTAGGTTCTGCCAAGCAGAGTGTGCAGAGCGCTTGAAGCCTATGGCGGAGCAGATGTTTGTGCTCTATGGAATCCTAATGGACGCATGCAATGCATAGCCTGAACGCCATAAGCATACTGAGGGGAGGAGCTTGGGGTTTATTGCCTATTCCGGTAGACTAAGGTCGACATAGCAAGAATCAATGGCCGCGGAGAGGGGCCCTAGGACGAATCACACCGATCGCATAGCGCAGCTGAGATGAACAAGATTATGAAAGCCTCTACATTCCAGGAATGTTGTATAAGATATCCGTGTTTAGCCCTGGCACCCTTGATGGTACGTAATAACCCGCAGGAAAAAGGCGGACCGGAAAACTTTGGCGTCGGCGCGCCTTCATCTTTGTTCCGGGGGTTTCGAGGGCATGTGCACACGATAAACCGAGTTATTTGGAAACATAGATATGCTTGCATCAATTCCATCGCATTTTGCTCACTAAACTTGGAAAAGATTCGCCGGCTGGGCCATGAAGGTGCATCCGATTTGCGGCGGACGCGTTCCTGGTCTCGCCCGTTGCTTTCCGCAAGCTACCCCGCCGTGCAGCAAAAAATATTGTGCACTGCAGTCACCCCGTCATCTATATACTGCGCCCAAGACTGTGAGGGACAGGCGGCACTTCTCGAGTAGCAGCTTCAGGATGACGGCACAAAAGATCGACGGTACCGCCATTGCGAAGGCGATCCGCGAGCGGCTGGGGCAGAAGATCAAGGAGCGGCAGGCGGGCAATCCACGGTACCGGCCCAGCTTGAAGATTGTGCAGGGTGAGTCGCGGGTGCCATTGAAGCCCGCCATGGGGCAGACGAGGCTAATCGAAGGCAGTCGGCGACCGCTCAGACTCCAGCACTTATGTGCGCATGAAGCTCAAGGCCGCCGAGGAGGCCAACATCGACTGCGAGCTTGTCCATCTCCCGGAGGACACGACCGAGTCTGACCTCCTGCACAAGGTCTACGAGTACAACAACAACCCCTCGGTGCATGGCATTCTCGTCCAATTGCCCCTTCCTAAGCACATCTCCGAGCACACCATAACATCGGCTGTTGCCGACGAGAAGGATGTCGACGGCTTTGGCATCCAGAGCATTGGGGAGCTGGCGAAGCGGGGAGGGAAGCCGCTGTTCACGCCCTGCACGCCCAAGGGAGTCATGGTGCTGCTGCAAGAGGCAGGCGTTGACATCCGTGGCAAGAACGCCGTTGTGCTGGGACGCAGCGACATTGTGGGCAGCCCAGTCAGCTACCTGCTGAAGAACGCCGACGCCACCGTCACGGTGTGCCACTCACGCACCGCCAACCTGCCAGAAGTTGTCAGGCAGGCAGACATCGTGGTTGCCGCCATTGGCAAAGCGCAGTTCGTCAAGGGAGACTGGCTCAAGCCTGGCGCCGTTGTTATTGACGTCGGCACCAACTTCATTCCTGACGACACAAAGAAGAGCGGCCAGAGACTGGTGGGAGATGTCGACTTTGAGTCTGCAGCCGAGGTTGCGTCGCACATCACTCCAGTCCCCGGCGGTGTCGGACCCATGACGATTGCCATGCTGCTGCAGAACCTCGTCGACTCGGCCGACGCCACCTTTGACCGCGAGAAGAAGCGAAAGATCTCGCCTCTCCCTATCAAGCTGGAAGACCCCATACCCTCAGACATCGCCATCTCGAGGAAGCAACACCCCAAGCAGATCACAACTGTAGCGAAAGAGGTCGGCATTCTCCCCCATGAATTGGAGCCCTATGGCGCTACCAAGGCCAAGGTCGATCTTTCTCTACTGAAGCGACTCGAGCACCGCCGCAATGGAAGGTACATTCTCATTGCTGGTATCACGCCCACACCACTCGGAGAGGGCAAATCGACTACGACGATTGGTGTCGCGCAGGCTTTGGGTGCGCATCTCGGCAGGATTTGCTTCGCCAACGTTCGACAACCCAGTATGGGTCCTACCTTCGGTATCAAGGGAGGCGCTGCCGGTGGAGGATACAGCCAGGTCATTCCCATGGACCAGTTCAATCTCCATCTCACGGGCGACATTCACGCCATCACTGCCGCAAACAATCTTCTCGCTGCTGCCATCGAGACGCGCATGTTCCATGAAAACACACAGAAGGATGGACCTCTCTACAAGCGACTCGTACCAGCCAAGAAGGGCAAGCGCGAGTTTGTGCCCGTCATGTTCCGCCGCCTCAAGAAGCTCGGTATCGACAAGACCAACCCAGATGATCTGACTGAGGAGGAGATCCGAAAGTTTGCCAGGCTGGACATCGACCCTGAGACCATCACATGGCGACGCGTCCTTGATGTCAATGACAGGCATCTACGAAAGATCACAATCGGCCAAGCCCCCACAGAGAAGGGCCACACACGTGAGACTGGATTCGATATCTCCGTTGCCAGTGAATGCATGGCCATCCTTGCTCTCAGCAACGATCTTGCCGATTTGAGAGAGCGACTTGGACGCATGGTTGTGGCCAGCTCCCGTGCCGGCGATCCTGTCACTTGCGACGACATCGGTGCCGGCGGTGCTTTGACAGCCTTGCTTGTTGATGCCATTAAGCCGAACATGATGCAAACACTGGAAGGCACTCCAGTCTTCGTTCACGCCGGTCCATTTGCAAACATCAGTATCGGGGCTTCGTCAGTGCTGGCAGACAGACTTGCTCTCAAGCTGGCCGGTACCGAGCCTGATGAGGACCACAATGCGCAGACTGGTTTCGTCGTCACCGAGGCCGGCTTCGACTTTACTATGGGCGGTGAGCGCTTCTTTAACATCAAGTGCCGCTCTTCCGGCCTCGTGCCTGATACTGTCGTCATCGTCGCTACTGTCCGAGCACTCAAAAACCACGGTGGCGGTCCCGATATCAGCCCTGGTGCGCAGCTTCCTGAAGTCTATCGCACTGAGAACATCGAGACGCTCCGTGCAGGGTGTGTGAACCTGAAGAAGCACATTGAGAACGCGAAACAATACGGTGTTCCCGTTGTCGTTGCTATCAACCGCTTCTCTACCGATACAGATGCAGAGATCAATGTTATCAAGGAAGAAGCGATTGCAGCAGGCGCTGAAGACGCCATTCCAGCAAACCATTTCGCTGAGGGTGGAAAGGGCGCTGTAGATCTTGCAAAGGCCATAATCGCCGCCTCCGAGAAGCCAAAGCCAGACTTCAAGCTCTTGTATGACATCAACGCCGGCACCGTCCAAGAGCGCATGGAAACCATTGCGAAGAAGATGTACGGCGCCAGCGCTGTCGAGTTCTCCGAGCTTGCACAGAAGAAGGTCGATACCTATGTGAAGCAAGGACTCGGCAACCTCCCCATTTGTGTAGCGAAGACACAGTACTCTTTGTCTCATGACCCGAGTCTGAAGGGTGCACCAACAGGCTTTACAGTGCCAATTAGAGACGTGCGCATGGCGGCTGGTGCAGGATACCTCTACGCACTGGCGGCAGACATTCAGACGATCCCCGGCCTACCGACCGCGCCCGGATATCTGAACATCGATGTCGATGTTGAGACGGGTGAGATCGACGGCATGTTCTAAACAGCATTGTATCGTAGGCTGCCATTAACTGGTACAGCCTGTAGTCTCTAGGCTTGGGATGGTGATGTCTTCTTCAACAATCTGACATTCCACTGGGAAGGTATTTGGCGTTACTGGTGTGCCGGGCTGGGTCATATAACCATAATGGAGCGGGTCATTCAACACTGGGTCATTCAACACGAATTGGGAGCATAGCGTTTTGGTACATTTGTCGATTCAACCTAGACGGATCCAGACATAGTGGATTAGTGTGTGGGACATCTTCGTCCTACTTGAACGGGTCAAATAGACCTAGAAGCTGAAAAGTAACAAGATTACTTCTTCCAACATTGTCTCGTGTTATGTGATATATTTATTACAAACCTGGCTGTGTACGTAATGAAGCGACCATTTTGTCAAGGAGCGCAGAGCTCTTGCTCGAGAGCCGTATAGCACAATAGCACCGTGCTTGCTTCGTCATACATCTAATCCCGGCTCTAAGTATGCTCTTCTACGAGTCGCCGCGCAGAGATCGAACATGACTACGGCCTATCTTCCCTGTCTCCCCTCTACATCGCTCAACCATTCCTGCACGCGTTCGTCCCCACCGTCAAGCATTGATTCCTCTCTTTATGCCAGTCATTGGCTATTCAACATCATTTTTCTGACTTGACCTAAGCGAGAAAATGGCATAAGATTGGAACGACGTCTGAGATATTGGGTACTGCAGGCGAATGGTACCGGGCGGCATGAAAGTCCTTGAAGTGGTTGGAAGTTCCTCATATCTGATACCGAAAGTCTGGCTCGCGATCCGTGTACATCTTTCCCACTGGTATGACATACCCATGCCTATTCTTCACATCTTTTCGCTTCTCCCTCCTCCTATAGATCTGTCTCACAATCCACCACCCACACCACGCAAAACTCAAGCACCCCAAACTCCAAGCATGTCCCAGCGTATACTTCGGAGCCGCATTGCTCTGGTATATCTGGCCCGACACCACGCCTCCGATGTTCGTTAGCGTGAGAAGAATTCCGAGCGAGGCGGCGCGTTTCCCATCTGGGGCGCAGTTAGCGGACAGCCAGGTGATGTTGCCGCCGGTGCAGATGAAGCATGCCGTTGCGATGAGGTAGGTTGCAAAGTATTGCACGCCAGGGCTGACGGGGGAGAGCAGGATTGCGTAGCCTGTGATGCCGAAGGGGGCCATGAGGATCAGGGGGAGGAAGCGGGCTTGGTATCGATCAGAGAGGTATGCGCCGATGGCGTACACGATTGCGCCCCAGATGTTGACTGGAATGACGAGGTATTGTGCCTGGTCGGTGTTAGTATCGTGAAGAGATCTGAAAATTAGTTGTCGGCGCGTATACCTGTTTTGTCGAGTAGTGGAAGCCGTTTTTGATGATTATAGGTAAGAATGTCCCGAAGCCATAGAGAATTGTTACAACTGCGATTTGTATGCAGCCGTGAACCCAGCTCTTAATGTCCTTCGCCGCTTCCTTGATATCTACTTTGCCGTAATGTCCTGATCCGGCGGAGTCAGAGTAAACCTGTGTTCGTCTAGCTCGCTGACGCATGAGCTCCTTCTCCTCTTCGTTCAGAAAGTATGCTGTCTCAAAGTCTTTTGATACGAGGAAGATACAGCAAAATGCCCAGATAACCGTAATGATCCCTTCGATTACGTAGAGCCTGGGCCGGCGTATCAGTCAAAGGGACTACTGGAGTCTGTTTCAATCACAACAACAGAGTAGGACTTACCATCTCCACCCTGGCCATCCCCTGACCCCATCCATATAAAGGATGCCAAACGCAATCAACCCGCCAAAGGCACCACTCAACGCACTCGCGATGAACAGATACGCGATTCGAATACCCAATTCTTCTCTTGTATACCAATTGCAAAGAAAGAGCGTCATGGAAGGGAAGAGACAGCCTTCGAAAAAGCCGAGGAAGATACGTGTGGTGACCAATCCGCCAAAGTTTTGCACGAAGCCGGTGCATAGACAAACAATGCCCCAGCAGAAGGTGATGATCGGAATAACACGATTAAACTGGAGGCGTTTGACCAACAGGGAGGTCGGGAACTGTAGCAATGTCAGTACAAAGCCTGGATGAGGCTAGGGTGGCAACTTACTTCGGCGAGAATGTAGAAGATGTAGAATACGGACACTGCGGTCTAAGTTTTCGTTAGGATTCATTTTCAGTCCCTCCAAGGAACACATACATTCAGCTCGCTTCCCTTTAGTCCAATGTCAACCGTCATGCCCTGCGTTGCTGCGAAGCCAATGTTACCTCTGTCGAGGTAGCTGATCAACATTAACAGCATCATGACTGGTGCAACAAAGCAATCAAGCTTCCGTCGCAGCTTATCCTCTTTCCTCTTTGCTTCCAAGGATTCGGGGCTCTTGTCCTGCGAGAGATGTTCATGATGGACCTGCTCACGTTTTTCCTGAGAATCCAATTCTAGCAGCGGCGGTTTGGCCTCAAATGCTGCCGCCATTGTCTTGCATTGAGAGACAGGACTGGGTGAATGAAATGCCCAAGTTGATGCACTTCAGATCTAGACTTAAAGAAAATGTTATCATAATGGTCTAGCAAGGGTGGTCGCCGTTGATGGCTCGCGACACAGGGAATCCATTGAGTTGCCGTTGCTTCTCCCACTTTGGGTCCATGTATGAGCCGATCGCTGCAGACATGGCCAGTTGTCTTCCGTGAGATCAGCTAAAGACGTCAGCGGCGTTGGTGAAGCTGTCGTGGGACATTTACCCGAGTGCCGATCGGTGAAAGTGTGGAGGTGGAGAAGGGGGTTGTTCTTCTCCAACGCGGGGCGAGACGCGGTAAGAGGGGTCACGCAGCAGGAGGAATACTGAACGCATCCACGCACAGAATTCGGAGTCAGCGGAATGCTGAAATAGCAGGGGCAATTCGATACACAAATAACAGGTGCAGAGTTGTATTGACGACTATGCTTCAAAGCAATCTCTGAGTGCGTTTAACGACTTGCAGAACTCAATACACACATTGTACGAATCGAGCAAGAATATCGACCTGTATCTTCACCGTGGTATTATTTGCTCTTGAATATTTTAATATGTCTTCTCCAAGCAAGACAGTGGCCTTCATCGGTGCGAAACATTCCCTCAACTTGGTCAGTCATTGGAGCTAACTTTACCATAGGCCTCGGCGTGATGGGCTACCCCATGGCCTTGAACCTTCGAAAAGGACTCGATGAGTCGTATAGTTTGTTGGTATGCGACGTTTCCTCTGACGCTCTCACGCGCTTTCAGAAAGACGCCGAAGGCAAGGGTCCGGTGGATGTCATCGATAACGGCTATGAAGCAATAAGGAGAGCAGGTACAGTCATAACAATGTTGCCGGATTCAAATGCAGTGAAGAAAGTTTACCTTGACCCCTCGTCTGGTATTCTCTCTGGAGCTGAGAGCATAGCGAGAGACAATGAAAGCCAGAAAGAAACTGGGAAGATCATAATGGAGTGCGGTACTATCGAAACTGCAACGATCCTCGAGGTTGCAAAGGCGGTCTCGTCATCTGCCGCCTCTTCCCAGCTAACATTCGTTGACGCCCCTGTCTCGGGCGGACCGATGGGTGCGCAAGGTGGCACACTGGCTTTCATGGCGGGCATGAACAACAAGTCCCTGTATCCCACCGTGAAGAGCTATCTTTCACATATGGGGAAAGCTGATTCGATATTTCTCTGCGGCGACATCGGCTCTGGGACTGCGTTCAAAGTGATCAACAACTATCTCAGTGCCATCACTTCGCTGGCGGCCTCCGAAGCGCTGAACATCGGCACGAAAATGGGATTAGATGTCTCGCTCCTCACAGATGTTATCAACGTTTCTGGCGGCCAGTGCTGGGTTACGAGTAAAAGCAATCCAGTACCGGGAATTCAGGAAAACGTACCGAGTTCGAGGGGCTACGAGGGCGGGTTCAGGATTGAGTTGTGCGCAAAGGTATTGGCTATGGGGAGCCAGCTTGCGGAAATGGTCGGTGCAAGGACAATCCTAGACAAGCCAACGTTGGAGGCATTTGGCGAGGCGATGCAGGATGAGAGGTACAAAGGAAAGGACGCAAGGGTTGTATATAAATGGTTGAACGAAAGTGAGCGGAAATAAGTAAGCCAAGGAAGGTCTGATATTCATTGTCTAGCCAGTTCTTTCTCTAGAACGTCAAGTCCGACATCTAAAGTACTTATGCTGAGCAAAGTTGCCAGCTCCATGACTTCCATTATCTCCTCTGCCGTCCCACCATAGTTGAGCACGTTTCGCATATGCAATTTCAGTCCTGGTTGATACATGTGTGTGGCAGCTGTGTCGAAAGCGCAATAGATGAGTTCTTTGACCTTTCCATACTGTTAGCTCCTCCATCCTCAACAGCAAGGAGAAATACACACCTTTGGCTCCAAGACTCCTCTTCCACCTTCGTTCGTCCACGGTACTGAACTGAACTCAGTATACGCATCAAAGAACTCTGGACTTAATCTGAGAAACTCTTCCCACAGAGCGTTCCAGTATCCCCTTTTCTTCTCAAAATCCTCTTTCATCGTCCACTGTTCCTTGCTCATGCCATCCATGCCCTTTGGCATTGCCTTGCCTTGCTCCTCTAGCACTTCAAATAGAATAGGAACACCGACTGTACAAGCATGGATACCCAGCGTTGCTGTCAGTGACAGTGTTTCGACAATCTCAGCTTTTGTCGCGCCATTGGCCAATGCTGCACGGGTATACCGGTGTATAGATGGTACATGGAGATGTGTTGATGCTGCGCTTACAGCGAGGGACACCAAGCTCTGGACCTTAGCGGAGAGATGGCCCTTCTTCTTTGGAACGCTGGTTAGCCTCAGACTGGCAGCAAACATCGCAGGTGAATATTTGAGCATTCGAGACCACGATTCGTCGAATACAGCAGGCCCAACTTCTGCATCAAAACGCTCTTTTAGATTCTGTTGTTCTGGTGTTAAAGACATGTCGGGAGGCGAACTAAGGATTGAATACACTGGTGGTCGTTGATAGGAATTAGATGAAGCCATCGTATATGGGGCCGCAAGTCCGCGTGAGGAATTGGTATGCTAGATTAAGACTAGTTCGTTTATTTCGGGGTATCAGCGTACATGCTATTGCCGCTGGTCTCGAGCTGTCAAAGGTTTGGAAGACGATGATTTCGTGGTGCGTTGGAGGACTCGATGCCCCACTTTCCCCAACATCTTGTGTGGGGAAGGCGGGGCCGACACACGCGGACTTGTCGATAATGGTCAGGAGGCACGCGAGGGAGTCTTGTCTTGCGAAGGAGTGGGGTTTGCTGATGTGACGTCAACGCCGAAAACGGAATCATATATGTCTTTCATGCTAGCTAACTATGCAGATTGCAGTTTGGACACTGTCCAGTGCCTTCAAATCACCGGGTGAACTGCGCCGGCATTGGGGCACTTCCCCGTCCTATTATTATCCCAGGTAGGAACCATGCGCTCAACTTTCCGTTTCGCCAAAGAACTTGGTCTGGTTCGCTGGGTCACTCTCCCACTCCACATCGTGAGCAAAGATGATCTCCACACCCTGCTTTTCGAGTGCTCTGAGTCTTCCAATTGTCTCTTCTGCTTGCTGACGATCCACGTGCATACAGCAAACATGGCCCTCGACATCATTCCATTCTCCGATTGTCTTTTCACCGGTCAAAAGTCGTCTGTCGTGACACGCATCTCCAGCCATATAAATTTGATGGGTGTCAGAGATATTTGCAAGGAGATTAATATGGCCTGGCAAATGACCCGGCGCATTCACAATGAGAAGTGATCTATCGCCAAAGATATCCAGAGTATGCGGAAGTATGCCGTGTGCTTGCCATGATCTGTTGAAGTCGATGTCCCTGGGTTTTGAAGCCAAGCCGTTCTTCCTCAAAGCATGTACGGTTGGGTCTGATAGCTCCAATGTGCGTCCTTCAGGCAAAAGGTTAGACTCAAAAAAAGAATGGCTGCCAGTTAGTGACGAAGATGTGCCACTCAATAACGCAAACGACCCGTGGCCAACAACGAATGATGAGGTAGGAAAATCGCGCGGTTCGCCAATGTGATCCCAATGTACCTGACGAGCAGTAAGCTACCGAGGCATTCAAAGAAGATATATCTGCCTACATGCGAGTAAATTACGTAGTCGATATCCTTGGGCGAGAGTCCGCCTCGTGCCAGACTCTTAGTGACATCGGGATCTGTTGTCATCGGTTGTCGTGTCTTAATGTGTTGCTGTATGGGAGATGCATATCTTTTTGTATCTCTACGCAGTCCTAAATCGAACACGATCCGTGTAACTCGACCAGTGTGTGGATTGTGGTGCTGAATAAGGAAGGCTAGTGATGGAACAGTTCGACGTTTGTCTGGCGAAACCGGATGAATGAATTGGTACTCAGGGAGAGTAAAGTGGCCGCATGATAGGGCGTGTACTGTGAGGTGGCCGCATGGAATGTCGGAAATAGGGAGCATTTGGACGATGGAGTTCGTAGCAAAGCGTTGAGCTGGAAGCGAATGCTCCAAAAGGTCAACTCAATACTACATGGTCGTGAGAAGTAAATCAAGAAACCAATAGATATAAATGACTCGCTGCTTAGAATTAGTTGACGAAAATCAACGCTATGTACGCTCATGAACGCCAGTGCCAACGTGTTTGGGGTAAGATCAACACCTTAGGTAAAGTGCTCGAGGAACCGTTGGGGAATTCGTTGCCCCACCTCGCCGACCGCGGCTCAGTTTATGGTAGACACAATTCAACTTTTGTCACTGGAATGATTCAGTTTGGCCTCTATTGACCTTCTCTGATAAAGAAGTTCGACCAACACATCCGAATCATCCAGTAATTCCGCGATCCACACCTAAGCCAACTTGAATCAATACAACTTCACTGCTTGCCTTCACACCTATCCGCGAGCAACAATATGGCTGAAACATTCGATTTCAACACTCTGGGCTTCATTGGTCTGGGGGCCATGGGCAAACCAATGCTGGAGCATCTTGCAAACAAGCTGCCGCCGGCATCGCGCATTTGGGTGTACGATGTGGTTGAGCAGGCGGTAGACGACGTTTGCGCACAATTCCCCGACAGAGTTCTGAAAGGCAAAAATGCAAAAGATGTTGCAAGACAAGTTGTATGTACGAGAAACATAGAGACGAGGCAAGCACTGACGAAGCGGTAGGATACCGTAGTAACAATGGTGCCAGAGGGCTCCCATGTTCGCTCAGTATATCTCGACCCCGAAAACGGCGTGTGCAGCACAGATATCTCGAATAAGCTTTTAATCGATTGCTCGACAATAGACACTGCGACAAGCCTTGCTGTTAAGGATCATATACTGCAGAACTTTCCCTCGGCGTCATTCTACGATTCGCCAGTCAGTGGAGGCGTACTCGGCGCCATTAAAGGCACAATAGCGTTCTTCTTAGGATGCGCAGAGTCGGATCCCAATTTAGAGCGTCTTAGATATCTAATGGGACTCATGGGCAAGCAGATAATACCTTGCGGCGGTCCTTCACTTGGGCTAGCTGCAAAGTTATCGAACAACTACCTGTCCGGAATTATAGCAATAGCATCCTCTGAGGCATTCGATATGGGTATGAGATCTGGACTGGACCCTCGTACACTTGCAAAAGTGTACGCAGCAGGTACCGCACAGAATACAATCTGTGACAAGTTCTGTCCTGTTCCTCATGTCGATCCAGGAGCACCATCTTCAGGTGGGTGGAAGCAGGGCTTCAAGGTGCAACTGATGCGCAAGGACTTCGGGTTGGCCGTTGACATGGCGAAGCGTGTAGGGTCACGAAATGTTCTAGGGGAAATCGGGCTCGAAACGTATGACGGCGCCTCCAAGGATCCGCGGTGTAGAGATCTGGATTCTCGTGTCGTTTATCGCTACCTAGGCGGGAATGAGGACTGGGCTAATTCAGGTTGAACGATCTTTAATCCGACTGTTCTCAGTGTGCTTCTAAATGCGCCTCATTTTGGTTCAATTTGTTCTCTCGTCGGCTCCCTGTATGCAATGTTGGATGTACTGATGATGCGACCGTGCATTTGTTGGAGAAATTGGGGAAGCTTGGGGTAACCACCGATTCCGGCCACCCAGTGAGGGGGCATTGATTGTCGTAAAGGTCATTCTGCTACAATATTGCATGATGTAGTTACCACGAGATCCTGCGTCTCAACCTCACCTCTTCTTATCTCCAGTCCTTTTCGGCATCCATAACTCATACCTTCTGCACTAGATTGCCGATCACCAAACCCAAACGCTCAGCATGTCGACCGACCCGAAATATGATGACCTTCACAAGCAGCTCTTCGAAGAAGGGCTGAAGATGAGAAGAAGCGTTGTCGGAGACGAATATGTCAACCGTGCGCTAGAGAATGGCTCGACAGAATTCTCGCGCGCTGGACAGGAGCTCGTCACAGAATGGTGTTGGGGCTATGCCTGGACAAGGCCTGGTCTCTCCAAACAACAGCGGAGTTTGATCAACATCGGCATGCTCATGGCTCTCAATCGCGCACCTGAGCTTGCTGTTCATGTAAGAGGCGCGAGGAACAATGGTTTGTCTGAACTTGAGATTCGTGAAGCAATCATTCACGCGACAACATACTGTGGTGTTCCGGCGGGTGTGGATGCGATGAAGACAGCTGAGAAGGTCTTGAACGAAATGGCGGACAAAGGAGAGATGCCCCGAGAGCTAGGGAACAAGAGCGACAAGGCATAGGCCGCCGACGTTGTTAGCGAGATTGTATGAAGATTGCAGGAAGACCCAACAGCACAAGCGCGACGTCCCGGCACGTCCGGACATTGGCGGTTGAACGCTCCTGACACGTTTTGGCGAGACTCTGCACCAACAATCTCAGTGCTGATGCATAACAATACATAACATTATACATCACATTACCTGTTTGACTCTGCAAATATGACTCGTGAACGGAAAATATACTTGTGCCAAGCATACGATTGGTTGGTGGCATCCATGCTTCCATCACCCCGCATTGGGAACTCCTCTCAACTCTGGAGTTCATCCGTTTCCCCACATTTTCACGTTTGCTGTCTCCGACTGCAGGACTATGCCATCGGATAGCACCCAAGCTCTATCTGCAGTTCTTTGACGCTACTACGAACCGCCTTATCGAATCAATCGTGGTCTTGGCCTTACGACCGCATGTGAGACGCGTCTCGTTCCTCATGGAAGCGGCCTCTGGTGGAGAGCAGCTGTCGCAGGCGCAGGCGGGAAGGAAGGAAAAGCGGTTCCAGTGTCCTCATTGTCAACGGCTCTTTGCCAGACTTGAGCATTTACAGCGACATGAGCGCATTCGTAAGTTTATCGACAGGGACGGGGCGCTGTTTCTTACGGGAACGCAGACAGCGGCGTCAAGCCTTTCAGTTGCGCAGAATGCAATTATTCCTTCACCCGCAGGTATGAGTTTTCAACGGTAAAATCTTGTAATCCGCTTATGAGGGAAGTGACTTGCTTGTGCGACATGAGCGGTTGACCCATCGTAAAGAGCAAAGCAACCAACAATCTCATCAGCGACTCGCTTCAGACGACACTCATAACGAAACCGATTCCCGGCCACAGAAGCGCGTGCGCAATAGCATTGATGCTGGGCGTCCTGTAACGGAACTCCCCAGCGGAATGTCGCCACCCGCGGTGTCAGAGCTGCGCTCCTTGCGGCACCAGCCATCGATATCGCTCGACTCCATTGGCTTTGGCCACAGTAACTACTCTTTGACGGCTCTTTCCATGGCTGCAGAGTACCAGGCCCTCCAAGGTACCATACCGGAATCAGCGCTGCAACCTGCAGGATTGCCCACTCCAATATCCTTGCAGGCTGGGACAATTGCAAAGACGGTAGAAGAGCCTCAAGCGCCTATTGCCACTAACACCTCATTAGCATACCAAGGCCCTACTATGGAAGAGTCATTGGATAGCCTTGCGTCTTTTCTTGACAATGAGCCTTTAAATTCGTATCATTTTGCGTCTCTGATTAACACAGAGCAGCCGATGCCTTTTTTCTCGCCAGACTCATTCGACTATGGCCAAGATCTCCTGCCCGCATCATATACGGTACCAGCATCTATGTCCAACTGGAGACCAAACCACGTGGAAGAACCGCATTCTCTTTCGCGTTTCGGATCTCGATTGCCTTCACTGCAACCAGAAGAGCCAGTACAAGAAGAAGGATCACGAAGACGATCGCTCGCCGACATCTCTAACGAGGACCGCGAGGCCATCTCTCAGATGATGGTCGAGTTTTCTTCTGTCATACCAAGCGACTTCAAGCTACCCACACGATTAGCTCTGTGTAGATATATTGCAGCATACATCAATGGCTTCCATGAACATATGCCCTTCCTTCACATATCCAGCATGTCTGTGCACACTTGCTCCATTGAGCTTATCCTGGCTTTAGCAGCTGTCGGCGCGCAATACACATTTGAAGGAGAGAGAGGGGTTGAGCTATTTCATGTGAGTAGAGCAATCGCAACATATCGTATCAGAAGAAGGGATGCTCGTCTTGTCGAACGACAACGCTACTCAGATGTAGATCTGGCATCACCTCAAGAGCCTGGCCGCGCGTCAACTATACCCAGTCCGCAGCGTAGTGGCTCCCTATCTGGGCATCTTGGCCTGCCATCCGAGGAAGATATGTCCATTGTTGGAGAAGATCTCATGCAAACGGCACAGGCTCTATTACTCCTTATGGCGCTGTGCACCTGGGCCAAGCACAAAGAGATCTTACGAGAGGCACTAGCTATTCAGAGTATTATCGCGACCTTGATCCGAGATAACGGATTACAAAATGAGCCGCCTTGCGAAAATATATCCTGGGAGAGTTGGATCCGACGCGAAACCATTAAACGAACCAAATTCATCGTCTATGGTTTCTCAAACCTGCACTGCATAGTGTACAATATTCCGCCATTTCTCTTAACGTCAGAGATTCAACTAGCACTTCCCTGCCGTACAGCCGAATTTAAGGCTCCTACTGAGGCGTTATGGAGAGAAGCGAGAAAAAAGAGAACACCTGAAGTGTTATTTCAAGATGCACTGAAGCGGCTGTTTTCTAAGAACGGCCGGGACGTCACTGAATATAACTCCTCCTCCGGTAATTACGCTTTGATCCATGCTTTGATACAGCACATCTTCTTCCTCCGTCAAGTCGCTCGCTGCCGCTTTGATGGGTCCGGCGATCTGAGCCTGGAGGACGTCTCCTCGCTGGAAGTCGCTCTGCGTAATTGGCAAATTGGATGGCGTCAAAACCCTGAGTCTTCGCTCGACCCCATCAGCCCAGACGGGCCGGTAGCTTTCAATTCGACTGCACTGCTCCGCCTAGCATACATTCGACTCTACGTCGATATAGCAGGCAGAGCTTTGGAGACACGAGATCCTGTACTGATAGCGAACGCGTTACGAGCAGGTCCCATCATCAAACGCTCTCCGAAGATTACTAGAGCCGTGCTCCATTCAGCCCATGCGCTCTCCATACCGGTAAAGATTGGTTACCGCTTAGTTGCAAAAACCCATTCCTTTATTTGGTCAATTCAGCATTCGCTTTGTACACTAGAGTGCGCATACCTCATGAGCAAATGGCTGGAAGCAATCTCTGTACCAAATCCAGTTCCCCCGATCACAGAAGACGAGAACAGGATCGTGGCAATTGTTAAAAGCATGTTAGATGAGACGGAATTTGCGGTTCCGCCCGAGATTTCAGCTACATCGCCAAGCTACCCTAAGCACCTCAGCGCAGGTGTCCTGAAAGTGTGGGCCATGATTTTCAAGGGTTCACAGACCTGGGCGATCGTAGATATTATTGGAAGTGCACTCAACCTGTACGCCAACATGTTGCAGTCCGATTGAGCCCGCCAGCGATTGCTTCATGTGCAAGGTCTCATTACAACGGGTCTTGCACGTTCGATTCCGTTGCATTAATTCAGATCGACGATTTCGACTAATTCTGAATTGACATGTCGATAACTAGCTTTCCTCCACCGCCTTTATGGTACTCCTCCACCAGTTCATTTAAATCTTGTAGAGGATATGACCTCGAGACTGCACGCACGTTGTGCTTGGCAGAGAACTCCAACATCTCGCGCAGCACCTTGTTGCTTCCTACCAGGCTGCCAATGATTCTGATGTCCCTGAACACTATATCCCGAGCAGAAATATGGAAGCCTTTCTCTGGAAACGAAACCACGACACACGTTCCATGTGTCTTGAGCAGTTTCATACCGTAGTCGAAGGCCGCTTGACTTTCAGGGAGAATAATGACTGCGTCGAGTCCCATTTCACCCAAATGCGTTTTACCATCTTGAGTGCCGAGATCTCGAACCATGGCGGACGCTTCTTCTGTTCTTGCATCCACAATATGCGGCTGTGGATCCAGGCGCTGGGCGACATCTTTCGCAAGCGTGAGAGGCACATCTGCTGCTTCGACGCCTAAAACCTTGTACCCCATATGCACACCGTACTGCAACCCCAAATGCCCGAGTCCGCCGCCGGCCCCCATAATACCCACTCTATCTCCGGCTTTGAGTCTGCATCTTTTCAAGGCTGCATATATCGTGACACCAGCACACATTAGCGGTGCAGTTTCCACCGCTGTCAAAGAGGCTGGCATTGGAGCTACCTGTCGTGCGTCAATGACAGCATATTCCGCGAAGCCGCCATGCCTGCTCAGTCCATTATTCTCAGCGTTCACACATTGAATGGAGTAGCCTGCATCGTCCTCCACTATCGAATCTTTCGATTGGTCATGCTTGCATTCAAAACATTGACCGCAAGCATGGAACGCTCGACCCGGTACACCAACCCGTTGCCCGACTTGCAACGCACTAGCTTCATCACTAGGCGATGTGAAATGGGATATCACAGTCCCAGCAAATTCATGAGATCCAATGTGGGGAAGTGATTTTGGCAGACCGGGCATCTGTCCTTCAGCCAAGACGAAATCGGTGTGACAGTACGACGCTGCGTCTATTTTAATAAGGACATCGTGCGGTGATGAAGGTACAGGCAGTGGGATAGATCGTAGCTTGTAAGGAGTTTTGTAAGCCTCGAGAAGTTGCGCTCGCATGGAGTTTGGTAGACTGTGTGCCATTATGATGGTGAATGATGAGCAATGAGCTAGCAGGGGCATAAGCTAACCAGACGATTAAAAGTGGAATATGGCAATCAACTGCGACCCCAGAACCTATAACAAGACCCTTATCGATCTAAATGGTTATAAAGACAAGCCCCGCAGCGGGGTATAGTTGTACTTAGGTGGGGCCACAGGATAGTACAGTGTAACTCTTCCCCAACTGACTACAGGTTCCACATCCTTGTGCGCCTTAGCAGGCACGTTGCTACGCTGGCTGTGAAACTACTTGTACCAGAATAAACCTGTAATTAAAAAGGAATGTCATATGTTTGATTATGACATCGTCAAATGAAGAAATCGTCATCCTCCCAGCTCCAGCACCCAGCCAAACCTACGTCACTGTATCTGCTCTACAAGCTGGCCATTTAACACTGCCTGAAAAGCTCTTTATCACCGATGCAGAACCCGAGAAGCGTGCAACAGTACCATCTCTATCCTTCCTGATTCGGCATCCATCTTTTGGGGATCCTTCAAAGACCGACAACCTCGTGTTTGATCTCGGCCTCAAACGCGACTTCTCACGCTACCGAGAAGCACAGCAACATCACATTGCCCAACGCCAACCCACCGTCGTCAGCCCAGATGCAGGCGAGAGTCTACGCAGCGGTGGCCTGGATCCAAAGGACGTGCATACTGTTGTTCTAAGCCATGTCCACTGGGATCATGTCGGCACCCCAAGTGACTTCCAATCCGCACAGTTCGTAGTAGGATGTGGCACCAAGCACATCCTCGCCCAAGGAGACGGCCCCTTGTACCCCGCCGAGCTCTTCAACGCAGACGAACTGCCACAGGAACGCACCCGGGAACTCCCTCCAGTCCGGCAAGAAGACAGCAAACGGGGGTCCACCCGGCAGACAAATCATACGTGGGCCTCTCTGGCTGGGTTCCCGGCTGCCGTCGATTTCTACGGCGACGGCTCACTGTATATTATTGATGCGCCGGGCCATTTGACGGGACACGTCAATCTGCTTGCTCGCACGGCGCCGGGGCGCTGGGTTTATCTCGGGGGAGATTGCTGCCATGATCCGCGGATATTGCGGGGGGAGAAGGGGATTGCGCTGTATGATGATGGGAGAGGTGGGTTGCGGAGTGTGCATGCAGATACGGACGCAGCGGCGCGGACGGTGGGGAAGATTGCGAGGTTGCTCAAGGGAGGGAATGTCGTGGAGGAAGGGGGCGGCGTAGTTGGGGTGGAGGTTGTAGTTGCGCATGATAAGGAGTGGGCGGAGAAGAATGGAGAGAGGTTCTGGCCTGGTCATTTATGATGGTGCAGGTTAGGGGTTTAGCATTAGTTTTGGGGACTGAGATTGCATATAGCTCTACCAAGGGTATGAAATTATAACTCAAGAAAAGCCGAGTTTCCCCAGGCCATGCGTTCATCTTCAGTGAAGCAGGCAAATAGTTTGACCGTGCAATCAGCATACGATAGAACTTTTACTCCTCTGGCCTGACCTTAGTACTATCTACCCCAACATCCCTCAAATCTATATCACTTCACAATTTATATAACTTCATAAATCACTGACGCCCAGCTTCTCTTCTCCATAGCAGAGCACTTTGCATGCACAACCCTGTGACCCACCTCAATCTGTAGCGCTTCAAGAACCTTCGGGTAGGTGTATAGATATTGAGCAAAGTCAAGGGTCCGATGTAGAAAAAGGGTTACGGGTACTATAATATTGTGTCATTTATCGCTTAACTATATGATTATATCCGCTGACTCTGGCGAAGTTCCCCTCATGGGCTCAGATCATAATGTGCAGATGTACCATCTACATGCAACCCAAACGCCGGCTATGCAACTGAACGCAAACTCCTCATATCGTCCCACTCATGCGCTTGATGGTTCCTTCAACGCCTCTAGCTTTTCAACCTGCCTTTTCAGCATGACGAGTGCACCCAGGCTGATCTTGCGTAGACCGTCGCGCTCTCCTTCCTTATCGCTGGCACTCCGATCTGCAATGTCCTTGGCGGCTTCAATGGCTTTGTTGAGCAGCTTAGGTGCACCATCGGCTTGGCTTCGATACAGATATTCCAGGTCCTGATTAAACGGCGCGATATCGTTTATGAGAGCATGATGTATGAATGCGCGAGCGCGGAAATAGGCGCGCTCGGTGTATAAAGCGCTGCTGAGCTTCGTCTCGGGCGCTGAGCGGTGAACATCATAACCTGCTTCGTTGTAGTAAGGCTCCTTCACGAGAACTAGCCCCATAATGGAGACTAAAACTTGCAGCAGCGTGCTCTTTGCGGGACTCCAGCCTTCGTTCCGCTCATCAGTGTGCCATGTACCCAACAAACTCAGACAAATCTTTCCATCCTCGTAGAGATTAGGGTTCACAGGGCCATTTCCATTGGTCCAACTATGGAAGAAGGCTTCGGGCGGTGCTTGAGGGTATGAGGAGCCGAGGTGAAAGTCGACGACAAAAGGTGCGTACTCGTAGGGCGTGTCAGCGGGTCCAATCATGAGGACACGGAGCAAATCGAGGCGGGACTCCCAGGTGCGGACGAAGATGCCTGGTGGTAAGGAGCCTCGAAGGATCTTATGTTCTTTTGCGATGCGACGCATAAAGGTGGATGACGATGCTGCGGATTGGTAGAGGTAGTGATGAGTTGTTGGGGGAGGGCTATCCAGGACAAGGAGGGAAGCTGGTGTGTCTGATGATGGCTCTGAGGTATCTTGATCCATGGGTGACGTATCGTTCTGTGCGTCAAGCGCCGAGTCTGTAGGCTCATCTTTTGCAACAGGCGATTTGCTTTCAGGTGTAGTCTTCGATGTGTCAACACTATCTGGTTCTATGAGGTCAGGCATCGACTCATCACCGTCGCTTTCATCTTCCTCTTCATCCTCTGTGGACCAGTCCTCCTCATCGCCGGCAAGCTGTTCACCGTCCATACCCTCATACTCGATCCACATTTCGTTGAATGAGGCAGAGTCGGATAAATCTTCCTCGTCTGAGTCTTCTATCGAGTCACCATCCAGCTCCTCCATGTTGAGAAACTCATCGGCCATGTCACTACTGTATGCAAGAGTAACACTCTCATAAGGCACCTGGATATCGACCACTGGCTTGGCGGCGCCTAGGCGAACAGTGAGCTTTCCGTCCAGACCAAGGTCAATGACCTCTCCAAACCAGTCCGGACCATCGACATTTAATGGTGTTTCACTGTCAATGGAATTTGGATGGACCAAGACAAAGTCACCGCGCCGCCGTGTTAGGGCAGGGAAAGAATAGATGTCGTATAAACTAACGTCTTCGATGGTTTCGTTTAGCTCGCCTGTAGACGAAGGTCGAAGCAGATCTGGGCCAAAGAATTCGATGGATGGATTTTTGAACCATCGCACTGTAGCGATCCGATCCCGGCCTTTGACAGTTTGTACTACACCTACCTTGGTGGGCTTCTTCGACCAGGTTTCGTCTGCATTGTCGCCCTCTCTGCCTTCCTTTGAAAAAACAATCTCGCCTGGCCACACTTCGTCGTCATCCTCGACATTTGGGTCTGGTAATAACGATAGGCTCAAATCATCGGTTATGGTGAGATCCTGCCACTGCACCGTGACTTGGCTGTGCGTTTGCATGACCAGAAAGACATTCAAGTCGTATCCTAGAGATTCGGTTCGCGCTATCCGGGTCAGTTTGCCTTGTGGATAGCCATTTGGCAGGGTGTGTGTGCCGTCGTATTTGACAGCAGCTCCTGCGATATCCTTGAAATGGATGCGGTCGCCCACGGCAACGTCGGCGACATGGTAGGAACGATCTACACCGTTTGCTGATACAGGCAGAGTGGTGGCGGTGCCGCCGGATGCATCGTACTTGTAGAAGGTCGAGCTCTCAAACTCGTCTCGGCCCAGGGTTACCGGTGGCTCGTCTGCAGAAAAAGCAATGTTGCGGGCGCCGATGCTCCTTGCTAGCCATTGTATGTCGATTTCAGTTGGCCTGGTCTCGACCACCATGCCCACTGGTCGCACGTTTGGATCAAATGCACCGTATCTCCAGCGGCCTCTCCGCAGATTGCCCTTCTTTGTCTTGACTGTGTCGCCTACGCTGAGGCGCTCGACTGTGATGTCGTCCTGCTCCAGCTCGCCAGCATCCTCGACTATGACGACCGAGTTGTTGGACAGCTTGACGGCGACTTCGTCGTAGATGTTCTCGATCCGGCCCACCCAGTCGCCATAGACGACCAGGGCGCCCTCGACAAACTCGTGCACGTTGAGCAGCTCGTCTGCGGGTACGTCTCGTATTGACAGGTCGTCTGTGGCCGTCTGCGTGATTTGGCCGCCGTTGAACATGGTAGCGGGAAAGAGGGTGCATGTTGCCCTTGTGCCAACGACGGTGCCGCTCATGTGGTCCTCGGATTTCCTCTTGACCACATCGCCCACATACAGCGCGCGGTCCAGCAGCTGCAGGTGTGCTTCTGGCAGCAGCTCCGTCTTCAGCTGGGTCTGCCACGAGACGAGCACCGTGCCACGCGGAGGGATGCCCGTCTTCATGAATTTGGCGAAGTCGTCTTTTGCCACGGCCGCGTTCCTCTCAATGTCCTCGCCATAGTCTCGCTGCGGGCGGGGCTCGTGCGAGTCGACGTCGCCAAACGAGCGGTCCACCACCCCCACGCTGTACCTGTCGTTTTTCAGGCCCACGGTATCCTCAACGCAGAAGACGACATGCTGCTCGTGTTGCATTGGACGCGGCGACGAGTCGGGCCCAGTCGTGTGGTGCCCTGGGAGCCTTTCGGTGTTCTGCCGGGCTTCCCCGGAAAGGGCGAAGCTGCTGGCGGCGCTGAAGAAGGGAATGAGCGTGTTGGATGGGTGCGGCTGCGGCGATGCGGGTGGGGGCCGGTCGTTTGCGGGGCCTGCGCTGAGGAAGCGGTCTTCAAAGAGATTGGAGAGGAAGCGCTCCACGACCGTCGGCTGTCTCTCTGTGCTGTCGTCGTCGTCTGGCGTATTTTGCTCGTCGGTATGGGAGGCGTCGCGATCCATGGCTCAGTGGCTGCTGGCCTCTGGCGCGCATGTGAAGAATAACCTTGCGGGTCGGGCGTCGCCAAGGGACAGGGATCATGGCGTCGTTCCATCACCTCCGTCGAATGCCCGCAATCACCCCCGCGGACTCAGGACGGGACCGTGAACGAGGCAATTGGATTGCTCGACACGCAGTACAGGTCGCGGAGCCTCGAGTGTTCTTCAACATGGCTGACCCCCTATATGAACTGCTGGTTCCGTACTTCGACGCTCAAGACGCCCAGGAGCGCCCCGCTGGCGATGCTGTCACCAATGCATACCTGGCCCGTCTCGCAACCCTCCCTCTGGCTGCCCTCACATCCTCCGAGCAACAGTCGCTATCCCAAAGCTCCCAATCAATTCTTCGCTCACTCCAAGCCCTCTCCAAACGCTCCCACAAACCTATAATATCCTCCACCGACCACCTATCACATCTTCGCAACACACTCCCGCAGATAGCTCATGATGCCGCCACAGTACAGGCAGAGCTGCCCAAGCTCGAGTCGGCTGCCCAGAAATTCTCCGACAAGTACAGCAGAGGGGCCGAGAACGCGATACTGGACCGACGGAGAAAGGCAATGCTGCTGTCAAGAAACATAGACCGCATCTCCGATGTCTTGGACCTGCCCACCCTCCTCTCGTCTGCCATATCCTCGTCGACAGCTGCTGTGCAAGCCACAACCTCGACTGCCAACGCCAACGCCAACTATGCCTCGGCTCTGGATCTGCATGCCCACATCAAGCGCTTACATACCCTGTACCCAAACTCACAGCTTGTATCCTCGCTCACAGCCCAGGCTGAGCAGGAGATGAAGACTATGACCACCAATTTAATCAGCTCGCTTCAGTCGCAAGGCATCAAGCTGGCCGGCGCTATGCGCACCATCGGGTGGCTTCGGCGTGTTGCTCCAGAATTGGATGAATCCTGGTCTACAAAGAAGACCGGCATGGGCAGTGGGGAAGGCACTCTCGGCGCCCTCTTCCTCGTCTGCAGGCTGGCTTGTTTGGAGTCGATGCTAGGAGCATTAGATCCCCTGCGCGAGCTCGCAGACCAAGAGACAGACAGGCGGTTGAGCAAGACGGCAAAGGGCGAAGCTGATTGGGCAGTAGGCCAACAGACCGAGAAGTATTTGAAGAAATACCTCGAAATCTTCCGAGAACAGAGTTTTGCCGTCATATCAATGTACAAGAGCATCTTTCCTTCGGCACTCCCGGCCCCTGGTTCTGACGAAGGTGCACCTGCTGTCAAGCCCGTCGCCGAAGCAAACCCACTACAGCCCATTCCTTCCGCACTCGCAACATTCCCACTACATTTGGTAGAAATGCTCTTCGACACGCTTCGCGAGTACCTGCCCAACGTTCAAGACCGCTCGGCCCGGGATTCGCTCCTCACACAGGTGCTCTACTGTGCTGGTTCACTAGGACGACTAGGCGGGGACTTCAGCATGATGATTGCCCTCCTAGAGGAGGATCTGCGCGCAGAGCTGGAGGGGGGAGTAGAGGAAGATACTCTAGAAGATGAATGGGTAGAAGTGATGAAAAAACATCGCGTCCAAGCTTCAAGATTAGAGCTACTAGCCTCGGGTGTGGGCACCGGTAGGACGACTAGTCCTGTAGAGAGAGTAGCTAGCCCGGTCAAATAGATCATGTGAGCTTGCTACGTCTAGCCATCTACTACCATACTGCGTACTGGATAGACTTTTCACTCATGTTTGTGTTTAAAGATTCAGGGACGGAATAAGCTTTGATGGGCTATCATCTATACTGATCGATAATAAAGTGTACATTGCAGGAAGCCGAGGCCAGAGTCTCGTTTTGTAAAGTGTTCAATCTGGCGCAATTGGCTTGCTAGGTCAGCCAATCTTTAGCTTCTAAAGAAGGCGAAGATCATCAGGGGCTAACAATCGAGCGCGTCATATACGTATACCGGTAGCCGCTAAGCACATTTCGAAACAGCTTCTAGCAAACAAGATAAGGTGAATAAGTAGACCCAGCAAATCCTAAGCATGGGTCAAATACCATGTCATGCCAATTCTTGGTCTTAGCACACTTACCTTCTCTGTTGTGAACCCATGCCATTCTCGCTTCATTTGGGGGCCAGACAGAACACAACTAGAGCATGATTTAGCTTTTGGAATCTGTTCATAATCTTGAAAGCTCCAAGTCTATCGTTTCGAAAAGGCAAAACAGCGCTGCAAATTCCAAAAGACGTGTGTCATAGCGCTGTGCGCATGGAGTATACACAACGTTCGGTAGAGAATAATATGTCAAACTGGTACGCGGGACAGCTAGCGCATGTTTTTCATATAATATCTCGTATCTACCTAGTCGTTGCGGCCTTGTGGACGGACCGAGTGAACAGGGGTGCACTCATGTTGGTTTCCGCGCAATAATCAATTTACCTCGATTCCTGGAAACCTTTGTCCACGACACACCTTGGTTGGAATTGTCGTGAAAGGCTAAAATGAGGACACGTTTGATAACGCTGCTTTGCTTGTTAATCCCTTCCATCGAGTCAGCAAGCCTTAATCCCTCAGGAGCACTATGCGAGGCAGTCACTTCCCAGGCCAGGTTTCGTGGCCACAATAGCAGTGTTCGATCTGAGGTGTGCGAGTGGTTGGGTGTGCCCTATGCATCACCTCCGGTTGGTCAATTGCGCTTTGCACCTCCAGT
The DNA here is from genome assembly GCA_003313425.1 of Pseudopyrenochaeta lycopersici. NCBI lineage: Eukaryota > Fungi > Ascomycota > Dothideomycetes > Pleosporales > Pseudopyrenochaetaceae > Pseudopyrenochaeta > Pseudopyrenochaeta lycopersici. The sequence continues at coordinate 450,376 of NHZP01000012.1, read as the reverse complement.
GCCAAAGTCAATCCGTGGGGCATTCAATGCAGAAAGCTACGTATGTTATGATCATCAAACTATGATTAAATGATAAGTCTAACAGTAACAGGGTCATGATTGTCCGCAGAATCAAGCAAGCTTCTTTGCATATCCTAATGCGACGTCGCAGTATGCGAAAATATACTCTAACTTTGTCAATCAAGGGAGCAATACCCAAAGCGAAGACTGTCTCACGTTGAATGTATGGACCAAGCCCAACGCAAAAAATAAGCCAGTGATCGTGTGGATTCACGGTGGTCGCTACTCAGCCGGTACCAGCAACACGCCGTTCTACAATGGACAGTATCTCGCCAACAGCCAGGATGTTGTGGTAGTAACCTTCAACTTTCGCATGAGCATCTTTGGCTTTCCTGGAGCCCCTGAAGCACCGCAGAATTTGGCATTCCTCGATCAGCGTATGGCAATAGCATGGGTTCGTGACAACATCAGAGCATTTGGAGGAGATCCGTCTCGCATCACCATAGCAGGCCAATCCTCGGGTGCCCAGTCTGTGGGGAACTGGGCGTATGCTTTCAAGGAAAAGCCTATGGTGGCTGGGTTGATCAGTCACTCCGGAAATGTCTTCTCGTTTCCAGTCAACGATCTCAAGTTGGCGGCCTCAAATTGGTATAATGTAAGTCTTACCCTTGAAATTCACCCAAACTACACGAACTTACACATCACAGGTCTCCGGAACCGTTGGATGCGGGACCTCAGGAAACACACTGCCGTGCATGCGCTCAGCAAACATCACAGTCTCTGCCATCCTCGCCGCCATAAGGCGCGTACCCGCACCCCCAAATAATTCAGCGACTAGATCTCAGCCCGCCTTCCAAATCACCGCAGACAACAAAACTGCCTTCTCAGCCTCTGAATACAGAGCACGCCTGGCATCAGGAAACCTAGCCCGCCTGCCCTATTTACAGATCAACAACGACCACGAGTCGGGCTTCTACCGTATCTCAGCGCTAGCACAAGGTCGCTCGCCTCCAGAAAGTGAATGGGTGTTGTTTGAGCAATCCACTTTCACATGTCCAAAGGCGGCGGAGGCATTTGGGCGGGCTAAACTTCGTATACCGACTTACCGCGCTCGATATATGGCGGACTGGGAGAACCTCAGACTATTCGATGCTCCATCCAGCGGTGCGTACCATGGGGTTGAGGTGAACATGGTCGTTGGGAATTCGGAGGGAGTCAGTGGTATTGCGCCAGGAGCTGAGGAAGTAGAGCTCGTCGAGAAGATGCAAAGTGCGGTAAGATCTGCCCCGAATGAGACCAACATGTCTATACTTCAATACTTACAAGATGATGGAGTTGCTAACGTTTTGTTCGTAGTGGGCAGCATTTGCCCGTGATCCAGCAGATGGGTTAAGCACGTTTGGCTGGCCAAAGTACCAGGCAGCCGAGAACACGCTGATTCAGATTGGGACAAACACAACATCAAGCGTTGACTTTGTGAGCCCTGCCATATATGATGAGGTGTGTCCTGGGCTGGGATTGGAGTTCTGGGACAGTGATATTCCGGTGTAATACCGACTAATCTTAGAAAGCGTTGGATTTGATCTCACTTGGAAATTGGCGAAGTTCACATTTATGATGTATAAAACCTGGCAGTTCAAGTTGTACACGCCAATCATCAGATGATAAAGAAGTTTCACCGAGGCGAGTGGACCGCTACAGCCTTCTCAGTGCAAACCTAGGAGAGTTCCTAGATGAGGTTAGATCAGGATGGTCGGGATAGTGGGACGCGAGCTCTTCAGGGTCCACATCTGATCCGGACGATTAAACACGTGAGCACGCGTTCGCCTGTTATGCATGAAAATATACAATTGAGTTGCGCGGTCGATTGTATCGATAGCACAAGGACGCTCTCTGTTGATGCTACGGACAAATTCTGCCTTGCCAATGTCCACGAGATTGCCGTTGCCAAGCGCGACGCACCAATGAATCCTTCGGGCCCCCATGTCGAATTCGACCGTCGAGTCAAGATGCGGCCCCCAGCGCACATCGTTCGACGTTTCTTAGTATGGAGTGTACCTCTTGTCACCTGTTGATTAATGGTCGTCGCCTAACAAGTCTCTGCTGAATTTGGCGTGCTGTGCGCGAGCAGAACTCCTGGCTTCACGATGCGCAACCCTAACGGCTGCCGCGTAGTGCTCTTCCTTATTCCGCCGCTATTCCTCCTCCTCCCTATCGCCGTTTTGACCTTTGTCCTCGAGCGCATCTCTTCATCCATTCTATATGCGCAGACACTCCGCAACTGGCGCTATGGGGGTTACGATATCACCGTCTATGGCCCTACTACAACCGGCTCGAACGACTTCACAAACACCGATATCACCTTGTACATCAACCAAGGCCCTACACTTGCAATATTGGGCGCCTGCATAATAGCGTACATCGTTGGCACGCTTGGTACCTTTGGGGTCTGGGAGCTGAGGAGAGTGGAAGGCACGACGAGCCATCAGAGGGCATGGAGTTGGGCCATAATAGTGAGCAACCTGGTGGCGATGGGTGCAAGTTTGGGCATATTCGGATATGCCAGTTCGGTACAGAGTAATGAGAAGGGATGGCAGCGATATGAGGATGTGGGCAAGGACGACCAGAAATTTACCATGGAAACATGGGCTTGCCAGATCGACAGCTTTTATCCAAACCAAACCTGGGCTGGGGCAGCGTGCGGAACTGCAAAGGCGACAAGGTTCCTCTTGATTGGAATGGCCGTCGCCTCATTACTAGTGATTGTGAGCCTGTGGATTCTCATACATGATCGAGGTGGCTTCAAATGGCTGCTAGGAGGCAAGGGACGATATGGCGGTTTCGAAAATATATACGAGATGCAGCCTACAGGACCTCCTGCACCTTTTATTGCCCAACCTATACCGCAATGGACACCACAGCCAGTACAACAGTGGCCAGCGCAACCCATCCAACAATGGACACCGCATCCCGTCTTCCAGACTCAAAAGCCGGATGCGCCTAATAATCAACGAATGATCTTTAGATAATGCTTCAATATTATTACGCTCACATTTTTTTAATTTGACTTTCGAAAAGTCATCTAGAGCCCAGAAAAAGTCGTGTACAATGTCGAATATGATCTGATTACATAAAAATAAATGGATCCATCGTCACCAGTCGTCCAGGCCAGCAGTGATCGAGGCGTTGCATACTTTGGTCCAAAGATCCAACTGGCTGGGTTTGCAAAGATATCAGAAATCTTAGCAAGTTTGTAGGATAAAATATACACGTTGGTGCAGTCATTGTGGTGAGAAGTGATCATCAGATATACTCTATTGGTGACCGCTCATCGCTCTCCCGCTCGCTGAATCACTTTTAGGTTCCATGTCTCCGCAAATTTCATGCTACTCCCTTCCGGCATGATCGGAAATCTCTGGTAGCCCCTGACTATGCCCAAGGGTCTACACGAGTGATAAGTAGATCTGTGCTACTGAACATGATCATCTAGTACACAGTCTCCGCGAATTTTATATCTACTGATACAAGGACCTTATAGGCATGAAGGTGACAAATTAAAGCTCTAAATTAAGCAAAGGCCGTTGATATAAGAGTAGGTATAAAATTTTCATACACCGTATTCAATACGGACATTTTGATGCCATTGTACATTGTGACTTTTACGCCACACTTTAGGTAGGTCCCATGGCCAGTTAGTTCGTTTTCAGCCATTTACCGCTTACTCGCACCCTGTCTGATTGAACTTAATGATAGAGGACGCATCTGAGCCAAACGCAACAGCGCGATCAATCCAAGCCTGCATATACATCAGCAAAGCTTCTTTGGGTACAACTCAAATAACAAAACTCACATCAATACTCGCAGGTGCCGGCTGTCGCTCCCTGCTCAAAATGTACAATGTACTCCAATTTTGTGTCTGAACGATAGCCCAGTCAATAGCGTAATCTGATAAGTATGTCAGCATTTCATACTATCTCCGTTCCCCACTCAAACAGCCTTACCTTGAACGATGTAGTTCGGTCCTGGACACTCTGCACCCGGGGTTCCAGGGAATGACACAACGAACGCTCCACCTGCGCCGTACGCTGAATCTACTGGAGTTGCAGTGCCGATGATGTCGATTGACTGCGGGCCAGCTTGTGCTGTGTTAAGTACCCTCACGGTGCCATTATCCTATCATGTAGTCAGTATTCATTCTTAATTCATGTTAGCAGGATCACGTACGTTGAGTTGGTAATTCGCAGTCACACATCTTGCACCAGCTGTCGGGCCGAACGGCGTGCCAGCAACTTGATACCATGTTCCGAGATACGCCTCAAGGTTGAATTTAGAGTCTGGTACAGGGTAAAAGCATGACCCGTCGTATTGTGCGGCAGCGACATTGGGCGTGGCTGTCGTCTCATTAGATGCCGAATCCTGTCGAGGGAGTATGAAGCCAGAGGCCGCCGAAGACAAGGCAAGGATGGTGCTGGAGACGCGCATAATGAAGGTGTTGAGAGCGTATGGGAGAATTAGTGTTTGGTACGTCAAGCCTCAATAAATGATCCAAGTAGGTTATGATGGAGGAGTAGACGAACGTCTTTCATTATACTTAAAGCTAGAATGGTGGTGGCTGGTGCCCGCTTGTTAAGATCCACGTCATATACTTGTTTGCGTAATGTCAAGCCACTCTATCTCAAAGCCCCAGAGTTCGCGTAAAGTCATACGCAAATGTGCTTCGCCGGTTTCCTGCCCGAGCCAACAATATCCATTCTCGACGGGAACCGGAATTGGATGGGGAAAGTTTGGTTCGCCAAGGACCCCCGGGTTACTGTCCTCCCTCAATGAGTGGCTGCGGAGTTGGTCTAGACAAGGCTTTCAATCTTCACATTACGCGAGATGGCGGGTGCCTGCAGCCGTTATTGAGGCACTGTAGATGTGAGGTTAGAGGGCGATCGTGGAGGGTTCATAATGACGTATGTGCCGGCTTGGCAGAAGAGCCGCATCTCCAAATTGCCAGTACTGATTCATACAATAAAATTGCTTTTGCGTCTCCTACTCGTATTCATACTTTCCAGACTTCTTAGAGATGCATGTAAGGGCTTGGCTCGGTGGGTCCTCGCATCCTCCATCGTACGGCACTGCCATTTGTAGAGCAATTTATGTTTGGTGTTTTGCCTTTTTTATTTCAGCACCATGCCTCACCATAGTGAATATTCGCTACCTGCACGCGCTGCGATCGTTACCTTGCACTGCCCATTTCACAGAAGCTCAGCAATTGCTCGCCCGATGGTGCACAACAATTCATGTGTCGGCTTCTCAGCCACGTCAATATCGAAGCTTCTACGTCGCCGGAGGAGCTACCTCTCTCCCAATTACTCAAAATGCTTGATTGGCACGATCGTGGGCATCATACAGGTGTATTGAAGTTTCTGACGCTGCAGGGAAGACGGTATGGAATGCGCATCATTGCTGAGTGCAACCGTAGAATAGGTTTTGAAGCGGTGCCCTTTCCTTTCTCAATCGGACTATTTCTCGAATTTGTCAAACATCTTCAGGGCCTGCTGAAGGTTATAAAAACGACCATCGTAGTCATTAATCATCACATGGATATGGAAAAACTCCTCAGACTACTATCACTGTTGTTCCTTGTCTACTTAGCGCACCCTAGTCTATTTCTGGCGTCTAACCATCCTCGAGGTCTTTGTGCATTAGATTTTCTAGACTGATTCTTTTAAACGCCAGGACATGAATTCACATCGAGTTTTGACCCACAACGCTCACAATTGCTTCGAAAATACTGCTCGTAGTCAAGCGAACTACTAACGTATATAGCCGATCGAAGCTGATTCAAACAGCGACTAGATTCGTACACAAGTTGTGCAACCTTTACAGCAAAACGCCATGAGCCCTTACGTCATGACCCCCGGGCGCTGTTTGGAGGATACTCCAATGATTTGATCCCGCGCTCTAAACATTCACTTTAAATCAATTGACGAGAGTGATACATCTCATATCATCCAAGCGCAGCCTGCTAATTTACATTCACTGACATGATTCGTACTTGTGGTGCTAGGCACTTCTTACGAACGTGACCTTGTCGCGGGGGTTAGCAATGCCCTATAGATTATTGAGTAAGTGCACAATATGGTCGCCCGTCGATTTGTATTTTAGAACCCTTTACTGAGGCTCCTGAGGAAGAAAAATCATTGCGTCTATCCGACTTAAAAGATGCGGGTGACTAGAATTTTGTCAAGGCTCATAGAGCAGCTTGAAAATGCAGAGTAAGTTGCTGGGTTCACCCACGGTACATTGTCGCCCGCCTTGTATAGTTCGAAAGAGATGAAATAGAATCAATACCAGAGTAACAAAAGCACGCACAGCGCGCAAAACCAATGCTCGCTTGTGTAAAATTCCAGGCCCTCAACCCGTAGTGAAGGAAATGGTAATGATGAAATCAGATGCAGAAATTGTAGATAGTCGCATTTTACTGCTCTGCTACAATAGAAACCTCGAACACAGTTCCCTTTAATGACCCTTCACCGCCGACGGCGAGGCTCCCGATTCCGAAACCCTCTTGACGATGGCAGCCCTTGGGCTCCCACTCTTCTAATAGGTAGGCAAAGTACCCATAGCAGTCTTGTACCGTCCAAAATACTCCTGCTGACTCAGCTGGTTGCGCAGCTGGAGTGACGGCGACTGTGGGACAATGTCAGCATTCGAGGACTATAGCCATGCGTCATTTGGCGATAAAACTCACACTTGACCTCCCACCCACTGATTTTATTGCCCTGCTTGGTTTCTACATTAGCAGACTGGATGCTGCTCTTTGGGTCATTCAGCGGCCAGTCTACAGTCTGAATACAAACGGTGTCAGCGGGAAGGCGATCCTGGTATGCGCATGGTGGAAGCATGGCCGCACAGGCGTCGTTGAGGACTGTCTCCAGTTGAGGGCCGACGTAGAAGCCCACGATTTTGTCGGTGTCGTTGTTGCACGTTGCCGTGGTGCCAGCTGTCGGCTGCCAGGCGGGATTCTTGCCGGTGCTTTGACTCTGTTTTTGGGCAAAGGGTGCTGCAAACGTTGTCGCTATAAGCGTACTGAGAAGGAGGTTCATGTTCATATTGGTCGATGAAAGTAGGGGTTCAATATTGACCGTTGCGAGAGGTGATTAGTGGTGAAAGGTGTTCAGGTTGTGAAGGCCAAGCCTGAGTGACGAAGGGTTTGACGTATTTGAATAAAAGAGTGAGTTTGCAAGCAAGGGAGCGAGTGACAGTAAATAAGGAACTAGGCCTCAAATAGCCACGCAGACCATGAGTAACAACCAAATAGACCCAGAGAACGTCAACGAGCGACGTGACAAGCAATGACAAGAGGGTCGGACAGTCTTTGATAGACTTGCGATATGCATAGTGAGAGATGCACGGCCCAGCATAACCCTTATAGATTTACATTTGACGGCGGGACCATCCTGGCTAGTGGGACCGAGCCCATGGCAGAAGCACATTTGTGTGCGACCATGCGATGTCCGAGCAGTAAAATCTCTCAACCACTTTCAAATAACTTTCAAATAAATAGCACGCCCCGCTCGCCGCGCGTTTGATCAAGCAAACATGTCGTGGATCAACGTGAACGGAGATTTGTTCGGGTCTGACACTCGGTAATATGATCTTTCCAGCGAATGACGGACCGCGGACGAAGCATTACGATGGATAAGAATCGAAAGCCTTGGGCATGTTTCGAAACGTGGGCATCGCTGCTTTTGTTTCCTGAACGCATAAAGTCTGACCCTGCGAATGGGAGATATGAGGTCATGTCAAGGGCTGGAGATGAAATGGCTGGAATGCGGGGTAACCTCCACAATAAGCCACTGGGTCTTGGGCCATTAAAGGACCAGATTTGTGCGAAACACTGATGCATGTTCCACCACCAGAGGTGTAAGCCTTGGCGAAGCCAGAGCGGTATCCAGAGCTCCTTGCGCAAAGATTGGAGCAAGAGGCTGTCAGAATTATTCACCTATATGGCTTCAAAGTATTGATTCCCCAGTCTGCACATCTCAATTCCGAAGGCACCCGAAGATTAAACCTGGCAGTCTTCGATAAGCTAACAAAGTAGTGTCAAGTATTGTACAAACATAGATATCAAGTTTAGCTTAGACATCCTCAACGTTCTAAAGAAGTCTGCTCTGCTCAATGTGTATCATGGGCATATCCAAGTTAGGTGTTCCATCGGAAGTGGAAGGACTTGGGAGCTGCCGGGTTTGCCGGCGTTGATGAAACGTCGAAGTTTGGGCTTAGAAACATTGAAGACTGACGACCGAGGCATTTGCCAAGCCTTCCAGTGGTTTGTCAATTCGTCCACCCTCTGCGGCTGACGAGAAACAGCTTCCCACCCATAACAATAAAACTTTGCCCAAAACATCAACATCTCCGTGGCTGAACGCTTTACGTCGGCTGCATTGATCCGCCAGGTTTTGATTTTACAATAAGCGCCAAGAGTAGGATCTGGCCTGTGAGACGAGGCTCTTCCCTCTATGCGAGCAGCAACCAGTCAGCAAATCCAAACTTGGACAGTGGACTACCTGATGACTGGCTAGCCAGCTAACCGTACGAAGAGTACTGCTTACATTGAGCTGGATATGCAATACCTTGATTGGACGAATGCCAGCCTTGTTCTTCACCCCCGTATACACCGCCAAACAGAAACCGTGAAGATGATAACGGCTGCCACCCAGCCCCAGATGTTTGGGGGCTTATAGGATGTGGCTTCTTATCGAACGCACAATCGTGTGTTTTGGCGACTTGGACACGTTCATAAGTACTTGACAACAGCCTAACTCCTATTCCGAGGTTTTTACCTCAAATCATCCTCGTTATCTAACAAATTTGTTGCTTGGGATCACAGAACACCACATTTATATAACTTCATTTCTTCTTCGAACTTAATTATTAGATTTTGCATAGCAAGCATGGCGAAGCAATGGGCGGATACTCCCTTTGAGCTTCTCTTAATCCCTGGAACACCAGGTGCACCATCAGTACTCCTCCCCGATCCCATACCTGTATCCACCTAATATACTCCCCAGTGCAATAACCCCGACGTAGTTAACGTCGCGATTGAAATGGCAAATGTCCACAATGCGATTCTCCGGGGCCTGAACGCCATCTATCTGCAAGCCGCTCACGTCAGCCAACCAACAGACATTGCAGACTTCATGCTGTACGTCCATGCCTGGGCCGACATGGTACATCATCACCACTCGCTTGAGGAAACCATATTCTTCCCTCGTGCTGAGGAGATTGCTCGAAAAGCCGGTTTACCAGAAAACTTGATGAACCCGAATTTAGACCAACATCATATATTTGAGCCAAAGATGGCAGAAATGGTAGATTGGGCAGACAGTGTAAGGGAGGGGAGCAGGAAATATGAGAGCGGTGCTTTGCTGAAAATCATCGATGGATTTGCACCGATTTTGACACAGCATCTCCATGATGAAATCGACACACTGATCAAGCTCGAAAAGTGTGATGGTGAAGAATTGAGGAAGGCCCTCCAATTGGCTGCAGAGGCGGGGCAAAAGGGTGCTGACCCAGTGAGTTCCCCTTTTTATCTTATATAAGATAGCTTGCGAGTTATGGCTGACGCAGAATGCTCGACAGACTCTTGTCATACCGCTTGTGCTTGGGTGTATTGATAAGGGCTATCCGGGCAGCAGTGACTTCCCGCCAGTTCCATTCTTTGTTCCGTGGCTGAACGCATATTGGTTCACCAGGAAGCATAAGGGGTGCTGGAGGTTCAATCCTTGTGATCATTGGGGAAGGCCGCGACCCCTGCAGTTCTCGTAGATCATGTTGAGCACCAGACAACTAAGCGCAGTCAATACCAAACCAACCAACCACTTTCTGGTTTCTTTAGCTCCAGCATTTCATCTATGACGCCCATTCCCGCGTCCAACTCTCTCGAGCTTTGCCTTCCCGCAGACTTTCGGGGGAAGTTGCCTCGTTCTCTGTTTTCCTTTTTGAACCTCTTCCCAGAAAGCACTGCCCTCCAAATGATTGCTCTCTTCAACCTCTATTAGTCTTCCGCCTGCACCGTCAACCTTGTGGTAAGAGAAGCGCGAGGATAAAGGTCTGAGCCGTTCCATCGCCGTCTCCAGCCCACAATTTTGCATCCAGGTTACCATCTGGTCATCTCTATACCTTGTAAGCCAATAAACATAACTCATCCACTTCTTTCCGTGACCCTTCTTCACCCGGATATCCAAGTGTGGCGGCCAATGTAAGACAATTGCGTCAACCGAGGCTTCCAGCCATTTCGCCAAGTATGGCCGCCTGCTGACGTCGAAGAGCGCGTTGAGAAAATCTCTAAGACTAAACCAGTCCTGTTCGCAACATCTACAAGAACTGAAGCCACATTGTACGCGAATGCCTGGAGTGGTAGCGCAGAACTTCAGGAATGGGAGAATATCGATGGATGACTCCTGCCTGTGGTTACGGTTGCGTCCCCGCCCAACTCTCTCGTCCCAGAACCTGCAGTTTATGGCAATATTCCGGAAGATTTTCTGACGATACGCTAATTCGTGCTCTTGAATACAATCCAAGTACTTCCTTTGATCGAGCTGGTTGCTTAGTGGGTCAAAAAGGCACTCAACACACTGGCGCGCGGCTTGTGCACATTCTTCTCGGAGGACTTGATCGAGATAGTCCTGCAAGTCGAGATGGCAAACAAAATATGTGGCCGTCTTTTGATAGATTGCCAAGAATTCGCTTCGAATCTGAAGACACACCTGAGTGAGACTACGAAAATATTGCTCTTTTCCCTCGCTCTTGTTCTCATCGTCGACTTCCTTGATTGTCGACGGAGTTTCTCTAGGTGCGGATGCACTAGAGTTAAATCTAAAAAGAAAGCGCTCATAAGATTTGAGGTGAATGTTGTCGTGTGAGTTGGGGTTTGACCATTGTGTGATGTGTGGTGGTGATGTAGGTATACTGGATTTGTCGTCGATAGCGAAATCATAGATACGATTCCGAATCTCTGTACCGAAGAAGCGTTAGGCAATGTAAAGTAGCAATATAACAACATGTACTCACCTCCCGGGAGAGCCAGAAAATAGCACTGTTTTGCACTCTCCGAATGATCGCGAGGCATGGTTGTTACGAGTTTGGCCATGATTGTGTCTTCACGTCACCATCTTAAGCTCTGTCTCAAATGTCACAATAACATGCTATAGCTCTTGTTGCAGCAATGAATCAGAAGTAAGAAAGGAATAATCGCGTATTGTGTTCAGCCGTAGGGACTAGACGGAGCTGAACAACTCATTGTGGCTGTGCGAGCACTGCTGCGCTAGGCACTCATGATTGAGGTTCTGTGGTCAGAACTCATGACTCACAATTGTTGATGTGTTTCTCTGACCATAATTTGGGTGTATTTGGAGTGTCCTTTGAGTGTACTCTTATACGTTTTGATACTATAAAAGTACGAAACTTTTAAGAAGTTCCGCTCCTGGACGACTCATTCATCAAATACTTGACACTGCCACATCAGCCTCCAAAGCATACGTCAAGTTCGTATACGCCATACTGTTACAAAGTAGCGACTTCAATCAGCCTGTACCTTTGGAATGAGCGGATGGAACCTACGGTACGAATCCAGAACCACCCGCGTTTATACATCTTTGGGCGATTCTCTAAAGCAACTTAGGACAGCTTCGATTTTGCACCCTCTCCATTTGTACTGAAAGTTCGCAATGCCCAAAGGCCATTCAGTTCAAAGTCGGCCATGACGCCGTAATGATCTGTGACCCATTCTTGCTCCCCCGCTTGTCTTACCCTTTCTCTATGCTCCTCCCCGACTTTGATACCCATGCCAATTCTCTCAAATTTCAGAGGCTGAACATCGCCTCTGAATAGAATCTTGTCCATCCTACTACACCCAAACTTGTCTTTCAGATAGTCCGGAACTTGATAGCCCCAGGTATACCCATCATCAGTGTCTTCTTGGCCGCCAAGTTCAAGGTATGTGTCTTTGAGATCATTTTCAGTATGTAAAGTACGGTCGAAGGGTTGTATGGCATTAAGGTCCCCAGATAGTAATGCACATGCTATGTCGCTTTCCTGGAGGTATCGAGAGGCAGATGACAGTTGGACCGGGCGGACAGGCGGATCGGCTACTAGAGACTCGAGATGTGTGTTGCATAGCCGCATAATCTTCCATTCCTCCTCTGGATATTCTTTATTCGAGAGTGCTATGTCAATAAACAAGCCATCTCTATCGAACTTGCTTAACCAGGGGACCCTGAAAACACTCTTGATGTGTAAACGGCGGTCTATGAGAGTGGTAGTTCCGTAGTAGGGACTTAGCCAATGTCTTTCATCTATTTCAGTAATGTTAAAGCGTTCATGTATCCACTTGGAATCACGTATTTGCTGGAGGTCGGATAAGCCCATTTCCTGTAGGAACACGACAACCGAAACATCCGCTGGTGTTGAAGCTACTAATTCTTCCAGATGATTCAATGCTGCACTCATGCGTTCCTCAGCGAATGGAACCAAGACGTCGATGTTCCACGAAATGAGGCGAATAAGCTTGGGGTTGATAGGAGGCTCTGGGTACGTTGCTACGGGTGCCTGTGGGATTGACGTGGACGTCCATGTTCCATTCTCGGTTGGGTAGAAGTAGTCTTGCTGTTTGGGTTTGTAAAAGGGATCCCCTCGGTGCTGGGCGGGACCTGAATTCATGGCGGCTGTAAGAGCCTGGAATATAGGGCCCGATTTCCCAGATGCCATTTTCTCCAAGGGTTGACGGGGAGAGCAGAGTCAAAAGCTACAACGAGATATTGAGACAAGAGGTGTAGCACATGGTTGTAGATTTATACTGCTTATATTCTTCACTTGTGTAAGCTGACTGAATGCTAGGCGCAACATGGTGTATGCTCTCTGTGGCTACAGCCAATGCGGGGTGCTTATAGCTCTCAGCCGAGGGCCAAATTTTCTGACTCTCGAAATATTCTGTGAGCTGTTGTGCGCAGTAAAAGAATCAACCCACCAGATATTCTCTAAAGCGAAATTAGATACAGATCTTAGAAGGGCATTGTGCTCGCGCATCGAAGGATGGAAGTTGATAAGTGCACGTGATGTGACAGGGGACCCCTGCTTATATCTCCGAAGCGCGTCGTGAACTTTCGCGACTCTAGAAGAGCTCCAAACTTGAGATGCTCTCACAATAACAGCAACTTCACCTTTCATCGCCTAATCTCTTCCGCACACTCATCGAGGCTTCGCATCTCTAAATACTGAGTCTTGAGATTGCTTTCCCCTACAGCCCTCGCCATGGGCTCCCGTTTACATAATGCCCCAATTGTCATCGACAACGGTAGTGGCACGATCCGAGCTGGCTTTGCGGGCGAAGACGTACCGAAATGCTTCTTTCCTTCTTACGTCGGGCGGCCGAAACATGTGCGGACAATGGCAGGAGCATTAGAGGGTGACCTGTTCATTGGACCACAAGCACAGCAGTATAGGGGGTTGTTCAAGATAAATTACCCATTGGAGCATGGCATTGTCACAGATTGGGATGATATGGAGAGGATATGGCAGTATGTCTACACAGAAGGATTGAAGACCGTGAGCGAAGATGTAAGTCTGGTCTACACAAAAGCAGCGATCCGCTACCAAGGACAGGGAACTGAAAGCTGACTGCCATTGTGTCTAGCACCCGGTGCTTCTTACAGAACCCCCACTAAACCCACGAGAAAACCGCGATACGGCCGCCCAAATCCTTTTCGAGACGTTCAATGTTCCCGCCCTATATACCTCGGTGCAAGCCGTGCTCTCACTCTACGCCTCAGGAAAGACAACAGGCCTCGTCCTGGATTCAGGAGATGGAGTGTCGCACGCAGTACCAGTCTTCCAGGGATTCGCAATTCCCAACAGCATTAGGAGAATAGACGTGGCAGGGAGGGATGTAACGGAGCACTTGCAACAACTGCTGAGGAAAAGCGGGCGCGTCTTCCACACCAGTGCGGAGAAAGAGACCGTCAAGAGTATCAAGGAGACAACGGGCTACGTGGCGCTCGACCCGGCGAAAGAGGAGAAGGACTGGTCTGGCTCTTCCCGGTCCGAGGGGAAGAGCGTCGACTTCACACTTCCGGACGGACATAAGCTAAAGGTGAGCGGAGTATGTCGCACAACATTGGGATGTGAGCTGACAGAGGCTAGATCGGCGCAGAAAGGTTTCGGGCACCAGAAATCCTGTTCAACCCCGAGATCATCGGCCTTGAGTACCCTGGTGTGCACCAGATCGTGGTCGAAGCAATACATCGGACAGACATGGACCTCCGTAAAGCACTCTACGGCAACATTGTGCTCTCCGGGGGCTCCACATTGACGAAAGGTTTCGGCAACAGACTGCTCCACGAGGTACAACGACTGGCGGTGAAGGACATGAGGATTAAAATTCTGGCACCACCAGAGCGAATATACACGACGTGGACAGGTGGCAGTATTCTCGCCGGACTGAGTACCTTCAAAAAGGTAGACCCCTCTTTTCTAGCCTCATCACCACGCTTGACTAATACGTACGCGCAGATGTGGGTAGAAAAGGACGAGTGGCAGGAAAATCCAGACATCATACATACGAAATTCGCTTAAGCGTGGTGCGCGTTGTGGCCTCGTACAACTGCCATATGCCGTTTGGCCTTTCTCCACAACCGCCTTCCCGCCTCCGCAGTTGTTCGAGAAGAGGGTGCATGACGCTTGTGTAGCGCAGTTAGTCATGGATTCGGATTCCAAGACCCGGGTAACCATACAGAATCGGACTTCATGAAGGGACCCTGCACACTTGGTAGACGGCCGACCTTACCAGATCTACGTGTCAGCCGGTACCGCCTAGCGGGAGTGCTACTGTAGTGTGTTTTCCCCGCATCTGCACAGTGAGGTTCCTGTTTCGGCGGGTCTTGCAGTTTCCTGGGGGTAACAGAAACTTCGGGTTGACATAGTATTATTGCATGGTTTGATTACGGAGCGTCAAGTGGAGCACGAGAGAGAGGGGCAAAGAGGTGCGCGTGTGCGGCGTTTGTGAGCGAAATGGAATACCCCTATGGTTTTGGAGCAAAGTGAATGCAATGGCAGTGCCCCTGGGGCAAAAGGTTTCAATGACTAGTGTTGCACATCTCGTGGGCAGCTGCTGTGCGCTGGCGAGAACGTGGTCGAGGACATTGGCGACACCGCCAAGGATCGTGAAGTCTTGTCTAGGATGGTGTGACCAGAAAGTGGGAACGAGTGAAGCAGATGCTGCCATGTGTAACGCCAATTGCCAAAAATTGCGACATGGACTGCCCGCAGCACGCGGCAGTACCGGTAATGAGCTGGCAAAATGAGCGCATGTTGCAATTAGAGTGGATGTGTGGAAGAGTCAGCGCTGGTGCAGCGTGACCGGTGCCTGAGCGCACATTGGCCTTCCGCCTTGCAACGCTGCGCCTAGACTTCACGATGCTCGACGTCATGTGCGGAGGTACCGGGTACCGAGGCGCAAGCTTCAGCTGCGATGCGGTGTGAGTGAGCAGGTTATTGTTGGAGTGGCGAGGTCGAGCAGTGTAGGTACTTTGTACCTGCAGCAAAACATGGACATGTTGCAGACTGGCATCTGCACAATGGCAAGCAAACCACCAGACAAACCAGCTTCTCCATGCATTCCAGCACCCGGTGCGGATCCAGGTACCAAAGCCAAAATCGCATGGCATCGCAATGACGACTCGGGAAACTCCAAGCTAGAGAAATTTTCTTCCCGCCTCCACACTGTTCCCGGCGGGGAACAAAGCCTGGCAAGCTGGCACATGGCCTGCCTCAGATCGCGTCTTCGACGCTGAAAATTTGCAGCAATATTTTCATCGCCCTTCAGAGGTTTCTCGGGGGTAATGGAAACGGGCGCTGACCAGTCGCGAAGCGTCCCGCAAGCTTGGGTGCGGTCAGGTGCAGCTCGAACAAGGCGGGCTATTACGCTATGAAAAGCGAGCTGGAGCGGAGCCAAGCGACGCCTTCGCACCCGACCGAAGTTGCGCATGGTCTTTGTTTGGCGCGAAACCTGGACGCATGATCGTAGCATTGCCGTTAACTGCAAAGTGTCGCTGAGACTTCCAAGCAACGCGTGTGCGATGGTCACGATCTGGTTTGATGGCGTGGAAATTTCTGGTAGCTGGCCCCTTGCTTAGGTCACGATGCGTGCTTGACCCTTTTATGCAGTGTCAGAAATCAAGTACGTGGTAGGTATATAAGACTGCACCCCAGTGAGGGAGTATCTGTGACCATCACACCATCAGATCCTTTAGTCTACCCGGAGCTACTATTCTTACCCCAGATTTCCCAACCCAAACAAACATTTTATAGTCGCCACCTGACTTCACATCCACAACAAATATCAACCACAACAACAACAACAACAACAGTCAATCAAACAAACCAATCAAGCAACCAATTATCAAAATGGTGTCCTTCCACATTACCGAGCCTCACCCGACCGTCGGTTCATCTTACATCTACTCTGGCCGCGGCGGCGCTGGCAATGCCATGCGCATCAAGCCAAACCAAGTCACCAATGGGCAAACCGCCACTGGCCCAGCATCCCGCATCAAGCTCACTCCTCCTCCATCCAACGCTGTATACGCCACCGGCCGTGGTGGAGCAGGCAACATGAAGAAGAGTGAACGTGCCATGTTCAGCTTCGATGAGGAACTTCAGCAGCAGGAACGCCTCAGGAGCCAGCAAGCTCCTGTCTACCACATTGGCCGTGGAGGTGCTGGCAACCTCGTCGACGAGCTCAAGCCCCGATCTCAGCGCCAGAACTCGGCATCATCTACCTCATCTGTTGAGTCAGAGAAGGACGGTGTACGACGCAGCGTTGACAGCGCATGGAAGCGCCTGAGCAGGCAATTCTCTCACCAGTAAACGCCCATTACGAACACCCTCGAACCATCTCTACTTCAACCTATTTTCCTTTTTACAACGGCGTTCACCATCATCGGCACGAGAGCTGGTCCTGATTCTCTCAAATACCCTGTCGACTCAAGCATTTTCATCAGCAAGGCGTTTTTCCTGGCATATCTCTCTCACGCGCAACCATCTTCCACTGTACAATCATCCAAAAGTTATTCTGCAACATTCACACAATCACACACTCAACACACAACCATCGAGGAGCCAGGAGCACCTCGGGTCATCAAAAAGTAGTCTTTGATGCCCGGATCCTACTCACGAGAGAGGGCAGCTTTTTTCATCTTTACAACCAGCGGCATATGGAGGATATACCCAATAGCCGGCGAGGGCTCTTGCACAAAGTGCAATATTATATAGTTCATATACCAATTAATTCACCATATTAATTGTACACACCATGTCCCACATTCATCTATGCATATGCAACTCTTTATGACGTTAAAGTGACGTGAGCTGTTGTCCCAAATCATACATTGTACAATGAAGACGCAATTTGTGTCGCCAAATGTCGAAATTGCTGAATAAGCCGACTATATTTGTCCACTTGTGAAAATTCAATTTCGCGCTAAGATGTCGCCCCTTCTTTCTCTTAGACATTCTCCCAGCTAGTCGGCCCCTTAATTGTCTGCCGACAAAATCTGGTCGTCAAACTCCTTAGCGGAGCCAGCGGACTTGGCGATTCTGTGCGTTTCATTGATGGGCAGCCTTGGCGGGCGATCGCACGCTATTTCTACCTGTATGATCGACAGGGTGAAGATCTCTTCATCGGCTTGGCCTGGGCTTGAGACGAAGGAGATGGAAACCCAAGTGGAGCAAAATGTATTGTTTCATTGTTCTCTGAGACAGGAGATGGTTCGGAGGGCGAAACAGGAATTGAGAGCGCAGGGACGACTGCATTTTGTTAAGTGCTTCCACTGCGATGGATGATGTCATCGAGTCTGAAAATGGGGTATGGATGGGAATTCTGATGTTTGTAGGATCAATTATCCACAGTACGTTAACACAAAAGCGCTATAAATGCCAAATTTCGAGAGTTTAGTCTACCTCTCCAAGCGCCAGTAACCAGTTATGAGTATCTTTTAGAGTCCAGAAGGTCCGCTCCGCCATGAATTCGCAGAATAATAGAAAGGAGTATCGATACAAGACTCACACACAGCATCCACTCTCACATGACAAACTATGTCTGTTCTACCGTCGCGGAATCGCCGCCTGTGCCGATCTTGCCGCCGCGGCAGCCCCAATAAGAATTTTGAATCCATTCTTCAATGCGACCATATCAGGGTACGAGTGTTTCTGGAGCTCAAACGCAAGAGGGGTGACCTTAAGTCCCCAGGCACCCTTTGGTTTATCGGCGCCCATCTGGAAGCAGATCCAGAAGTGACCTGGGTAGCGTGGCATGCTACAGAAGGCGTACATGGAACGTTGAGGGTTGGCTTTACAGTAGTTTTCTAGCCAGAGTTCTGTGAATTGGTTAGCGCAGAGTCATGCAGAAAAGTTGGTAACAAGCTGGAAGGATGTGATGTAGGGTGTGGGTTTGGAGTGAAGAAAACCTTACCTGTATCTTCCTTCGTGCCACCCAGGAAACGCTCGTCTCGCGTGAGTTCGGTGACCTTGCGTGCCATAGCTTCGATATGGAGAACGATCAACTCATCGAGATCGGAGTATGTTTGCTTGCCAATTTTGAGCTGCTTGCCGAGCGAGAACTGATTTGGCTTGTTCATCTCAAGTACGTCAAGGTGTTGATATGTGTTGTTCGAGACTTTCCACGTCACAACAAGATGGTCGAAACCCTTTGACGAGGGGCGGATGACCAAGTCTCCAGTCTCCTTACTGCCAAGGTATTCTTCCGCTTGCATGGTGTTGAAAGAGAAGAAAAGTGGATGATTGACGACACGGTTAGGACGACCGGAAGCAACTTCTTTTTCTTTCTCGGCCGCCTTTTTGTCTGCGGCTTCCTGCGCCTCGTCCCACTCACCGGCTGCGCGTTCGTACAACTTCTTCTCTGGTTGTCGAATGAGGTCGTCTCGTAATGACAATTGCGCAGTGAGAGCCTTCCGATTGAGGTACACAATACGAGCGCGAACCACTTGATGTGCCTGGTAGACGTGGCGAGGCTCCTGCCCACCGCTGCCCACGCCTTCAGGGAATTCGGATTCAGAGACACCACCTTCGATGCCGCACTCGAGCTTAACTTCAATGTGGTCCGAGAAGGCTCGTCGGATCGTGACTGGAACTACCATACCCTCGTAGAGCGATTCCTTAGTCTCGCCAGTCAACATTACGAACAGTTCGTCGCTGGAAATAATTGCAAAGACTTGTCTGATCTCTTCATAAGGGTTTTCCAGCTCAGCTCGAATAGTTTCGAGTGTTGCACGCTTGCGCTGACCGAAGTTCCTCTCAATCTCTGCAGCATAGTCTTCCAGGGCCAAGTCATTGACTAGATCCGTAGTCTCCTCTCGGACCATTTTGCGGACCACAGCGCTAGGGCCACCTTCATCAGTTTCCGCCTTCACGTCTTCCTCGTCCATGTTCAATGCATCAGCAACCATCTTGCGGGCAAGGTCATAGTCTTCGGGGTGGACACGGGTGTAATCGAGGTAGTCAGACGATTCTTCGCTGACATCGTAGGGAATGTACAAGAAACTGGCGCAGTTCGTGAAGACCTTCGGGCCCATTGCCGGCTTGAGATCGCGTGTCTCAGATACCCCAATAAGGTCGAATCGTGAGAGAACCTCGTCTCCGTTTGCCTGAATCGCCTTTACCAGTCTGTCTGCTTTGCGAGGACCTAAACCGCACACATACGGTAGGAGTTTCGACATGTACTTATCATCGTAAGACTCTGGCAAGTCGATTCCCACGAGGTTAACCATGTCTACCATGGCAGTCTCGAGTCGCTCGAAGAGCTTGTCTTGAGGGATTAGGGTTTGGTTCTGAACGAATGATAGCGCCACGATATCTTTTCCAAGTGAAGCATACTCAGCGAGCGGATTCTGCAAGTAGCGTCCGAGCGCTATACAATATCTTGTCATGGGTGCGTACTTGGGGAATTCCGCTTGAGCTCGGCCACTGGCGTGATAAAGACGGGCAACCTCGTCATTGACCATAATAACCTCCAAGGGATCGTTTCTTTCGGCGCCTGTGTTATCATCTTCGTAGGTTGGGCCTGTCAGATTATGCTGGTTGATGATTTCTTGAATGTCCTTGTAGAGCTTTCGCGTCTCAACTGAGAAGCCACTGACACCAATAACATCTGGCCTTCGGCGCCGTATGGCATCGACAAGTTTGGCGATGTCTTGGCCGTCGGGGATTCCTCGCTCTTGATTGCCCAGCCGCATGTCGACCAATTTGCCGTGTTCCAATACACGGCCATCATTCTCAACGTACGCCCAGAGTATGGCATCGCCACGCTGGCCTTTACCATTGGTGAGACAGAGCACATTAGGTACTGATCCAATAGGAGCGCTCTTGAGCTTGAATGGAGCCTGGTCGAGCTTGTTGTAGTAGTTTTCCCTGGCTCGGCTGGCAAGCTCATCTTCGCAACGAGCTCGTAATGATTCCTTGACACCATTTGCGATAACACCCTGCAGCTTGTCCAAGGCAAGGTCGAGCAATTCCTTACGCAGAGCGTTCCAAGAATCTGAGACTTCGCTAACATTGTCGGAGACAATCTTTTCATGGAGTCGAGCCTTAAAATTTTGATAGTTGCCCATGGAAATCTGAACCTGTACTAGACCTTCTTGCTCAGCCTTGAGCATCTTCAGGAAAAGATCCGGTCTGCCACTAAGATCGGAGAACGTCTGTCGGCGGAGGTACTTGAACTCATAGTAAGTGTGATCTTCGGTGATTTTCCGCATGCCTTTATCGGTTCGTACGCAATCAATGAGCGCATTCTGGTAGAAGCTACCGCGCATAAACCTGCGGAGCCGGGAGCTCATCTGCAAGTCTTGCACAAATAACAGCTTGGCAGACCTAAGAAGAGAAAAGGCAGTTTCAGGAGCTTCGGCCATCTGCTCTGCAAGTTCTTCGACCTGGTATGGCGGGTCTTCGACAACTTGAGATCCTCTGCTAGATCCATCGGCCCGCTTTGCAAAATCTTCTGGGCTGATGCCAATGGCCTTGACGAACTGGTATGCCTTCCCGCTTCGAAGCTTATCGAAGAAGCTCCGGGCGTTATTAGCGCGCTTCTGTGTTCCATTCATCTCCTGGCGGACCTCGTTCATCTCTTGCGAGTACCGGTAATGGAGATAGTCTTGCAGTTCCTGGATCTCTTCGATCGTGATGGCTTTTGCAGTCAAGTCCTCAATCTCGGTGTCTGTTATGTCAGGATAAACGCTCCTTACATTGTCATAGTTTTGCCGGAGCGCATCCCGCTTCTCTGCGAAAGCCCTGAACTTGAGATCCAAATCAAAGACCTCCCATAAATCGCTCTGGTTGAGCAAACGCTCTGGTCGAGCATCGATAGGCGGCGGCTGGTCGGGATCATCATAGTCGTCATTGTCGCTCGGTGCATGGATCAAGTAGTCTTTGCGGTGATTGAAGATGAAGGGAACCTCGTAGTCCTCGAGGTTGATGAATTCGAGAACCCTGCGCACGGCTCTCTGAAAAGGCTGCTGGAAATAGCCAGGAAGACCTTTTTTGGGCCACAACATGTTGCTGATCCACGAGGCTTCCTCGCCCAGTCGCACTTGCATGTCTTCTTCAGTGAGTTCCAGAGCCTTGAACGGCTTTCGCGCTAGCTGCAGGCGTTCGGGAACATCGGTCTCGCGGATGATATTGTCCTCGTCTGTAAGCATGCGCTCTTGTAGTTGTGAAGGCTCGAAGACGTCCTTGAGTTGAAGCTCGCGCCCCTCACCCGCCTGCTCCTCGGCTTCTGCCTCCTGCATGTCCAGCGCCCAATCATAGTCTGTGCCGTCTCCAAATGCTGCCCTGTAGTCTTCTTCGGCGCCCTCGTCTAGGCCTGCAGCTTGAAGCCCTTGTGTGATGAGGCTTATGCCTGGCTGTGTGACATCTCGGTCGTCTTCGATCTCGTCCTCGAACTGGTCGTCCTCGATGAAGCCATCGAATTCGTCACCGAGTCTCCGTGGCTCGTCAAGATCCTCGTTCAATTCATCGTCTGAGAAGATATCGTCGATGCCGCGGGACTTCACGCGCTCTTTGTGGCCGCGCTTCAGACGCTTGAATCGGGACTTGTGGAGGATTAGTATGCGGCTGGGCTCCGAAGACAAGCTATCTTACCTGAGTCTCTTCTGGCCGCTCTACCTCGACGCCAATTAGATCCAAATCTTCATCATCGAGAGCCTCATCGGCCTCGCGATTCTTTCGCTTCTTCCTGCGCCGCCGTCTGCGCGCCTCTTCCTCTTCTTCCTCATCTTCATCGGCAATAAAGCCTTCCCCTTCCTATCTACTAGTAAGCAACGGACCATGCTCATTCTATGACAGCATAGCTTACCTCTCGGAGTCGCTCATCATCGTCCTCGTCTTCCTCCTCGCTCGAGTCGTCAAGGCCATTTGTGCCGTTTGTTTTCTTGGGCCGTGCTTCGCCAGCCTGTCCATCAAAGTCCTCATCCTCCTCCTCTTCGTCGCTGCCTACGTCGGCTACCGTGTCGAAGAAATCTTTCGTAGCCATGGCGTATTCAGGCAAGGGAAACGCGCAAGCGGATCGATTGAGGTCGAGACGCGATTCGGGGGAGCTCGGAGCGGCTCTCCAGTTGACGGTTCGCGGCGATCCGGCGCTAGGAGGAGTCGCGAGCAGTGGAGGTGAGAGAGACGGAGGACAGCAGTTGGAGGCTACAAAGGTTCGCGAAGGCCTATTCGGCGCGCGTCTACTTTTGGCCGAGCATTGACGTCACGTGCTCCCCTGAGCCAGACTAGTGTCGTCGAAGCCGTTGCGGAACTTCGTTGTTTAGCAGCCATGGTACTGGAAGCCGTATCTACGCGTCGATTTGGCCTTGTCAAGCTGCTATATGTAGCGTTTCCCTTCTTCGAAATATGCCGTCTCTGAGAACGCGTGCTTTCAGGTCGTGGCGCTATAGCAAGGTGAAGCATGGTGACAAGCGGACTTATGCCAATCTGAAACCTCCTGAGCGCGGGTACATGTACTAGGAGTTCAGAGACCAGCTCTCTCTCTCTACTAAAGCCACTATCTACGTCTTTATCCTCACAAACGGTCCTCTATATCTTGTGCACCTCATTTCAACATTGCCCCATCTACAGCCTTGCCGACTCATTTTGGCGCCGCTGCATGCGCTCCCCCACCATCGCGCCCCGCTAGACTGACACCGAGCACTCTCCTGAGCTGTTAAACCCAACACCGCCTAAGACACGCTCCCTTTTTATACATCGGCTGCACCCCAATCAAGCCCTGTACCCTTCTCGTCGTGGCCTCGCCACTGTAGCTGCCCCCAAATCGGAAAACCAATAGACGCTGTCCTCGTTTGGGTGTACTGCCGTGATTGGCGAGCCATCGTCGACCCATCTTCGGGCGGCAAACTCGAAACAGACGGCAGCGCTGCCTTGCGCTCGCAGATTCTGATACAGCAGGGCAGCTTGCTTTTGACTGTCTATTCATCACCCCTCATCCACCGCCCGCCCTTATCTGCACTCGCAGCAGGCCAGCGCCCGGCGCAATCCTCCAACATGGCCGAATCCTCGTTCAAAGCCAAGACGATGAAAAGGAAGAATGTGAAGGGCCTCGCACTCAGCGCTCCTCCGCCAAAGCCTGCGCCTTCCGCCGGCGACGCCCAGATACCCGGCGCCCTTGCCAACGATGAGAGACAGGACACCCTCGAGATCGGTGTTGAGTTTCGGCTAGATTTGAAGGCGGAAGATCTGATAGTGCTGCGGGAACTCGGCTCGGGCAACGGAGGAACCGTCAGTAAGGTACAGCATGCGGCCACCAAGGTTATAATGGCGAGGAAGGTACGTCAAACCAACAACAGTGTGACTGGGATAAAGGAGGAGACTGACAAGCTCAGATTATACACGTCGAAGCCAAAAACGAAGTACGGAAACGAATAGTACGGGAACTACGGATCATGCACGACTGCAACTCCGACTACATTGTTGCATTCTATGGCGCCTTCCAGAGCGAGTCCGGCGACGTGATAATGTGCATGGAGCACATGGACGTAGGGTAAGTACACAACCGCTTCACATTCACTATGATCGGAGCTAACGGACCATACCAGCTCCCTAGACTGGGTCTCCCGAACATTTGGACCCGTCCGTGTGGATGTTCTCGGAAAAATCTCAGAGGCTGTGTTGGGTGGACTCGCCTACCTCTACAGCGCTCATCGCATCATGCATCGAGACTTGAAGCCCTCAAACATTCTTGTCAACTCCAAAGGCCAAATCAAGTTGTGTGATTTCGGAGTCTCGAGTGAACTTGAAGGATCCATTGCCGAGACTTTTGTTGGAACTGGTACATACATGGCACCAGAGCGGATACAGGGTTCACCCTACACGGTCAAGTCGGATGTCTGGAGCGTCGGTCTTAGCTTGATGGAGCTAGCTATTGGCAAATTCCCCTTTGCGGGCAGCGCGGATGATGACGAGCCGGGAGGGCCGCAGGGCATTCTCGACCTCCTCCAGCAGATTGTCCTAGAGCCGGCACCAAAGTTACCCAAGAGTGACGCCTTCCCTTCGATATTGGAGGATATGATTGCAAAGTGCTTGATGAAGGATCCAGCGGAGCGGCCAACGCCCAAGGAGCTTTACGTGAGTCTTTCTGACGAATAGAATCCGAGCAATACTGACATCACTCAGGACCACGATGCCTTCCTTCAAGCTGCCAAACGCACTCCGGTCGACCTAGAAGCTTGGGCGGTGAGCATGATGGAACACAACAAACGAAAATCACACCTCGCCCCCGCGGCTCCTTCAGCGACCATCAAGGAGAAGCTTCGAGAGCGGTCGCCACCAACGAGGAGAGATTCGAGCGATTCGAGAGGACAGCAAGCGCAGAATGGTTCTGGCTCAGCGCCTCCGCGGCCTACTTACCCAGTGCGGACATCGAGCAGCTCCAGTCAGAATATCATGAGCCTACCGATACGGCCTGCACCCGCGCCTTCAGATGGGTCGAACTCAAGACCTGGATCGAGAGGTCCGTCAAATGGACCACCAAATGGTGCTTTACCCCCAGCGCCCAGAAGGTGGAATAGCGAGGTGCAGTAGGGATAGTTGAATGCTAGCAATTGAGCAGATGTAAGGAAAACTTCTTTATTGAGATTAGTCGACCTCTGTTGGCATGTTCAGGGTCAATTTGCGCATTTGGATTCGTATTCTCGCAAGCATGCGCGGTAGAAGGAGTAAGTAGGATTTGTGTCAGTTCAGTCCAGCATCATCTCATCGATCCTTTTTGTTCCGGCTCTTGCAACGACTTGCACTCGGGCTTCTCATCTCCTATATCCCAAGTATGACTAAGCATGTTGCGCCCCCACGCTTCACATGCCGTCAGCTCCCCACGACACCCAACTCATCTCGCTTCTCGCCAACCAGCGTTCCTATAACCACAAGGCCATTAAACTGTTGAAACGCACATTGACCGCCATGAAATTTCAAGATACCTCTCGCGACCACTGCAAAGATACGTGCTTGTCATGGGCACATTAGCGTCAGGCAGAAAGCGAGCGCGTGACGCGTGAAATGTTTACTTCTGGTGCCCATCGTTTGACCTCCTATTGCAAATGTCCACGACTGACCAGCAACATGAGAGAGATGCTTTTTCGACGTGAAAAAGTTCTTGGATGAAATAAAATTCCTTTGCCACCTGAATCGAGCCGTGGTTCTGTGCGCTTGTCCCGTCCAACTTCGGTCACCGCCTCAAGTACATTCGTGCAACCACTCCCAAATAGAACTGTATAATCACTCTGCTATTACTATACCTCAATAAATTTTGAGTCGGTGGCATATTGCGTACTGTAACCACAAGCTACCATCTCCAGTTAAAGTGTTCTCTCAATCGCAATCCAGTCATCCAAGGCTGAAAACAGTTCTACGACAGCATCTGCGGACATGAAAATCTGGAAAGCGCTTTTTCAAGCGATTGTAGTAGCTACGACTCATGCAGCATCCGCGAATGAATGGCGATCAAGATCGATATACCAGCTCCTTACAGATCGGTAAGCTGTACAACACCACCGATGCAACAACCACACTAACCCTCACAGGTTCGCTCGCAATGATGATAATATATCGTCAGTATGCATGACTGGCGATAGGAGCTACTGTGGAGGCACATGGAGGGGAATCGTGAATCATTTGGATTATATTCAAGGTATGGGCTTCACAGCGGTATGTCAACTGTATCGATAGATGCTTCGCGACCATGCATTCATATATTGAAATTTAGATATGGATATCACCGATAACCTTCAATATTCCCCACCGCACTGCATGGGGCGACGCCTGGCACGGCTATTGGCAACAAGACCTCTACCGCCTCAACGATCACTTTGGCACAGCAGATGACTTGAAGGCGCTCAGCAAAGCTTTGCATGAAAGAGACATGGTATTTTGACATTTGATTCACCTCGATCATTGACTACAGCGTAATAACAACCTTTAGTACCTTATGGTAGACATTGTTGTTAACCACAACGGCTGGAACGGCGCCATGTCTAGCGTCGACTTTTCTCAGTTTCATCCCTTTAACAACGCAAGCTATTATCACAATTCCTGTCCTGTGGATTATAATGATCAGTGGAGTATCGAAAATTGCTGGATTGGCGATGATAAAGTGGCACTAC
This sequence comes from Pseudopyrenochaeta lycopersici, assembly GCA_003313425.1. Lineage (NCBI taxonomy): Eukaryota > Fungi > Ascomycota > Dothideomycetes > Pleosporales > Pseudopyrenochaetaceae > Pseudopyrenochaeta > Pseudopyrenochaeta lycopersici. Next base: position 423,665 of record NHZP01000012.1, on the reverse strand, counting down.
CGGACCTACGGACTGAGGACCAATTCGTTCTGGATAAGTATAATGTGTGGATTAAAGACCTAGTTGCCAACTACTCAAGTAAGTCCTGCATAAGGCTCAATGGTGTTCTTGTGGTAAATATGGTCATTAGAACGTGGGCGCGTCGCTGACAAGCTTAACAGTCGATGGTCTCCGCCTGGACACTGCAAAACACGTTGGGAAATCCTTCTGGTCATCATTTACCTCCGCCGCAGGGGTCTTCAGCACCGGCGAAGTTTTCGCCAAGGAGGTAGACTATGTCTGCGATTATCAAAACCATATGCCCAGCGTGCTGAACTTTCCTGCTTACCACGCTTTCAACTCGTTCCTGAGTTCCACAGCTGGCACTACAGACAGCCTTCTTAGCGTGCTCAGCTCCCTCAGAACGAGCTGCAAGGACGTCTCTCTTTTAGGAACTTTCAGCGAGAACCATGATGTCCCTCGTTTCGCTTCACAAACACAAGATGTAGCACTTGCGAAGAACATCATCGCGCTGACAATGCTATGGGACGGTATACCGATTCTCTACGCGGGGCAAGAACATCACTACGCCGGCGCTGAAGATCCACATAATCGTGAAGCGACCTGGCTAAGTGGGTTCACAACGTCCAGTGACTTGTATCAGGTGACAGCGAAGGTGAACCAAGCCCGGAATCAAGCAATCTTCCGCGATGTACGCTACGCTGAGTACAACATCCATGCGCTCTGGAATGACACGAACACAGTAGTTTTCAGAAAAGGCCACGTGCCCAATCAGATCATATCCGTTGTCACAAATAAAGGGAGCGCGGCGTTAACAGAGACTATAAAGGTTCAGAACACGGGCTGGAGTGCTGGGACGAGCGTATTGGATGCGCTAACTTGTGAAAAGACCACAGTTGGGCAAGATGGAGTGCTAGAAGTCCATGTAACAGGCGGTTCGCCGAAGGTCTACTTTGCGAGTGAGGCGGTAGGTGAGAGTGGGATATGTGGAGGGAAGAAGAGGAGGCAACATTTGCGAGAAAAGAAGAGAAGCGGACATGTGCACGAGATGTAAGCTTCCTGTAATCCCATGGATCCTGTTGTATCTCGTTCGTTCGTGCCGTTATGGATGCATTAGTTTCAGCTGGTTACATGGAAAAGTTTGGAAAATCCGGTCGTCCTTGGCATACTATATGCTCCAGAAAATAGAATGTATGCGTACCACATGTGAATATTGCAAGAGCGAAGCTAAACCAGTCGGAAATAAGAATTCAAGGTCTTCTCGCTTATAATTTGTGAGTGGATTGGGAGGCATTTGTCAATGTTTCCGCAAGCCATGCCGTCACGGCGATGCCACCTTGATTAACTCGATCCCCAAGATTTAAAAAATCATCTGTAATCATTTCCTCGTGCCCTTCGTCAGGTGTGAGTACGAACTTTACCCTTTGTTCTGCACCATTCTGAGCAAACCCAGTTTTAATTTTTTGGCCAAACTCCGTGATGCTGTCGACCAGAATTTCCCTCATTCCTCCCCAGACAAACATTGAACGCGCCACGCTTTGGCTGATGTCCTTCCAAACCTCTGCTGTAGCCTGCACTGGCTCAACATGGTGATCGGAAGTGTAACCCGATGGCGTAAATCTAGTATGAGCATTGAGTAATGCGCCGGGTGTAAGGTAGTCTGTTCTAGCATTGGACACAAGAGAAGGCTGTTTAGGGTCAAAACTAATCCATGGTGAAAGTAGCATGGCGGCCAGAAAGGGGCTTGGTAGGTTCGGGACATCGACTTCGGGAACGGGCTCTTGAATGTGAAGAAGCAAAGCCGCTGCCAGATTAGCTCCAGCAGAGTCTCCACCTACTACGATCTAAACAAAGACGTTAGTGAGGTGCCAATTTCTGGTAATTTGCCGTAAATTCTACTTACTGTTGAGGGAGATCGCTTTTCTTTTTCAACCAGGTGGCGCAAGGCCGAGACTGCCTGGCGGAGCTGTCCAGGAAACCTCACATGAGGAGTCAGTGTATAATTAAGAACTGCGATAGAAAGTTCATGCCCCTGTTGTTTCATCTGCGTCTGGAGTTTCTTCATGTAATTCCAATGTGCTGCTCCCATTGGAGCCATGTACCCTCCGCCTGATGGTGTTCAATTAGCTCTTTAACATGACAGTGCATGGTAACAACATGGACGAACCGTGAAAATAAAGCAGGACATGTTTTCCGTTCCTCGGTCCTATCCAGTGGAGTTTGGCACCGTGGTCCAAGTCCTCCGTGTCCGGCTCGATTTCCAACTTCTGGCACAGTATAACGTACGCCTCTCCAGTGCTTGGATTCATGTATTGTTGCTGTTCAGAATACATGACATCAAATGCGGCCCGCAAAGAAGAGTATACGACATCGCGTTTATACGAAAGTGATTGCGGTCTGCCAAAGGGCGACGTAACGGCTGTCGTGAGTCCCGCAACGCCTGTTGTTTAAAACTCTTAGCAAGTCCATGCATTGACCATAATGCTACGAAAATAGACGCACCTGCTCTTAATGCAAGTCCGAGTAAACCCAAAGTCCCTGGATTTACCTTCTTTGCTGCAACTGGCTGGTCCATTACTTATACACCGCTTTTGGAGAGACTGCTTGTCGTTCACGGACAATCTGACCTGCTGGCAGATCGAGCGGTAACATAGAAACAGCCCTGCGCATTGTGCGCGATGTGGTTGTCTAATATATCGTGGCATGTAAGTCCCATTCTGTTGCTCCTACCGTTCCTATTCGCTTATGCATGAAGTAGAGGACGGCTTGCATCAATCAGGGATTGATCCACATATGAGCTGGTGGGGCATGTGATCGAGCCGAGGTCCCTTTATTCTCTGGGTTAGCTGCACGCCCCAGCTTGTGGGTTTGTTGTAAGGTCTGAACTACAATTGACCAATGGTTGAGCAAATGCACAGAATCCCGTCAAATTAGACTTCATTGATCAGTTTGTGCCATCATATTCCCCTGTCGCCAATTTTATGAAGACGCATTCAAGAAAAGTGAACAAGTGAAGAAGAAACAGCTCCTACAACAATTGTTCCCAGTCAACCAAACTTAAAGGATTCTTCGTGTTGATCTCTTCCTAATTCGTACGCCAATTCTGCACTTCTGGAAGCCTTTCTACAAACGCCTAATCGCCATGTGCCCTACGGTGAAACAAGCTATTGCAATATGCTTAAGGATTAATTACAGGATACTTCAGGAAATAATCGCCCGCACAAGCTGGCCATTTGAAAAGCCCGGTGGTGCTATTATGGTAGCTGCCGTCTGGATCTGTGATGCCCAGTTCCAAACATCCAGTCTGCGGGCCGTTAGCGTAGAGTATCGTGATTGGAATCATAGCACCGGCATCGAAGAAGCCTTCGAATGTGAAAATGTTGCCTCGCGTGCCGCGCAAAAGCCGATTACCAGTATTCCAAGCTGTGTATGCCTCAGGACCCATCCAGATATCCGTCGCATCATCGTTGCTGAAAAGCCTGAAGATATATGTTCCTGAAATCTGAGGAGCAAAGTATCCCTGAAATACCAGCGCGGTAAATGTGTTGTCTCGCTGCGGCAAGGATAAAATTTGCGACTGACCCGACCATGGCAGAACAAAATTGATATCGTCAGCGTAGCCAACATAGTCTGCTTGGAGGGTTGGATCATTAAAGTGTTCCAGTATATAATTGGGATAGAGTGGGTCGCCAATTGTCTGTTCATACGGATTATGAATTTCGTAGTACCGGAGACCAGTGTACGTGCAAGATGGAAGAATTACATCGACAACAGGGCTTGGCGTTCCTCCGGTTATTTCCGTTACGGTCACAGTTGTTGGCAGAGGTTCAAAACCAAGGTAAAGAGTCTTGGTCAGAACAGAATCTGGGGTCAGTAAGACCTCGGTACACGTTGTACTGTCGTCGGTGGGGTAAATGAAATACGACGTAGTTGATGCTCCCGGGTACCCGCTTGTCTGCGTTGTTGTAACTCCAGCGAAAGGAGCTACCAAAGTCGGATATATAATTTCAACTTTAACAGTACCGCTTGCATCAGGCGGCAATGTCGACGTAGTCTGCACGGAACCTGATGTAATCCAGATAGTCGTGTAAGGGATTGGTGTGGCTGTGACAATGGACACTGTACCCGTGTCTCCATCAATCAACGGAGAGACGGAATTGGTGATCGTTCCTGGACAAGGACCGAGGGTTGTGACTCCGCTGACGGTTGTCAGAGTCCCGGCAGTAGGACGAACTTGCGAGCTGTACGTTTGAATAATGATCGTTCCAGTTGACTCTGCCCCTGTTGGATAATAGGTAGCAGTGGCTCCTGTGAAGGATGGATAGACGATCGGTTGGAATACGGTAACGAAAACTGCTGGTGTTTCTATGATGACTGAGCCAAGAATTCCACCATTTGTTGGGTCTTGGGTAATAGTCCTGAGGGTTGGTTCAGGGCCACCCCGTGTAAATGTTGTGTATGAGATCACAGGGGTCTGAACAAGGACCAATCCAGTTTGGCCGGGATCGGTCGGGGTGAAGAGAGTGGTAGTATACGCAGAGGGGCTAGCCCAAGCAGAAGTAGTAGTTGTGTAGACTGAAGGGCTTTCAACTAGGACTGTTCCTATCTCGCCTGGTACGGTGGGAACAAAAGTAGTGGTTGTGGTCACAACCAATCCAGTATAGAGCGTCGTTATGGTTACATAAACGGAAGGGTAGTCAATTTCAACTGTACCAGTTTCGCCAACTACCGTGGGTGTGAAAAGCGTTGTAGACGAGATTGTCGGACCATCGTACAATTGGCTAATCGTCGTATACTGTGATGGGTAATCAATGATGACAGTACCAGTTTCACCAGGGACTGTAGGCACAAACTGTATTGTAGACGAAATTGTTGGGCCATCATACAATTTGCTGATTGTCGTGTACTGCGATGGATAATCAATTTGGATTGTACCAGTTTCGCCAACTACCGTGGGTGTAAAGAGCGTTGTAGATGAGACTGTTAGGCCATCGTACAGCTCTCTAATGGTTGTATACAGCGATGGATAATAAATTAAAACCGTTCCAGTCTCTCCAGGAACTGAGGGGACAAAAGGTGTTGTGGATGAGATTGTTGGGCCATCATAAAGTTCGCTGATAAGCGTGTATTGTGAAGGATAGTCAATGAGAACTGTACCAGTCTCCCCAACTACTGTAGGTGTAAAGAGCGTTGTTGATGAGATTGTCGGGCCATCGTATAATTCACGAATAGTTGTATACAGCGATGGATAATCAATGAGAATCGTACCAGTCTCACCAGGAGCTGTGGGTGTAAAAATTGTTTTAGATGAGATTGTTAGTCCATCATACAGTTCGCTTATAGTCGTATAGCCCAAGGGAGAATCAATGGCTGCACTGGTCGGGCTAGGCACCCTTAATGGGATTTCTGGATTAGTGGGTTCATTGGGGGGCGTAATGTCCAATGGATAGTTGATGAGAACCGTGCCAATTTCACCAGGAACTGTCGGTACAAAGAGAGTTGAAGATGAGATTGTTGGCCCGTCGTACCGTTCGCTGATAGTCGTGTATTGCGAAGGATAATCAATAACGACCGTACCTGTTTGGCCAGCTACCGTAGCTGTGACGGCCGTCGTAGTTAAGATTGTTAGTCCTGTATATAGTTCGCTAATGGTCGTGTATTCTGAAGGAACCTCAACAAGGACGGTCCCTGTTTCACCCGGTTGGCTTGGCCTGGAGATGGTGGTAGTGACGATGGTAGAACCAGTGTAGAGCACGGTAAAAGTTGTGTATTGCTCCGGAACCAGCACAAAGACAGTGCCCATTCGGTCAGCTTCGGCGGGGCTCATGGTGGTGATCGCTACCTGTGGCCGGTTGTATATTCTCGTAATAGTTCTGTATCGCGGCGACCCCGGGCATACTGGTGGAGGAATTCCAAGCGGAGGATAATCTCCACTTGACTGGTCGCCATAAGCGTATACGATCGTTCTAGTGATTGTAGCATATACTGTAAAGGTAGTGTCGAGTACTGTCGGCGCATTGGAAATGGTGATGGGTACCCCGAATGGTCCTGGGGTCAAGATCGTGTTTGCCGAGATAGGAGTCTTGACGGCAATGGCTTGACCACTAACGGTTGGAGCAATATCATACTCGACTGTATACTGTACTGGACAATCATCCCACTGCCTCGCTAAGAATTTCGGTTTCCACGCGCATACTGCTATCGGCAGAACACAACCCAGTAGACCGAGCGGCGCCTTCATAGTGGCGATGAATGCAAAGAAAACTCCAGTATACCAATTGCCGCTCAAGTGCGTACGTCGCCTCGTGCTCTCTTGATGGCAAATCTGGGTGTGGCTACAGAAATCTGAATGGCCGAATATCCAATATGAGTGCCAGGCACAACACATTCCACGCGTTCGATCTCATGACCGATCAGCGAAAAGTGAGTGAAGTCTAGGTTTCGCAAAAATATCTTTATGGAAAGTCCATAGAACCAGAGATGCCATCTGGAATGAAGATGGATTAAGGCTTAGTTCGCAGGCCTTCAGAGGCCGAAGAGCAAGGAGTAAATCAGTGGACGTCAAGATATCCGTGTCTGTAGAAATCCAACGTTTTTCAATGACGCGATTACTTTTGGATATGAATTTTACTTCCCTATCATGCAAAATCAACTATGTTTCAAAAAATTATGGTTTCGCTGTACCGCGGCGCGCTCGGAGAAAGCAGTGGGGAAGAACTTGACGGCTGTATGAAAGCATCGGCATCACTGTCACCTATAGATTGAATGCGATTTAGAGAAAAAAATTAGTGTAGAATGGAAGTTGTCGGCCATAATTCTTCAACCAGTGTTATAAAACCGCAACATGTATTCCAGCTACGCTAGATTCGGGTCTTCGTTTTGCATGCATTCTTTTGTGGTATACTCAGTAAATCCAGCGTTGCCTGGGACTGGCAAACCGATATGGACTCAAATTGAATGAGGTCATGGTAAGGAACGCGACGTGAAGCGCCTCCGCAAACGACTTGTCTTGTCTTCGGTGGTGAAGGCGAAGTTGGTCGAATGCGCGCTTAACTACTCAACCCTTGCAGATGAACGCATCTCGTCTTGGAAGAATAACCTTCTTAAGAAACCAAGCTCGCTCGGTCAGAGCCGTCATTTATGTTGCAGAGAATGGGGTACACAGGGATCTTGGTTGCTTCTCTCCTGCAAGGTGGCAGAGATCTGTGGTCAATATTTAAGCGAATGGAAGCGCACGGAGGATGCAGAGACATTCCTGAGTCCCAAACGCGATCGCGTTGTAGGTATGATGCGGTTTTGAGAACATTAAGCACACAATCTCTGGTGTGCAACGTAGCTATTGGCGTCAAACGAGTACGATCACGTACTCGCATTCCATAATTCGCCTGTTCTCAAGAGTCTACGGCGAACAGTCAAATTGATTTATTGTATACCAGTATGGCCTTTCCCACCCCTGTGACCAGAGATTCTTCTTAGGAATGTAGTACAATCAACATTTGGGCCTAGGTTATACCTGCCGTTCAATATTTACTAGGTCTATGATCCTCGACTTACTGATGGTTCTTAAGTTCCAAGTTCGTTACTTAGGAGCTGTAATTACGCACTACAACAGTATGGATCTCCCCAGCTTTGCTGGTCCGGCTATACCAGCTGCTGTACTTGGGCCGCCACTAATTTTACCTCCATACTGTACCACAGCGATCACCGTTCGTTTGTCAGCGGTGACATCCATCAATACCGCAACCTGGACGTACGAGGGTCCTTCTCCTGGGCAACCAACCACTGCATTTGTACTGGAACCAACCACAACCTACACAATTGTCTTACCTACTCGCGATTCAAAAGGGAGTTCTGGGCCGCAAACATACTCAATCATCGGCCCTCCATTAGGGGAGCCGAGTCAGTGCCCTTGGCCACCTAAAGTGCGTTGAATCCCTTTTGGAGAATATCTTCCTGCAGCGCTGCTGTCCAGCGGCTCTTATTGTATGCACATGCGATCTGTACACCTGCGCTAATCTCTCTGTACTTGAAATCGAGATTTTCGACAATTATAACGTGATTATCTTACTTTGGGACAGTCTGACCTTACGAGTAGGGGCCTTGGACTAATTTACCTCCACGGTATCTTGGTTGTGTTGAGGATATTAATGTAGCGGGCCTGCCTCTCCTCGACGGCCCAAGCAGCGTTATTGATACGGTAGAGACATGCAGGAATTTTTGTACAACTGCACGAGGCAGTCCCTATAAGTTCCTCGGCATCAAAGCTGGATCAGATTGTCATTGTGGCAATAAACTCCTCCACGCAACCGAGCAACACCCCTATGAATGCGACACGCCATGCACCGGCAATGTAAAAGAGCAATGTGGTGGTTATTCCAACCGTATGTCCATTTACGAGAATCCGGACTGGCCGCAGGTATGTTTTATCTCTTTGTCAGTGCTGCCCCTACCAGCACGCCGGGTGAACTCGATTGTGCGATGACTTGCCACTTATTCCAGTGAAATGGCCTCGTTTTAGTCTCACTTTCAAAGCCTTAGGATGCTTACCCTCGTAACACAATACTCACCATGTGTTAGGGTTCAGGGAACGGTGGTCCGCGGCCCTTGAGTTCTCCGCCACCTTTGGACTCTCCACTACCATGGGATTCTCCACTACCTTGGGGTCCACCACCACCTTGGGGTTCTCCGTCACCTTGGGATTCTCCCGAATCCAACCACCCGTACCGTCCATCGTATAGCCCCCCACCGGGATCCGATAAACCGCCATCGCTACCGGGAGACGGCGTTGACAGCGTACCCGAGCCGTGGGACCAAATCCCTGACCCTTGGGCTGGAGATCGCGACCCTTGGGCCGACTTCCCTGAACCAAAGGGCGACTTCGACCGATACCCCGCGCACAAATCACGGGTAGGGTCAAATAAAAAACCGAAAGGCCACTCTGGAGGTTATCCCGCGCACAAATCACGGAAAGGGCCGGATTACGGTTGTACAGATGCAGTTAATGGTAAAGAAGAGTCGTGTCATACAAAGAAATACCACGCTATCAGTTCACATTACTAAGTCGCGAGCCTGAGCACGCGAATGAATTTATATTAGTAGCTATTCTATCCTGTAGCATATTAAAATATGATCCATGTTAACAACATCGTCCATTTACGCACATAAGCAGTGTCCGCCATTTACCTCTTGTATTAATTATTGAGCTATCTATCTACAGCTGTCAAGGCATCGCCTTTGTGTGTCTTTCTCTACGCTTTGCCAAGACCGTTGTTAAATCAATTGTGAAGCTCGTTCTCATACAAATATCCTTTTCTGCACCGGAAGATATTAACCTAGCATTGTTTGGCTCGAGGTACCAACAACACCTAGGAATGCAAAACCAAACGTCTAAGCCTTCTTCAAACTTGCGAATCACTTTATGATAGGCATGGACAAGAAATATCCGTACACCGGATGTACTGTATTTTCTACCTAGATGCGTTTGGGCCTGACAAATGATTGAATCCCATTTATATTCAATCATTCATGGGGCTGAAAGTGCTTTCAACCACCGACCAAGAACTGGTATAGCTACTAGAATACTAAGAGCATATTGCGGGCTATTCCTGACTTTAAGGACGGACGACATAGAGCAGGATGTTGGCCAGAACATGATAGGTCATATTGAGGAAGTACATGAGTATAGTGTCTACGTTGGCAATCTTTGCAGAAGCCTGGCCGAAGTGTTACGATCTAAATATTAACGTTGAATTGGTCCTTAACTACTCTGGAGTGCATTGATATACCCAGTTGATCCCCAGATGCTATTGTTATCATGGCGAGCTGCTGTGCGTAAATATGTAAACGCAAGGCATGCATGAAGCTTGTGGTAGCTTGTGGAAAATAGTTTATGCCACAAGAAAGTCTATACGGTTTGGAAACATCAAGCAATATACAAGAAGGTAATTAAACCACAATATTCCCAGATTCTGCGGAATACTTTACTGCCAACAGAACAAGTCACTCTGTTACACAGCAGTGCTGATCCTCGGCTCTTTCACTCTTCCACTCAATTCCTCGCCATCATAATCCGACGGCACGGAGCTTGCTGTCATCCCTAATCTTATACTATCCTGCCTCAAGATCTGTCGCTGTTGCTCTTTTACAAGTCTCATTGGCCCGCTAACGAACGCCGATAGTAGGTCACTAATGTTAAACGCATCTACGATCGCCGTCATAGGCCCAGCAGCCGGACTGCCTTGACTCTTATACGGTACTGGCGGGAATGCATAGACGAGTAGGCAGGCGAAAATTGGCATCTCACAGGCGAGGATAAGCGATGCAAGGGCGGTATTAACATCGTGGTAGGTCATGTACTTTGAGGTCTTCAGAACGCCTTGACCGGAGAGGATGGAGATGATGAACTACAACTGAGTTAGTGTACCTCTTCTCCACTATGTCTACATGAAACTACTTACAGTCTGAAGTACATTGAGACCAATAATGCTCTTGAACGTGAACAGCTTGAGCATAATCCTGTGTTGGAGCAGCTTTTCCTTGTTCTTGCCATAGAATCTAATAGAACATAGAATAGCCACGGTGGTAACGATGAACTTGAGCACCGTGATCCAGACGTGTGCGAAGTGAATGCTGTTCGATTGCTTGCAGTATGAACCAACGGCAAGCGAAACAGCCGTTGCGATCCAGATAATGATGGAGGTCGGAATAAACTGTAGAACCCCATACCACATACGCTAAAAGCCTGTTAGCTCTTAACACATAAAATTTTCAAGGAGCAGAATATACCTTCAACCACTGTGGGCTCTCGCCGTTGAATGCGCCTCTAGACCAAGCACCCTGTCCAAACAAATCGTCGAATCCACCGCGATGCGAGAGCACAAAGTCGCACATGAGCAGCAAAAACGAGGAAAGGGCGATCGCACATCCAAAATCGAGCGACTCGACAAGATATTCTCCTGCATCATCACGCCATACGATCAGGAAGGAGGACAGTGCCACCCATGGAATGAGGAGTACTATTCGAATGATTTGCCGTTGTTGCACTGGATTCGAGTAATTGGAAGCATGGAGTGCGATCAGAATACCAGCGATAAGGGCACTGAGAATGGCACAGGAGCCAGATAGGATTGTTGCAAATTGATGGAACGTAAGACTACCAACAAAGGGTATTATGTCCGGTCCGCTGGTGTTCTCTATCGGGTATGTGTGTTTGGAACTTGAAGTTGAATTTGAGTCGTCTTGGTGGTGAAAAAGTCCTCTGGCCAGTAGAGAAGCGGTATACATTTGGAAAGACCTGAAAAGGAGTTGACTTTGAAAACAAAGTTGAGGTATGATATTGGAGCGGAGCAAGAGCGGAGGCTGCCCAGACGAGCTGATAATGAGTCCGTTGAAGATGTCGTCATCTTAGGCTCGGGACTCTCATGCTCTATATACTGGCAGCCAGGGTTTTTTGAGCCCGCAAACACGAACATCGTGCCTGCTTCTAGCTCCTGGTGGCTGAGCAAATTCCAATCACAGCCAATGCGCCCTGGATACTGTATCAGGGAAAGACTGAGAAAGTAAGCAACTGGTTCATCACTTGGCGAGGCTTATACCAAAATGACGCTGCTTACCAGTGACTAAACCATCTACAGTACTGGCGGTGGGTTGCATTCGCCTGCATTTCGGGGCTGGCCGCTGTAACGCAGCGTGGTATTCGTCGGAAACACCGCACGATTGCGTGGACGGTTGCTGTGCTTCGGGTATACGACCAGTTGACGAATGACAGTTCACGATTAGATTGCGCACGATATGCCTGATTGGAGAAGGCGCAGCCGAATTGCGATTGGCGGAGACAGGCCCTTTGGTGGGCGACGAAGCTCAGCCGCACAGGAAGCGATGCTGAAGTTCGTACGAGCAAGAGAAAGTTTTCAAGTCGCTTCAGAGGCGCAGTCGCGTCAACCCCTTAACCCAGCCTTTTTCAATCGAAACACGGCTACGAGATGCCTGTAACGCTTTCGATGACTTGTTCAATTCGACGAGCTGGGACATGTTGGGTGCATCAGTAAGCTTCACAGGGCAAGCACCCACTCAAAATCAGCAAAACCGCACACCGTACGATCTTGACAGCACATGAACAGAAACCTTTGAAATTGTATTGACGAATTTTATGCTATTTTAGAGCACATTGCATAATCGGAATAACGTTTAGCCTTTAGCTCTCTACATACAGCAATATAGATTACATTTCTGCGTTTAAGCTTCTTATATTAATGGTCCCCCAACAGCAGTTTACAGTTTTCCTCCTAGGAATTTGCATGTAGCTTTAACAAGGCACGAAAAGCAACTCGTTCAATCTTCAATCCTCCTGTTCCAGCCTTTGCCAAGATCTTAAGGTGTGAGTCTGCTGGTTTGAGGTGAGGCTGTATTTGTGTGCAGCCTCCTAGTACATGGAAATTACTGGCCGAACACGTTCATCTGCGCTGGGTCGATATATCAACTATGCTACCAGGTCAGTCCTAGCATTAGAGATTGACCAAAGATGAGAGCTGTAGCCGTGCAAAGCTGTGTGTGGTGAACGTCTCAAGAGCACCCATTGATGCGATAGAAGTTTGACAGCAGGGATGCATTAACAACTCCTTTTCTTGGTCTTGCTCTCCGACTTGCGTCTGCATTGTTCCGTCGAGTGAATGACACCACCGCTATTTAATTTTGCATAGCGCTGTGGGTAACTGGATTCACGAAGCCACATCTAAGGCAGGAGCGCAAAATTGTGGTCAGGCGCGGAATCGCGTACGGACTCATTCTCGTCACGCTGTTCAGTTCTATAAATCCAATTTGTCTATAAATCTCACCTTCATCCTCGTCTCCGGATCTATGAACTTTGTTATTGCTTACGATCTAGCCACTCTGGTAGAATTGCAGAGTTGCGCAATAAAGGATAGCTGCTTTCCACGATCGAAACATTAACCGTCATGAACCCTTGGGCGAGGCCAAGCTTTCTTTGAGCACGAGCGACAGAGGATTAGGAGAACAGAACCTTAAGGCATATGCTATACTGCGTATCTAATTACAAATGCAAATAATTGAGTAGCCAAAGAAACAGTTGTGCTAGCGAGTGCACTGGCGCGACATTTTCGTGTCGGTGAGGTGGTCCTTGCTGTCCAGCAAGCCGCGGCCCTATTTGGACAATGCTTTCGCGCCCTCGATCTGTACAGCACGGCGCATCTCTTCGACACAATAGACAAAGTTTTCACTTGTCTCTAGAATCCTCGTCGTACTTGTCTTGCCTGCCATACGGCTCATTTATTGGGTACCCCGGTTCCTAGAATATATGGAATACATCAAAACGCGCGCAAGTGGTGGACTAGATCAAACCGAGGCATACTCTGGGAGGAAGTAGATAACCATAATCATATTTTCATTTATGTTGCCTGTCGAGTTTAGTGGCATTGAGCTTACGCGACGCGATCGATGATGGCCGATCAAGCTGTCGCAGCACGAGCATAGTAATATACAGTACATGGAAGATAGACATGCGCCTTCAGTGAGTTCATCCGTAACCACCGTCGGACGCCGATTCACCGAAGAAGGAAATACCAGAGATTGAAATCGTAGATCAATGCAGCCGCGAAAAGAGACCGAAAAGCTTTGCTGCCGTACATAGTTTGAAAAGGGAGACGATAGGGAAGAGAATGGCTCGATGAAGGTCCGTTACATTTCCATCGCGTCAACATCAGGAACTGCGAGGGGCATATCGACAATGGGCTGAGAGGGAGGTGTAGCGGGCGCGGATGGGGTGAGGTGTCGAGCGTTGATGCGCTCTCCTTCTACACGGGGTGTAGCACCATACATAAGATTGCTGACAGTCCGCTCCAGAGACCAGCCGACGAGCTGACACCATTGGAGACTATCTGAAAAGAGCCAGTAGCCTTGAACACCGTGTTGCTTTGCGCGTACTAGATAAGCAGACAGAGACTCCTTCTCGAGCATGACGAGCGCGTCAGTGAGGTCGAAATGGCGCTCAATGACGCGTGCATATGCGCGTGCGGCATCGCGCAGATTCGGATTGGTCATGACGTTTTTCCAGCCCACGCCGAGCGACGTGATGAGGGTATTAATGGTATTGCCGTTGTCGTCAATGACATCCTCAGACTTCTGAGCGTCCATGTCATTCAGTGATGGAATGTTAACGTTGGCCGACGGGCTCATTCGTGCTGACTTGCGCGAGACAGCAATGGGACGGACCGGCTCGGCCTTCTCTTCCTTCTCGTTCTTCTCTTCGCACCATGTGCCGGACTGCGATTCGGCTGCGATGCTGAAGCCAGGTTCATCAGGGTAGATGAGAGTCATCCCCGGGCCGTAGATAGGTTCGGCCTTTGGCTTGACTGGTAATTGAGTAACGATCGATCCGACTGGTAGGTTCTCCTCCGGGTCGTCGACGTCGGCGATGGATCGTTTGCGCCCCGCTGTGGCATTGGAGACTGCGGCTAGATAATTGAGCGATGGTGGAGTAGGGTGTTTTGGGCGGAAGTTACCCATAGCTGAAGGTGAAGGGGCGCGTTGATGCGGTGAGAAGTAGTCCTGCGGTTGCTGGGGCGGCAGGACCACTGTAGGGCTTGAAGCGTAGTAGTTGAGACCCATACTGTGTGTTTAGTACGTTAGAAAGAGGAGAAGAGTCAAAGATACAAAGTGCTGTCTAATAGTTGGACAGACGATAGACCATGCAACCAGCGTGTAGGGCAAGGTCACCTAGAGCGACGACGTGGATGGATGAGATGGTCGCAGCGAGATGATGGGCAAAGGCGTTGATGAGGTGTGAGGTAGATGGAGTGATGAAAGAAGTATGATTGAGGCGTGGAATAGCCCGCGATAAGGACTGGACGAAAGGCTGAGTGCGGCGACGTGTGGGCGCAAAGAAGTGAGGTGGAGGAAAGACGGTTTGGAGGGCGCGAGAGCCGTCTTGTAAGCTCCGCGCTGAAGTCCCGTGAGAGGCTGGCGGCAACGCGGTGAGGGCGGCAGAATGGTCCGACAAGAGATCTCCAGGGCAAGTCTAGCGCACATTGGCCGACCTCGCGAGCCTAGCGACGCCGCTTCTGGCAGGCGCACAGACGCGCCAAGCTCTGTGTAAGGGAGGGCCGAATGCGACCCGGATCGTGATTGCCGTTCCGAATCACGTGATACTAATCATAATCTTTCCCGTTGGTAAAGCTGCACATCGCGCAACTTGAATATTCATGCATATTTCATGACTTGGTAAGTACTGGCTCACCTTAGAGCAATAGACAATATCTTATCACGTGATCAAAAAGTGGCTGAGAATGTGTGGCTGGTGATCGGCGCGGAAAATCACGACGCGGTCGGGTTTTTGGTAGCAAAAAGTAGCGTTGGAGCTGCAAGGCACCAAGACGCAAGATACCCCGCGTCTCCCTATCTTTGAGCCCCTCTTTCTTCTGTAAAGTGCTTCTAGAATCAGACCCTCAAGATGCAGGCGCCAGTAGTTGTCATGAGTATGTCTTGGGCTCGCTTTGGTGCTTCGACAGCCCACTAACACAACAACAGACACGCAAACCCCAGGCGGGGAGCGGCAATTTGGCCGCAAAGCTCAGCTCTCCAACATCACAGCAGCAAAGACAGTCGCGGATATCATCAGATCATGTCTGGGTCCAAAGGCTATGCTCAAGATGCTCCTTGACCCCATGGGTGGTATCGTCCTCACCAACGATGGCCATGCGATCCTCCGAGAAATCGAAGTCGCACACCCGGCAGCCAAGAGCATGATCGAGCTGAGTAGGACACAAGATGAAGAAGTGGGGGATGGCACAACTACAGTTATTATATTAGGTATGGCGAAATGACACAGAAGACACACAGTAGCTGATGTATTGAAGCTGGAGAAATCCTTGCACAAGCTCTGCCGCAACTCGAGCGAAATATCCACCCCGTCGTAATCATCCAAGCCTTCAAACAAGCTCTCAAGGATGCGCTTGAGATCATCAACCAGGTCGCGGTCGATGTCGATATCAACGATGACGAGCAGATGTACCGGATTATCAACTCCTCTATCGGCACAAAATTTGTTTCGAGATGGTCAGATCTGATGTGTGGTCTTGCTCTAAAGGCTGTGCGAACCGTCTCGTTGGACATTGGTTCGGGCAAGAAGGAGGTTGACATCAAGCGTTACGCCCGTATTGAGAAGATACCAGGAAACGAGATTGAAGATAGTGAAGTGCTGGACGGCGTCATGTTGAACAAGGACATTACACACCCGAAGATGAGGCGGAGAATCGAGAACCCTCGCGTCCTGCTGCTAGATTGCACGCTGGAGTACAAGAAGGGTGAAAGCCAGACAAACATCGAAGTCAGCAAAGAGGAGGACTGGAACCGGATACTGCAAATTGAAGAAGAGCAGGTTAAGGCCATGTGCGACGCTATTATTGCGCTAAAGCCCGATCTCGTCATCACTGAGAAGGGTGTGAGCGGTAAGTTCGAGAACATTCACCACACGCCAACCTGTCTAATGCAGCAACAGATCTTGCCCAGCATTACCTTGTCAAGGCCAATATCACTGCAATTCGTCGAGTTCGCAAGACAGACAACAACCGTATCTCGCGCGCAACGGGTGCCACCATAGTCAACTCAGTGTTCGCAGCTACCGCCTCGGACATCGGCACTCAGTGTGGCCTATTCGAGATCTCCAAGATCGGTGACGAGTACTTCACCTTCCTCACAAAGTGTAAGGACCCGAAGGCGTGCACAATTCTGCTCCGTGGCCCCTCAAAAGACATTCTGAATGAGATCGAGCGAAATCTGCACGACGCAATGGGAGTTGCTAGGAACGTAATATGGAACCCTAAGCTATGCCCCGGAGGTGGCGCAACTGAGATGGCGATTGCTGTTGGTTTGGACAGGAAAGCCAGGCTCATCGAGGGCGTTGCACAGTGGCCGTACAAGGCAATCGCTGATGCTATGGAGGTCATTCCACGCACACTCATCCAGAACTCAGGAAACAGTCCGATCAAGGTCCTCACGCAACTGCGAGCAAAGCACGCCGAAGGCTACGAAGATGGCAAGCATGGTGGCAGCTTCTGGGGTATCGATGGCGATGCAGGAAAGGTCGTCGATATGCGAACATACAACGTGTGGGAGCCGCTCGCAGTTAAGGAGCAGAGCGTCAAGACCGCTGTAGAGAGCGCATGCCTACTATTGAGGGTCGACGATATTGTCGCTGCGAAGGCGGCAAAACAAGTCAGCGGGCCAATTGGTGGTGGTGATGACTAGATAGATTCTGAAAACAGTAATTCGTGAATGCCCCTTATATTTCAATGAGGCTGCCTGAACCCACGAATGAAAAACAGAATATGACCTTGAGGCATCTGATCTGAAGTGAATTCAAATGAAGATGAAGTTGAATTTAAAGATTTGAATGGATCGGGAACCAGCAATTGCATAGGCCGCTATCTACCCAACAATACTCAATGCACATCTACCTTCGGCTCCCGTCATCAATCGGAAGCGTATCATAAGCCACGGTCTGGCCTGGCTTAGCCATCATGTGTGCTAACAAACGCATCGCTGACCCACGCACCGCTATAACTGGCATATCCAGTGACCTCATATTCGACTGCATCATTGATAACGTTTACCGGCTTATCCCCTTCTTTCTTTTCTTCTCTTATAACGTTCTTCTTACTGGCATGCCCATGAGCTTTATATGGATCTCATACATCTCAAAATGCAAGCACTGGCTAGTAACTCACTAGTTCATCAGGGAGCAGCGATCAACGTGTATCATTAGTGAATATATCGTTTCGATGTGCTATTTATATGTCGAACAAGGCTCCGTGTTGGCTAAGGTCGCAAAGCCTTTTTCGAATAGCTATGGACCACTATGAATTCTTTAGCAAGGCTGGACTTTATGAGGGTTGACCTATCGAACTACAAAATTCTGAGATTCGTGGTCATTGACATAGATTGTTGGACCATCCTGCATGTTATGTCTTGCTGATAACCCCAATATTGGTGGATGTAATGAGTTACCCGCAGTGCTTGAATGCCAGGCCATGCTAAATGGTGGAAATTTGTATGAAGTAGTCATCTTCGGAGGGATCTTCATTGAAGACGGTATACCGTAATGCCACCAGGAACCCCTGCATATTAGGTATGTGGGTGATACCCTTTGCTACAACGAGGCTTTGGGATTTAATTAGTCTTTTCCGTTCATGAGCAGTAATTTCGAACATTCCAGTGCAGGTTATCATAGTCCCGGAAGAAGGCCATGCAACAACGCTCAGATAGTGATTCAACACTCAAATAGGCCGCAAAATGGTTCATACACGTACAGTAGCCTCGTGTCACTCAATTAACAGCAATTGTGTCATACTTCGAACTGGTTGACAAGTGAAGTATTGTATCCCCTATGAACAAATAACCGTGATGAACAGGAATGTAGTAAAAGAGACCAACTATGCAATTTATTAAATGTACTATTAATGAACTGCAATAGTCTGAAAGTATGGAATGGTGCGCAAGGAGCATTTCCATGCATCTAAAGGGCAGAGTGGAGTTAGTCTTGGATAGGATGATTGAAGCAGACCCAAATCTGGTGAAATAAATGCCAGCTATACCCCATGGAAACGGCCAACAGAGATTTATTTGATCAGAATTCAAGGTTGAAAACAGTGATCTTGTGGTTACGCACAAAGTGTCATTTTCAGCGCCTGAATGTTTAGTCTCATTGGTGTACATCCAAGTAGTGTTGATGATCGGGTCTGGGGTGAACTCATAGCATGTATATGCGTTCTATCCAAGTTATAGTACCAGGACTTGCTCTTTCGTGCAGTCATTAAGAGAACAATGAGCATCAGTGCTACATTCAAGCACTCATTCGTAATATGCTCGGCCTGGAGGAAATCATACATAGGTTCGAAATACTTTGTCGAACCCAAAGCCGTCGCTAAGCGATACACGATATACCCGCTCGTACATGACGGAAAGTACCTCGAACAAGGGGTTGCTTTGATCTGCGGGGTGTGCCCGCTCGCTCACCGGCACATGTACATGCTTGCTGCACGATCAATCTAGACATCCATGTTTAGCAGTATTGGACAATCCAATCTTCCCCGCTCCCTTTTCAACCCCGCAATCTACCGGAGTATTGAAATTTTCCGAAGATGGAAAATCAAGAGTGAGACACAAACCTTGCCAATCTGCCGGACAACGTTGGTTTTACATCTACGCGGTTGATCCATGGTTGGAGCGAGCTACGGAGTGGTCTGGTAACATCGGAACCTGACATTGATCGCTTTTTGCCTGCGCTCGTGATGTGAGGGCCTGGGTGAAGGAGTGCATGTTGTAGTGCATATTGTATACTTGCGTGCATATTTGCAGCGGGACGCTGATGGCATTTAGGAGTAGGATGGTGAGTTGAGACGAAGTATAAAACCAAGCTATAGCATTCTTGTTCAAACCTCATCAAGCAGCAAATTTACTGAAGGTCCTCGGCACTTTATCGTTTGTTGAATCGCACAACCCTGACACTCGCTTGACATACGCTCGCTCCAACTGAATACAACATCATGCGCTTTCTAATTCCATCTCTTCTCGCATTCGCGACCTCGGTCGCTGCTGCTGGTAGTGCCTTGGTGCTAAACAATTCGACCAGTACGATCTACGTCTGGTCGGTTAGTAGCACCATTGGCCCTCGACAAACAGTCGTTCCAGGTAAGCCCGACTACTTTTGTGGAGCTACGTATACAATGAATGAGCCGCTGTTGATTGTTGGCCGTTTCAATTTGTCAAGAAGCCCTACAGTGTTGTGTTGGGTCAAGGAATGTCTCCTTTACATTGAATTTTTTTGAAGTAGTTTCGTTGCTTGAAAAAGTCCCTGAAGATGGTCTTTCCTATCAGCTTAACTGACAGATATAGGTGCCTTGTATATGGAGCCGTTACATCGTGACCAAAAGACTGGAGGTATTGCCATCAAGATCACCAAGACTGCAGATGGCCTGTATAATGGAAGTCCGCAACAAGTCTTCTCTTATAACCTCGATGGCGAGCAGGTGTGGTATGATCTAAGCACGGTGTTTGGTGAACCCTTCAAAGGGCAACGCGTGGAGGTGACGAGCAACACTGGGGGTTCTATTGTATGGCCTACTGGGACGAACCCAGGCGGAAGCCAGGTCAAGGTTGCTTTGTCTGACGAGAACGTTTGGTTTACCGTGTATGGCGCCCCTGGACTGTGAGAGGTCTCGACTGCAGGCAATTCGCCTTTGAAGGGATCAGCGAGTCTGTTCGCTCTAGGCAAAGTATAATCTGTAATTTTAATGGGCAGATAGCATCGTGGCTTTTGGTGTCTGCCTGGTTAATGATCAGAACCAATCAAGCCATTCCAAGAGAACTCACAATGATCAAATGACGCAAAACTCACATCATGTCAAGTATATGGCGAGACACAGGCGTGAGCTAAAACCCCAAGATGGAGAACAAGGGTGAAGATAACGTTGTCACTGTCGAATATGCCGCACCCCGCTTGGGCACTTCGACAGCCTTCGATGAATGGTCTTTGTTGGCTACCAATCCCGTGGGACATGCATGATCTCTTATCAGCCACACACCACTAGTGTCGCCTTGAAGGTTGCTCAAGAACTGTGGTAGGCAGGAAACATATTCGGTAGCGTATTAAGGGGTTACATCACAAAGACTCTGGCAAGCACAGTCTTCTCTTACTCACGTACACACGGGCATCTACCGGCAGTTTAGAGGAAGCATGGTTAGGCCGCTGAAGTCGGGCGTAGACACGTGGGATTTTGAGCTCCTGCCGGATCAAGTAGGCGTCGAGAAGGCCCGGTGTGGTGGTAGAACGGGTGGTGACGAAGGGTGGGATGTGTGCCATGCAGCCCTGCCACGGCCTGCCTAGTTGAGGTGAATTGGAATTGGGTTCTCGGTGCGGGCCTGTGCGCAGGATCGACGATCGACAGGTTCATGACAAAGTCGCAGCTCAACCTCACCTGGTAGTCATGTGTTTATGCTAACTCTAATCCCTTCTGTTCCGTCTCTTCACAAGACGCCGAGGACAGTGGCAGCATGTAGTGAGGCACAGCCCGGGTCAATGGGCGTCAAACGCAGTCTGTGCGACGCCGCGTGGTCATCCCAGCCGTCCCGCTATCGCCTAGACGGCCCCAACTCAGCCTTCAGCGCGCATGTATTGAGGATGAATATCGCGTCACGGCGCAGTAGGCTCAACGTCTGCGCTTGCGGTGGCAGTCCAAGGCGCGAAGCCAATTGCCCGTATCCCAAGGCCATGCCGCAATCTGAATTCATCTGGCAAGAGAGGCGTAGGCGGTGAGTTGATCAGCACTCTGTATCGCTCGGCTGTGCCTCCGAGCCGGCGAGATGCTATCGCACGCTGGCCGAGCTTGCGTGCCGTCTTCCATGATGGTGCATGCTTCTACGATAGCAGAAGATAGGCACCGAATCGCGCCATGAGGATCCGCTGATGCGCCGTGGAGCTGCACCGCGAGAGGGGCCAGTACAGCTTCCGAAATCGTGTCACCTGGGCCTGCGACGCAGCGAAGTCGGGCAGCCAGCCACGAGAATACCTGTCGTTGCGAGCAGTTGTGATGCTTGGTGGTGAAGACTGCCGGGGCCAACCCGACCCAGCCCAGAGCAGACGTGGCTTTGATATCACATCGTTTAGCCGCTGTCTGCTCGCGTTGGGAATAATACACCCGGCACTGCTGACTGCAACCCCAAACGCGTTGCCCCCGCTCTGGGAACGGCCGTCCGCAACTGCTATTGGCGAGCTAGTTTAGTATCCGTCGCCCTGCATCTGCTATTCGCTTGCTGCCCACCAACGCATACTTGCAAGGTCTTATCATCCTCTCACCTGGAACGCCCCCGTCTCAATTTCACATGGTCGGCCGCTTTCGGGGCCCACTGAGACTCTTCCAGGCAAAACGCCCTCCCTCGCCGTCCGTCAGGCATGCTGAGGCCTGCGAGTTGTATTGCCATGCTTGTTGTGATTGGCTTGTAACCGGCCTAGCCGAAGCCATGTATTCGCTGCCACGCCGCTTGCCACTTTAAGAAGGCTTCCGAGAGGCGGATCAACTTTTGTACCACAATTAAAGGCCGAACGATTCTGGCCCCGCTGACGCCTAAAAGGTCCGCCTTACCAACTCCAGCTTGACCACGATTCCATGCGTCATTCGAGCCTCACCTACACTCCTACTCACCAGAGATGATCATCACCCTACCACGGTCACGGCTTGACACGAGACGAAGGCCCCATACTTCCACCCTTCGCTCCACCCTATCCGGCACTGGATTCCTGTCCCACCTTCCCTCGGCACAATGAGCGCAAGGACGCTGACGAATGTTGTGAACGACCAAACCGTTGCGCTGAATGCGCTAATCTACGGCTATGCGGGGCACTCGCTCGTCACCCCTCAACATGCCCTTCAGCAGATCTGGTGGACAGATGAGAGAATCAACGAGAAAGTCACCAAGGATTTTGTCACTTCGCGCCTCCAGCCCCAGGAAAGAGAGCGCCTTACCCAGCCCGTGGGCTTTGGCGATTTGAGCGACGACACATACATAGAATGGATAATGGAGAAAGCGAGACGACTGTTCCTGGTGCTGGCTGAAATTGGCGAAGCGGCCAGGATCTTCACCGTCGTCGACAAATCATGGGACGACGACGATCTACCGCTTGAGATGGACGACATTGAGCAACTTTCGCTTTCAAATCGACGCGACAACCACGCCAACTCTCGCTTCTACCACACCCAATTCACGTTCCTCTTGAGAGAATTGCGAGATGGTGTGCACATTGACTTTGCGCCAAATGAGGAAGTCCCCCTCGAGCATGTCATGAATCTTCCTGTGGCAGTCAGCCTGCAAGGCTGGTCGCGAGTCCATCTGCCTAAGAGGCCTAAAGAGGTCTACGTTCGGAGACGATTTGCCTTAGGGAACGCAGAGTCACCTAACGCATTCGAACAAGAGTTCATATTGGACGTCGAAAGCGCAAGAATGGTGGAGCACGAACATGTAGTGCCCGTGTGGGCGTCATATACTGCTAAGGGGGTTGGCTACATCGTCACCAACTTTGTTGGGCATCACACTCTTCGCACATTCTTTGATCATCGCAATCCGACTCAATACCAGAAACTAGCCAAAGCTGACAGGCGCTGGCTGGTCTTGAACTGGGTGCATTGCTTGGCCGACGCCATCGCTACCTTGCATCAGAACGGGTTTTGCCATTCTGGGATTCGGCCATCGAATATCCTCATTGACGAGCACAATGCCATAGCATTTAGTGACATTGGTAGTTTGGAAACGTTCCAAAAGGACAAGAAGCCAGACCCAATGGATGTGTACATTTATGGCACACCGGAGGCACATGTGACCACGCAGCTGTCCGAGTCGAGTGGAGCTGCCCCTGCACCCGTCGTTCCGAGCACTCGACACACCTCCATCATTAGCAAAAGCTCATCTGGGTCTTCGAATAGCAGTGGCTCACAAAGACAGAAGCTGACCAAAGCCCCTACAACAGACTTTTCTGGGTTTAATTTCGGCTTCAAGAGAACGAAGCCGGCACCCAAACCACGCTCACGAGTGCATGAAACTGAGAAAGCAGATATATTCTCCCTAGGCTGCGTTTTCGTGGAGATGATAACATTCATGCTTAAGAAGAAGCCTCATGACTTTGTGAAACATCGGTCGACAAAGTCGAAGATCAACACCGGTGGCAAGAACTCTCGCACTGATTCATCTTTCCATGCCAATCTCGACAAAGTCGAAACGTGGATAACCATTCTGGAGAAGGCCTCATTCGAGCATGATGACGATGCTTTCCGCGCAATACCCCACATCTTGAATCTCATTCGAAGCATGCTCAGCCGAGCGCCAGCTGTCCGGCCCACAGCACGCGATGTACGCGACAAGCTTTTCGACATCCTCTATAATTACACATCGATCCCAGACATCCACTGTGGTGCGCACGTGCACGACATTGGCCTCGGAACATCGTCAAAGTCCGACTCTGATAGAGCATCCAGTATAGCGTCGCTCCGGACGATGTCGACGATGAGTTCAATGGCGAGCTCGACGGCAAGCTCGAGCTCTGACACGGACACGATTCGGCTGTCTACATCATCCATGACACGGGTGAACTCGATCCTCGACTCGTACTCGGATCAAGCGACGTTGGCTGAGATAGATGAGGACGACAGCGCCTCAATTAGGACGATTGAACAACCGACACCGCCATACATTGACACAGCGTACGAGTCTCCAAGGAAGGCACCCATTCCGCCCAGCAGCCCTCCCACTTCACCACGGAATTCAAAGTCGCCAGCATCGCCTACCTCTGCTGCGCGACCGTCCAGCCCATCGAGACCAACTTCGTCGGCTCAAAAGGTGAAGCCGTGGAGCAAGCCGTTTCTTTTGCTGCCCTGAGCTCCCCGCATAAAGCTCATTTCCACTTCCAAGGGGGTCCGAATGCAGCTAAACTACATCCGGTATTCCGTCCGATACTGATGGCATCCCATGTTTGCTGAGGCCAGCTAGACACCCACACCAGTTCCAGATTTTTGCGGGGTGTGATACCCCACCAAATTCGAGTTGCGCAACAACCCGATCCTACGGCAGGGGGTCACATGGAGCGAAGAAAGAGGAAGGTAGTGCTGGGACACAGGACGGGAGGAGGGCGCCTACAGTCTTTTGTCATGCGAGCGACAGGCGGGCAAACGGACAGCGACACAGGCAGGCCACAGGGCTGAGACACGAGCGAGAGGCACGAGAGTACCGATGAACTTTATACTGCACCACAACGCGCATGTCTTGTGCGATATTGGGGGCTCGGCAGAAGAAGCGCCGTATATTAGCTGATATTAGATCATTCGTCGCTAGAATACAAATGCTCTCTGCATGTCTCGGTATGCAGAAAGCTCGCTGCCCTTTCGGCAGGTGCTCACGCTCGTGCATCAAAAGCTCCCTTCCTTGCACGTGAAGATAGCCTCCTTCTGCAAACTAGCCTAGTAACGCGGGGCTGGCCTGCACCTCAACCCACCAGCCATCCCCACCTCTCGTCGGAAGAAGCTCATCCACACGAGCGCCCTCCGCACGCCTCGTTGCTTAGCTTTAGATGATCTCATGGTTTTTGGATTCCTCCCGCTACCAAACAGAAAGTGCTGCGTGCCAAACGCGTTCTCATAGCGGGGGGAATATTGCGACAGCCTTTCGCTATGTACCAACAACCTAATTGTTTGTTCCACAAATGCCGTCAATCGTCTTGCATGAACCAGATGCATACTTACCGAACATGCTTGTGTTGATGTCAATCTTTCTGGAGTTGATATCATGACCTGACTAACAACATGCAGTGCGGCACGCGATGAGCGGAATTGTGCGGGGAATCTGACAAACCGCCAGGGTATGGTATCGTGAGCCAAGATGCAGATCGCATTTGATCAGAGCAGTCGGCATTATCCTCGTCTGACAGTGTGCATCGATGTATACATCTGCGGCACTGCTGCGCGACCAAGCTGCTGTTTCCATGCTCGTGCTGCCCTCCGTACACATTGTTCCTACAGGGTCTCTCCCTTCACCATCCTGGCCATCATCTTCCAAAATTATGGGTATGTGGTCAGCGGGCGCCACCAGATGACGACCACGACATCTTTACAGTTCTGCAAAGCAAACTCCATGCTCGGCCAAGACATGCAGCCACCAAGCGTGATCCCGCCGCTAACCCCAGGCCAAGAAAATCTGCATGCATGGGGTGCAGCCAGCACGGATGCCATGGGGCTATGCTGTCATCTGCGATTGGTACTTAAATACTAGTACCATGTCTCGTCTCCTCAACCATCAACATTAACCATTCGAACTTTTGGATCGCTCCACGCTGCACTGAACGAGAGCAGCTTGAACAGCTAACATGCGGCTCGCGCTTGCCGGGATCATCACGAGCCTGCTGGCTCCGGTCGCGATTGCGACAGCAAGCGGCACGATCGGGCGGCGTCAGAACAACAACACTGATTACAAGATTGGCCCTCTTCAACTCGACACTCCATGGACGAAAGATGTCGGCACAAACCCATGGCCTGAATACCCGCGTCCACGGCTGCAACGATCGGCGTGGAAGAACCTAAACGGCGTATGGCGCTACCGAAACACGGATAAGACCACGTTAAACAACCCACCGTTTGGCGAAAGGCTTGAGAGCCCTGTCTTAATTCCTTCCTGTCTGGAGAGCGCTTTATCAGGTAAACACCATTGGGTATATTCTAAGCATACTGTATTGATAGTAGACCAGGCGTCACAGGAAAGGATCGAATCTACAGCTGGTTTCAGACTTCGTTTGACATTCCTTCGAGTTGGCCGAGCGACAATAGCGTTATATTGAACTTCGGCGCTGTTGACTACGAAGCTACTGTCTTTGTCAACGGAAAAAATGCGACATTCCATAGGGGAGGCTACTTTGAGTTCAGCGTCGATGTGACGCCGTATTTGAACGCTGGCGGGACAAATGAGCTATTGTGAGCGAAAACGTAGCCTTATCTTGACATCTGTGAAGCTGACTTTCGCGTGCGCAGAGTCCATGTTTATGACCCCACCGTAAGTAAAATCCAGTTAGGCTATCACGTGCGAGACATTTCCTGACTTCACGATATAGGATCTGGACAGAATACAGATTCCGATTGGGAAACAAACTCTAGGTCGAGGTGGAATGATCTGGTACACGCCCTGCAGTGGCATTTGGCAATCTGTCTTCCTGGAGTCAGCACCAACCGAGCATATTGCAAAACTAGATTTGGCAGCGGATATGGATGGACAGGGTACGTCCTACGAGGTCTATGAGCACCGTACAACCGCTAACATATGTTAGTCAACGTCACAGTTTACAGTAGCACTAACTCGCGCACATCATACGAGATTACTATCTACGAACCTTTCTCTACAGACGTCAAAGCCACTGCTACTGGGACCAGCGATGCGCCATTCATCTTCGATGTAGATTCGCCAGATCTTTGGACCCCGGACAGTCCGACTCTGTACAACATTACAGTCAAACTCGGAAGTGACACGATCCAGAGTTATACCGGATTCAGGACCGTTTCAAGAGGGGTGGTTAATGGCATCCAGCGCCCTCTCCTGAATGGCAAATTCATCTTCCCTTTTGGAACACTCGATCAGGGTTACTGGCCCGACGGAATTTATACCCCTCCTACTGTGGAAGCCATGATTTTCGATTTACGGACGTTGAAGAATGTCGGATACAACATGATCCGAAAACATATCAAGGTGGAGCCCGCTTTGTATTACAAGGCTTGCGACGAGATGGGATTGCTGGTTATCCAAGATATGCCTTCTCTACGGCCAGATTTACCCGACCCTAATAATCCCGGCGGCATCATCCGCTTGGAGCCAGGAGCGCAACCCGAGTTTGACAGACAAGTAGGATTGCTTGTAGAACAGCTTAGGAGTTACACGAGTATTTTCGCTTGGGTATGTTCTTCTCATTGGCAATGTTGACTTATTCTGACCTGCTTTAGACCATTTATAATGAGGAATGGGGCCAGGCTACAAGTCCACCTTGGCCTGAGTTTAGCTTGACTGAGAAGGTTCGCTCACTCGACCCAACTAGACTCATCAACGCAGTTAGTGGCTGGACTGATCATGGAGCGGGTGACTTTGACGTAAGCTTCTCCTAGGTTTCTCGACATACCTCGAAGTATCTCGCATGATTACGGACTGTGTAGCAGATACTTCTCTTTCTCGTAAAGAAAAATTCACTTCATTATACTGACATAATCACAGGATAATCATCACTACTCCACACCTCAGTGCGGCTCACCTTTCTGGTCGAATCAGGGGTCTGGTTACGACTCCGCTTACGACAAGACACGTATTGGTCTTCAAGGCGAATTTGGTGGTATTGGACAATACGTCGAAAATGGCAGGTAGGCCACTCCCTCCTCTTGGTCTCAATCTCCTGCTCAAGCCAATACTAACCTAAACAGCGCCTGGTGGGGCATCGATCGCCAGACCTCCTACGAAATAACTAACAGCACGGACGTCTGGAATTACCGCTGCCACGATCTCCTGACCCAACTCCGAGAACAGACCCATCTATTCTCCTGCTCGGGGGGCGTTTGGACGCAGACTACGGATGTGGAAGGTGAGGTAAATGGAATGATGACGTATGATCGTCGCTGGGTACGCATGAATGAGACGATGTGGAAAGAGGATATTCAGGCGCTGTATGATGCTGCTGCAAAGAGAGCAACAGAATCGTCGTTACCGCTGATGAATATGAGAATGGGGGGACTGCAGTATGGAATTCCTTAAAGACGGCAGAATGAACGAATAATGGTATGATAGCGTTTTTTACTATGCCGCTACTACCTTCGCATAAAGAGTAGTTTATATGCTGTCTCCATGAAGTATTGCATTCAATTTGACTGTTTACTCAAAATTCTTTGAGGACCCTCCAGTTGGGCTTAGTAATGAGACAAATCGTCGGTGCCAGCTAGCGCAAGCATGCAGACGAATTCCACATATATCGCGGTTCCCTTTCTAGGTTTTCCGCATTCCTAATTCAGTCAAGAGGCGCCCCACCAAATATTAGCGAATCGAGGATCTCTCTTCCTGTATACTCCAGACTTGCCAAATCCACACGCCTGAAACCATTGATGGGCATAACGGTCGAGATCATCAAGTTGTCCGCATCAGCGTAGAGTCAAGTCCCCAACTTAAGTATTCTTTAACGGACGATTAAAGGGCGGCAGCAAAAGGGCGCAAATGATAAAGCGTACAAAAAGCGCTCTCAATTGTGAAAATTACTGCTTCCTCCATCAGCATATTCGAAAAGACTCAAACTGAGAGTTATCACTGGCGGCGGATCGCATTCGTTGAGGATTAGAAGGACAGCAACGGCTACAAAATAGTATTAACATTCACGGAGACGTCATGGCTCAACAACAACTCTTGCCCTTCTCAAGCACCCGCCTGATCTACCGCGCAGTGCGGCAACCTGAGGACCTCGCCGTCTTCAAAGCCATCAATGACGACCAGATCGGATATCAAAACAGCAATGCCTCGAACATCAAATTGGCCAGCGATGCGGATGCGGAAAAATTCATGAAAGCAACGGCAGAAGAAAATCTGCTCGGGGCGGTGATATGGCTACCGCATCCGACAAACGGCAACGAAACGAAGGAGGAGATGGACAACGAAGTAAAAAGGAAACGAGAGAATGGGGCGATTACGGAAACTTGGGGAGTAGCGGTTGGAGAATTGCATCTCTCCAAGCTCCCTCCCGGCCTAGAACATCACCGCAACACCGATCTCGGTATCGACATTCTGCCCTCCTTCCAAGGGCTGGGTTATGGCGCTGAAGCCATCAATTGGGCGCTCGACTACGCGTTCCGAAAAGCGGGTTTGCATAGAGTGCGCATTAGGGCGTTTGAGTGGAATGTCGGGGCGATCCGGTTGTATAAGAGACTGGGCTTTACGGAGGAGGGAAGGGAAAGGGAGGCGCTCTGGTTTGAAGGGAGGTGGTGGGATGGTGTGGTGATGGGCATGTTGGAAAGGGAGTGGTGGGCGTTGCAGAAGGGGAGAGATGGCAGTGATTGATAAAGGTGTTACTGGGACGATAATTGGCAATTTGCTTTAGGGTATTACACGCTAAACGAGTGACCTTTGGTTGCTCCATATTTACTCTTCGCCAAGTGCGTCGACATCTAGGCTGCTCTGCACAGCCCCAACCGTCGATGTTTGTGTTGCTACATTATCCCTACTCATCATTCACATATACTCGTTGCACCTTCTGTCTACTCTTACAAAATTACACTCCAAGCATTCACAGCGTTCGCCCTCCTTACCCTGCCTTAATAATGCCCCATGATCATTGCGCAAGCTAGAAGTCCAACAGCGCATTTCATGAACACGCCAGAAGTTGCCTTTTGGCCAGAACTAGCGGCGCCGCTTTTTTTGTTCAAATCTGGAAGTGTACCGTTATAGGTATTGATCTTTTGGCCGAGCGGTGCATCAGCTGCGAAGACGTGGACTCCCCTACTAGCCGGTGGGGCCTGGTTGATGTAAGGAAATGGGACGGTAAGGTTGTATGTGTTGTACGCGGGGATGCTGATGGTACATAGCCCGATTTGCATAATGTTGGAGGGAATAGAGGCCGAAGGTGCGAGCTTAAAGGTAGTCTCAAGGGCGGAATGATTAATTGGGAAGCTTGAAGAGTAAAGAGCTCCTAATTTGCCATCCGCTATTTTTGGGTTAGCTCATATGTAATAGCTCTTGTGTGAAAGAAGGAACGGATTGATGAGAAATCGAAATAAGGAGTGCAAACAGTGCAGTCGCGTAAAGGACGTACCATAGTGACAGGAGGCCCAATCAGCCTCCTGAAGATTCTCTTTCTGCAGACACGGCATACAGAACCAGCTCCGATGTCTGCCTTCATAATCACCTGCAGACCAGGAAACCTTAATAACATCACCCTCATAAGTTACAACTTTGCCGAAGCCTTCCACAGGCGGAGAGGTAGCGGCAGCGCTGAGATATTGCCGAATAGATACATCAGACTGGCTGCTATTGCTTGGATAGAAGGAGAGGTTTCCGGCCGGAGGGAAGGTTGGGGAGGTCTGCATGATTGTGGTTGGAATAGATGTAGAAAGATTATGGGAAATGGAGACAAGAAGATAGCAGAAATGGAAAATTATTTATCACTGCTTGAAGATGGCACCGCGTACAATCTTGAGAGTGTACTCGTTGGATCGAGTGGCAGTGTTGTTCTTTGATCCTTCTGCGGTAGTCATGTGCGATAGATCTGTGTAGTAGGACCGCAAGCACGATGCTTGTACGTTGTTGCATAGCCTCATTCTTCCTCTTCAGTTTGCGGAGAGATAATTCACCCACCAATAGTGCTAAAGTAGCTAAGATATTCTCCTGGAATATTCTCGTGTTGTAATCTCATACGGTCGATAGGGGTGCAGCGCAGCCACAAGATTAGGTGTTGAGCTTCCAGCTTGACCTCAGCCTTAAGGTGAGCTTCGATGCTGTGCAGACGCGCGTTTGACTACACAAGACTTCACGAGGCATTTTCTCATGAGCAGCAAACTTTTATGCGTTGTTGCTGGCTTGAATGTGTGGGATGCCTGATATGCAAATGTGGAGGCTTAGCTAGTAGCAGTACGAGCCGCCGCCAACCGTGGTCCGGAAGAATTCTCATATTGAAGCGATGAGAGAGCAGCTACACTCAAGACTGTAGAGTTAACAAATCGAGGTTATGGATGAGGATTGTCACAGTTAAAGAAAGACAATGGGTAAAAGATACTCTTGTGCTAACAAAGGTAGTGATGCCAGGTTCATCTTCCATCTCACCAATCAGATATTTTCCCGCAAAGACCACTCTCCATATCAAGTTAGAGCGAGATCCCTGCGAATGCTTTGGCTTTAGCCCACCTTGACCTCTTTGCGACTACAGGACTTTCTGTATGTATCCATGTATATATAAACCTTGGGGCTAAAAGCTAGGTTATCCTAGAAAAAAGGAAGTAGAAAAAAAGAGGCATGCAAATAGGAATAGGATGCTGCGGATGAAGGAGAACTGCATTGTGCCGGCTCATTTGCGTCAAGTCACGCATCGAACTCTTGGAAAAGGTTATACGATTGCCGGACGGGATGTGTGGGTCTAAAAGAAAGCCAAGTCTTTCTCGCTGCAGTCGTTTCTATACAACCTGCATCCACGTCAGGCTTATTCATCCTGCATAGTAGTAAGCATAGAGGCTGCAGAACAAGGCTTCTTCATATGTCACCGACTCAGACCAGATAAAAAATTGATGTTTTCAAGGCCTTTTCTCAACGAGTGAGCATTATTCCCATTCATTCTGCATTGTTGTGTCAGTGCCTCTGTTAGAGCTATCTCACCCAATAAGCCGGGTAATGCTTTTCGCAGTCCGTGGAAAAGATTCTGCTTTAGATATGTCGTTAAGGTCATCAGGATCCAGAGCAGGACTTTAGTGCACGATTTAATAGAGCATTGATGTGCGCTTCGCTAGCTATCAAAATAGATAGCATTAGCTAGAGTACACACAGTTCATCAACAAAACATCCTAGCTATCACTCCTTCTCAACCCGATTTCTCTCTTGCAGCCAAGTGTAGCCACGTTATGTTGTTATATTGTCATTACGTCATCATCGTCGTCTCGAACGTCCATATACACTACACCACCCTGTATACCATCTCCATAATTTCAGCTTAATTCCTCACATTCCCCCTAATCGCATCGTCTCCACCATGGTTCTCCGCATACTTCTGATCCCTCGCCTCTGGCGCACCCACTCCTCCGTGAGCAAAGTCACCAGCCTTGTACAGCTGTCCCGTCTTTGGGTTGATGTCGCCTCCCTCGCTCAGCGGAATGTCACGGTTGTTTCCCTGCCCGCTGGCGCCGGAGCCGTATTCTACGGTGCTGCCGGGGAATTTGTTGGTTACGGAAGCGTCGACGCCTGATTCACGGGCTGTTGAAGTGTAAGTCATACATGGACTAAGGTAGACTGGAGGAGTTTAGGGATGGCGACGTACTCGAGTCACTGCCACTGTGTCCCTTGAGCGCAGCATCGGAGCCTAGATCCCGCTCGGCTTGTTCGGCGACCTTGATGGGGTTGTTGGACATGCTGAACAATGTGTGGGATATATACGTTGATTGAATCTACAGAGGGTGGTTTGACTCCGTAAAGAATGTATTTTCAGGAATGAAATTACTGTATTAACAAACTATGCTTCGCAGCAATTGATGCTTTATAAAGCGACATCCACATATCTGACCAGCGATGATGAAAGAATACTGGACCCTACATGATGACATCACGGCGACCTCATGCATCCCAGCGGGCCCACTGCAACAACACTGACCTCGCGGAAGGTAAAACGACGGATAATTAGTGAGGGGCAGATGATTGAATGAAGTGATTCTGCATAGCCCAATGTGATGGTGGAGTGTATCCGGATTTGATCGCCCCTCGCGTATTGGTGACTTACCCAAGCTGAACACGACATCGTGAAACCTCACAACTGGGGTTTTTATTGCCTTCATGGATTGGTTCTTTGAGCCAGAGCTAGACGCCAATTCTCAGTCTTGCTCACCTGAAAACCTCAATCACAAGTACCACAAACAAACATCAACTACCAGGCAAGAACGTTTTCTAACAACCCCATGCATTTGAGTACCTATATGCAGATGCTTTCACTTACAAAAAGCTTCGTTGGCTACACCCTGTCATCTCTCATAAAGCATGAAGTCGTCATCCTCATGAATTACTCAATAACCGACTACTTGCATACGCTCTTCTGCGCATGTCTCCCCCGTGAAACGCCATGCTAGATAACAATGTACCCGAACTTATGTAGAAAAGGTTTTTATGCAAGAGCGCTTCATCAATCTCCGCTCCTCTTCCGTATTACATCTGCTCATCGATATTTACCAGCTTTCAGAGCGGTGACACCTGCCGTCTTTCCACCACTCTGAACGTCATGATTCAAGCATGACTTCTGGCTTGAGATTATTCACCTAGAAGATCTCAGAGTCCAGGCTGCTGCGGTAGGATTGGAGAGACTCTTGGTCCGCTATTATCTTGTCAGCCAGCGATCCTTTCGGGCGCCACGGATGTAATCGCATGATTTGCGTACCATCAATTGGCTTCCTTCGAATCACCGTATCCGAGTGCTGTAGCTGAACGTTGCCGCTTGCTCCTTGCTGACCACTCGGGCTCCTGCTACCCATGGGTCTAGGACCAGTGATCTTGCGCGACGGACTATTCACCGCAGCATTAGCGCGGAGATGCTGGTTGCTTGGGCGAGGCGAGGGTGTGGGAGTCATCTTTTGAACGTTAGACAAGAGGCCTGGAGAACAAAGGGTGGTGTGACTTACTCGATGCCCTCTATCGGTCTCAAGTGAGTACCTCACTTCTGCAATAGGTGCCAAAGGTGTCAAAGCGCCTTGGCTACCGAACTCATTCGGAGAGCTGTACATCTGCCTCGTTTGGCCATAACCTGCAAGGGTCTGCTGTGTTGTTGGAATGAGCGGCCCATCATCTGGGATCTTTGGCGGCCGAGGCGGAGCCGCTTGTTGCTCTGAGGCGGAGCGCTCGCTGTAGCCCCCGTCGGATGAGAGGGGCGACAGGTTGCCAGCACCTTGGGGTGCAGTGCCGCCAGACAGACGGTTACGAGCAAGCGCAGGCATGCTACCCCACTGGTCGTAGTCTGGGGAGGTGATCGGCTCGTAGATCTGGGCTTGGGTCTCCAGATGGTTCTGATGGCGACCAGTTGTACCGGCGCGAGGCTGAGGATGTTGGAGGTTCAACGAATTGCGGTGAGCCTGGTATTTGGGATCTTCCATCTCATATTGCAGATGGTCCTCTGGAATCAATGGAGAGGGCGAGCGAGCAGAGCGGATTGACGCCCGCTCATCCCTTGCCAGAGATGTGTTTGAGCGAAGTCTGTCGTCGTCGCGTACCTCGTATGGCTCATCGTCGTAATACTCAACATTCACCTGCGACGTAGACCTTGAATGAGTAGAGTAGGGCCGCTTTTCACCAGAACCACTATTGCGGGGCAGGCTTTCTGGGTTGGTCGAAGACGTAGTCTTTGACCATCTTGAGATCTTGGGAATACCAAAAATGGACGACGAGTTTGACTTATGCTTACGCTTTGGGGTGTTGTCCTGGCTTTGCGAGTCCCGCGTTGCCCTTGATGCCTGTGGTGGAGTCAATTGAGAGACATTCTTGTTCTGGAAAGCCTCTTGGGTAGGAGTCGTCAGTCGCTCAGTGTTCTCGTACTGAAGGTCGCGTTCATCGTACTCCTCGTCGCTAACTTCTTGTACCGTGCTAATACGGTTGGTCGGCACGACATCGTAACCAGAATGGAGGTCCTGAATGCGTCGACCCGACGAGGCGGGATTTGAGAGATAGCCGGACTGGTTGGGCGATGAAGCAGTATTGTCGCGACCTTCAGGCTCGTACCCAGGGTCAGCACTGGCTCTCAGGTTCTCGTACGACGTGAGGCTGTTTGAGCGGCCTTGTTGATCCAAGGACAACTGCTGGACTTGCTTTAAACCTTCCATCTCTCCTAGCAACTGGACCAACATTGCTTCAATGTTCTTGATGTCGCTATCGCCCTTCATACTCAGTCCCTTCAAAGCACGTTTAAAGACATTCTTCTTTTTTGCCTCAATATCAATATCATCCGATGATGATCGATTGATGCGTGGCGATCCCAGAGGTTGTGGGCGAGGACCACCCAAGATGCGTTGCTCGGCGAGACCGACTCGCTTATCCGTGGTGTGCATAATCATGTTATCTTGGGTCTTGATGAACTGCTTCATCTCGTCGAGCTGGTTGCGCATCTCTGCTGCGCTTCGAACAAGCGTGACAAGAATCTCTGTATCACGGGCATTGCGCTGAGCGTCTCTAACAGTCAGATGATCCATGAGAGCCACAATATCCTTAGATTGGATACGGTCAAGACCTTTCCCTGTTGCTGCATCGTACAGTGGCGATGCCATGCCGTGAGAGTTACCGCTGGGGTTTCGGTTATGTCTAGGGTTGGCACCAAACAAGTCTGCACTCCCAAGCTCCGCATCATCGTAGTCCTCACCAAACCCATCATCGTCGAAGAGCTTCGAATGATTGCGATTCTGTGGCGTGTAGGCTTCACGTTGGTTAGCCGACTGGTAACCCTCGTCTTTCCAGCCGGAAGGGCCAGACAAAGGAGTGCGATTGCTCTGCGCATAGCCTGGCTGCTCGTATTGGGGCTCACCTGGGTAGTCTTGATCGTAGTCGTCTTCTACGGTGGCCTGATGGCGTTCATCGTACGAATCTGGACTTCGATTGTGGAGGTGATGCGCCGCCGTGGCGGCGATGGCAGCAGCCCCAGTTGCAGCCCCAATACCAGCACCCTTACTAAATGAGGTAGGCGTGCGCTCTCGCTCTTCTTGCCGACTCAGTAGCTCGTCAGTGTGGTCATGATATGCATCCCCTCCGCCAAGGGGTCCTTGAATGATCGATGGATTGGTAGTGACATCGGAGTCATCGTCCACACCATATCCAATCTCAGGCATCATCTCGTCTTGGCCTGTTCGGAATACGCTATGATGCATTTGTGGTGCCTCATCGATCGATTGAGCGATGCTTTGACGGGGCGAATTTTCGGCATGCGATTGCTGGACGAGCGCTTCAGCTTTGTCACGAATGGCGCCCCACCGCTCACCACTAGGGACTTGCTCTGTTTGCACAACATAAGATGCTGGGCTCGGGCTCACTTGAGATAGTCGGCTCTTCTTCAGCGGACTTGACACAGCTGAAGATCGAACGCTGATGCTGGATGGGTCGTGTAATGAGGCAACAGCAGACTCCACTGCAAGTGGTGTGTGAACGTATTCGGGAGTCGAGCCGATTTTACTAATATCTTGAACGTTTGTTTTCTCCTGGTGTTCAAGATACTGGCCGTCGGCGCTATCATCAGTGTAATTTGTGAGTCGCTTGTAGTTAACGGGCGATGATAGCGAGTTATCCTCAAGTTCTCTTCTATACCTCTCATTTTCTTCGTGATTTCGCTCGAAGAACTCTTTTGCTTCCCTGGGAGTGTCCGGTTCCCCAAGGATTGATCTCTTGCTCTCAAGCGTGACCCCCTGAGGCCGTTTTCGACTTTGTGCTGCTTTGGTGCTAGGTGTCGACTCCAAAGACGCAATGGAGAGATTGGACTGTGGTCGATCGGGATAGCGACCTAGAGAAGAAATGGAGGCCCCACTATGAACTGATCGAAGGTATCGAGGCGATCCAGTAGCCATGACGCCATCTTGGTAGCTAGCCTCACTTTGAAGGGGACTGACGCCGCGATCGGGGGTCTCGCTTTCGATCTCATACTGAGATGCATGTGGCTCGGCGCGCTCAATAGCACGAACCTTTGCTGCTGCTGCTGCTTCAAGGCTAGCTTGGGTGACATCCTTAGATCGAGACGAGTAGCTGCGATCACTCTTTGGAGTCGCCAAACGGACATCGCCAGGTGAGCGATTGTTGTGAGCATTCACAAGAGCTTTCTGGAGTGCGTTCGGGGTTCGCGTTGGCGTGCGAGGGGCAGGTGAGAGGTAGCCACGTGGGACTTCGTTCAAGGGTGTCTCAACGCCTGTGCTTCTCGACGACAGTGAGCTTCTTCGTTCTCTTGCCTCAGTCTCAGTTTCGGCAGACAGAATCGAGTCTCGAGTCAGTTCAGAGCCTTGGAGCTCACTGTGGTTGAATGGCAAAGGCGGAACACGCTCTTTGACATAGCTCTCTTCGACGCTCTCAGATATACTTGCGGAACGACTTCTGCTGCTTCGAGAAGATCGATGTTTCCTGTGTTTGCGCTCTTCCTCCTTCTCTTCGCGCGAGGTGTGATGCTTGAGGGCCGCGGCGGTAAGGCCAGCTCCAGCCAGACCAGCTAATGCAACGTCTCGGGAAGACGTGCCTTTTTTGTCTTTGCTTTTTGTCCGTTGCGTGCTCCTGTCCTCACGACTAGTGGACTCTGTATAGCTCCGGTCAGATATTGACCCTCGGCTCGACCGTCGTTCGCCCTTTCGGCTTGAGCTACGTGAAAGGATTAT
The DNA here is from genome assembly GCA_003313425.1 of Pseudopyrenochaeta lycopersici. Classification (NCBI taxonomy): domain Eukaryota; kingdom Fungi; phylum Ascomycota; class Dothideomycetes; order Pleosporales; family Pseudopyrenochaetaceae; genus Pseudopyrenochaeta; species Pseudopyrenochaeta lycopersici. The sequence goes on along the minus strand of NHZP01000012.1, from coordinate 386,037 downwards.
GTCTGGGTTGGTGCCGTCACGGTTCAGGACCACCTTCGGTTTGCTGCCATGAAGCTTGGGGGCGCTTGAGGACTTGGAGACACGCCGCCTGGACTGCTCACGTGAGCTCGTGGAATCAATTGTGTCGTATGTGGCGCCACTATTGCGAGACAAGTCCTCAAACTTGTCTCTGTTTCTGGATGTGCGGTTTTCTTCTTTTAGTGCGTTTAGTTCAGGCAAAATGAGACGCTTGATTGCATCTTCGACGGTTGCGAGCAACTTTGGATTATTGATGGATGAGGTTCCAGATACGCCTGAGCGAGTGGAATGCGCAACACCAGATCGGCGGTCAGCGTTGGAGGAGAGAAAGCTCGATTCAGTGCCGCTGATGGCGCTCACTTCCTCTGTATCTTTGCTCCTTCTCCGATGTGATTTGCGGGGGGAAGTCAGTTCGTCTTTGGTGACACCCGTAGCATCTCGCGTCCTCGTGGACTTGGAGGTTTCCTTCGATCTCGAGGATCCACCGTCTCCAGCCTGTTGCTGGAGCTTCTCCATGACGCGCTGCGTTATACGATCTTTGCTTAAGCTCCGACTTCGCTGATGCTTGGGCGCCTTGAGTGTGGCCTGCTCTTCTGCTATCATAGACTCAGTGACAGCTTCCCGCTCCAAGCTGCGGCTTCTGCGCCGGGGTGGGGAAAGAATCTCTGGAGATCGTCCCAACATACTGTCAGGCGGCATGGAGGAGACGTCTGAAGTCATTGCTATGAATCGGCCCCCGTTGCTGGAAATGTCGCTAGTGTTGTGGAGTACCTCAATCTCCACAGGCGGGAGGGAGGAAACGTTGGAGCCGTCGGAGAATTCAGTGGTCCTGGTGTCAATGATTTCGTCGCGGGGCTTGCTGCCAAGCGATATGCGCCGGATATATGCCGGCTTACGGGTATGGCGGTTCGTCTGGGTGATTTGGACGTGGTCGTTCGCAGTCTTGCTCTTGGTCTTGCGAGAAGACGGGGTGACACGGACGCGGACGCTGGGGCGCGAATGGACCTTGCCGTCTGTCTTCCCGGCTTCAAAATACTCAATGAGCAGCGACGTCTGCGAGGGGTACTTCTTGTGGATGCCGCCCTGGGGCTTGGTGGTGTTGATGGTCACTGGGGTGCCGTCTTCGGGGATAGAATAGGAAGTTTTGTCGGTGCGCGTGGAGACGTTGGTGTAGACGTCGTCGCGGAGGTTGGAGTCGTCTGCGGAGTCGAGAGTCGAGGGTTCAGTAGGTGCCGGAAGAGGGGGTCGTTTTGTGTCCAGACCCATCGTTGAATCCTGAAGGCTTCTAGAAGGTGCAGTAGCCGGTCGACGACATGGGTGCAGATGTTCCTCGATGTACTGGGTGGGAGCGAGGAAACGGGTGACAGGAGAGAGCACAGAGCCGTTGCGTGGCTGTTTCTCGTCTGCGCAACCGAGATGTGTCTCTGGGGTGGCACCTGGGGCAGTCGGGCACACGCGCGAGCGCCGGCGGCGGACGTGGTGAATTGGCCGCGATCAGGGCATGTCAGAGTGTGTAGACAGTGGCAGCGCGGTGTCGAGGCAGCGCAGCGGCGTGCGACTCTCCGCGACGGTTGCGACGTGGGCGCTGGCGGCAGTAGCGAGAGCTGAGTGGGCGCGGTGTTAGCAGCAGGGCGACATGGAGCCGCACCAGACACGGCACGATGCAGATAAGACGGCAGAGAGACGTACCGACGCCAGGAACAGCTGCAGGCAGCGAGCGTCTCGCGGGCAGCAATGGCTCGTCGAGCTCTGGGGGTGGTGGAGAAGGTTGCGGTGGTTTAACTGCGGAGGAGATCAAGGCCCGTGGACAACAATCCCTGTTAGGCGCTAGCAGCCGGGGGGCTTATTGGGTGCTCCACGATGCTCACAGATTAGAGAAGCCCAACTCGACGGAACATCTCGTGCAGGTGAAAGTGAATGTCAGACATGAGAGCGTCGTGGGCGCTACACAATGACAGCGAGACTGCTCGCTTGCCGTGTTTGAACATGCACGAGACAACAATCACCATCCACAATCGATAAAAGCTGCCCCAGCCACCCTCCTCCAGAACAACCCACCGGGGGCCAACAGCGTGACCCCAAAGCCCTCGTCAACGCCGTCGTCCATGCAGGAGCTGCATACCCGATTGGCATCCTCCTCCAGACGCACACGCGTGCAGCCAGTTTGCAGTATCTGCGCGTGAATGCCAGGGCTGTACCTCGGAGTCTGGTACGGTGGCTGGGAAAACCTGTTCGACTAGATGGCGTCGCTTACTCTCAGTTTCCCACGCCGAGGGCCCTGAATATTGGCCCCTCGCCTCTTACACTCTCCATGCCAACACTGTGATTCCATATTATGATAGACATGTCAGGCTCTCACCGCCAGAAGCCTCAGGTCGTCGTGTATACAGGCACACCTTGGTCCGTTCTAACCTTTAGCCTCCGTTCGTTACCAGGGGGATGTTGCCGAGCGGGCGGCCGGCGGTCCCATCCGCTGGCGTACCTCTGCAACGTCATTCGTCGATTGGTTTTTCCGCTTGCCAGCACATAGCCCACACAACCACCTCCGTTGCAAAGTGCTCCCGGAGTAGGGCTGAGCGTGCCGACAGCAAACCGTCAAATTGCATCAAAGAAGCCATGGAAGCTTTCGCCTGCAGATTTAGTCGCGATGAACTGGCAGTGAAGAGCCGCGTGGAGCTAGGGTTTCGACGACCTCAGTGGTCCCTTGGCTTGGTCGTGGGTTGGGAAGCCTAGTAGTAGGGCTGGGGGCGGGTGACATTTTTCAAAGTTTGGCGAATCAAGTGCTCCAAGTGATACATTGTTCCAAGTAGGAACCCTCCCCAAGGATTCGTGGCCATGAACTGGCAATATGGAGGTTTGTGCAATTTAGCAGCTGATGAAGCTCAATGGCCAGCGCCATCGCCACTTAGACAACCCTTCAAGCCATCCTTCACCGGTATTGTGGCGTGCTGAACTCACGGCTCATAGCGTTGTCTGCACTTTGAATCTTGCTTCATCGAGAAATAAAATTTTGAAGATGAAACTACAGTGCATTTATCAATGATACATTGGTAGCTCTCTACAGTCCACTTTAGATACGCCCAACTCCATTACCTATATGCACTCCTGTCCTCTAGTTCAAAACCGCTTGTTTGGTCTCTGGGGCCGTCTCCCTTGTTGTGGCTGACTTCCATAATCTCTCCTTCCCTCCACCTTCTTGTCCCTGCTCAGACTTGCACCAAGAGAAATGTCGATTCTTGGCGGTGTCGAGAACCCAAAACTCTTTGCCACCTTTACAAGATCCAATTTATGCACATCAAAGACACTCCGCAAGCTGTGCGAAGCATAGGCTTGGAGATATGATCGATAGCCGTCTTTTGCAGACTTGTTGAGGTAGTAGTTCTTCGAAATTAGCGCTTCGAGCTGGGACTGAATGTCTGTGTTGTGTTAGTGAGAGAATGATGAGGACGGTGAATGGCTGTGACTTACTCAGGATCTTGTTTGCAGGCAGTTCGAATTCGACAAGCGGGACACGAGCCTCCTTCAGCAGCTTTAAAAAGCCAATCTCAGACGGAAGCAAGAACATCAGACTCCTGCCTTTGCCATCTGAGCCTCTAGCTGTCCGACCCACGCGATGAATGTAGTCACGCGGGTCATCAGGAGGATCGAACTGAATGACCCAGTCCACCTCTGGAATATCCAACCCTCGCGCCGCAACATCGGTACAGATAAGTGTACCAGACGTCGCGTTACAAAACTCGAAGAAGCGGTTCGTTCGTGCTTGTTGCTTGAGTTTTCCGTGTAATTCCAGTACTGGCAGGTCGATGTAGTTGAGAAGCTCAGCGTAGAACTTGACCGAATTGCAGCTCGAGAAGAAGACAATGACTTTCTTCTTTTGGTGTTTCTTGAGGAAACTGAAGAGTAATCTGAAACGGGTGTCTGAATCGCAGATAACATAGCCCTGCTCCAGCCCCTCAACTGTTGAATGCTCCTTGCGGTAGTCCACGTTGATGTACAGTGGTCCAGGCTTCAAAGAGATTCGGGCCAAGTCCTCGACCTTTGTAGTTTGTGTCGCAGAGAACAGCATCGTTTGCCTATCCGTTGGGAGAATCTTAATGATGCTCCTCATTTCGTCCTCGAAGCCAACCTCTAGAATTCGATCCGCCTCATCAATAATCAAGCTCTTCAAGTTCTTGAAGATGAAGCCTTGTGTGTTGTGCAAATGATCCAACAGACGACCAGGTGTTGCGATCAGCAGGTTCACACCCTTTGCTAGCTTCTCTGCCTCTGCCCTTCTGTTTGCGCCTCCAATGACGATACCAAAGGTTTGTGAATGCTTCTCCATGAGCTCGCGAGCAACACCGAAGATCTGCAGGGCGAGTTCGCGAGTAGGCGATACGACGATGACACCAGTGCCATTGCGCGGCTTGAATCGCATCGCTGAGAGCATCTCGATGGCGGGAATCAGGAAAGCGAGCGTCTTTCCACTGCCGGTCTTCGCTGCTCCAAGAACGTCTTTGCCGCTGATATATGTTAATAGTGGACGTTCTCATAAGCATCCAAATACGTACCTCAGTAGCGGTGGTATCGTCTTTTGCTGAATCTCCGTCATGGTTTCAAAGCCCATGGTCTTGATAGCCTCCATTGTCCGGTCGGAGAGGTTCAACTCAGAAAACATGGTAGGATTATCCATGGTAGGCATTGAAGTGCCCGAAATTAGGTCAGACTGGCCCAACGCTTCCCCATTTGCTCCGCTGCCATGAGCTTCTTCCGCTTCTTCATCCTCATTCACCTTCGCGCCCTTTCCTTTGGCGACGATGGTCTTGAGCTCCGCATTTAGTTGTGCTTCATCTTCCTCAGCCTCGTCCTCGGCGCCATCCTCAGAACCGTTTGCAACAATGTCCTCTACCTCAGGCTCGGGCGTGTGCTCCTTCTTGGACTTTTTGCGGGGCTTCTCAACCGGAGCGGCGCCATTGCTCTGTGCTTCTGGAGCGGCAGCTTCTTCGCCCTTCTTGCTCTTGTGCTTGCGCTTGCGCTTCTTGGAATCAATATCGGCTGCCGTCATTGCGTATGTCGTTATGGGAGTTGTGGTGTTGAGCGTGTCGCATTTCGGCAACTTTTTTTGACAGCCAAGAAAAAAGTTCGAGTCGGTGAATAGAGTTCGCCGACATGAGTCTAGACTCGAATTGGTATCGCGTACTTTCACTCCACATCCCCAGTCTACCGCATTCGCCAACAACTTTATCAACGCTATTCACTCACTGACCACATAATAACTAGTTTTTGACCACTTCTTACTTCTAGAACTCGATAATGATGTTAGACTGCATATGTATGATTAGCTTCCAAGCCTGGATCGCCTCACACAGCTCTCCTGAAATTGCGCACTCGTCGTACTACTATGGAAACCCCCCCTCGATTTCGGTTCGGAGTCTGCATGAAAAGGCCGATCGTGGTGTACCTACAGATTACCAATATATTTTCTTGCAGCAGTTAATGTTGTGACCAAGTTTGGTAAGGTGATAATGCAGATTACCAATCAGGTGGAGATGCGGAACCTGGTTTGTGCATTTTCCATCAGATCTTATGCTCAACGACAGTATCTCCCAATAGCTTTGGTATTCCTTTAAGGGCAATATAATCCCCTTTGTACTTCTTTTACAATACGTGAGATCTGCTCATTCGCAATATCAGTTGTCCTCTCACTTAATTCGAGTTTTGATTATCTTAACATCGATCAAGCAGAACGTTCCTGCCATGTCTCCAAAGATTTTCTTGTACGAGCCAGAGTACATTTCAGCACACTCCGACTAATCTCTAGCAGAACAGGTGGCACGGGCTACATAGGTGGCTCCGTCTTACACACCATTGCGACTGCCCATCCAGAGTACGAAATCACTGTCCTCCTCCGTAAGATTCCCGGAAATTTCGCGTCCACCTATCCCAGCATCCAGATCATCCAAGGCGACTATGGTAGCTTCGACATCATTGCTGCCGCTGCCGAAGCCGCAGACATCGTTGTCCACAATGGCGACTCGGACCACGAGCCCTCCTTGAATGCTATACTCTTCGGTCTCCTCAAGCGAGCTACTCCAGGCTACCTACTCCACCTATCTGGCACTGGAATAGTCAGTGATTGGGCAGACGAAGAGTACCTGGGTAAGTTGAACCCTAAGATCTGGAGCGACATTTCTTCCCTAGATGAAATCCGCAACCTTCACCCCGCTGCTCTACACCGCAACACGGAAACAATTTTGCACGAGAGCATAAAGTACTACAGTGACAAGATCAATATTGCCATAATGTGTCCACCGGATATCTACGGCAAGGGAAGGGGGTTGGTCAAGACGCGTAGTGCGTTTGTGCCCATGTTCATCAAGGAGATCAAGGAGTTAGGTGGGAAAGCATTCTATTATAAGGAGGGCACGAATGCTCGGAGTTGGGTCCATATCAACGATCTGATGAGAGTGTATCTCAAGGTTGTTGAGGCCGCTGCGTCTGGTAATGGGGGAGGGTTTGGGTGGAATGGAGAAGGTTACTATTTCGCTGGCACACAAGAGCATTCGCAACTCGACGTTGCCAAAGCCACGGCAGAGATTCTGCATAAGCATGGCGTTATAAATGATCCAGAGCCAGTGCAGATTAGTCTGGAGCAACTTGACGCCATGATCATCGTCCCAAGCTTCCGACCACTGGCCCGGTATCTCTTTGCGAGTAACTCCCGCACGACACCTGAGAGGGCCGAAAAACTCTTTGGATACAAAGCAGAAGCACCAGAATTATTGGAGAGTCTCGAATCTGATATTCTAGACGTTGTGAATGAACAGTAGAGCTTGCAGGCCTTCGTAGGATTATCCTTCTTTTTCTTTTTCTTTTTCTTTTTTTTGAAAAGTATATGAATATTGAATGTTAGCAAAAGATTAGCTACGAGCTTTTTGCGACACGAGAAACCAATAACATGATTAGGAAGGAGGTGGCGGATAGGTTGAGTAGCGTACCTATATCGTTATGTGCAGAGAGTGGGTGTGAGAAGGAGGGGCTTGGTGTCTAGGAGCCGGGTGGCTCCTCCGGCTCGGTACCCGATAGTTGGAAAAATGGAAGCCTCGTTTGACAATACTGCAGAGATTTTCAGGTATAGGTTGCAACGATGTTTTCATCCCGAAAGGTTACATAAGACTCAATCTAATCGGATCGCATCCGCACATGGACGCTTTAGCTAACGAGGATATCTTTTATCCAACCAGTGTACCGCCCATGATCGTTTATCTATTCCTACCATCAAGGCCCTGGAGGTCCCGCTCCAAGTCGCTTCCTTGCCATCCACCCTGATTGAAAGCTTCCTGAGGCCTTGGGTCCTCGTATCCTGCACGGTCGTAGTTGTTGGGTATCGGGACCTGGGGTGCCTGGGCATTGCCAGCGCCAGCGCCGGGTTGTACACGGACCATTTGGCGGAAGCGGTTGACTTCGGCTAGAATCATCTTCTTCATGTCGTTGATCTCTTCGACCACTTCGAATTGGAAGTCAAAGGTCGTGGGGCAGGATGGCTCGTCGGACGCATCGTGCCAAATATGCAGATATCTATGCTCCAATGCCTCCTCGACTGAGATACGGCTCGAGGGATCAAAGGCCAGCATGCGGTCCAACAAGTCGAGAGCATCCGGGTTAGCGTTTCTGAACAGTGACTGAAACGAGATCTTTTGCATGTATGGGAGGTTGCGGACGTAATCTTGGGCGCGAGGCGAGCCAATTCGCGATAAGGTCTCTTCGTTTGGTGTGCCGAGATAGTGCAGAATCTGGTTCAATTGGTCGACGTAGTCCCTGCCCTTGAAGAAGGGTTTACCGCCAAGGAGCTCGGCAAGGATACAGCCCACTGACCATACATCGACTACAACGGTTAGCCCGCAGTCTTGAATGCCGTGCGGCTAAGGAGCAATGGGTGTTGGTGGGGTAGACCCGGGGTCTGACGTAGGCCAAAACGCCACCAACCACGGACTCTGACATGCATAGATGAGACGTGTGAACAGGAGAACGTACTGGCTTTGGTGTAGCTTTGGAAGCTCAACATGATCTCGGGGGCTCTGTACCACCGCGTGGCAACATATTCAGTCATGTACCCTGCGTTCTCTTCTGGGTCCATGGAGAAACCCCTAGCCAGTCCAAAGTCGCAGATCTTGAGCTCGCAATCGGCATTGACGAGAAGGTTACCGGGCTTGAGATCGCGATGGAGGACGTTTGCCGAGTGAATGTACTTCAAACCGCACAGAATCTGGTAGATGAAGGACTGGAAGTGGGCGTCGGTCAACGGCTGGCCGGACCGAATAATGGCTGCCAGATCGCATTCCATGAGCTCTGGTCTACTATCAGCAGCGCGTTCTAGGCGAAGTGGGAGTCGGCCGTACCCTCGTAGAGGTAACATTCGTTGAAATTGTCGGGGCGGGGAATGTCCATGTCGTAGAGACATGTTATCTGTGCGGCATTGTTCAGCATCGTGTGAAACGGGAGCGGGCAGCAGCCATTCGTGGAGACTGTCTTACGTTGCGGTGTCCTGCAAAGAGCGTTAGTCCGTGTTACTGCCAACAGGGTGCAATGTACTCGCCTCTGAAGTGCTGCAACAGCTTGATCTCGCGCAGGGCACGCTTGGCCAGGATCTTTTTGCTGAAGACGTTGGTGACCTTTTTGATGGCCACGCCCTCGCCCGTCTGGTTGTTGGTGGCAGCACTATACACGACACAGCATTAGCCGTCTGCAAAGCGTTGCGGGTGCTCTTGTCGTACCAGACAATGCCGTAGGCACCCTGACCTAGCTCCTTGGTGACATTGTAGCGCTCGTCGACGATGAACTCTTGGTTGAACACCTAGCTTGCCATCAGCCTTTGGTTTTCATGTGTGCCCCCCCTCCAAAGGCCAAGGCTTACCTTGAACACCTTGCGGTTTGCAAGATCGCCCATGTTGTCTGACGGATGGGGAAGCTGGGGGGTGAGACCAGAGCAAAGACGGTCGTAGGAGGAAGGAACGATGGAGGTGCGCAAGAGTCGATCGAGAAGGGACGAGGCAGGCGGCGGCTGGGGGGTGATATAAGGCTAGGCGCGCGGCGATGTGATGACTGGCAGCTTGCTGCTTCGACACAAAGCGGGGCGGCGCCTGTCGAAACCGGGCTGGCGGGGACGTGTAAGATGAGCGCTGCGCAGACTCTTCACCGCGAGCACACGAGCAATATGAAAGCGATTGACAATGTGCCGGTGCAGAAGAGCGGTCGTGCTGTGCCTCGTCGCGCTCTCCGTACTGGAATGGTGGGGTTATGCGCCAGTCGCAACGCGGAAGAGGGGCTGAAGCGTGCTGCATCTGGCAACGCGCCGCCCTTAGCACCTTCCTCAGACCGCTTTGCCCGGCCCTGACGCCTCTGCCCTACCCAGGAGAGCTACCTTATCGAGGCCCATCACCGTTCAATCACCCGTCGATTACGAAAGCATACTTTGATTTCTTGCATCAATGAGAGCGCCACGCCTCCGGCAGTGCGATTGAACATAGTAGATCATTTAGATTTTTTGCTAAACATGCTACCACTTGCGAGGGCGCTGTTTGTATAAGTCCGTAGAGGGGTATGTATGCACAGAAGGAAATTACGTCCGAGGAGCGCTGTCCTGGCATGAAGAAAACGTGGGCCGGCCCATGCCGACCACATGCCCGTCTAGATGGGTACTCCAGCATGCATGCAGAGTGCAGAGGTATCATATCCCCAAGAAACGCCATATCCGTTGTCCCCATCGCGCCGCCTCCTTGCTAGGCCGAAACAGAGCCCCGCCAATTATGCCAAACCAGGTAAACGCCAGTCATTCATGTCACTAAAAAATCAACTTTTGCCCGCTCATGACTCGTAGGAGAATCGCCGCCGGGATGTATCCGTAGACCCTTCGAGGGGGGAGATGGGAGAGAGAAGGTCGTCTTCACCATCCTGGCGCCTCCCGTCTCGCGCTGGTCGATACGGTGGTAGCTGGAAAAACGTGTCGGAAGCTTCCAAGAAAGCGCCATCTCGCGCATTTGGCGTCCGTGGTGTGATTGGCGACACATTATTGTTGCCAGGTAGCCTCTCGTTCACCATGGTCACCTCGGACGGCAATATGGGTGCGAGTCGTCGCGGTGCATCTTGCACTGTCGGCGACACGTCTGTTGGACTATTGGGGTCGATGCCGTTATATATCCTCTCGCGAACCACCATAGTCTCCTTCTCTGAAAGCTGGCGCCCGCCTGCTTCCTGCAGCTCTGGCATGTCCCCAGGCATTTCATAAATCTGCCGCTCCGTATTGTCCGCCTCAAGGACAGCCATGGGGTCCTTCTCTTTGATATCGGAACTCAACTCGTGGTGCACAGCTGAGTCACCAGGTAGCTCGGCCTTGGGAAATACATTTGTTCGTTCCTCGCCGTCCTGCGTTGGTGATGTCGGAGGCTCATCTGATTTTTCTGCCGCGTCGTTCTTTGCGGTGGCGGCGACTGCAGCCTCGGCCTCGTACTTCGCCTTGATCGCTTCCAGCTTCCGGACATGTCGACGACGCCAAAACCACCATGCTGTTGCGCACATAACCAGCACAAAGACAAATCCAATGCCTACCGCGATGCCAATGATGGCTCCAGTAGAAAGGGGTGGTCTTTTGGGAGCAGCGTGATATAGGTCCGCATACTGGGGTGAAACGATGGGAGTTAGGTTCGCCTGTTTTCCAAATGTCCAATCAACAGCCGATAGAGAAAAGTTCTGGCGTTCCCAGTCCACCGTTAAATATGCTTCTTGCAAGAATGTTCTGCCGAGCACCCATTGGCTTGAGTCGTTGCCGCGTCGGATGGGGAAGTATTTGGACTTTGCTTCTAGGCCTCTGTAGGGTGGTGAGGCCTCCAAATCGAACGCAGCATACGGTAAGGTGATTTGCAGGGTGAGATCGGTGCTATACTTCTGACCCAAGGTGAAGGTTATGCTTGGGTTCTGCGTCAACAGATTTTGGTGTAGTGTATCGTCCACGAGGTAAAGGTCGGTGGTTGCATCATACTTCAAACCAAAGGCTTCCTCAAAAGCATTGCATATCTCGACAGGCAGCCATAACTCGGCGACGGTCGAATCAATGAACATATTAACATCGTCCCGCTTCAAGAGGTCGATGTTCTGCGTGGTAGTAGTGTTTGCAGTCAGCCCGACGACGCCAACGACAAGGTCGCGTTCGTTGTCGGGTGCGAATATGAAGGTCAAATCATTAGGAATCAATCGAGACGTATCGTAGCCTCCAAGAGTGAGGCTGGAGAGGACTGTTTGGCCATCTGGTTGCGTAGTTAATGAGCAGGCCTTTCAGGGTCATGTCGAAGGGCCACTTACGGTACTGGGCTCCAGCTGTATAACCGAATGATAGACTGGGGATGTTTCGCTGATTGAAGAGATTGGTCAGAAAGCTGGGAACAGGGTCTTCAAAAGCGGAGAAGTTTGTCGGTTTTGGGTGGAGCCCAATGTGGCCGAGCCAGAAGTTTGCGGAGACCAATGTGCCAATGGAGGAGTTTTGAATGGACGGCCCCTGTTCGCCGGCCATGCCCAAGCCCACGGAATCGAAGCCAAACAGTCCATTGCCCGTGAGGCCCAGCTTCTTCTCCACCCACAGCTGGTAGTAGCCCTTCTTGACCCATGATGTGGAGAAAGTATTGTTGTAGAGGAAGCCACGGCTGCGCTCGCATTCGGAATTGAAGACATTGAGTTGGATGATCTCTCGCGTGTTGGGGTCGGTGATATTGGAGATGCAGGCCTGGCGGTTGACGACCCACAGCTGTTGGCTAGCCGTGGAGACAAAGACTCGCACGTTGGCGCGCGGGTCGCCTACGAGCAGACTGAAAGTATTCCATTCTCCATCGATCCCCCTCCAGTCCTGGTCGGGCGCAACCCGCACGGGGGCCGGGACCGACAGGACGCCCGGCAGCAGCCGGTAGCCCGGCGTGTCAGTGACGTTCACTTGGGTGTACTGCGCGAGGCAGGGCAGGAGCAGCGTCAGGGCAGAAAGGGCGCATAGGGTCGAGAGGAAGGCGCGACGGCCTCGCGAGGGGAGCATGGTCGAGCAACTAGGCGGCGTGTGGAAGGCGCGACGGGAGCCACTCAACCACAGCGGTAGCGAGCAGCATCACCAAGCAGCATTGTCTGTCCCGCCGGCAGCACGAGGGGGAGGAGGAGCAGAATGGGTGCGGACGGCCTGCAAAAGGCAGATAGGATGGAGTTGTTCCAGATTGGCTCAGACCCTGGATGTTCAGCCGAGCTTGCTCCAGAAGCCAAGGCATATATTGCGATTCTGGGCCTAACGAAGTCTGTGCCTTGGCCACGGTGACAGCTCTCTTTGAAGCTCGCGTTTCCGTCATTCGCTGCAACCAGCGATAGCGCCTCTGCCTGCAGTGCCGCATCAGTGACCTCTCGGGCGCGCGTTTGCTGTGCGTCGCCCTCGTGCGGCCACCGCGTTGGGATGACGGACGACGACTGCAAACTCCGCTTGCACGGCGAGCCTCGACCCGCTGCTTTCGCCCGGATAATTAATCAAGCCAGACGAGTGCCGTGACCTCGTTTCATCCATACAGCGTCTACCACCAGTTCGCGCAATTTGTGGAGGGGCTTTCTGGGCATCCTGGAACAGCGGCATGGCGCTCAGCTGTCGCCGAAATGGCGGCTTGGACGGCCTCCACCAACGCATTCGAACGCGCACGTCCGGGACTTTGCGACAAGCCATCCGACTGCACGAGGTGGAGCATCAGATCTGGATCCCGCACAAGCACTGCGCTTGCGAGGAAAATTATCTGCTTTGAGCGTGGCGGATCACCGCGACCTGCCTAAAGCTTCGTCTCCATCTGCATGCCGGACAGGGCGGAGACCCTTCCAAGACTCGAGTGATGAGCCGGGACGCAGTCATTCCATATTGCTGGCGCGCATGGCTCGCTGCATCTGCAGCGATCCTGCTTTCTCCAGACGTGGCTTGTCAATCTCCCTCAGAGAACCGCAAAAGGGAGAGTCGATGGGCGCAGTCCGCCAGCCTCCCGTGCGCATGAAGGTGCAATCAAACGCCCTGCCAATCCACTGGCGAACGATGGGACACGACAGGATTGGGAACATGGGCTCGCCTGAGGCGTTGTACGAAACAAGCAACAGCCCATGCTAGGTAAGGCGAAGCCCGGGCTTTGTGGCGTTTGTATCCCCACACCCAACATGGTCAACAGCGAGTAAGTGGTTTGCGCCCTGGACCTGCAGTCAGCCGCACTGCACGTAAAGTATCGTCCAAAACGCTGCTTTCTGCGAGGCATGGGCTGCCCATTGGTGGAAAAGGCCGCTTCACGTGAGCTATCATCTCGCTGCAGCCTGTACTTGTGCTGAACGGGATGTAAGTTACGTGGCCGCCTCGGACTTCGTGAACAGAGGCTTGGGTCTAGCTTCCTCCCGTGCTGATCGTGCCGATAGCCACGCCCCCCCGCGGGACCAGCACGAGACGGACCTGTCAGTCGGACCCAAAGCGCGATGGCTCGCTCTCTTAATCGCCCCTTGCTGCACACTCGCATGTCCACCATTTCCTTGGGTCAACTCCGTCGTCACCACATTCGCTATTTTTTACATAGAGTGCCTGCGTGAGCAGCACTTTACGACGGCATGTTTCCCTACTATCTGTTTGCCACGCTATGGGCAGTGTCAATATCGGCGGGACCAGTTATTCATCCTCGCGATAGCGTGAACGATACTTGTAAGTTAAAAAGTCCCGTCAAGCCTCGCGGGTCGTATTCACGCGTACTAACCAAGCCATCAAGCCCTGTATTCCAACGTCACCCTCATATCAAGTCTCTCTGTCTCTACCTCGACGGGATCCACGGAGATTTATTCGACTGCTTCACCCAATATATTACAATCATTATCTCCCGTCGATGCTTCCCAATCAAGTTCGCCCAGCGATAATGGACGTCCCCAGCCGACAGAAGCAGGCTTATCTGATTCACTAGCATCAAACACTTTGGCGAATACAACTTCATTATCAGCCGCAACAGATTCTATTATCGCAACTTCACCAGGTCTGGACGGCCCTTCTGTTGCGACACCGGCGGCAGAAGTCTCTGCCAATGCAACAGTTTCGGCACCTAATGCGCCGGACAATACGACAACATCAGTTCCCAGCCGGCTCTCCAATGCAACATGTACGGTCAATATTCCAAGTGCCAGCGTGGACTGGTGGTATCCTCCTACCTACAGCCACAAACTAGGTACCATGACCACCGCTGCACCGAACTTCACAAACGCCGAGTCGTACACATTGATCCCTCACACGGCTACCTTTGACCCCGCTAGTGCTCTTGAATCAGACTTTGCATGTACCTGGAGCTATTCCTATGTCCCAGAATTGGACTACACAATGACTGACTGTGTGTACTATACAGACAAGCCTGCAGCAGCAGCGACGGCTATCGCATATCGGACAGCCGCTGCGCCTTTTCCTCCAGGGGGTTTGATACCTGTTTCGGATGCTAGGTTGTACGACTTGTATACATATGGGCAACCAGAGGCAACGACTACTATTTCGGTTGCTCCAAATGTTACGTACACAGAAACATCCGCCACTCCGTTCGTTTACTTTACCGCTTACGAGGTCGAGTCTGGTAACAGGACCGAGACAATTCAGCTTCAATCTGCTTATGCGTATCCATACTGGTTGAAAGGAATCGATCACGAAAGCTCAGCAACAGGTTCCCTCCCGGAAGGTTTCCTAGAACAGATTCCGCAATCAGCATGCGATGCAGGTCACCTTGAAGCTACTGTCACCGTTATCATTGTCGTGGATTTGTACTACGAAAATGCGCCCAATGCAGACCCATTTATCATTCACTTTGAATCATCTGTTCTCGGGTTCGACGATCCACCTGTTGTCATCAACAACGAAGGCACATCCAGGTCCCCACCGCTTACGATTGCGGACTGGGATCTCCCCGGCCTTGACCCAACTTCCGTGAGCCTCAAGCCAAACGTTCGACCAGACCCAGTTCCCACAACGCGGGCAGGTAATAACGATATCAATACTAATAATAACAATAATAACAATGCTGGGAGCCAGGAGCCACAGGTACCGAATGTACCACAACCCACTCAAGTTACCGTCGGTACCATTGGGACGATTCCAGTTGTGATTGGCCCATCATCGGAAGTCATTGTGGGCTCACAGACGCTGCAGCCCGGAGGCCCAGCTATTACTGTAGGCGGTGTAACTCCCGTGTCACTCGCCCCGTCGGCTACTGCTATTGTCATCGGCGGTACGACATCCCAGCTACCGCAGATTTTCAATCCCCCTGCACAACCAGCACCGCAGCCTCCACCAGTACTAACAATTGGATCTTCGACTCTCACGCCTAATGCAGCAACTCAGTTCTTCATCGCACCAGGACAGACTTTGACCCCAGGTGGTGTTGCAACCATCGATGGAACAATAGTCAGCCTTGCCCCTTCGGCTTCATTTGTGGTCATTGGAGGCTCGACGCAGATTCTGCCAGCTGGTCCGGGATCAGCACCAGCTGCAACGAGCCCACCTCAGATTATCGTGGGTGGCTCAACAATCACGGCGCAGCCAAGTCTAGGTGGGCCAGGGAACCCTAATAATCAAAACAACCCAAACGCAGGGCCCACTTTTATCATATCCGATCAAACGCTTGCACCTGGCGGCCCTGCAATCACAGTTTCTGGGACCACCCTTTCGCTTGCGCCTTCGGGCTCCTTTGTTGTCATTAACGGCGTCACTTCAACTGTGGCAGCTCCTCCTGCTCCAGGTATTACCGCACCTCCCCTTACTATTGGAAATGGCATCTTCAGACCACTTCCGGGAACTGGGACTTCCTATTTGATCGGTACTAGAATCCTCACGCCGGGCGGCGTCGTCGTTGTGGGTGACCTAACCATCTCACTGGCTCCTGGAGCCACTGCTCTCATCATCAACGGGCAAACAAGCTTGATCACCTCTCAACCCCATCCGATCATTACAAATGCACCACTCCTCACGATTGGTTCACAGACGTACACGGCCATATCCGGAACGACTTTCTTAATCGGAGGTCAGACGCTAACGCCAGGAGGCACCATTACAGTAGATGGGACGACGATTAGCCTAGCACCTGGTGCTACAGAGTTAATATATGGCAGCTCGGGGCGCAGCACTACTACAGCTCTATTCCCCGCCACCACAACAAGGAGTCAAAGTATCACTAGTACATCAAGCCCCAGTGCAGGAGCTAGTGGAACCAATGGACAGGCAGCTGCGACGAGCCAACGACAAGGCGCCGGCTCTAAGCATGAGATATCTCACTGGATTACATTTTTGGTCATTTGTTGTGTGGGCTTCTTCTTTGCATAGGCATTGCATAGCGCTCTAGCGTGAACCTTTCTTCAACTTTTTTTTTCGCTTGGGAATTTATTAGGACGATTAATGATCATGGAATGGGCGTTTTTACTCTGGGAATACGATACCAACGGGTACCAAAAAAGGATCCGGAAAATTTTGGCTATTCGACTTTAGGCATTTGGAGCTTTGAATCCATTCAGGTGGCATCGACCGTATCCATCTATGCACATGTACAGTATTGAATGTAGCCGTTGGCAGCGGCATAATTTCAAACCTTGTTCGCACCTTATCTCGACTTCTATCACGCTTCTGTATTTTGTTGCGCTTTATGCAGTGCTTACTTTGCAACCGCATCCACACCCTCACATGTACCCCGACAGCTCTGGCCAACAACACCGTGCTGGTCGAAGGCCAAGGCAACTAATTACTTTCCTCCATCTCACCACTTCCCTGTAATCTCTATCCACCGCTCACGTCCATTAATCTTACGTGGAGCTCGGTACACCGTCCATCCTCCCCATCGCTTGCCGTGCATCCGCGTAATCTCCGGTAGATACCCACAGCGCCGGGTCTACGGATAAAATACAAAGTCTTGTTGAATGTGACAAAAAAAGCAGGTGCAATGGAACGTTCTGAGGCAGACAAGAATAGTGGTGTCCGGATTGGCACGACGCGAGGTATTTGACAGGCAATGATTGTCGAAAGGAGTATGCTTGGCTGTAAATTTTGGCGTGGGAATGGGTTCATGTACATATTTTGAATCGATAGGCGAATGCTGGCGTCTTCAAGAGATGGAGCTGTTTTTCTCCAGCACTTCAAATGTGTAATTGGAGGGTTGTCACTGGTACATATTTTGCCCTCGCTAAAAACTCCATAAATCTAGCAAGAAAGAACATTTGATCAGACGGATTCATTCTCTATGACTTTTGATCTCATTTGGTTGCCGAGCGTGGCTGTCTTGTCTAGTCCCCGAAGACACCAACGAACAGCCTATCAAGCAAGCGACGATGTAGTCTTTGGCACAACATGTCATCAGGTGGGGCAATGATGGCGTGACTTTTAATACAATAGGCACAAGAAGCATCTGGATAGCACACAATCATTTGTACAAGAACGTTCGAATTCCATTCGTCATGAATGCTATATTTACATCAAAAAAGTTTGAGCTGATCCTAGCAGCTTTTCAAGAAAAAATATGGGGTCACAAATCCCATCTAAAGAATATACTCTTTAATCCAAGGTATAAAAGTCCGACGCCTGTCCATGCAGAATTTGGCCACGAAGGACCGTCATAGATTGTAGGCGTAGCAATCCTTACATTTGTAAGAATGTCACATCTTACAACTGGAAAGCGCGGGCGTGGGCACGGCGGGCACGACGAGCAGAGCTGCCAGTGTTGGCCTTGAGCCAGCTAATGAACTGCTCAATGGTGAAGGTCTCTGGGAGAGTAGAGCCGGAGCCGGAGCCGGAGCCGCTGCCAGAGGAAGGAACAGGAGCGGCCTCGGTCTCAGTGGGTGTAGCGGGCTCAGCCTCCTTGGTGGGGGTAGCAGAGGGGGCAGCAGAAGCGACAGGGGTGGCGGTCTTAGAGGGAGCAGCCGAGGCGACGGGAGCGGCAGTGTTGGATGGGGTGGTAGGGGCAGGAGCGCTGCCAGAGGAAGCGCCGTCCCAGACAGCCGGGCCGGGGATGGGGTAAGTGGTCTTTCCGCTGTAGATGTCGAAGAGGACACCTGGGTCAGTGGCGGAGTAGGCCTTGGTCATGTCGGTGCCTGTGCTGGGGAGCGAGGCAGAGCCAGAGCCAGTGACCTTGATCTGACCGCAACCGTTGTAGAACTGGGCGCCGCTGGGCCTGTTACCCTCATGGAGAGCGATGATCTCTGGGCGGATGAGGTAGTCGCCGGCAGTGAGGTTGGGAAGGTCAATGGTGATGGCACCTTTGTTGGCGATGAACTTGTCGACGGCCCATTTGCCACCAGAAAGACCCTCCTCGAAGATCTTGGTCCAGACAGCGCCCTCGCCATTCGACTCAGCAGGGGCAATGTAGACTAGGACCGGACCCCTGTGGGACTGCAAAGAATATTAGCAAATGAAGGTCATTTGTGAAGGTGATGAGAACGTACAGCAGCGATAGGCTCATCGTTGTCTCCAGCCAGGGAGGCGCCGTCGTTGTGATGCCATTGGAAGGTGATGGAAGATCCAGCAGCCACCTCAACCTGGTCCGCAGTAGCCTTTCCGCCGTTGCAGTTCATGGCAGTGGAGGTAACGTCCGTGATGGGGTTGTTGCCGTTGGCAGGAGTCTGGACAGCAAAGTGCTGGCCCTGATCCTTTCCATTGATGATGATGCTCTGGAAGGTGGCGTGTCCAGCAACGAGGTTGGCAGCAGCCAAAGCGATAGCAGCAGAGTACTTCATGGTGATTGGTGTAGAGTTGGGAGTTGCTTGGATTGCAAAGTGAGAGTATATTCAAAGATAGAATGAACGAATGAACGGTAGACGAATGGATAATCGACGAAAGTGAGTGGATGCTAAAGAGCGTATGAAAATGAATGTCAGCTTCAAGCTTGATGCCCTTCAAAGTTACGGCTCGACATGAACCTCTTATACTCATCCCGCGTACACGGCACATACCTACCATGACAGTGCTAGCGTTCGAGTGGCTTCGTGAAACCCTGGGTTACGGTCCTGAATGCCAAGTACCTGTCATCTATCCAGCGAGCGCTAGCGCTGGTCTAGGAAGGGTGGCTGCGATTAGCTGCCGCAGGACGTTGAATTGAGGCTGGCCCCGATCCTACAGACCCAGATATTGTGATGAGTTATTACCAGGGGAGATTTGTAGAGCATCCCTTGCAGCATAACCCTTGATCTGGTCCGCCCTAGATCCGGTTTGTCGAATGACCGTGGACAAAAGTACGAAACGTGAAACGAGGATCAGTGGTTGAGCGGACGGAATCCATCATGATGCCTCGGCGTCTAAAGAAACCTCATGCATCAGGGCGCCAAATGACGATATGTTTATGCTATAACCGTGTAGAAGTGCATGAATTCATTTGTTTTCTGCTGTTCTGCAAGAGAGATTCTTTGTTTAGCCGGAAGGATTTTTGTAAGAGCATGTGAAACACATTGCCTCTGTAAAGTTTATTTGCGCATACAGCTTGCAAACACAAGTTGCGAAGACAACATGAGTTCGATGCAAAAGGAAGTGCTCATCATGTTGCAGGTGTCAGTTTTCATTTGCATGACTCTTTGCCTCGCGCACGCGAAACGAAGGAGAGGGTCAAATGATGGCGTCTAGCGGTCGAGTTTTTCCGTGCGGAGGCGTGACAGGAATGAAACACGATCCTAGTGGGGGAGATTACAGGCCTGTGCGTTGTTGGTTTCCGATACCTCGCCACATCTGTTTGTTGCATTTCTTTCGTTCGGAGTCCGGTTATAAAAAGTTGTTCATGCTTTGGAGAGGGCTGAAGGATCAATTGCCTTGTTATACATGCGGCCATGATAGTAAGACTGGGTCTTGTTCTGGTAATCTTGGAGCGGAATGCTCGATGTTTGGCGCTTCGAATTACAAGGCCATTAATGATAACCGCGTATGGCTTAAAATTGCTGTAAGCGCTGCTATGTTGAGAAATGAGGCAAAGACGGCAAAGCGGCTGGTAAATGTCGACGGCGAGTGTTGATTGTATCGGCGCCTGAAGATTTCGACAGGGCGATAAATTCAGGTCCTCGAGAGAGGGCCACCATCCAAGCTTAAGTACCCGTCGGACCTGTCAGATGCCTCAAACTTGCTCAATCATCCTCATCATTTGGCTGAAGTAAAGGCGATAATCGTGCAGGCCCAATGCGACCACTCAAATTGGTCTTGATCACTTGGCAACAGAGTGCGACAACGTCTTTGCACATACAGATGGTGTCTGTACTATGAGGAGGCCAAATACAACGTGGATGATGAGAAAGGACGCCCACAGTCTTGATCCAGGTCAGTGTTTGCCATTGTCGTGGCTTTTCGTGGCGTTGCCCAGCGGGGGGTTGTGGAGCGAGGCCATGACTTGCGTACTCCCCGTGCGGCAACCCATCTATTAGCTACATGAATTCCAGGAAAACACTGATTCTCCTTACTGTATGTGCAGCCTTTGGGAAACTCGGTAAACAAACATTTTGGCAGGCTTTGGTGACCGTTGATGGACCATAACGGGACGGGTGTGGAGCATGACGCGTTTCCGGAAAGCCTTGGCAGCAAATTAGCCATCCGACCAATCTATTTCATTATCGTATTCGTTTGGCCATCGCCCTCATACCATCAAGCGCAAGGGACAAGTCGCACGCATACAATACCAACGGCCATTGATGTAGGTCGAGAAGTCCTCGTTGCTGTTGGAAAGACGCGGCAGCGGCCGTTCACGGCCAACTCAGGGGCATGCAGTGAGTGAATGGTATAACAAAGACCATAGAACTGAACGCGGATTCTTTTGGCGGAGCTGCTGCATCACCAGCAAAGGGTGTTCAGTCCATCGTTCTTTCCACCATATCATTGTTGTTCGCGCTTTGGGCAGGAACAGCCGTGGATAGTACCGCCGTCGCCGACGAAGCGCAAGGGCAAAAACGAGTGGCTGTGCAAGTGGCAAGCATCGTGACAAGCCCTTGAAACAGGCCAGAGGCTTGAGTACACGACAACTTGCATTCGCAAACAAGGGGCATGAGCTGAAAATGAAAGTAGAAAAATTGGCGCAATCATGTGTCGCAGCGTGGGCGGTTACAAAAAGTGGCTGAAAGCAGTGGGTATGCCATTTGCGTGGAGGGAGTGAGAGGGAAGACGAGGTGTGGCTGAAGTTCTAGATCGCTGGCTGTCACATGGGAAGTGCGGCATGCGTGTGTATAATGGAGCGAGTGAGAGATTGCATGCTCCATCCATTGGGGCTGAGTACAGCAACTAGACAAACTGGTACGATTACAGAGATGGGCTGGTCTTGCTAGCAAATTGAAGGTGTTGCATCGACTGAGGCACACGTCGCGGTGGCTGTCGTCATTGTCTTCCCATGCACGACAAGGGGCCCCCCATGGCGTCGATCGGGCCACAAATCCAGCTCTGACGACAGCGCACCACTTTGTCTTTGTACCCCAGTGTATTCATGACGATTGTTCGCTCTGGCAGGCCTTGCTTTTGTTTCAATAGTCCTGGTTCCCAAGAAGGATAGTCGGCACAGATCACAACCCCGAATCGAACCATGGACGTAATGTTCCCACCGTTTGTGGGTGATCAACAGGTAGATGTGCCATGCACCCGCAGATGTCACAAATCAGGCGGCTTCGCTTGTCCAACCCGGCCGGCTAGGAACCGAACCCAGTCGCCTATTGCACATGAAAAATAGTCGCATCAACACCAAGACGCGTTTCGTATGCTGGGCCGTCACCGTCGTTGGCAGGTGTACAGCCTCAGTCAACGGGCATCCCGAACTGCAGCAAGCGCCTCATGTCGCGATAGATTTGCGCCGCACCCGAGGCTGGTGTTGCGCGTTCGACGCTTCTGCGGCGGTCCAGAAGCACTCGAGTTGCAGGTCAAGAGCTGAACCCCGGCGCTCGCTAGCAGTGCGATCGCGCTTGCCCTGTCTCATTGTGCACAAGGCCCGATTCGCGCAGGGACCCCACGTCATAGGGGAGGACTACTTGTAGCTCCAACGCCCGGTTTTATTTGCGTGCCGTGTGCAGCGAGCCTCCTCAATTTCTACAGAAGCACATCATCTACGTGCAATCCTTCCCGCTCCAGCTCGAGGGTGCGTGCAACCCGCTTCGTCGCCCAGCATGTCGTCCACGGTAAGTAGAGCTGTCATGCGACAACAACAACATCAACAACACGCCATGCGCTGATCACAACAACAGGGTGGGCAAACTGGCAGTGCCAGCAACAACTCGTCAAACTCCCTGTCGAGCATGGTCTCGACCCTCGTCCCGACTGCTATTCTCGCGGCTGCGTTCGTGACTGCCTTTATGGTAGCCCGCAAGTACTTCCGCAGGGTTTACGCTCCGAGGACCTACCTCGACCATTTGGGTGAACGGCGGCAGACGCCGCCCCAGAGCGGGGGCTTCTTTGGCTGGATAAAAGATCTAAAGAATCTGAAGGATGAGTACATCCTGGATCATCAGTCAATTGATGGCTATCTCTTTGTGCGCTTTTTCAAGGTCCTTATCATTCTCAGCTTCACGGGCTGTCTGATCACGTGGCCCGTTCTCTTCCCCGTCAATGCAACGGGCGGTGCTGGACAAAAGCAACTCGACCTCCTCTCCATGAGCAACATCAATACGCAGGGCAAAAATATCAATCGCTACTACGCCCACGCCATCATGGCCTTTATTTTTCTGAGTGTCGTTCTGGCAGTCATTGCCCGCGAATCCTTCTTTACGGTCAATCTGCGCCAGGCTTATCGTCGATCGGCCTGGGGCGCAAGCCGACTGTCTTCGCGTACTATTCTTTTCACAAATGTCCCCAAAACACTTTCTCAGGCGGAGCTTTTTGCCCTGTTCCCTGGTGTCAAGCATGCCTGGGTTGCTTCCAACACGAAGGAGCTTGACAAGCTGGTCGAGGACCGCAATGACACTGCTCTAAAGCTGGAGGCTGGCGAGATTCAGTTGTCGCGTGATGCCAACCTCAACAGAATCAAGGCCGAAAAGGGCAAGAAGCATTTTGTTGCAGGAGACGTGGCAGACGGAACAAAGTGGCTCAACCCCAAGGATCGTCCAACACACAAGCTCAAATTCCTCATCGGCAAGAAGGTTGACACTATCGAGTACGGACGATCGCACCTGGCTGAGATCATTCCCAAAATCACGCAAGAACAAGACAAGCATTGGAATGGCCAAGGTGACCTAGTAGGAGCCGTCTTCCTCGAGTTCGACACCCAGAAACACGCGCAGGACGCTTGGCAGATCATGCAGAACAGGAAGACGAAGCCCAACAAGAAGCTGCAAGCCCGCCAGCTTGGTGTCATGCCTCAGGAGGTGGTTTGGGGCAATCTGCGCATCAGCACCCCTGAGCATTTTGCTCGATGGGCTGCCGCGACTGCCTTGATCTCCGTCATGATCATTTTCTTCGCCATCCCAGGTAAGGTGACGCGTTGACGTCTGGTAGCCGTGGTTAACCGCATACAGTCGCCTTTGTTGGTCTTATTTCCAACATCAACTACTTGGCAGATCGATTTACCTGGCTGGAATGGATCTTGAAAATTCCTCAGGTCATCCTTGGTGTCATCACTGGCCTGCTACCAGCTGTCATGCTTGCTGTTCTCATGGCTTTGGTTCCCATTTTCTGCCGCTTCATGGCCAAGATTGCTGGATATGGTGAGTGTTATCAAAATCCACATGTGGAGCACTCCATACTAACGACATACAGTCACCTACAGCCAGATTGAGCTGAAGACCCAGACTTGGTACTTTGCCTTCCAGGTCGTTCAAGTCTTCCTCGTCGCCACCCTGTCGAGCGCCATCACTTCTGTGATCAACGACGTCCTAAATCAGCCCGAAATTGTTCTCAAACTCCTCGCGGAAAACTTACCCAAAGCCTCCAACTTCTACATCAGCTACTTTATTCTGTTGGGTCTCTCTTCAGCAGCTGGTACGCTCCTCAACATTGGCGGCTTCGTCGTCGTTGTTCTTCTCGGGCGCGTCCTTCCTGGCAAGACTCCTCGCAAAATCTTTGAGAAACTCACCAAGCTCTCTGCCCCAGCATGGGGATCGGAGTTGCCCAAGTGGACCAACTTGGCTGTCATCGCCATTACCTATGCTGGCATTGCCCCACTAATCCTGGGTTTCGCTACCGTAGGCTTTTGCCTCATCTACATTGCGTTTAGGTATAACTTCCTTTACGTTTACGAAACCGACCTCGACACCAAGGGTTATGTTTACCAGAAGGCTATGAAACAATTACTCACTGGTGTCTATTTATCCGAAATCTGCTTGATTGGCCTGTTCGCGATCGCCACTGCCGATAATACCCAGGCCGCTGGTCCTCTGGCCATCATGTGTCTTCTGTTGGCTCTTACCATCCTGTTCCAGCTCACGCTCGGCGCGGCTCTTCGCCATGAGGAGGCTCGACTCGCATACGTCGTTACCGCTGGCACAAACGGCCATCACGAAGACGGTTTGAACGGTGAGAAGGTCGCAACAACCCAAAATGGTGCTCCTAGTTCCAACCACGCTCCCAAAGCGTCTCGCATGCCTGCATTCCTCCGCAAGATCTTCAATCCCGAGCGTAATTCCATCCACCAGCTCTCATCATCGCTCAATCAATTTTACCACACACCTCAAGAGCCGCTCCCCATTGAGATCCAGAAGCGTGCTTTCTTCAATCCCTCAGTCACAAGTCCCACGCCAGTTATTTGGATTGTGCGTGATGAAATGGGCATCAGTGCTCGCGAGATTGCCGACACGAAGAAGGCGGTACCTGGTTTGGAGATTACTGACGAGCAAGCCGTGTTCAATGAGAAGGGCAAGGTGTACTGGAAGGGCGTCGAGGATGGCAAGGCAAGGGAAGCCCCGGTCTTTGACGAGAGCATTGTTTACTAGTGGTAATATGACTACTGAACGGCCTTTACAGAGCACCTCACAGGATTGTCGGGATTGATCTCGGAGTTTGGGTATGTTCAGGGTTTGGACGATTATGCGTCTCATATTGCTCCCCTCGATACTACATCTACCTATACCCCACACTGGGGAGCCTTTTCTACGTCTGTCCTTGCCTTTTGTTTACAAACGACACATGATCCGTCGACGCGTCTTTTTTTTCTCTTCCTCTTCTTCGAGTACCCACCAAATTAGCACAGTAGTCACATCGTAATGAATCAAATAGCCGTCAGATGGACAAAGAAGATTCCTTGTAGTTGGTGTGTAGCGGTTCAGTAGGAGACGGTGTGATTTCAAATGTTTGTGAGGAATGTATAACGGGTATATGAGCAGCTCAAAGTGGCGCCGTGTTGAAATGGTAGAGCAGTGGTACACAGACGCGCAAGGTATAGTATTTGGAAGAAAAGGATAACATTGCTGTGATAGCTAGCCTTGCCATTATACGCTACGTAAGTGTAAAGACACCACTAACACCTTCAAACGCTGTGATGGCTCCCCCAACCGCCTTGCTATCGCCATAGTATCTAATGCGGTAGCTTCCTGCAGCTGGACTGGTGAGTCCAGTATCCCACGTTATTGTCACGTCACTGCTGCCTAACAGCCCATTGACTCGCTGCCACTGATACACCAGCTCCCAATCCTTGTCATTCTTGACTTGTGTCCAGGTCCCGTCACTGTTTCGCCTCTCGACGGCGGCAAAAGTGCCTTCGAGACGGAGGTTGTTGCGGGGGTTGGCGCCGGCAAAGGTGACCGAGACAATGGCACCGCGAATGTAAGACGAGGCCACAGCCTTTGTGACTTGGCCGTAGCTTCTGCCAATACCAGGGCCATCATAGACGACACCAGTGATGAGGGAGATGCTGTTGGCACGATTGTCAGGCGGCGTAGGGCCGGCGGGTGGAGAGCCTGTTGCACCGTCGGCGAGGTAGGGGAGGTAGGCGAGCGTCCTGTTGATGTATGCGTTGAGCGTATTGGGGCCATACAATGTGGAAGCACCCTCGTAACGTTGAACGCTATACTCTTCCTCGGTGGTAATG
Source organism: Pseudopyrenochaeta lycopersici (assembly GCA_003313425.1). NCBI lineage: Eukaryota > Fungi > Ascomycota > Dothideomycetes > Pleosporales > Pseudopyrenochaetaceae > Pseudopyrenochaeta > Pseudopyrenochaeta lycopersici. The sequence continues at coordinate 360,034 of NHZP01000012.1, read as the reverse complement.
TAATGTGTGTAGGTGTTGGCAGGGCCACCCAAGACGACAATGGGCGAGGAGGCAATGCTGAGAGATTTGATTTGGTTGAAGACAGCTTCGCGCCAGCGGCGGCCTGACATGGTGGTTGCCTCGCCTGGAGAGACAATGATGACGAGTTGGCCCACGCGCAGGACTTGAATGTCAACAATATTTGGCGACCATTGGTAAGGCGTGGTGGCTTCTCCGACATTTAGGAGAACAGGCTTGGGGTACTGGCATTTCTTCTGCGCGTCGCTTGGCGACGAGATGAGTCCACCGACGACGTTCCAGAAGGGGTTCGAAGGGGCTCCAGGATCGTTCTGAACAAAGTCGAACGCACCAGGGCCGTCTGAGGTGCCAGCTGCGAAGGAGTTGCCCAAGGCAGCTGCGCATGTGGAGGCGACGGTTCCATTGGGGAGGGTGAAGCTGAAGTTCTTGAAGTCGACAAAAGTGTGGAAGGAGCGTACTTTGCCAGAGATGGAGGTGAAGGAACCAGAGTCGTAGATGCTCTTGGCACCCTGGAACTGTCGCTTTCCAATCTCATAGCATGACTTGGCGCCGCCATCGTTCAGACCGTAGAACGGGCCACGGCCATGGCAATCCTGGCTCTTTCCTCCGCAGGTGCTGTCGTTGAGCCTGCACTGCTGGTTTGAGCCGTCTTCGCAGTAGGCGCCGAGGACATTGGGGGTGGTGTCGCCAACGTTGGCCTGCGAGAAGCCGGCGACAAAGCCGTCTGCAGCATTGGCCGCTGCGGCATTCGCAGCAATGTTCTCTTCGAGAAGGTATGCGGCGACGCCCTTGTTGTCGCCCGCTACGAGCGTCTGGTTGCCAAGCAAGCTGGTGCCGTGGGTGGGGAACCAATTGAGGACGCCAATGCTCTTGCCGTCGCTTGCTCTTGTGAACTTGAGCAGTGTCATGGTCTTGTCTACGTCATCGGTGTATCGAGCGCGTTCGGCGGACGGGTTGGCCAGGTAGGCGAACAGGCTGCGATTGATGTTGGCGTCGGCAATCCTCGCGGTTCCCACGCTGACGGTGCCAAGGGCAAGGCCCTGGTGGGCTCTCTTGATGGACAGGAGAGCGCCATCCACAATGGCCTGGTAGCTCTGCTTGTCGAAGCCCAAGCTTGTGATCTGGGGGAGTAGATAGTTCAGCCAGGCGCCGGGCCCCGCATGGCTGTGGGTGCCCGTGACGGCGACGTTGTTCTTGTTGTATATGGAGTAGTCGGAACCCAGGGCCTTGAGCCCTTCGAGGATGCCGTTTCGAATGGCCGTGTCGCCGGACTGGGTGTCCAGGACCATGTAGATGAAGCGTTCGCTGGTGGTGCTCGGGTTGCCGACAATAAAGGCGCGGGAGTAGAGGCGCTGGCGCAGGCCGGATCCGACTTGCGACGAGTTCGCATAGCCCATGAGATTGAGCTCTACAACGGGTCTGCGGTGGATTAGCTGGTGGTCTCGTGGAGCAGGGCGAGTGGGCTACCCGGTGATGTCCGCCTTTCCCACGCCAATGAGATAGGACGAGGGGTCGTCGACGAGGGCGGCGCTCTGCTTCTTGCCGCCGAGGAAGTGCGTCTGCTGGGCGCCATTGTATGTCTGGTCCAGGCGGCCATGCCAGAAGTCGACGGCGGGAAAGCCCAGGTGCACGACGAGCTGGCCGATGATCAGTGAGGCAATGAGGGCAGCGCCCAGAGCGACGGCGATGTGTGAGCGCGCCATTGACGCAGCCAGATGTCGAAGGCGGAAGAGTGCGGGAGGAGGCAGCGGCGCATCTGGGAGGTATGTGAGCAGGCAATATGGTTTCCCAGCGTCGACGACAGCCACGCGGATGTGGAAGGTCGCTGCTATCGCCTGCGCTGTGGTTGGCCCGGGCTGGCAGCGAGCAGGTGGCAGCTCGGCTGGCCTGCAGCGCCTGCGGGGTGGCGCATGGACGTTTCGGGGTCGCTGTCCGCTGGTTGGCGGGGGAGCGGCCAGGGCCAAAGTGCCTAATTTTGCCCGTCACCCATTCGCTTCTGCGACGACGTCGCTTTCGATATCCCCAAAACCTTGCAATCTCCTCCGTTCGTACAGCTCGCTTGCACGATGCCGCTGATTCCTGAATCCCATGACGACCTCCCATGTACGCTTTAATTTGCCCCCTACTGCAACTGGACATGGTCCGATGCGCCGCGAGAGGGGAACTGCGCGCGTGAGGTGTTCCTGTATCACAGCCTAACTATTTCTAGATGTCGATACGCCTCTCGACGACGATAGCGTCGCTGCTGCCAGAGCCCTGATTGCAGCCGACCTCAGCACCGCGGCCATTGACACCGCGGACCTTCACCCAGCGCTCGCCCCCGCCGCCGCATGGACGCCCGTCTTCTCCGACCTGGTTGAGCGCGAGCACGCCCGCCTCGACGACGACCCGACCTCGAAGCTCTCCGGCATCGACCTGACGCGCTACGAAGACGTCGATGCCCCAGAGAACACCACCCCCACCACCGACGAGCGCCGGCCAGAGCTGCTCGACCGCTGGAACAAGGCCCTGCAACAGGCCTACACTAGCTCAGAGTATGTCCAGGGCCGCCTGACACAGCTGGGCCTGCTCGAGAAGTTTGGCAAGAATGCCTGGCTGGTCGGCAACGCCCAATTGGAGGACATGCTCAAGCGCATCGAGGCCGAGCTCGCCCAGGTGAGAAAGCAGCAGGAGGAAGTCGACGTCTTGCGAAGGTCGCAGCAGGAGGCAAAGGCTGGCGAAATCAAGACATTGGAGGAGACGTGGAAAAAGGGCGTAGGAAGAGTCCTGGAGACCGAGGTAGCCGCAGAGGGGCTGAAGCAGCAGATTCTGGACAAGAGGAGAGCTGCTGTTGCATGAGCGACAGCAAAAGCTTTTGTTCCACTCTAGCCTAAACCCATGATACCCAATTCCAAGTAAGATTAATTCATCTATAACCTGCCAGATCTTTGCCAGTATCCTCGCAGTACTACGCTCAGTAACTACTTCAAATAATGTCTATTTATTTTCCTCCCAGCAGCACGACCTTCCAGTGCGTGTGCCTAGCGTCGCGCCTTCCACGTTCTTCTGGCTTGGTCAAGAACCCAGTTGCCAGGAACACCTCAATCGCCGAATCGCAACTCTGGCTGCAACACAACAGCCTCCCCATCTGCTCCTTTCTGCGCGTACTTGTAGCTCAGCCCGAGTTCAGAGCACTTGATCCTCTTGAATTTGTATCCCGTCCCTGCACCGTACGCCTTCACAGTATCGGGCAGTACGGCTAGATAGACGCACACGGCCGCCGACGCCCCGCTGGCATCGGTCGTCCAACAGTTCAACGCAAACGGCGCGCCTTTTACCGCTTCCTGCTTGACCCTCCTCGCTATGTAGATCCAGATGGGAATAGCGCATACGAACGCTAATGGCGAGAGCAGCAGGATCCACTTGTACTTGCTGTTTTGCTCAAGCGGCATCATAGGTATCTGAAGGCCTTGCCGACTCATCTGGAATGATCTCGACGGCCGTTCAATTGGTCGTCCGCTTTCAATCGTCACATTGCCGCAGTGTCTGAACCAATCTGGCGAAGGTGCTAATAGGCCCCATTCGTTCGAGTCCCACATTGTCTCTGTGCTCCACTCAATGTCGTATCGGTCTCCAGCGTTTGGCTCTGGCATCTTCCATGCGAACAAAGATTCGTCCGACGTGGTGGTGAGTAATTGCTGCTGCAGTCGCATAAATGCGCCCTGGCCCTCTCCGTATTGAGGAGCCATCATGATGCCGAATAGCCCCAGCATGCTGTACGCAATATCTTCAACCCGTGTCGTTGTTCTGCCCGCTATCCAGCTCATCTTGGTAGCTATGCATGCTTTGCGAAAGTGCCTCGCACCTGTCAAATACTCCACCTGTATGCCCGTGATACGCTCAATTTCGGGCGCAAGCGACGTCTTGGTTCCAATAAACTCCCAGTTCGTATCGTAGAAATACATGTCGTGTGGTGCCAGCAGCTCCTGAAGCGTCCAGCCGCGAGAGAACCATTGGGAAGGCATGTCGCCATCAACACTTTGCAGATCATTTTTCGCTCTTTGTGTGCTCATTTCGCGACTGGAATCTGTAACTTGAGACCTTGGTGAGCCAGATGGGACCCTCGAGTTCACGTCTGACAAGTATGTAATGCATACACCCGCATCGCGATACCACTTGAACATTGAATTGATGGACTCTGACTCTTCCGTAGCACTGGATTTATTGATGCAGCAGTTGTCAATCCACATCCACTGAAAGCCTCTCTTATATGCAATCTGGCAAGCGCCCCGAATCTTGTCTAGTTGAGGAGACTTCATGCGCCTCTCACCTGCTTCTCTCAAACTAGGCGCATGTCGAGCAATCTCGTCAAAAGTTATTTCTGCACCAACCCATCGATGGGAGAGAATTGCATATCCTGTGCTCTTGAAGAATTCCTGGCTATCTGACCGAAGCTCAAATGTTGTGGTGTCGAGGAGGCGCATCTTGAATAGTAGTAGCAACAACAACGAATGTCGTGAAATTATTATAGAGCAAGAATGATATTGTAAAAACCAACAGTACTACTGAGCTGCTTCAGAATTTTTGTATGCCGAATCGTATCCTGTACACCCTGTGCCATTACATCTATTTCCGCCTCAGCGCGGCGCAGCAGGGCGTAATGTCAGCCTGCCAAGACATCTCGCATAAGATGAGGCTGTGATCCTGACCGTAGCACTCAAGGAACAAGCTATGCACAGCACTCAGCGTAATGAATTGTCGGGCTAAACCCCATGAAGGAGGCGAAGAATTGACGAGAGATATCCAAAGAGCAGAACGCTAAGAGTGCCAAAGGAACGCAGGGCTGCATCTGCGTTTATCCACCCTGGAACTCCCCACTGAATAACATTGCCTTGCTCTCCAGATAACACAAAATTATGAAGCCCAATCAGACCTCTTCACAGTCATCGGCATACCATCCCGTGGTTTGGCTTCGAGGAGGTTCTCTTGAAACGCTCGGTCGCCAAAGGTCAAATCAAGGTCATACCAATCGAACCGCGGTGTTTTACTTGGTTTGAGGTCCGCACACGTAAAGTCAAAATCCCTCACCGTCAGCAGGAGCGAGATTCTCAGCTCGTCCATGGCCAGCGGCTGCCCCAAACAGGCTCGAGGGCCTTTCTCAAATGGCCGCCATGCGTTTCGAGGGAAGTCTTCGCGAGAAAAGCGATCTGGGTCAAAGGCCTTTGAATTATGAAATATATTTGGGTCCATATGCATTGTGAGAGAGACTGGACAGAGCATTTGACCTTTTGTAGGGTATTCCTGGCCGTTGACTTTAATCGTGTCTATCCCTTCGCGGGCAGTGAAGCCAATAGGAAAGAAGCGCAAAACCTCTCTTATAACATCCGCCGTATATTCGAGTTCATTTAGTTTGTGGGGGTTAGAGCACAGGATTTCGTATGTTGCTTCTGTTCCAGGCCCGAAAACCCGGTCATGCTCTTCGCGCATCTTCTGGACGATAGCAGGGTATTTGCTTAGCAACATAGTTGCGAAGCAAAAGGTGTCGGAAGTTGTACCAGTACCAGCAACTAGTAACGTCTTAACATGCGTAACGGCACTTTCAAGGAATTTGGGATCCAAGTCCTGTCGTTGTTCATGGGACATATAGTCGCGGAGAATAAGGTCCATAATGCCAAGGCCACGCTTCGTCGCAGTAAGGTCTACCTTTTCTTGTTGCAGCTTGGAGAACCTTTCTTTAATAAGCTCAGCAACAACAGCATCAAGCTTCTTCCTCGCTGCATCGCGCTTTATATTGACGAAAAAGTTCCGGATAATATTAAACGAGTCTCGACTCTGCACGAAGGCTCTGTTCATATCGTCAAAATGCTGTAAAGCAATATTGCCTTTTGTTTGTGCTTCTAACGAGCGTCCAAAGGTAGCTGTACCGATTATATCGAACGTAAGGTGCTGGGAAAGATCCTCAAGCCTGAACACCTCTCCAGACCGGGCCTTCTCTAGGATAAAAGATCGAAACTTCATAACTTCCTGAATCACGATCAGTATTTGCCTCGCTGTAGAAAGGGCATTTAGAGAAAACTTACAGCGGCCACCATTGGCCTCAAATTGCTTATGTGCGTGATAGAAAAGGCTGGGCTAATCATCTTGTGCAAGTGTTTCCATACGGGCCCATTTGACGTAGCAATATTGTTTGGGCCAATTACAGGATCAAAGAAATCTGATTCAGCCTTATGCTTTGGGTGATTCCGGATTACAGTCATGTGAAGAGCGGCATCAGGGTTTGTAACTATAATCTGTCCGCAGCTAGCGGGCCAGAGGTCCAGGTAAAATATATCTGGCATGTTGTACTTCCTAGCAATTGCAGTGATTACTGTATGACTATGTGTGTCTGGCGGGAGTGTCTTGTAAATTTCGCCAAATAGCTTAAGGTGTCCCCAGAAAAAACTGTGCGGCGGCTTGGGCTGCGTAGATGTTAGCTGACTGAGAAGCGTCGAGGTGTGTCCAATACGTTATATAGCTAGAAAAACAAGGTTTTACGTACCAAATCTTTGTAGAAGCGTCGCTCATTTATCAGTCTGATGAGAGCATACGCGACAAATGCGACAAACCCTGATAGGGCAATCATCGCCAACCGCACGCCGAGTAACGCCATGGTATAGTAAAGCTAGAGTCAATGAAGAAAACCACGATGGATTCTATTTGAGGCGCCTGATAGTCACTAAGAGCGTGGAATTTCGAGGTACTTATAGCTGTAATATTTCTTCGGCCCTTCAAGTCTTGCGCCACTGGCAAGGTTAGGGGTCAGTAGTCACCAAGTGTCTATTACCATCCCAAGGGTTTTGTTTCGCCGATGACGCCCGGGTGCTGGATATCCCAGCACTTGCTTGCACTCTAACTACCGGTAGCAGCGGATGAAAAATCAATAGTGGCAGAGACCGGAGATGTGCAGACGGATGTTCCCTGCTGCCCTACGCACAAAGCACTAAAGACTTGGCTTCAGACTGCTTGTCCTAGCTATAGATTTTCTATTTGGTCTCAATCTAGTTTCAAGTCAACTTTAGATTAGGTATGCCTCATTTGCACCTAAGAGTTCCCCTTTGAAGACGCAAAACTAAATTAATTAGGGTGACGCCAGAGCACAAATCCAGATTCAAGACGAAGCTCCTTGGAAAGACACTAGAAATTCAGACACTACATTCCTGCGCGACCCATGGTCTGCCTCTTGCTCGATCTTCGGTTAAAGTAGTGAAGAGACTGGGTTACTGCATGGGAGATTAAGCTATGAAGCAAGGGATCTAGTGCATGACGTGCAGCATATCGAACAGTACTTGAGCATGCGATTCGCAGGAGGCAAGCTATCAAGCAGGTGGTGAACTTTTGGGAGACGAGTGGAGTGGGTCCGTACGTGCGTGCTAAATCACGATAGGCGTACATATGAGAATGCGGGCCCCAACACCGTATACCGTATTGCCTTATTCATGCGCGCCTAGACGAAAAAGCCAGGAAAATTAAAGTAGACGTGTATTTTCTGGGGATGTGTATCATGGACCGGGCGCCCAGCTAGGGTGAGCGTATAAACCTGTCAATACGATATGAATTTCATAGGTGCGAATAACGACCAAGGTGATTTAACGATCACCGTAATTTCACGTACCAATTGGTTCACGCCAGCCAAGAACTTTACCGTGAACTACCGATTTACAAACCTTGTTGAAATAGCGCTCGTGACGTTCTCACAGCTCCCTTCCTGACTGGTACATGCTTTTGCGCCTGTCGGGAAGACTTATCCGCTCGAACAACAGCCAAGACACCGAGACCTATTTCATCGTCTGGTCAAGTTTTCGCGGCAAGAATTAATTCAACAAGAGCAACGTCACCCAGTTACCATTTTCAATCTGCTTCGTAGCTGCACGGCCCAATTGTGACGTGTCTCCATCGATACGCCGTGTGGTAACACTGTTCCCTTGATACCCACTTCGTTACGGCTTGACTGGGCTGCAGGGTCGCTCGTCGTGTCACAATCCCAACATTACTCCGCACACGGTTGCAATTTTCTAACACCGTTGATGCATCTGTACCTTATTCGAAAGAAGCATCAGTCGGAAACGCCGCCGAACACGTCACAGCTGTCATCGTTGCATACAAGGGCAAGATGGACCAGCCTGCCTGGCTCTACACAAATCACGGAATTTCAGATCTTGCTATCTGTCCCTCCTCGATTGCCGTTTCCACATAGCTGTACCATACGTTATCTAGCTGACATCAAAAGTATAATGAGTAGTAGCTTAGGTGCAATAGTAAAGAATAAGCGTAGAGCTTGGAGTTTAACTTACTTATCAGATCTACTAGAAAAGAATGAGCCTTAATTCTATCATAACGATTATCATAGCCTCACAGGCTACGTTCTTATATAATTGCCAAGGTCGACTTGGCTAATCTGATACGATGGAATTGAATGAATGGAAAAGACATATATTGCGGGTTAAGGATAGACGGATCACCGCCATCTCCATTTTTAGGTCTAGTTATGCGGACCTAAGTAATCAGCTTTCTTGTATATCTTTGTTAATTTAGAGCTAATGCCTATTATTTCCACTAATAGTCATCTCTACCTTTGTAGGGCGTCGTATTTAATGCCACTCGTTTGAAGGACTAATTGTAAAGCTACATCTATCAAGTACTTTGCATGTCTGCAGTCCAGAAAGCGCCACAAATCTTTATCTAGTTAAAGAGACTGCAAACACGCCTCGCCAGCTTCTCTCAAGCTAGGAGCATGTTGCACAATCTGATTAAAACTTCTTCCCAGACTACTCCTTCAAAGTCGCGTGACTTTGCTCTTGAAGGATCCTGACCGTCTAACCGAAGCTTAAATGTTGTGGCGTTGAGGCGGCGCATCTTAAATAACCCTAGGATAGAAGCGAATAGTATAAAATTGCTAGGCCGCAGGAAAGAAAAATAGTCCATAATTTAAGAAATAATAGTCCTAATAAGCTGTTTTTAGAGCCTCTATATGCGGAACGGTAATTTGTACACCCTGTGCTATCCCTATTTCTGCCTAACTGCAGCGAAGTAAAGCGTAATATCAGCCTACTCAGAGATCTCGCGTAAAGTAAGGCTGTAATATTGGCTGTTCTATGAAAGGTATAAACTTTAGCCTAAAGCCTATAAAGGAAGTCAAGTATTGACGAGAGAAATCTTAAGAGTAGATCGCCAGCAGCGTAAGAAGGAGCGTAGTGCTCTATCCTGGGCAGCTATACAGCCTTGCATGATCTGATAAAAGCCATTTGTTCATCCATCCTTGGTTTATCCATTTGAGTCATGTAGTGTTTCGTGTTCTCAATAATTATAACCTTTGGAGAACGAGTTCCATCAATCATTTGGAATGACCCCGTGTTTCTGTGGTATTACATGTATTTCCGAGGATTTGAAGTCCCGTGAATGTATATATTTTCCCTTACTAGGTCGGCTCCAGTAGGTTGGAAGGAGTGGAAAGGAGACAGTGTCCGGAGTCTGTAGGACGGTGAAGTAGCAAACGAGATGGAATATAGATACAAAATATGAAGTAAGATAAAATTGACTACCTGCATTTGAATTTCAGAGCAGAAGCTTAAGTATATATGCTTTAATTATCGCGGTAGGATGAATACAATATCTGCATCACAGTATGATGTATTCAATTTCGACACCTAATTCTACAAATCTATGCGCATTTAGTTGGTCGGCAGCTTCCTTGTTTATAACTTGGCTAGAAATCTTCATAAGACTTCACCAAACCACGAAGGAAAAATTGCTTCTTGGTTGATTCGTTTAGACTGCTAGACAACACAATTCGTGGATGGATAGCATGGAACGCATAGTATCACAACTACTATGTTCAAAGAAGCGGTCATTCCATCATCCAAATCAGCTTCTGTCAAGTTCAAAGGAGTTGAAACATCGTCTTGCAAGAGTGTCTCGATTTCAGGCGCCCTCTGTTATCTCAAAAGTATTTTCACTGATAGAGTTTTGATTTCGTTTCGGCTAAAATGTTCCTCAGAGTGGATGGTGCTTTGTGACTATGAATCCTTTTGCACCACAACTGTGAATCGCTATATCGTTCGCTTCGCAAACATTTGGATGATATGAACTTAGACCAATGATGCATGTGGAACGCCAGAATTCATACGATTTCATACAAGGTTTGTGTTATCTATAGCTTCGAAGCTACCACGCTGCCACCGTCAAGTGCAATAGTAGCGCCGTTTACCCACGCACCTGCGCGACTGCTCAGCCAAATGCAGGTACCAGATACATCTTCCGGGCTTCCGATACGGCCTAGGGGTACTCCGCCCTCAATGACATCCTTGAACTTCTCCAATGTTGCCTTCATCATCTTACTCTGGAAAGGCCCGCATGCAACCGTATTACTTGTGATGCCTCTCTTGCCCAAATGGCTTGCAAGGACCCTACTCATGTGGTGTAGACCTGCTTTCGACGCCGAGTATGCAAAGGTTTCTAGCGCTGGGACGCGAAGGCCGTCAATGCTTCCAATATTGATGATGCGGGCGGGTGAGGCTGGTGTGGACGCGGCCTCCAGGAGTGGTGTGACCGCCTGTGTGAGTTGGAAGACTCGTTTTAGATTCAGGTTGAGAACACGATCCCATGCTGCGGAAGGATACGTGTCATAAGACTCGCCCCAATTACTGCCGCTGTTGTTGATGAGGACGTCGAGCTCTGTTGTCAATTAGCTTCCAAATTCTCAAGGTTGATATTCAAATCCAGAAATGGACAAAAGATTGGTTGCACTGACTTCCTTCCCGCTTCTTCAGTTCCTCGGCAATGTTTTTAATGGCTGCTTCGTCATAGAGATCTGCAGTGATGTAGTCTGCCTTTCCCTTTCCGAGCGCATTTAACTCCTTGCACGCTTGTTGGCAGGCTTTCGCATCTCTTGACGATACGTATACGGTGGCGCCGTTTTGGACGAAACCCTCACTAATCATGCGACCAATGCCCTTGGCACCGCCAGTGACGAGAATGACCTTGCCCTGCAAAATTGTCAGTTTAGGTCGTCGGAAGTGAGACGAGCAGTTCGGAACCAAGATATGGTTGAGAAGATCAGAGGTGCTTACTTTAACGTCGAACAGGCTTGCGTTATCCATTTTGAGAGGTTGATTGGAAATCGGAATAATATGAAGAAGGAAAGACAGGGAGGGAGACGCTGTTGATGAGCATTGCGACTTGGGCACGCTTTCGTCAGCGGAAGTTTGCCGGAGGCTCAAGAAACTTGGGTTGAACCGAGGCTCGGTGCATTGTTCTTCCTCTGCCGTATGTAACACACTTGGTACTTTTCGTGAGCTCAAGCAGCATCAATCTTTCTGCCTAAAATAGATGCGATGCGTGGATTGCGTTGGATGAAGTTAAGGATCCAGTCGCGGCCAAGAGGTTTATAGTCTTGATTGACAGCTAGGATTTGAGCAGCCATCTCACGCACGCGAGCACGGCTGGGAGGGCGGGCTTTTGAGTCTTCATCGAGGATCCAATCAGCCAGGAATTCCTCCTGTTCTGGAGTCAATCTCTGCTCGTGGGTATGAGCAATCGTGGATGGTTGACGACCAGCTTGTCGCCATTGAAGGGTCGATCGAGGGACGCCGTACGCCTTTGCAGCTTGCCTCTGGCTAGTAAAAACACCAGATTCAAGATCGGCAAGTGCTCTTTGTATAGCCTCCTCACGGGCGCTCATTTTCAAGAACAGTGTGTTGAGATATGTCGAATTTTTCGAGGGGCGACAATTTTGGTGGGGTGGCCTACCACTTTCGCGGCCGTTAACTACCATGCCAAGCTTACTTCTCAGAAGATAGGCTGATGTGCGGATGCCACATGTATGGTCAACATCAAGACTGCATACAGGATACACGCATTAGAGTATGTTTGATGTCTTGAATTAAGGGTGTACAGTATGCAGATATTCTTCTGCGGAAGTCTAATGCTATACAAAGGAAAAATGAATGCTGTCTGTAGAGATTGTCCAATCTTCATCTCCGAGTCTCAAACTCCATCCAAAGACGCTAATGCTGTGGTATCATATGCAACCCAAAACGCCCAAGGTGATCATCTTATGGCCTCAAACTTCAGAGGTAGGCCGTTGTCTACGGACACGTCAGAGATCTAACTCTGTTATTCTTACCCACACCCAGGACCTCCCCCCTGAGCTGCTTCGGCACTTGTGCCTTCGCCCAACACTGTAGCGCAACCCTCCTCATTAATTCCGTCTCTTCGTCCTTTAGCCTCAACTGACGCTTTGCTAGCTTACTCTTCCGCAACTTGACGCCCTTTTCTTCAACCGCTTGTCCAGTTGATACGAACGGTACGATTGGATGGGTCAAGCCACGCTTCTGGCCATTTGTTGGGCGTTCAGACACAGGAGATGAGACAAGTGACTCCAGATTCACGCACTCTGCGATCAATGCCTGAATACCTGCCGAAAGTTGGGTAGCGCGAGAGAGCAAGTACGGCCATGCATCATAAGTGTCATTCCAAAACGGGTCGGCAGAAAGCGCCGCTCTCAGCGCAGGAAGAATGTGCGGCAGTGGGGGTAGTGTGCGGTCGGTAGGTGCTTCAGCGGCAGGCGTGCTGTTCGGACTCCCCACAGCGGCAGTGCTCAACAAGCTTGCCGCAATTGTAAGCCTCAAATGGCTCTCTGTGCTCAGCGTGGCTGTTACCACGCATGCTGGGCACCCTCGAGTCCTACACCAGTCCATCTCCTCTGCGATAAAACATTGCAGGCAGAGAAATGCGCCCCGGGCTTCTCCAGCAAAGGCCAGTTCCAAGTCTTCGCTTTTGTTTGTGCAAAGCGCCGCTGAGGCGAGGGCTGAGGCGCGCGTGAATAGGGCAACGATTGGCACGATGAGGGCGTGTAGGATATCACGATGGAGGAGGAATGTTGCTTTAGCGGAGGAATCACATTGTGAATGATTTGTGCAAAAACTGGACGCCGGCTGTTAGCTGGCATGCGCAACTGAAGGTGTGGTGGTTGGACATGGATAGTGAAGTGCACCTCCCGATAACGACTTGCGATAACGAGGTCGGTAGAGGGAAGACCTACTCAGCATCCCCCGCAAGATAACCCCTCAGTACGGCAAATGCCTGAGATTCCTCAAGCACTTGAATATCCTCATGTGGGATCGCTAAAGGGCTCTCGTGCTGAGCAAGGCTGCTGTGCTCTTCCATGATACCCATGCTGCCCATGTGCGATTGGTCGCGCGATCAGAGTCCGGATCGAGGATGTTCGCATTGATAACCTTGGACGACGTCGAAACACTCCCAAATGACAAATGGAGGAGCGTTGAAACAGATGAAATCAAGAGAAGAAGAAGAAGTACAAGATCATACACACTCTCACACACTCTTTTTGGAGCGGAACGGCTAATAGTAACGTACTGGAGAGCGGGTTCCCTTTCCTTATTTCAACGAAATGACGCGTGGGCGAGTCTCCTGCCCTTGGGGCCGAGGGCAGTTCCCGGTCAACCCCACCCCTGCAGCCAAACCCCCTTGTAAATCGAAGCTTCCACATAATGACCTTCCACCCCTTTCCTTGTACATCACTCGTGCATGCACCAAATAAGCCATTCAAACTACGGTCTAACGAGCCAACGAGACAACGCCAACTGGCATAGCCGTGGCAGATTCATCACCTGCGTTGAAATGGCGCCTGCCTCCGCCTTGCTGGAGCCACGAGGCGCTCCTTGCCTTCGTCCATCGCTCTCTAGGTGAAGTTGAAGGCATGGTTGACGATTATTTGCATAGCAGGGTAATTAGGAGCGCTACGTTCGCAGATCATGCACAATCCGAACAGGGTTGGCCATGCACAAATAGCCTTATGCATTACAGCAGGACAATGTTGCAACATGTTTCATTAACAGTGCTTGCAAGCGTGTGTGTTCACGAAATTGTCAGCCATGTCGCCATAACCGTTAGCGCAACACAATGGTGGGTAGCAGTCACAACTTTGGCCTATTGTTAGAAAGGCGTTTATCGCAACTACGATTAATATACAGTGTGGAGACGTCATCCGCAAATGTCCCCTTAATTCCTTGAATTGGCAACAAGCAGCGTAGAATATCTGCAGTCCACGTCAACTTCTGAATGAGACTTCACCGTTTCCAATGTTCAAGGCGTCAGGTTTGGGTACAGGGAAAATCGATCAAAAACGTCTTGCGCATGCTACCTATGGTTCAGATAAATATGTAAACACAGATGTCAATAAAGTCCTCAGTCAACGTCAACCCCGCTCAAATACGGTTTCCTACTCCCATCTCGGATCACCCTCTCTTATTTTCATGTCTTCAAGCTCCACTCTCGAGTCATCCCAGGTGCAGGCAATGCCAATAATTTCTTGTCCCATATCGACGACACACCCTATCGACATTAATAAAAGCCATCGATCCGACAACTAGGGCTAATGCGCAAGTTAAACATCGAATCAGGTGAACTATATATAAAAGACACCAGGGCGTGTCTTGGAGCATGTTGTCCAATCGAACAACGGAACAATGGGGACCAACGTATGCTGCAATGTTGCAGTGGTGGCATACAGCGAGACTATGTAATCACAACTGTCGGTCCGCGGCGTCCTGGGCTGCACGACATAGTCGCACTCATGCCTCTTGATGGCTGTTCCTTGACATTAGTCGTAGATACAGCCTTTCTGTGTTGATATCCTGTTTCATAGGCAAGAATCAAGGTAGTTTGGCGACATGGCTGAAAAACCATAACGATGGGACACCTGCCAGCTCTTGATCTCCTCATCTCCACCAAAATACAGAGCAGGATCCATCGGCATTCAGCAGACGTCTCATACTCCCGTCGCCAGGTATCCCTTGCTTCCTTCCGAAAGGGTCCGTGAGAAGCATCGATAGCTTCTCGGCAATCGGACCCATCTCTTGCTTCGATATTGCAATCGGTTGGCTTACTTGACTCGGATCAGCCTGAAGAAGAGCAAAGATGCTAGTCTTTGACCTGCCGACTATTCGCTGGTGGACATCGCGCAGTGAGTCGTAGAGCGGTCCCAGCGTATCGAGATAGCGGGATGCGATGGGTTCGAAACTACGGCAAGGCTCAAGCATCTCCATACACGCTTTAGCGTACTGGAGGTCTACATCAACACCATTCGTTTGGCCATCGAGGAGTTTTGTTGTTGCGCTAAAAAGGAGAACTACTGCAGCTGAGAAGGCCCAGTAGATGATCAGCCAGCAGCGCTTTGTTAGTGTACCGTCAAAGGAAATGAGACCTAGAATGCGAGAAACCTGCTGGGCTGCAACTGCACATTCGTTACGATATCTGTGAGCGTCTTCTATGGAGAAATTTAGACTATGCGCAGCACCGTCTGTCAATTGGGTTTCGGCTGTTGCAATGATATGTTGACGGTATAGGAGGATGAGAGCTCCCAGGTACATTATCTGAGATACCAGTAAATATACTATTTAATGGAAAGGGCCACCGATATGACAAACTTACATGGACCATGAGAATGGCTCTCCGTTGATAGAGCGTTAGGTTTGGAGGATTGCTGGATGTAAGTGTCGGGAATTGCATTGTGGGTGGTAGCTCCAGGCGCCACCTCTCGAGTTTTTGAGTCAGCACGGTTACGCTCTCTCGGGTTGCGAGCTCCGGGGATGCCAGTTTCTTCGCGATCTCAGCCGCTACCAGGCCGATTTTACTCGTCTGTGTGTGGATGAGTTCGTCAACCGTTACCGGATCCAACAAGGGGTTGCATGCGATCTGATACTGTTAGAACGTGTTACAGGTATTTAGAACTCGACATACCTCGATGTCATTGGAGGTGACCTCGGATGCGTAGCCTAGGGTGTATGAAAGCCAACAATCCATGAATATGGTGCTCCGAAAAATCTTCCTCCAGTTCTCGTTGGCCCTCATCTTGTTGTTGTTGGAACTATGCAAGGCTGGACACTTCCAGCGAGCTATCTGCAACGCTGCCGCTGCAGAATTGTAAGCATTTGCTCGATGCAAGATGCTAAATTCGCTGACTTACCAATAAGATACCTGGCACTCATGTGCTTCTCAAGAAGGGCGTAAAACGACATTGCGAGCAATAGCCGCATGGTTCGCAAATAGTCCTGCCGCGCAGTTTGCTCGTGGAATTGAAGAGTCCCCGACGCATAGAGTGCCCTCCTTAGTCGATCAGGGAAGCATTCCATATCGTAGTGGGCGCCCATTGCGGCAACTGTAAAACATTCTGCAAGGGTCATTGCGTCGGCGGTTTTCTGTGGTCTGTAGATGCGGTCGAGTATCTCATCGGCCTGCTCATAAGTCCACATGAACAGGAGTGACCCAGTACCTCGAATGAAGGCGTGCATGGAGCGGCGGACCAGGTTCTCCGGAGGTAGATGCTGATGATCAAAGGGTCGCGAGTCCTGGTTGAGAATCTCACCTCTCAAGGTTACAAGTTCGCTGAAAGCCAAGGTTAAGGCATTGTGGCAGACTTCTGCCTCGGTCCCCGTAGATGAGTTGGAAGGCAGAGAAATGGGACTGTCGGAAGAGCATGGACTAGCACGCGAGTATTGTCTCGTGTTATTCGACGTATCTGTTGTCGAACGGCTGGTTGTTGGGCGCTTTCCAGTGCTAGGCGTGGACTGCTGCGTCTTGAAGTCGTTGAGGTAAACCTGGTATTTGCGCCAGCTGTCTGTCTTCTTGTACTCGTCCATCTGAGCCTCAAACTCTTGCATTGCTCGCGCAGCATTGCTTTCCCATATGCGCTTCTGCTCGGCTGGTAGATCCTGCCATCTCCGACCGACTTCTCTTGCAATGTTGACGAACGACAGCTGGCTGACTTCGGGGTCGGTGCGAAGCTGGTCAGCGAAATTTACATCTGACAAGATGTTAGAAGGAACAGCTGGAGACGAAGCACATTTGAATCGTACAGGCTGTCTTTGGTTTCTTGGGGGCGTTGTTGTCTGGGCGAGGATGACGTCGGTACCTCCTCTTCTCACGTGGGGGTGGTGTGGAAGTCTGCCGGGTGAGCGTCTCCAATGCAGACGTGGAGAGAGAAGTTGGCTCCGTTGACATGCTTTCAGGGTCGAGAGACAGGGACGCTGGCACTCCGCGGAAGGTGGCAATCTCTCGCTGCAGAGCGCGGCGGTGACCAAGCTTGAATTTCAGGGTAGTGAGATCTTCTTCGGTGATATCCACCACGGTTTCCCAGCTATGGAAGCCATTCTCAGACAGCACTTGCAAATACTCAGTCAGGCCCAGACGCTCCAGAATGTCATTCAGGTCCGGCATGGTGGTGCTGCAAGGGGAAGAGATCGCCATGACGTTGGTGACGTCTGTGGTGTGCGAGGATGGGAATGGGTGAATCCGATTATTTGAAGGCTGCAGACGCAGCGCCAGCACATGGCAACTGCCGCAGGAGGCACACTACAGGTGAAGGAAGCTGAAAGATGTTCGGCATAATGCGCAGCAGTGGTCTGATGCCAAAGCGAATTGATGAAAAGAGCAGCGGTCGAGACCCTCACAGGCCGATCCACTTTTCAGCGCACGCTAGCGCTGGCCGGCATCCGTCGCCGGGGGGGGCGTGCTACACTTGACCATGGCACGCAGCCGCTTAGCCTCATGCCTACGCATGCGTCTCTGTTCGCTGGCGCAGGCTCGCCAGCCCTCCGCCGCTTTGCCATGCGCGGTCTGTCTTCGCGCGGGTGTGGAGCAGCGCTGCATCGTGCCAGCGCTGGGGCGGAGTCGCAATGCTCGAGCACCCGTGCACAGGCAGCTGTCAGAAACATGGGGTCACCAGAACGCCGACCACCCACCAGGAACCAGCCGCTATGCACACTTGCCATTGGCCAGGTCAGCCCGCCCGTCGAACCCCATCTTCGATCGCAGCGCCTTGAGAAAGACGGTGTCAAAATTCCACCCATTGTTTCGTCGATCTTTGGCACCCCTCCCTTCCCCCGCTGGCATCAAGTCCTTTGCTTTGCAGCCCCTCCCGATCTGTGCAACAACAAAGTTGCCTTCTAGATCGACGCGTGCTGGAGGATCGACTTGCGGCCGGCGGTCTGGACCCTCGTTAATCGGCTCTATGCTCGGAAGTCGGGACGCCGTTCAGACGTTGAACGGCAGCAAATGAGCGAGAGAAGGGCGCTGACGAGGCGCTTTCATTGCCGCTAGTCCCTTCTTGTCAAACATGGCCAACATCAAATGCTCACAAAACTCCATGCTCCTCCATTTCCAGCTCCACATGTCTTGGGGGGCCGCTCCACCTGTTTGGCTGCAGAACTAAACATGGTGATAACTCTAGCCTATCCTTGCCATTCATTGTTTGTGGCGTACACACTCGCTGACCCTTACACCACCAGCCTGATTACTCACCCACCACACAAGTCTCGACCATGACACATATAGTACACTTCCGCATCTCGACACATGGCAATCCCAGCCAGACCCTGATACCAAACCATGCGCAAACGCGACAACTGTAGCGAACCAATAATCTCTTGGCTCCTACTGACACAACCACCCTTCATCCCCAAAACTCTCGGAGATCCTCAGCCCGACGCTTTGTGCCCCAACCCGTCTCATTCTCAATCCTTTCCAGTAGCTCGAGAATGGCTTTCTGTTCGCTCTCATGGCTCATCCACTGCCCTGCAATCCACAACGGCTGTACTGCGTTCGTCCAAGCTCCATGATGGTCGTTGCTGATTGAAATTGCGCAAGTCTGTCGTGCATGCCAAAAGATGGAGCTTGGTTTAGGTTTTACAGCAATCCCTAACGGTTTGTGCCGCAGCATAAGGATGCATGCCATGTGGTAGAGTTGGTTACCCGAAATAGCAGCGGGGTTGCTGTATAGTACCATCGGGAACGGCTTCGTGCTCACTGCGACAGATGAAATCGGCAGCATTTCTGCTGGACGTCTGCTGTACCACTCATCCATATAACGCCAGAGTGCCATCCAACGAGTTGTATATGCACTATTGGCCTCATCCACTGGATGCGGTGACGGCCCTAATCGTTCGGCGAGATGTGGACGCAAAGCGAGTAGATCAAGTACCTGTGCGCATAGATACACGGCATGGCATGCGTAGGCGTCAAATCCGCTTTTTGCTTTGAAGAGATTGACGTCCGCATCGAGATTGATGCCTGACGCCCAGCGCTCAACAGGTATGAGCGATTTTGAAGATGCAATAAGCCCTCCACACACATCCATTCGGGCAAAGCACCAGAACAATGCTTGGTTAACACCGCCTGCAAAGCCGTTGATGCCAACGGCATCGATAAGATGAGCACATCCGTCGAGATGTTGATGCCAAGCTTTGGCCGAACTGCTCAGCATCTCAAGCACGCATAGGACAACGCATGATGCTATGACAGGCGTGCTGCGCGTGTGTAGTTGTGGCAGCACAAGTTGTATTGCCATCTGATAGAGAGATAGGCTGCGCTCTGTGTGTCGGCTTTTCTGTTTTCGCTCCAGTTGGCGCGCAGATACGGCAAGAATTGAGTACCGCAAATGATCATGTGAACGTGCCATGACGGGAAGCGTATGCCGGAAGTGCCGCTCGCTATCGAATTTATCCAGCCAAGGTGCAACCTCATCCAGCCAATTTTTCCATAACGCAAACTCTTCCTCATCAGATAGCGGGAGTACAGATGATTGCGAGAAGCTCAGACCTTCCGGTCGAGAGTCTTCCAACGGTACTGGCATTTGTGTGCTGTGTATCGTCGCTGCATTGAACTCGGAACTTGTGGACCAAACTTGCTCATTCCGGTATGCATCAGGAGTAGCCTGACGGGTAGGTACATTGGATCTTACTTCGTACATGAGATGATTTCGGAGAGTAGAATGCGCATTGAGATAAGCCGATCCTGGAAGAAACAAGCTATCGTCAATATAGCTGGTGGCATTTGGACTATTCCAAACGGATCCAAATTCCCCAGGGGTTGATAGGGAGATGGGATTGCTGGCCGTTTCGCTCTCGTGGTGCTGGGTACCTAAATCATGTTGATAGTGATGCTGATGATGAGCAAAAGCGCCGACGGCATCCTCAAACGGCGATCCTGACTGCCATATGGGGCTTTCTGTTGCTTGGAGAGCCTGTGCATTGGCCGGTGAAAGAACTGGATTGACATCTGGCTGGGTATGAGGTTCACACAAGGTAACATCTGCGTGCTCTGTGTGTTGGTAATCGCGAATCACTTCTGCTGTAACGTCTTTGATGACAAAATGAGTACGCCTCCGTTCTGGCAATGGTTTCCGTTGCAATGATACCTGCTCATCTGTATGCGCTATTCCCAAAGCATTCTCGGCTCGGAAGGTGAGGCGCAGGCCCCATTCACACTTGTTGTGTTTGCCGCTGCAGCGACCACACACTGGCTTTACTTCGTCACATTTCCGTCTTTTGGTCTTGCAATTTAGACATCTTTGAGGAGGCGTCAGCAAATTTTGTTGGATATTCAACACGTTTGATATGCTACACTAACCCGTGCCGAGTTCTTGCTCTTTTGACTCCCTGTGTATTTGCCCTGTAGTCTCCAGTCGTCATTCTTGGCATAACCAAAGAGCGATCAAGTGGGGTCAAATTGTTAAGAATGACAGAAATCTACCGAGAAAGCAATCCATTAATCATTCCACTCCTATAGCGTTCGACACGGAGGCGTGAAGGATTGTTGAAGTGAGACCCACGTTTAATAGGACTGAGCGCTTTCTTTTATGCATGCTATCACTAGTGTGGAGTTATGTGGAGACCCCCGCATCTTCCAGGGAACTCCAAAGAAATAGAATGTGCTTCCAACTTATGATAGCAACAACTGAGCTTCGGTACCATCTGACGGAGAGTAACTGACATTGTCACCGTTCTAATGCTTGTATGACGTGCCAGGATTCTTGTAAAGAAATGTTCAAACGAACGAATAAGTGCGTCGGCTCAAACTCAAATCTATCTCACAATGTATACCATCCATCCCGTATTCATGTACAACCAAACACTGCGTGTACATGATATGAATGACACTCTATCATACAGTGCCAGGAACTTGCAGTGCCGTCATTCTGAGGTCAGCAGTACAGGCGTCTAATTTTTCCCCGCCGTCTCAATCATCTGAACATCCGACTCTTTGAGATCTTCAGTCACGCTAGCCCTCCTTAGATCTCCAGGCTCCCCCCAACTCTCCTTCCAATGCATTGTAACTCTGCCCCCAGTGAACAACTTGTCGATGTTTTCAAGCGACAACCCGCGTGTTTCCGGATAGAAGAAATAGATAAGGGGTAGGAAGAAAGCATTAAAAACACAAAAGTAGACATAAGTGCGCCAGCCGATACTATTGATACTGACTGGCGTGATTTCCACCACGAGGAACGTGAAGATCCAGTTGGATGCTGTAGCAAGGGCGGCAGCTCGCGTGCGGATAGCGAGTGGTGCGTATTCGGCGGGCAGAAGCCAGGGGATTGCGAGTAAACCGACGGCGAAGAAGAAGTTAAAGAGGAACAGCATGACTATGGCCACCACGCCTGCGCTCTTGCTCCCATCTGCAACGGTACCAGCTAGCACTGCCATACCTAAGAGGAACACGTCAACACAGTTGGATATAAGATTTCTACTCGAATCGTCACTTACATCCCATTTGACCTCCAGCTGCAAAGAGCATCAACTTTCGGCGGCCAAGTCGCTCGATAATCCAGATGGGTATCAATGAGGAGAGGAAATAGGCAATACCATTGAATCCAGCGAGCAAAAGCGACAAATCACGAGGGATACCTACGGATTGCTGAAAGATAACCGGAGCGTACTGGCGCATTGTTATTATGCTGGATCTTATGCGGGTTTGGATGTCAAACGTACGTAGGTGATGAGATTGATTCCTGACAGTTGCTGCATGAATTGGCCACCAATGCCCAACAGAGTTCGATACAGGAACTTCTGCTCCCCATTTTTAAACATACTCTTGAAACTCCCACCGGCTGCTGCTGCACGCTCTTCTCGAACAGCATGCTGAATGAGCGCAAGATCACGTTTCAATGTCTCATCCTCGCGATCTAATGTCCGGGCATCTCGCTCAACAGCCCACAGGATACTTTTTGCCTCGTCGATACGGTCATGTGCAATGAGCCATCTTGGTGACTCAGGCAAGACGAGTACTCCAACAAATGTGACGACCGCGAAAAGGATCTGCAATGCCAGAGGGAAGCGGAATTGAGCGTCATTTGATACAAAACTCATACCATAATCGACCCAGTAGGAAAGCATGACGCCGAAGATATTTATGGCTAATTCGATGCAAAGACCCTTCCCGCGGTCGTTGGCCTTCATGAGCTCCGAATGCCATACAGCTGCTTTGTGTCAGTCGTACACCTTTCAAGGAGCCCTTAGAGCTTACGAATAGTACTTGTATTCATGCCGTTGCCCAACCCTGCCACAATACGGCCCACAATCATTTGAGGGATACCAAATGCTGCGGCTTGGAGCGCCGCACCGATGCTGAGAACGATACATCCAAGCATAATACACTTTCTCCTTCCAAGCTTCTCTCCAAAAAGGAAACAGAATATGGCACCAAAAAAGCATCCAATTTCATAAATAGCGACGACGGTACCTTGGAGGGAGGAGCTTCCCCCACTGCCATTTGTCGTATCGATTTCGGGGAAGGTTCGTGTAAATGCAAGGCCGGTCAACAGCCCAGACATAACTCCTTGATCATAGCCAAATAAGAGAAACCCAGAGCCTGCTGTGGCCGTGATGGCCCAATTGAGGGGCCTGCCCACGAGGATGGTCATGTTTAACAAACTTGTACTGATATTCTGGGGACGGGCAGCGGGCGAAGGACCTCGTTTGATGATCACGAAAGGTGACGGCGCTGCATGTCATTATATACATGGTGAAGATCAACAACACTTGTTTCCGATTGACATCTTTCTTTCTGCGGAGTATGATCTCCGTCATAGACCCCCAGAAACTCCCCCAGATGGGGCTGTGTTAGCAAGGTTCGAAAGTTGAGGTGAACCACGTAACGAGGTATTTCCTAATTGAGCAGGCGGATCCGCATCCGATTGCTGGTTTGTGCTTCACGCTAGCCAAAAGTAATTTCAAACTGCGGTTAGACCTACTTGTTTGGCCAAAACAGTATTTTTGAGGATCTCATTGACCTAGTTGTGGGCCGATCTCATCATCAGACCACACCCAACGATTTTCGTAGGCATAGCAAACCTATTCGGCGCGATAAATCGGCTGTGGGTACAGCCTAAACGTCAAATGTTTTGCGGGTGCGTTCGAAGTATGGCGTACATGGCAAGTCCTCGACTTCCCGGCCGAACAGCTTGGCTCTGAAATTAGGACGCATATTTATGGAGTTTGCTGCATTCACTCTTTTCACGCAATCCGTTCCTTCTTCTACTTGGCCTAAGCATTACTGTGCTCATTCTTTTGTGTACCGAGGTACCAACATGTCTCCATCAGCAATTAATTCTCCCCTTGACAATCTCCCTTCCCATGACACACAGAGTTCAAGCGCACAAATTCCCACACTTTTCTCTCTGGCAGGGAAAACAATAGTTATCACTGGAGGTGGTCGAGGCCTTGGATTGACTCTAGCTTTTGCTGTCCTCGAAGCTGGTGGACATGTAGCATGCTTGGACATCCTTCCAGAGCCGAGCAAGTTGGAATGGGAATCTCTCACAAAACTCGCCAAACAATCTTCTACATCAGCCTCATATCAAACATGCGACGTTACGAGCGAAATGGAGGTCGCGTCAGCTATCGAGAAGATATCAAAAGAGGGCGACGAGCGAGGAGCTCCACTCCATGGCATGATTGCGTGTGCAGGAATACAGCAAAAGATCCCAGCGCTGGAATATGAAGCCTCAGACTTTGAGCGCATGCTCAGAGTCAACGTTGTAGGTGCCTTTGTATCAGTGAAGACGACAGCAAAGACTCTCAAGGACAAAGGAAATGGTGGAGCGATAGTGCTTATAGCCAGTATGTCGGGCCAGATTGCCAATAGGGTGCGTAATTCCGCGATCCATATTGCAGTGAGCTGTCTAACAACCCCAAAAGGGACTTACTTGTACCGCATATAACAGTAGCAAAGCAGCTGTGCATCAAATGTGTCGATCACTTGCGCAAGAATGGGGGCAGTACGGCATCCGAGTGAATACACTCTCGCCTGGGGTAGGACATCATTGAGACTACGAATGCCTGATCGCTGACCAATTCTTAGTACATCAGAACCGCAATGACGGATGAACTTCTCACTGCAGATCCGGCTGTCGAGAAAATATGGATGGCAGGTGCACTGCTGGGGAAATTGGGCGTCCCAGACGATTTCAAGGCTCCTGCAGTGTTCTTACTGGCTGAAGGCAGTCGATTCATGACTGGTGCTGATTTGAGAGTCGATGGCGGACATTGTGCTTCCGCATAGATACGAAGCTAAACTCCGCTGTTGTGTGACACAGCTCGCTCGAGGTGTAGACTAATGTTGTGGTTCACAATAAGATACGCTTGTAGCTTAAATCTTTCAAACTCCTCACCACCGCAGAACTCAGTTTCATGGGAGGCACTTGAGGACGCCAACCACCCACATCAAGTTCTACGTGCTTCAACCTGAGTTCTCTGTTTTTGATGCATGTGATGTTCCACTTTGCTTGATCGTAAAGCATCGGTATGTCTTCGAAAGATCTCCCATTCACCAACATGCAATTAGCAGAAAAATGGCTGTCCCTTGCTCAACTTATGGCTAGTTTGAGTTATTTCCAAATTGGCATCGTTGTTTGGAGATACGCAAGCGCTGTGGTTGCAAGGCGAGCAGAGATTTGTGTAACGAATCGAGACAAATCCAAAACGGGTAAAGCAGTGTTATATCTGAATTCTGTCTCGTCAAGTGATTCTTAAGTATATATAATATACTTCTGGTAACATCAACATGTTATCCGCCATGTACCTCGTTCCAGGAGCTAAATCACTTTTCGCATTTGTAACACAGCACAGGGCACATCGCTAGTCTAGTCAAAAGCCCTGCCCCAGATGCAGGCTCATGAGTCTTAGGGCCTCGAATTTTGGAAACATTACGTAGTGTGGTGGGTTGTTAGATATTTATTTCCTCTATGGGCAAGCGCCATTCGCCGTCTCTGTCGCAAGAGCTTTCCGAGCCCCGCACCGCTTCGTCACCACCGCTATGTTCACATTCCCACTCCCTTCTTCTTGGCTTCCAGTGGGCGATAACAGATCATCCATTGGGCAGCTCAATATTACATGCTGCAATATTTCTAGTGCTGTCGCCTTCACGATAGCATTATCTACTAGTGGCGCAGCTTTTCTCGAATGCTCGTGAACAAAATGACCTCAGCTGATTTGGCCAGTGGACAGACTGACTTCACGAACTATGTTTCTTATCAAGATCGCCAAAGCAGGCGAAACCGTGTTGGCCACTTCAACCTCTCCCAGGACACCATTCAACCATTGAGTTTCGTTTCCGGTACATACATAGAAAACTTGTATCAAGTCATCGAAGTTGGCGAATCAAATATCATCCCATCAGGGCCAGTCATTCCGGCTTCAGAGGTCAAGATCCTGCCTCCGTTCACAGACCGCGATATTCTTTGCGTAGGTAAAAACTATGCCGAGCACGCCAAAGAATTCAACAGTTCCGGGTTTGACAGCTCGGATAAAGTCGATACTCCTTCACACCCAGTCATTTTTACTAAGCGATTTACATCAATCATCGCTCATGGCGAAGACATCTTTCCGCACCCAGAATTCACGCAGACTGTTGACTACGAAGGTGAAATTGGCGTCATCATTGGCAAACCAGGGTTCCGCATTGAAGAAAAGGATGCCATGGCACACGTCTGGGGTTATACCATTGTGAATGACGTAACAGCGAGGGAAAGGCAGAGGGACCACAAACAGTTTTATATTGGGAAATCGCCGGATACTTTCTGTCCCATGGTACGTCCTATCTTTGCGCGGAGAAAGATGCTTCTAATCACAGATCAAGGGCCCGATAGCTGTTCCGGCGTCCAAACTCGATAAAGTGCTGCGAGTTCAGACCCGTGTCAATGGAGAGCTACGACAAAATGCGACTTTGGACGATTTGATCTTCTCGATCCCGTATCTGATTAAAACGTTGTCGGAGGGACAGACGCTCATGCTTGGTGACGTCCTCGCAACAGGTACTGTAGGTCGATCATACATCCATTTGAATGTGAATGGTAATTCTGACTGTATACCAGCCCGCCGGTGTCGGCATTGGGAAGAAACCACCCATCTATCTCAGTCCTGGGGATACAGTGGCCATCTCGGTGACAGGCTTGGGAACTTTAATCAACCGAATTGCCGATCCCAAATCGTCAAACCCCTTTGTTGATCAGGCGCAAGAGATGTCACACTTACATCAAGCCATTGCAAACAAGAAAACTGATAATACTACGTTGACAAATATCAACAATAAGCCGCTATACTACAAGGCCCTTGGCGATACTACAAAAGATCCATTATTCTTCGTCCATGGCCTTGGCAGCAGCACCGAGTTCTATTCCCCCCTTATCCATATTTTAAGCCTCGAGAAGTCACATTCCCTGCACCTCTTTGACCTTGAAGGCCACGGCCTCTCTCCAACATCCCCACTCAGCAAACTCAGCATCGCCTCCTTAGCTTATGACCTGAACGGCGTATTCAGACATGCGAATGTCAATTCTGGTGCTACCATCATAGCGCACTCTATGGGATCACTTGTCGCACTCCAGCTTGCACTCATGCAGCCTGAAAAGGTGTCAAAGCTAATTCTGCTCGGTCCGCCGCTGTTACCGCTTCCTGAAGCTGGAATTACAGCTCTGCATGCTCGGGCTGAAACAGCACGTACCAAAGGTATGACAGCTCTTATTGATGCTATCGTCACTTCTAGTACTTCAAATGAAACTAGAAAGTCGAACCCGCTCGCAGTAGCCGCGGTGCGCATGTCTCTCCTCGCTCAAGATCCCGAGGGTTATGCAAAAGCATGTTCTGCACTTGCGGAGGCAACCGACCTCCACCTTGATGCACTTCAGGCAAAGACACTGCTCATCACTGGTAGCAACGACAAAGTGTCGCCGCCGAGACATTGTGAGATGCACATGCTGTCATTGAAGGGAAATGCAGAGCTAGTGGTACTGGAAAATATTGGGAATTGGCATATTTTTGAAGACTTGCAAGGTGTTGCGCAAGCAGTGAAAAGGTTCCTCTAGTAGAGATACAAAGTCAGATGGCTCTCCTCTTGATGAAGCACCTTGGTATTTGTGCATGCATATCAAATTCAGCCCGAGAGACTCTCTGCATCCTATTTGCCCATTGCTGCTGAGGGTGCTGAGCTGCCAGGAGTGCTACGCTGGTAAAGGTACTGAATTGCTACCAGAGGTGCTAAGCTATTTGGATTGCTGAGACGCTGCGGTTATTCTTGTTAAAGTCAACATTTGCTTTGAGCTGCAGCAATTCAGTACTCTTAGTAGCGCAGCACTCTGGGCGGCTCAACACATCTGGTACCAAGTCAGCACCCTCAGCAGCGTAGCACTCTTAGTAGTAGCCTATCAACTTTAGCAACTTATAGTAAAGTAGCAATACGGCAGAATACAGTAAATATGCCCATAATATAAGAATAAATTGTATTTGTAGTAAATAGAGTGGGTAATTTAAAGTTCTACGTTTTGATTTGCTAAAGCTCCAAACAAGTCCAAACTCGTGCATTATTTGGTGGTCTATGGAATGTAAAAGCGCCAGTAAATAACCTTTTAGCTTCCATTTGGACACCCTCGGACATGCCGCCATATAGGTAATGAACCATAAGCATACATGGCTATTAATTATTATACTGCTAGGCGTACTATTCTCTCTAATCTATCTTCTGATCGAACGCAGTGGTCAGTTGCCCCCTTTCGGAGGCACTATCCTGTCCGAATTTCTCCCCTATATGGCACTTGCTTGAAACTTAAATCATCCAAGAATACCGCATTGGTTAGACCACCTTGGGCACAGGTAACTCTCAGTTCCAGATAATCGTAGTGCCCGGTAACAGCAAGCCACCACGAGTCTCATCGATCTAAACGCGGGAGTGCTGCAGGGGAAGCTTGATAATCGCGTTCTTGCTACGCTTGTGGAAATTGGGGGTCTGGTAGAACCCCTGCGCGCATCGTCAAATGATGCCAGAATAGATCAAGCCTTACGACCAGTGTACCATAGAATGGCGAAGGGCAATCCCACATAGAAATAATGGGCAAAAGGATTTCCTCCGGCGGCGCTGTCACCAATCCGGCATCGGCAATCAATCACATTCTCGCGTATCGCCCATGAATCCTCATTTCCCGATCATTTTGACGGTCATTGGAGCTATTCTTGCCCATTGATTCTCAGCGTTCGGTAAAGGTATACCATCTCCTGTCTTGTGCCTCAACATTTGTATTGCAACGTCAGCAAAAGGACTTGACGTCTCTCAGCTGTTTTTCTGGTCATGGTATTCGCAGGGAGAGGAGTTAGGTTGTTATATTTTTTCCAGGCGTAGCGTCGTCAATGCCAATAGATCGTGACACAAGGGTAACAAGATTACTTCTAAGGAGCAGTTTTGAAAAATGTAGGTTTACTTTAAGTTGGCCGTTTCGACACAAGCCCACGAGTCGTGACAGTGCCCGAGGCGTTCTCGTACGATTCCAGTGCGCAGGAGTTTCCGGGGTCGCTTCCGGTGGAGTGGTCGAGACCAGTGTGGGTCGAAGGAGGATGATAAGAGCATAACCAGGCGAGAATGACGAGAATGACGAGAATGACGAGAATGAAAGAAATATGGGAAAAGTGAAATTGTGGACGAAGCGGCGTGATGCGAGCACGGAAAGCGTACCACTTTTAGCAGGAATTTACCGTCGTCGTCTGGCTTCAATTTGAGAACAGTGTATGGGGGTGCAAAAATACTTAAAGTGACGCATGTTGATAAAGCTTCACAGATATTCTGCTGGTCAGAAACCAGCTGACAACATGGACGAAGGTTCCACATGTTTGGAAGGAGCCACAAACTCACTCATCCGCTCACTCAAGCATTAGCGCAAGCATGCCAAGGATAGCCTTAGACTCACTCGTATCATCTAGATCTTACACAAGCGCGCCCTTTCGCTTAGAAGGCTTGGAAAGAGACTGATGCTCGAAGAGCGCAATTTTAGAGGAGGTGGTTCATAGCAGATGAGCCGTGCCATCTCTCACAGCACGGAGAGGCCTCCATGGTGGTAGTCCATCCAGACATGAGATCAAGGGAGGTAGTTTGATGTCCCAATGCCATAGTCTTATGAATGCCGTAGTATACAGGTACATTATACACCACTCAGCTATGCCAAACATGCTCATATATGTACTGGCGTCCTTCGTGACCCCACATTTACCGCCTTGTTCTTACAATGAAATCTCACCCTTCCATGTGCCTTCGGTCAACCCCAACGTCTCGATACAATGTTGCCACCGCGGCCCACCTCGCTCCTTTTTCCTCAGATACTGCAGCAGCTTCTGCCTCCTATGCACCAGCAGCCTCAGGTTTCGCTTATTGTGCTTGTCTCCTTTTCCTCGTGTCGCTAAAAAGTCTGCAACTGTCTTGATCTTTGCAGTCAAGATAGCGATTTGTACTTCTGATGAGCCTGTATCTGGACCCACGCGCTTGTTTGTCGCGGCAATGTTCGTCTCCGGGCGGACAGGGTGAACTTCCTCGCCTTTCACGACTCTCATAGTCGGTGCACGAGGGGGAAATATCCTGTCGGTGTTGTGACGACCGAATGTCTCGACGCATCGTGTGATATTTACGCGCATACGGTCTTTGCTAGAGCCGTTTTCGAGGGCTGTGATGCGGGCGATTGCTTCCGCAGCACGCGCATGGTCTTTTTTATTCTGCTCTTCGACATCATGTGCAAGGGTCTCAGTTTCCTTTGCAGTGCCGTATTGCAACGAATCGCTCCATTGATAGGGTCCGGGGGTGGTCCGCTTTCCAAGCTCACTCAAGGGTACGGCTAGTTTCTCGCTCCTCTGTAACTGCTGCTTCACAATTGCCGGACTGAAGGCGTAGTTAAGATGCAGGCTATCCTTTGGTATCTTCTTGCCCTCGTCGTATGTAATTGGCTTGCCTGTATCAAAGGAGTCTATGAAAGGGGTGGTGACGCCACGAACGGGGTCTCCGAGGCTTGCTACTCTGCCTTCTTCGAGCTCGGCGCGCCGGGAGAGGTTGGCAGCCTTCTTCCGATTGCGTTGTGCGACTATGTAGGGGTCCCGGGAGACGCGCTTGCTTGATCGCTCGGTGTGTTTTGCTTGAACAAAGCAGGAGGAGGAGAAGGTGCGGAAAGGGAGCGTAAACTGGCTTGGTGTCGATGCTGGGCTTTATTTAGTCACATTTTGTGAAAGTAGCCAGGCGAAACTTACAAGTCGATGCCCGGAGGCACGACAAGACTGGTATCCGAGGCGGCATTGATGGCTCGACGATGCATGCTGACCACTCTTCGATTCTTTTGCGAGCCCGGGCCGGATCGGCGCAAGGTTTTCCCGACAGCACTGCTTGACACGAACTAACCCAAATACAGCTAGCCCCCACCACCGATATTCGTCAATTCGGGCTCCCCTCCATGTCGAAAAGTTCACGACACTTCCCAACTTTCTCAAATCGACCGGCTTCTGCAGCGCCAATCCGTCAAGATGGCTCCCAGCAACCTCCCCGCGATTTTCAACCCTACCCAGCAGGACATCGAGATGCTCCTCGCTGCACAGTGCCATCTCGGCGCAAAGAACCTCCAGGTGCACATGGAGCCGTACCTGTGGAAGACCAGGCCCGACGGTGTCAATGTCATCAACGTTGGCAAGACATGGGAGAAGATCGTGCTTGCTGCGCGTATCATTGTCGCCATCGACAACCCTGCCGACAGTACGTATGATTCAAGATTTGGGCTGTCCAGATATTCGGACTTGGCGTGGCAGCGAGGAAGGGGATCATGAGTGAGGTTAACAAGTGCAACAGTCTGTGTCATTTCCGCTCGTCCCTACGGCCAGCGTGCTGTCCTCAAATTCGCCGCGCACACCGGTGCCGTTGCCATTGCTGGACGCTTCACCCCCGGTAACTTCACCAACTACATCACCCGCTCGTTCAAGGAGCCCCGCTTGATCATCGTCACCGACCCACGCACCGATGCCCAGGCTATCAAGGAGGCTTCCTACGTCAATATTCCTGTCATCGTAAGCATCCCGACTTCCAGCGTTAGACTAAGACTGACATGACACAACAGGCTCTCTGCGACGGCGACTCGCCAACCGAGTACGTCGATGTCGCCATTCCCACCAACAACAAGGGTCGCCACGCCATCGGTCTCATCTGGTGGATGCTTGCCCGCGAGGTCCTCCGTCTGCGCGGCACTCTCGCCAACCGCGAGACTGAGTGGGACGTCATGACTGACTTGTACTTCTACCGCGACCCTGAGGCCGAGGAGAACAAGGACAGTGCTGGCGTCGAGGAGGCAAAGGTGCCAGGTGCTGATGAGGTCGGCGCTGGCCCCGTTGAGGCTGGCTTCACGAGCGAATGGGAAGTCTCGGGCGCATCTGCTGGTGCTTTCACCTCCCAGGCTGCGCAACCTGGTGCAAGCTGGGATGCGGAAGGAACCGACTGGGCTGCGTCTGGCGATCAGCAGACTGGCAATGAAGGTTGGGGCGCTGAGACCACTACCCCGGCTACCACTACCCAGTGGTAGGTTATGCCTTGAACGTCCACGCCATACATGTTTCTCATCCATCATACCCTGTCATTGACAACAATCTTGGCATGTCGGAGTAGGGGCAAGGATCGAAAAAGGAAAATATGAGATTATTTATTCAGATTCAAGAGCACATTTGTGAGAAGGCGTGTTGAAGGGATACGGTCAATGCCATGCGCTTACGAGGGAAAGATACCCGTTTCTATCTCCGGACAGATACGGGGGAAAGCCCTGTGCTGGCGATCGGGTTGTACTTAGCTGGCACCCAGCCCTCCAATACAGTCTCCTTCATGGCCTTGATGAACCTTTACTTTGCTTTGCTCATTGCCTGCGTGAAACCCTTCCATGCCCTTCAATGCTTCGCATCAATCTATTGACAGGTGAGTACCTGTCGTGTATATACCACTGTCTATCCATAAACTCCTATGTATATGCATAGTCATATTACCTCGTCTTTGACATCCGCTCTCACGCAAGTGCCACATGATTCCCC
Organism: Pseudopyrenochaeta lycopersici; assembly: GCA_003313425.1. Classification (NCBI taxonomy): domain Eukaryota; kingdom Fungi; phylum Ascomycota; class Dothideomycetes; order Pleosporales; family Pseudopyrenochaetaceae; genus Pseudopyrenochaeta; species Pseudopyrenochaeta lycopersici. Next base: position 327,845 of record NHZP01000012.1, on the reverse strand, counting down.
CCTGGTATGGACCCTGGAACGCTTTGCAACGCTACAACCACGCGATCGCAGCCATGAAACCCGTAAGAGCGACGCTTATGCTCTTGAGCTGACGGCTCAGGCTCACAGAGGCCGCACCCGGGCTTGAACTCGGTGATGCCTGCGCTGTGCCTGAACGTGTTGCTGATGGCGATCCGCCGGGCGAAGTGGCCTGTGCACCAAACGTATGCTCCTGGCCGAGAGTAGGTAGGGCAGAGGTAGGGTTGACCTCCCATACCACAGAGGTGAAATCGGGGCAAGCCACAGGTGCATTGGTAGGGCTATAGTCTGCCATTTTGACACCAGAAGGGTTTAGTGTCTTCCAAACACTGCTAAGGTTGGGAAAGTCGGGGGAGATGGGGGTTGGCGTTCCTAATACCATGAATTAGCAAACCGACTTCTAATCGCAAGAGTAGGATGTATTGGGGAAGCTTGGGACACGTTGCGACGCTTGGTCCCAAGGCAGCTCTAGCAAAGGTTTAAGAACATCCTCGGGCATTCATATTACTTACCGGAGCGCGAGAATCCATCTGGCGGCGCACTGGGGGAGGATGGATCAACTTTCTCGCCATATTTGATGAGACCGTAATTGTTCGCCTCTTCAATCCACTCGTAAACGATACTGCCTGACCACACGTCCGCCATGTCACCGTAAATGGCCTCTTGATCTTTGAAATCCCGTGGACTGACGGTATTGCACCCAGTCTCTGACATGAAAATAGGGATGTGGAGTTCAGTAGAATTCTGCTCAAGAATGTTATATCCAGATTGCGTATATGAGGAGCTGCCGCACCAGGAGTATGCGTTCAGAGCGAAGAAATCAAGAGATTCGGACGTGTTGCTACCACAGGCGAGGTAGTTTTGCAGCATAGGGCGAAGTGTGGCAATATCTGCGGCGGAGTAGCCGATTGGGATGTTCCGGTATCCTTTGGAGGTGCGGTAAGCTTTCAGATCGCGGGCAGCAGCTTTGACATATGGTGCAGCTACAGAGCCGTTGCCTTCAACAATGTTGTCAGATACATGTGTTCACCTGGAGGGAGCCGGTAAAGGCAATCAGGTATACCTGTGGTCAAAACCTCGTTGCCAACGAAGAAACCGGCCAAGTTGTCATACTGGTGGAACTCGTCCATGACCTTGCCGAAGGCGTCAAGCTGGCTTTCATTCCAGTGTGGGTGAGTCTGCTCAATTTGCGTGTTGAAGGTGTCGAGATCGAGCCAGATGTAGACTGTAGCGGTATGATTAGCAAAAACCTCATATTCGCAGGGCTCTCCATAGAGGACCGCATTCAGGGTATGCTTAAAGCACCTCACGACCCTTCGTGAAAGCCCATTGACAAAACAAAAAAGCTCCGCAAAGGCTTTGAGCGTACTCGGAGCCCAGGTTCATGATGAGTCACAAGTAAACGTACTTCCTGCATCCGCAAAAGCCTTCATACAGCTCGTGTGATCCGCTTCCGGGTCCACATGGTAAACGCGAATCGAGTTTGTGCCAATTGTTTTCATGAGCGAGGCGTCGAGGCTGCATTGCGTAGTGTCGATGAGTGGATCATCAGGAACAAGCTGATATGCGATACCTGTGAATTGTCAGTGGCACTGCTAGTAAGCTTCCCAGCACTGGAAGATACTGGCCCTTGACGTAGAACTGATTGCCCTCGCTAGTGAAGAACTTCGAGCCCTTGACCGAGATGGTAGGGATTGCATTTACAGCGCTCAAGGCCGCCAAACCGCCCGCTAGGAGCGAAAGGAAGGGTGACATTGTCGAATGCGCCGCGATAGGCTTTGGCAGCGGAAAAGTGGCAGTTGACAAGAATCGCTGGATTAGATTGTGATCCTTAATCACGCTCACTGTAACTCAAGGATGCTATCACGAGGAATGAGCGACTGCGCTGTAAATCCACACAAATGAGTGAAGTAATTGAGCATGGAGGTAGGCGGACAAAGAACAGCTGCAGATCCATCTAGGGCCAGGAAGCGATATTTGGAGCGACCAACTTATACAGGGAAAGCACTATCATGCACGTTCCCCCCCGGACCCTACTGCCATGTCCAGTTGTCAGGCATTGCCGGCAAATGAGGACGTCATGAACCTGCTTTGAGCGCGATAAGAACAATCTCGATGCAACAATCTGCCGTTCGTCTCCACACAGGGCTAGCGTCCGCGGCAGATCACTCACGCCATTGGTTGCATGGCATCAAGCTTGCTTTAATCAAGATTAAGCGTTGGCAAGCCACAGGCAAGCAAGGCATCGTTTTTTGCTTGAAACCTAGTGCGACCGGGGTCACTCAGCATGGGGAATTTGACATTTCCCATTGTGAGAAAATGACAACTACGGGTGCGGTGGTGAGGTGGCTTCGTATTTTGGCATTTTCGAGGGCTGTCAGTGCTTCTGTTTCGACGCGTTCTGTGTAAATTAGTTGAATGTTGTAAAGCTCCCAGCATCCTGTACTTCTGGCAGAAAATACTGCTTCTCATGCTTCTCGCAACAGTGCGCTCGCAAAAGCTCACCACACACCAGATGCATTAATCTGGCTGCGAGTTGCGAGAAGCCACAGATCAAAATCCGGGTTGTATAACATCAATATCTGGAGATTGATAGTATTGGTATGTATTGTAGCTATACAGCGAAGAAGTGAATTTTCGAAATCAAGAATCGTCATTCGATGATGAGAAAAGAATTTTGCTCACAAAGAGCCCAACTATATCTTTCCACAACGTCTAACACCTGCGCCACGGTCGCCTTCTGGAGCACGACTTCGTCAGTACTGCCGCTGCCGATGTCTTTGAGGCTTGTTGGGTGGTAGATATCGTGCACGACGTCTTCGTAGATGGTGTATGGACGGATGAAGTAGGAACATTCTCTTTCACTGGCGTCGGTGGCCCTTGCACGCTGGATACAAGCGTAATCAAGGTAGACGATTTACTATCATCTCCTTTCACAGTCGTCACTGCCGACGTGACCGGAGTAGAATAAGGCCTCACCGAAAAGTACTCAGAGTAGGATGCTGGAGTTGCAACCACCTCTAGACTGGATGTTGACCTCACGGGTAAAGCACTTGACACCGATGATGGCGCCACCACTACGCTGGAGCTCGGATTTGGCGCCTCAGAAGCCTCCTGGAAGATGTCGGTCTGCGCACCTTCCACCCATCCACATTTAGTGTTGTAGTTGGGTGTTACCCATTGTGCAGTTTCAATGTTGTTGCCTGTCGATTGATGCCAGGCAAGCATCTGCTTCGCACCTTTGACGCATTTTGAAGGGTCCGATTCGCAGTAAACGGGCACTTGTGCTTTGGCAAGTGGGGCGGCGGTGGGCGAGGCATTGGTGACATTGCATTTGAAACCCTGCATGTACCTGTATGCTAAGTAAGTAGGAGGCGCTTTCAACGAGTCAGTGGTATACATACATATTCGCTTCTCCACAACCGTTTGGGATCCAAAGCCATGCACACGTACATCCTCCCGGCGGACATGCAGGTAGATTGGGGACTTTGTACGTTGCCAGCCTCTTCCATGGTGTGTGGTCGAGTGTTGTGAAGACAACTAAATTTTCCATGGTAACGTCCTTGATGTCGGAGTTGTAACTAATCGCAAAAGCTGTCCCGCCTTGAGAGGTTTGGTTGTATGTATGCAGCGCACCATTCTCCTTCAAGCACACAGCGGGCGTGCCATCGGTTCCCCATCCATTCCAATCTTCAGGGTGCTGCTTGCCGTCTGGCCAGTCTGTGACAAGATTGCCATTGTAGGAGAGTGTTGTGAATGCACGGTTGTGTGCAAGTTCCACCATGACTTCACCATTTGCTGGGAGTTCGAGGAACTCACCCGCCTTTGGCGGAACAGCATCACAGCCACGATGGTGTTGAAACCACCAGTCTTCTTTTTTGAGATTGTAGAGCGGATTCACGGCAAGATTGGTATTCTGGTCGTCAACTTTGGGGTCGGCGCCGCCACGGCAATACATGCCTGGTGCCCATGCTGCTGTGTGTGCTGTGGTAACGGCAGCAGCAGCCAAGGCAAGGAGGGTTGATCGAAGCATGATGACAGGTGAAATCAAAGATTTTAGGCGAAGGTATGTGAGTTTGCAGACCGTCGCTGCAGCTGGGCTAGACTGAAATGAATGGACGCCGTCAAGGCTGTAAAGAACGAATGTTGAAGAAACGATTGACTAGAATGAGAGGACGACCCGAAAGAGTCTTTGAGATGTGAAGTCAACCAACCGTGTACGGACTTCTCTGAATTTGTACGTCTCATTGCAACCCCTTCATCAGCTCCAGACTTGGCTTTACATCAGCACCCGAGAATCTGGTGGCCGTCGAAACATGTGGGGAAATCAGCCTTGTGGATTAAGTGCAAATTCGACGAGCACAGGAAGCGGCACGGCAGTGCTAGCTCAGCGCTTCTCATGATGTGCAACGGGGGAGATGAAAACCTACGCGAGAGAGACATATATCGGGGAGCCACTAAACTCATTCAAGCTGTTGATAAGAAATTAGATGATTCCGTCATGTCGATCCGCAGCGAGTGTCGTCAATTGGCTCTCTGAGCACGGGGACATGGCAACGGGCGATGTGTTTCAAGGCCGACAAGTGATTTGGTGGCGTTGAAGAAAACGGCGGAGATCACATTGGCAGATGTAGACAGATTGAAGGAGTATCAGCACCACTAATGGCGCTGTCTGAAAGTTTCCAACATCGGCCAGATAGCCTGGACTTGGCCACTTTCAGGATGGGTAGGACTGTGAGGAAAGCGTGAGGCTAAAATTAGGGACTTATGTGGGGAGAGTTCCCGACGTAGCGGCGGGAAGAAGCGGAGCAGCGTGTCACTTGCCGAGTTCGAGCTGCAGCGGTTGAACTTCTCATCTGGCGGCGGCTGTGGTAGGCGCGCCGTGGACGCTCCATCGTTTCTTTGTTTCTTGCTCGTCGTTGCGCCATTCCCTTGCACTTGATATCTCGCGCGCCATCGCGTTGCACAGTAGACGTTGAGGCCTTCGCCATGGCGTCTCCTGTGCTTGAGAGCCGAATCGAGCCTCACAAGAGAGGGCAGTTCAGCGTGCACATCAGCGACCGCATAGCGCAGAACGATGCATCACTGGGCGTCTACAGCAGCGTCAAGTGTACGCCCCAGGCCCTTCGTCCTGTTGTCCTGTAAATGACTGACACGGCGCTCAGACAACCACAAGCCCGCCCAAACCGCCGACAATCGCACTGCACAGCTCACATCCTCTACCAAAGCCTACAAGCTCACGCTCGAAGACACAGATGGCGCAGGCGGCCATGACATCTTTACCTTCACCGGCCAGAAGTCTGCACCCACCAAGTCGTACGTCGTCGTCTTTGACCCCTCCACCCAGCAAGCGACGCTGGAGCCGCTGTCGAGGAGCTACACCTTCAATCTCGCTACCAAGAACAGCAAAGACATATCGAACCAATACTCCAAGATATACCCCAAAAAGTCCAAGGAAGGCTCACAGGACAAGGACGACGACGATGATTTGTTTGGCGAGACAGCGGGCGACGACGAGGGCGGGGACCCGGATCCTGATAACCCGTATGACTTCCGGCACTTCCTGAGCAAAGAGAAGGAGAAGCGTGGCGATGAGTCTGAATACTACGTTGCATCGTCCCCAGACTATCGAACGGGCACAGGCAGCGCGGCAAATACACCGCAGTTCGGCGCCCGGCAGCCCGCTGCAGTACCAAATCCAAAAGCCGCTCATCCAGCACCCAAGAAACGCAAGACCGCTACACCCAATCCCATGGTCTCCAAACCAAGGAAAGCGCCACCGCCACCTGCTGTCCGTCTTGAACGCCGTGCCTCTGAACGTCCGCCACCAGACACTGCGCCCAAGACAAAAGCCAAGGCTGGAGCATCAGGCTCAAAGATTGTATCTGCAGAGTTTGTGCATTCTTCAGACGAATCTGACGTTGACGCCGACGGTGAAGTCGCATCCTCACCCGTTGCGCCCACACGCCACTCGCACTCACCTCCACATCACCAGCCCTCTGACGATGAAGACGAAGATGCCGAAGGCGATTCAGACGACGAAGGCGGTCTCGAAATCGAAATCCCTGACCCACGCCCTGTGCGTCGAGGCAACGGCGCACTCGCATCCCTTGGCCTGGGTCCAAACCTCGGAGTCGGCCATCTCAAATCGCCATCACATGGGCCCATCTCACTTGCTAGCGCAACAAGTAGCGTCGCGGGGTCACCAAACCCGAATGCATTTGAAACTCACAGAAATCGCAACGCCCAAGACGAAATTGATTTTGGAGATTTGGGAGGCGACGATGCTGAGGCTGAAGAAGAGGACGAAGAGGACTATCATAACAGAGATATCGAGCCTATGGATCTTGGGCCGCCGGTGCGCCAAGGGACAAGTGGACACGACCGGAAAGCCAGCGTGGCTGGCGTGGCGCTCGACGACGATGAGGATGATCTTGAGAAGATGATGATAGCGGGATTTGCGGATGGCGACAGCAGTGAAGAGAGTGAGGAAGAGTGAACAGTACTCCCGGCTTGATTACGCTTTTGACTGTTCGACAAAGAAACCCAGAATCGGGGAGGGACCTATCCTCAGACCTCTGATTGATAACTACCTGCGCATTTCAAAGCCTGCTAGCACTGTAAAGGTGCCATCGCGGACATGGAAGATGAGGTTGTCTTCGTGCCCCAGAGGGCTGGTGTGGAATACGCCCCAACTTGCCAGATGAGTTTTTAGCTCTAACACGCGTCTCCCAGCTGTGGCCGCTTCCACAATGTACAGTTACACCTTCGAGACTAGTACTTTGCACGTGCGCTGTGCCACACACACACACACACACACACACACACACACACACACACACACACACAGCAAAGAGCATCCGTTGTCTATACGGGTCCAAAATGCGAACCGTGGAGCAAATACAGGACCTCCCATAGAGTGCAGCAATGATAGACTTTCGAAAAGAGTCCAACCTTGTCGAAAATGCAAATTATAGTCCTACACAGTGGCTGTACGTCCCTTTAGTCCTAGTGGTCATGATGTGATGGCTTGGCTTGATTAAGATTTGCGATAGATGCCCAAATTGGAAGACATTTCACCTGTCGATATCAATTGTGGCTTGTCGCATCATCATTTATCCCGGATAATGAATTTAAGTAGATCTGATTGTGACTCAAAAGGCAAATTACCATTGGGCAAACCGCAAGGCCAGACGAGATTGTCTCCTATTGGCATCGACGCAAACAGAGATGTGCCCTGAACAAAAGAGCTCAAAGTGACTTCAACTACCCCTTCCCATCATGACCCCCAGGGCCCTTTTCATCGCTCATCCATGGTGGAACTGCGGTTGCTGTTGTTGCGGCTGGTAATTCATCGTTCCCTCCTTCTCCGGCTGCGTTAGGAAGGGTTGTTTCTGTTGCTCTCGATACATGACTTCCTTGTCCTGTTGCGTAACATCACATGGTCCACAGCAGCAGGCACAGAGGCAGTCGGTGCATCCATTGCCTTTGAGGTGATACTTTGCTCTAATGTCCCCACGATTAATCATGGGTAAGATGAACGAGATTCCAATGCAGGACAGGCCGCAGAATGCGGCACACTAATGGTAGGTATTAGTAAAAGAGCGAAAGACAGGAAAGGGATAAATACGCTATAGTTGCAGCTCGAGTAGCCATTCATATTGCCATTGTTCTGGGCGCGATGTCGTGTGCGGCCGTACACTATGCATGGGCACCACCACGATAAGCAGCCTGTCAAACTTGTCAATATATTGTTGTCCAAGGCGAGAAATGTGCCATACAGGTCCCGATAGGCGAGCAACACGCAGAGCCACTATGATGCCATTCCTGATTCTGGATAGTGGTCATGATGCTCTTTGAGCGATGTAATAACTGCTACAAGCGAAGAAGTATTCAAAGATGAAGAAACAAGTAGCCGCGTAGAAGATAATTTGTGCGACACACGCAGTGCGATGGAGACAAAGCCGAATTTGACTGCAAGCTTCAGGGGTCCAAAAAGGATTGGTGCGAGGTTGCGCCCGTTGTTATGAGTCCAAGGAGAGTACGAAAGGAACCATGCAGTTGGGAATAGCGAACGGCTGGTTACGGTAACCTCGACACAACGAAAAAGTTCGACAGCAAACTTGCAGAGTAGCGAACAAGAGCAGCGTCGCCTCGTCTAAAAGTAGACAATCAGCCTCGTCAGGCTCAACAGTAACTGTAACGCTGTTAGGCCGAATGCCAGTCTTATAAAACCCGGGCTAAGCACCGTTGCAATCTCCACATCCGTATAATGGAACACCGCCACAGATGAGGATTTTCAGCTTGGACATCCTAGACAGTAAAATTTAGTTCGTAATACCATATAAGCTCGAAAAGAAGCCCCGTGTTTCCTCCGCAGCACCTGGGCGGCTTCTATTTAGAGGGGGGCTTATAATCGAACTAGCTCTGTAAACGGGTGCAAAATGCTTGGCATTTAAAAATCTGTGAGGATATTATTATTGATATTGCTATAAGGACTAAAGATGTTAGAACCGTTTAGGCATTAGTGGTTTCTGCTCACACAAAATGGAGTACAGTTGGCAAAAATAATGGTACTGGGGTTAATGTTTTGGTAGTACTGTATCATCAGTCTATGGTACAACCTTCCATCATGCCACACGACTGCGCGAATTTGCGCCGGGCAGCTGAAACGATGATTTTCTTTCGAAAGGAGAAGTATGCTATTTTCATGTGATTCGAAAGTGTTGCTCAAGAAGATGTTTTCAGGGGAGTCAACGATAACATGACCTAAAATTAGTCATCCATCCTGCTTGATGATCACTGCATTAGCGTCACAAAAGCGTCAAAGCTTGTCCATTGACCAGGCATCCGCCTCAATCGCGGGCTTGTGTAAACTGAAAGTTGCCGTCCAATGATGCCGATTTGGCTCTCCCGTTCGTTGTTCATTTATAAAAGCATGACTGTAGGACCCTTGTTCATGATGTCCCTCCATCGCGACCCAGCGTGTGACAACTCTCCAGGCCCGACTGGTTGATACCCGCTCGTGGGCTCACCCGTTCACCTCCAAATATCACGGTCGTAGAAGCCTATATGAAATATTTAATGAACTTACAATCTTAGGGCTGCGCAAACGGTGCAATGGAGTCATTGTTGAGGTGACATGGACGCCGTCAGCCAAACCTCCGTGATGCGCCAGAGCCACGCCACAGCTAGTAATATCAGTTCGTTGAGAGTGCAAATCCGGGATAAGAGCGCTCGTCCTAGCTTATTTCTTTTGTACCAGGCAGCAATACAAGCTCTAGATCCATTGTCGCTGTAGATCGGCGCAAACACGTTCCCGTTTCAATAAACAAGAGCTTCTTCAAAATTCATCCATGTAAAGGCACCTCCAGGTTTGTGCCTTAAAATATAAATCCTGCTACGTTACGAGATTATCTTATTGGATACTAGAGATTCAGGTAAGCGAAGAGGAAGTGACGCTTCGTTCCCTTCTGAATGAAGGGCGGGAACTTCGGAATGGTGCGTCGACTTGTGAGAAATCCGGAGCTTGGCGTATGACATTGAGCCTCATCTGGAGCAAGCTGAAAGGGCGCTGAACCTAAACCCTGCAGACACGCACTATAATGCTGCTGCTGCCTCTGGTAGTTGTAGCGCTTACATTCAATATTGACGTGGCCTATCGAAGCTATCCTCGATGATAGTAGACAAGACCTTAAGGGTATAGTTAAAGGAAACGGGAGGTTGCATTGCTTGCGTCGAAGTACGAAGATGCAGCGCCACAGTATGCAAAAATGCCTGAGATTCGGATTAAGAGGCACAATTAGCACATTCATGGATGCCACGCAGCGTTGGGCTGCAATCGAAAAGGGCGGGGTGGTGGTCTCCGCGCTGCATCAAGCTGCATGCACAAGCGACTGCTTGGCAGTTTGTATAGCCACGATCTTTAATCTGTATCGTCGGGCCATTTTTTCCTCCCGTTCTTGTCTGTCGTCACATTCTCCCAATCCTGCTTCTGCAGGCCTAATGCGCACATTGGGGAACACGACAATTGACGTAAAAGGTAAGTGTAACCGACTTATCTACTTCAAATCACGTCGCCAGCCTTGAACGCATCACTCTTGAACTCTCGACAGAGTAGCAATATGTCTGTTATTGTTGAACAGTACAATCCAGAGTGGCCTCAACAGTTCGAAACAGTCAAATCCGAGCTCGAAGCGTACCTACGAGGTGTGACGTACGTCTCTATTGAACATGTAGGCAGCACATCCGTGCCAGGCCTCGCTGCAAAGCCTATCATCGACGTTGACATTATCGTTGCCCGAGAAAATGTGCAACCCTCCATCGATGCCCTTATCACGAATGGAAAATTCGACTATCTGGGCGAGCTCGGCATTGTTGATCGGCATGTCTTCAAGGACCCTAAGCAGTCAACGCGCCACAACATCTACGTGTGCGTTGATGGCGCTACGCAAACCCGCAACCATCTTGGATTGCGTGAAACGCTACGCTCAAACTCAGACTTACGAGACGAATATGCGCGTGTGAAGCTAGATCTTGCCGCCAAAAACACCAACATCATCGATTACATTGAGGCGAAAGGGGCGGTAATTCAAAAGATCCTCAAAGCTTCAGGAATTCTGAGCAGACAAGAGTTAGCAGCTATCGATAAAGCGAACATGAAAGGCGAGAGATTCGGCGCTTTGAAGACACAGCGTTTGCTGTTGCGTGAGTTCGTGATGAAAGACGTTGACGGGTACTTCGAACTAGAATCAAATGAGGAGAACGCGCGATATCAGACGTGGCCACCTAGAACCAAGGAACAAGCACGGCAGCTGGTTTTGGACAACATTCGTAACCACAACGCCGTTCCACGTACCAACTTTGAACTCGCAGTAGAACATGAAGGCTGCTTCGTCGGCCGCGTTGGCGCCAAACTCTCTCCTACCAGCTACGACAAACTTCCTGGCGAGAAAACGATCAAGCAGGTCACTCACGCGTCGCTCTGGTTCTCTTTCCTCCCCCGTGTACAGGGCCAAGGGTTTGCGACCGAAGCAATGACAGCATTCATTGAGGCTTTGACGAACAAAACTAGAGGCGCGAAGGATGGAGGGAAATGGGAACTGGAAATTGAATGCGATCCGCGGAATACGGGAAGTTGGAAACTCGCCGAGAGGCTTGGTTTCGAGAGGCACAGCCTCACCAAGGAGGCATGGGAGAGTAAAGGGGAATGGGTGGATTCCCTGGTATATCGGAAGGTAGAGGGAGATATGTAAGTGTATTGCCAATGCTGCCCAAAGTAAGCTACTAACAATTTGTTAGAGCCCCTGAGGCCCGCCATGTCCGAAGGGTATCGAAGGGAGAGGCAGGAATCGACAGGTTCAACAAGCAGATCGTGGACTAGGCCTTGAAATATGCTAGAATCGGAAATTATATCAAGCGGTATAGATTGACGGCTGTTAACGGTCTATATCTTTTGTAGACTTGTTTGCGTAGTTTAGAATGTCTCCGCTCTTGGCACTTGATTCATGCAATCTGTTACCAGTTCGCTCAGTTGCGTAAGAAATGCGTCATAAACACTTCTAGTTTGTTGGCTATTGTTTTGCAAGGAAACTTCGCCTCACGAATGACTGGAGTGGAAAATCAGAATCGCAGTTCCAAGTCGTCGACTCCTCAAAAAGCTAAGTTCTCTTGGTTGTGCTCAGATTCAAAGTCAGGACTGCATCGTTTCTAGTTATTCTATGAGTTGAGTGATATTTCCTCGATAATCGTCGACTTACACCTCTTTCTCAGCGACGAATTCTTGAACCGCTTTGGGTATTTTGGAACTGGCGATATGATCTCAGTTTTCAATTGCGAGAGCTTTCTCAAAAGCTTAAATTCTTTTCTGGGAGTGCGCTACGTACGGAGAACCAGCTCCAAAGCATCGTGATGCAACTCTATTCACGCGAGACGCGACTATCATGTTGCTTCGACAGCAGATCGGCACTGGTAGAAAATACTGATATCAAGGCAGTCTTAGAAAAGCGTTGGAAGAGCGGCTAATGTTACGCAAATGATTGGTGGTCCGCTTTACTCCTGTGTCCCAACCCAGGGCTTTGGGTGTGGGAGCTAGACACTGATTGCACTCATTTTATTCTTGAACTTCTACTGAGACGTCCTAAGGCCCCAGACCGAGGGAGCTACGCTATGTGAGTTGAATTAATGGGGCAGCTAGTTGTGCTGTTGCACGCGTAACATCCACACTAGATAACAAGGCAGTATGATTAACGTTTTCTAGTTATTCAGAGTAATTAGAAACAAAGTTAGCGTGTCAAATATCTTCATCATCTCTCAGTTGCTCCGTAGACGGCGGCGGCGGCGCCCCATGGCGCCTTCGCATATGTACTCGCAACCCGTCTGACCTCGTATATTCTTTTTCACAGCCCTCAATTGGACAGGGAAACTTAATTTTGGTTCCCCTAGAGCCGTTACAGGACTGTGACTTGACGTGCCGCGTGAGGTTTCCCAGAGCATGAACCCCGGTCAAGATAGTTCCGCAGTGATACGGACAAGGTACGGAGTATTCAGTTTCAAAGTCCAGGCTTTCTGAAAGTAACTCTACATCACTAACGTTTGCTCTGAAATCATCAGCCTCCTTTGGTAGATACTCACTAAGCTTTCGGTTCCCGTCATTTTGATGAGCGAAAGCTGAAGATGCTTTGTTTTTGATCTCAGAATGATATGCTTTCCGACGGTCGTCTCGCATAGGGACGCTGCAATATGCCTCTGAGTACCCGCACCAGCCGTGCTCACTCTACTTGAGTTGATTATTAGTGATTTATTCAGGATTTGGGTAAGTAAAACCCACATTGTCTCTCCGCGGTGCGTTATGAGTTGAAGGCGAAACTGAATCAAAACCTCGTGCTCTAGCAAGCAACAAATGATCAGGAGGAGCACGATCTAAGCCCTCAATATGATTGGAAGACATTCTCTCCTCATCTTTCGAGGAGACAAGCTCACAGGGTGCTGAAAAGTTTACCGTAGCCGGCGTCGCTGGTTGTTTTGCTGAAGTATTTGGAACTATAGGTAGCTCTCGAAAAGAGTCCCACACTGTTTCTGAGGGAGTATTGGCAGTATGACTTGTTGTAACGATTCTTTCACTTGATGTACCAGTGGTTCCACATAATAGTGTAAGAAGATCTAGAAAGGTTCAAAGATGAGCATCTGCGTATTTGAGTGAACGTACTGCCAACTGATTGCCCCATCCGATCTATACTCAATTTGGCATACAGCGATTTCCATTGCGTGTCCGCAGCGAGACCTCTGCGCTGCCTCTGAGGTTGAGTAGCGCAAAGTTCTCCATGAGCACTTTCGAACTCGGTCTGATTGATAAAATCCTCTTTGCAGGTAGGACACAGCTTTACATACTGAGCATGTGCACGACACACGTGCCGGCGTACATCCGACATAGTCTGAGCGCTTAGCCCTGTGCAGCTGCGAGACTGACCTAGTTGTAAATCTTCTTCGTATATGGGACATGCGAAAGCGCCATTCGGATATCTTGGAGACACGTTGTAGGATCCAGAAGTCGATGGCGCCGAAGTCTGAGGATTCGGGTTGTTGTTTCGGCTTGTGACGCGATTGTTGTCTGCGGGCGACGACGCCGTTGAGTTCTGTTCGGTCAATTAGAGGCCTACGAATGAGAGTTTTTATTAAAGTAACGTACCGCCACGTAAAAGTTCGACTGAAGGTCATCCATGGAGTGAGAAGTAATGTCATCCCAAAGAAAGGAGTCGTCTTGATGAGCCTCGCCTTGTGGGTCACCATTGAGTTCAGGCCATTTTTCTGAGGTGGCGTAACAAAACCAATCAGAAAACTCTGTAGAATGGCCAACGTCCATTTCTTACTAAGTGAAGGACGTTGAGAGGGGCCTTGGTGGATGGTGAGGGACGTCTCACAATAGGGAGGGCCCCGACTTTAAAGGATACTAGAAGTAATTCGATTGGTCACTTGAGCGCAACTGGGCATGTGGGCTGCGGAGATATCGAGTTGCGGACTTGCTGAGTTGGTGGGTTTTTGGTCTGCCTTATTGGCTTATTTCGGGTAGCTGTCTTCCTGAGTGGACAAAAAAGGAGGACCATTATGCAGGGCTACCTAGCAAGCTAAGCGAATTTACCCAACCACATGCAGAATGCTCATTGAAAGGCTGATCCATTGAAGGAAATATGATTTCTTGTATCGTTTCAAGAATTTTGCGTTGTTAGCAAGGTATACTTCCACAGACTTGACGCCACTCCATGTCCATGAGTTTCCGCACAGACGACGCATTGGAAGCCTGTTCGGTGTTGATGCCACCAAAATCTAGAAGTGCAGGCTGAGTTCAGGCGGAATATGAGGTACAGCCTTGTGAGGTGCTAGTCCTAGGAACATTGGCGCGAAAGTGTAGAAGCCTTGAATCTAGAAAGTCTGAGATGAACTCCTTCATCAACCCTCAATGTTTACTTCTTCTTGAAGCAATACTACAATTAATGTCCTACACTGTATTTGATCACTGGATAGGCCATTGATGAGAACGAATTGTCACCAAGACGCAATGTCCGGAAGTGGTCTCCCCTGGACACCCAGAGGTGCTATTCTACCAGCTATTGTATTGCATACATATTTTGCTAAACCAATGCCCTGCCAAGGTTCCCACTTACGGAAATTAATAACTTATCTGACTAAGATTATGTCCAAAGATCTTCTGTGAAAAGCTAACAGTTGTCAAAGCCTCGAGCGGCCCTTCCTGTATACACTCTCCTGGTGGCCTGTTTGCATTGACGCTTGTACAGCCAGATGTTAGTTCTGATCAGTAAAGGGCTAAGAAAGCAAAGATCAGTTCAAGGCGGCTATTTGCGCACCTGGCGTGGTGGCCTTGGCCAAGACTCAAGTAAGGACTGAGCGTCCATGTTCGTGGGATTGAACAAGCAGGATGATGAAAATTGCCAGACTGAAGCCAAGGACGGCCACTTCAAGGCAAGTGTGAAATAGAATAGCTAAAGGGGTATCAAAATATGCAATCCGCTAAAATGCTGAATCGCCCATATGCTCTGGTAGTGTTGCTAGGTCGCTTGCTCTTCGTGGGGAAGAGCCTCAAGCCCATACACCTAATGTCCAGCTCGCCCTCTCCCCACCTTTCATCGCCATCCCCGGACCCAGGCTCTGTCGTTGTTGTATGACAGAAACCTCCTTCTCTTTTGATGCACCCTGCAACCCGTCCTTGAGGTACCGCTCTCGTTCAATTTCCACAATTCCTTTCACGCGCTGCTGTGCGACAAGACTCGCACCTGCCCACGCACCCAGCGTTTCTACACCTCTAATCGTGCCACCAACCAAGGTTTCGCGCGGTGGGCCATTGCGAAGGGCTAAATCTCCAAGTTTTATATCAGTTGGATCTGCTTCGGGCTCTTGGAAACCAAGTGGTGGTGGATTGGAAGGTTCCATCCCGGACAGAATCCTCTCCTGATCTCTTTTCATCTTTGCTTCCCACTCATCTCGCTGATACCGAAGTCGTTCTTCGTGCTGGGCGCTGGCTTTCCCGTAACTCTTCACTGGATCCCAACCGCGAACTTGCACAAGTGCTTCGAGTTCTTTCAAAAGGCGGGTTTTCAGGCCGGGTAGTTGCGAAACTCCACCCGTAATAACGATGCGAGACATACACAGTCTGCGAACATCGACCGGGAGAGCAACGAGTGTGCGGTACACGAGGTGGTGGAGAGGAAGGTCTTCGTCATCAAATTCGTTGAGAGCTAGATCTGATGCAAAAAGCGCGGTTTCCGCGGGCTTAGCAAGGGATGCGAATTGGACTTTGAGTTCGGTTGGCGGTGTATGTCTCGGGAACGGGATGGTGATAGTAGGCGGCGGCGACTCGACAGCGTCCTCGAATTCTTCCAACACAGGCGCCTCCCGGGCGGGAAAGTACATGGTTCTCCGGTTTGATTTTGGGTGCGGTTTGCACCATGCGACACGGGTGAGCACTTCTTCAGCCTCTTCGAACGATACATCCGCCTTTGGTGCGCCTGGATCGGCATCGTCGTCCAGTTCAGCATTCAGGAGCTTGGCCATGTGTTCGCTGAGTAGCTTGCCTGCTCGAATAGTGCGCTTCTCTTGCACTTCCCGATACTCGCAGACTGCGGTAACCAGTGTTTCTGCCCAGCCAATGTCGACAACCAGTGCTGACCGTAGACCTGCCGCCACTGTGGACAAGACAGGATTCGACATAAGAGTAATGGTCGGTGCCTGAAAGCTTGAGAACAAAACGTCCAGCACTGTGGAAATAAGCGGATGGGGCATGCGCGGTGGCATGGCTAGCAGGATACGGCGCGGTTTGGTGTCCAGTAGAAAGTATTTGTTATACATGGACCGCAGGGCTCTTTCCAACTTGTCCTCGACAAGCCCCAGGTCCAGGCCGGCCAGATGCATGCTCCACAGCTGGTGGTCCTGAGCCCAATCCTGCCCTCGCTTGCGCTTCCTCCTTTTCTGCGTATACTCGGGGTCCCATTGCCTGTAGTCGCCTACTCTGCGTTGCGTGTCGGGGCCAAAGGGGAGGGTGCATCGCGGGGCACTCTCGCCGGGGAAGCCGCCGCGCACGAAGCGGGAGCCAAGTTCGATTACGACGTACTCATCCTCTGTACGGAATGCAGCTCCAGGCGAGCCAAATGTGGAGGAGATGGAGCGCAGGAGCGGTGTGCGTGGCGACTCGGGGGTGGAAGCGAGGTCAGCCAGGCGCGGCGTAGTTCCTCGAGCAGAGCGGTGCAGGGGTGCAGGAGGTTTGCGGTCGCTGGCAGGCGCCGCCATTGTGGGTGGTTTGGTATTTAACCTGCACTCACACACAATGAGATCACTACACGGTGTACCGGCGGCGCCTAACTCTTTCGGGGGCTAGCGTCTTGGTGGGCTTGGCACTTCGAACTTTTTTCTCAAAGCTCCCACAACGGCATGCACTGCGCACAATCCCCATTGCGACTTCCCAGACCACGCACCCACACAGCTCCAAGGGGTAGCCGCGACGGAATACAGCACACCGGCGACCAGACACAGAAGGAGCCATGGGACTGTTTATCTTGACCGAGACGAGGTACGCCTGCTCGCCGCATCGCTGCACGGCCGAGAAAGCTAACTGGAGAGTGCAGCGCGGGTTATGCCCTGTTCAAGTCAAAGGACAAGAAGCTGCTCGGAAAGGGCGACGAGCTTGCCAAGGATGTTTCCTCAGTGGTGGATGCATTGAAGCTCAAGCGCTTCCAGAAATTTGAGAATGCCGTCACAGCGCTGAACGAAGCCGCGGCATTGACCGACGGCAAGGTCAGCCCCATGCTGTCCAACCTGCTGCAGGAGCTCAAGGACGAAACCAAGGCATCATGTACGCCCTTGCCGGTTGCGCCATAGACAGAGAAGACGTGCAACTAACATGTGGCAGTGGCCGTCGCGGACCCCAAGCTCGCCAATTCCATTGCCCAAGTCCCGGGCCTGTCGATCAAGCCTATCTCCGACTCATCGACACAGGATGTCTACCGCGCCATCCGCGAACACATGACGTCGCTCGTTCCAGACCTCATTCCTGCCGAGATGGACTCAACCCGCCTGGGTCTTGCCCATTCGCTCTCCCGGCACAAGCTCAAGTTTTCCCCCGATAAAGTGGACACGATGATTATCCAGAGCATTGCTAGCCTGGACGTGCTCGACAAGCAACTCAACACATACGCAATGAGAGTCAAGGAATGGTATGGCTGGCACTTTCCAGAGCTTGCCAAGATCTTAAATGACAACCTTGCATACTCGAGAGTTGTCCTCAAAATGGGTTTCCGTACAAATGCACGAGAGACCGATCTTTCGTCCATTCTGCCTGAGGAGATTGAGGCTGCCGTCAAGGCAGCTGCCGAGATCAGCATGGGTACCGAGATCACTGATGAGGATCTGGAGGCTACGAGTGCTCTGGCTGAACAGGTTATTGACCTTACCGAGTATGTCAACCAAACCAACCCCACCCACAGCTCTACTGACAAATAGCCAGGCATCGTCAAAACCTTGGCAACTACCTATCCAACCGTATGCAGGCACTTGCGCCTAACCTGACTGCGCTTGTTGGTGAGCTTGTTGGCGCGCGGCTCATTGCCCACGCTGGGTCCCTTGTGAATCTCGCCAAGTCGCCCGGTTCTACTATTCAGATCCTCGGTGCCGAGAAGGCCCTTTTCCGGGCACTGAAGACAAAGCATGACACTCCTAAATACGGTGTATGTATCCCAGAGCCATATCAGATGTTTGTTGCTAACAATTTCTAGTTGATCTATCACGCTTCTCTAATTGGCCAAGCAACTGGAAAGAACAAGGGCAAGATTGCTCGCATGCTCGCGGCCAAATCCGCTCTTGGTCTCCGTGTCGATGCCCTCAGCACATGGGGCGTTTCATCCGAAGACACATCCAACGAGCCCACCGAAGAAGAGAAATCTCAGCTCGGACGTGATGCACGACTCACTATCGAGAGAAGGTTGCGTGCATTGGAGGGCAAACCCTTGAAGAGCCTGCCCAACGCAAATGCTACTGCACTCGGCGATCAGAAGAAATGGGAAGTCAAGGAAGCACGGAAGTATAACCCCGACGCCGACGGTCTTACTGGCGACGAACCTGCCGCGAAGAAGAGCAAGACTGAGAAGGTCAACGGTACAACGCCAAAGAAACTTGTGCAAGAAGTCGGCGCCTCGGATGAAGACGAGTCAATGGTCGATGTCGATGGTGAAGCCGAGACTTCAGATTCTGACTCCGAGTCTGAAGAGAAGAATGTTGTCAAGGTGGACAAGAAAGCAGCAAAGAGGGCAGAAAAGGAAGCCAAGAAGGCACGAAAGGCCGAGCGCGCAGCTAAACGCGAAGCTAAGGAGGCAAAGAAGGCCGCGAAAGAAGCCAAGAAGGCTGTAAAGGAGTCGAAGAAGAGGAAAGCTGACGATGAGGGCACAGTTGAGAAGAAGAAAAAGAAGAAGAGCAAGGATTAGACCCAGTCCTCGAGATAATGACGGTTGTGAGGCTAGTGGATTGTATGTTTGACCGTGTGATCTGCAAAATGGGCAAGGCGTTCGACGGGTTTGAGCTTGTCATGTATCGACGAGTGGCGTAAACTATTGGGGCATTTGTACATTTTCCTTCGTCTCTTCATGCATGATGTTGGTAGCGGAGGGATACCCGCCAGTTGCATACAATTCTACGCAAAAAAGTTCATAATTGCTCCCCAGTGCACTTGATGATGTCGTTCCTAGTATCTTACCGCTACATGCAGCTAGCATTCCCTTTCCTCTCTCTAATTATGCACGACAATTGGTCCGGGATACTGCTCTTTGTAGTCGCCCCTCTGCACTGAGCTCTGTGTCACACCCTCGCTTTCTTGACTTTTCGGCGTTTCCTGCTAGCACCCAGCAGCTTGTTCGGAATCTTTTCCATGGCTTGATTCTCCACGCCCTCCGGTATACTCGCCTCCTCTTCATCAAAGACTTGCAGGATAATGGACATGATATCTGCTAATTCGTCCTCGGAGAACCGTGTGCCAGCCTGTCCATCTTGTAAGCAAAGTGCCCCTTCAGATTGTATCATGTAGAAGCTGATTGCGTGCTTGGGTGGATAAGTGTGAGTGATTTTGGGAAGTCAAATGGAAAATTTTAGTACTATGAGAGAGGAAGAAATGTACCTCTTCGACTACCAGCTCCAGCCCGACTTGTGTGCTAGGTCGTAAATTATACAGCTGCAGATATTCGGCTTTGTTAAGGCGGTATTTTGGTGCCAGGGCGCGGAAGAGTGAGTGCGGGCCATTGTAAAGTGTCATTGGCCGGTCTGGATGCGTTGTGGCGATGGTGGAGGTTGTATAGTCCGGAGTCTGGAGGTAAGTCAGGCCCTAAAATTTGTTATCACAAAATTCTCCTTATTATTCTATTCTCTGTTGAGGATGTAAAACTTAGAAGAAATCAATGAGAACTGCGCTCTACAATGAACATGTATAAAGTAGGGGTCGAGAACATTGGAACGGTAAGATACGGAAAGACCTACATCTCGCAACATATGATTTAAACCAGACGGCTTTTGGCGTGCGCGACCCGTGCCATCGGTGCCTGAGTATTCAGCTTCTTCTTTTTGGAGGTGCAGGAGGAGTTCGTGATTGGATAGAAGTGCTGATTGGGGAGTTTTGATCTAGGATGGTCAGCCTTCACTTTGGGATGTGATGCGTTGCTGCAAAGAGAAAGAGATTGATGCAGAGAAGGAAAAAGAAGAAAGTAGAGAAAAAATGAACGATAAAGAAGCCGAGAATATGTTGGTGATAAGAGAAGGTATTTATAATGTAAAGATGAATGTATGGCCAATAAATTACTCAGATTAGAGCGACGGCGCAATTAGGGCATATTTACATGCATGACGAGATCGTTGCGTTTGATTGATAGTGCAGAGGAACGCCGCACGATGAAGGTAACGCAACCGTTGTTGAAAGGAAAGATAAGAGCCCTGACAGTTGTAAGCACAAGTTGGAAAAAAGTCCTGAGCAGCCTAGTTGGCGTTTGGCCATGGGATTGAACGTAGTGCATGGATCAGAAGCAAGATTTGTGTTTGGACAATATACACACAGTGTGCGCGCCTTCAGTTGATGCTTTGGCATGCATAGAAAGTTGCGGGTATTGAGGATTGAGGTGAAATTATTCGCCTACCTGTGCACTTGGATATCGGTACAGAATCTCAAAACATCTTTCGTCGCTGGTTCTGATTTTTGCTCCGCTCGAAGCTGTTATGCGGCGCAGTGTTATGGCAGAATGGGAGCAAAAGGATGAAGGAAAGGGAAGTTTTTCGCGCTAGCGTCTTGGCTGAGTTAGGGTAAACTTGCCGTAGGGGAAAGTACAGTGGAGGATAAGAACTTGGCTTATTATTCCCGACCAATACTCTGTTCCAAATTGCGCACAGCGGACGCAGTCTGCAATTTGTTTTTGGCGTGATCAACTTGCTACATGTATCTACATCACTATATCGCAGCTTCCTCTAGGTGCATGGATGACAACTGACGAAAATTTGAAGCGACTGATGCAAAGGACTTCACTTTCAGTGTTTTCAATTAGCCTCGCCAACGTTCAAACGAGTCTGGGAGACACCCCGCCATCACAGCAGGTGAGTATTTGTGTTTCATAGTATCTGCTGCACACCAGGCCATCAAATAGTATAGATTAGGAATAGCCTACTAAGGAGGCTGTAAAGTCGCAGACTGGCTGTCTTCAGGAACTCTGGATTCTCGTCGTAGGTTATTGGCCAAAGTATCAGACCCCTGTGCTGCCTCTGCTTGGCCATCGCTCGATGCTGGACGATCGTGGCCCGTGTGATGTGAGATGACAATATCATATCCCCTCAAGCAGTTTCTCGCTCCGGGTGGACAGGGTAGCATTCGCTTCGCAATCCCACAGTACCGTCTTGGCAAAGCCTTCACAAAGGAAGCACATGCATTGGCGGCTGACGGCCGATGGAAGTGTCACGCAGAATCGGCGAACAAAGTTTCAAGCGATGCAGACGACTCTGTAGCTGAACTAAGCGATAAGTTGGGAAGTGCTTCCGTCTGCGGGTTGAAGGCGGTCCAATATCCAGATCGAGGCAGTCTTGCAGCACTTCGAGTTCCATAGATGGGAAACCCTACGTACAGCAAAATAATAAGCATGGTATTGCGAAAAAGCCGCATCGCGCTGCAAAAATGCTTGGTCAGGGCTGGGATCATGTACGCTTCACAGCACAATGATCAGGTCCAGACCCCCATAGCCCTTTCCTAATCTGGAGCAGGACTTCGCGGAAGCTGCATTTGGCTGATTTGGGCGTGCAAGACCAGCCACTTGGGGCTGCGCTACTGCAGGTAGCAGAAGTCTTCTTGAACGTCGTGTGGAGAAAGGACACGAGCCGCCACTGAGCGAATACAAAAAGGCCCACTTCAGTTACCTGCTTCGAAGAGTGGTGAGTGGCAGGCACAGAGAGCCGAGCGAGATGCTGAACGAGATGTCAAGCACGGGATCAATAGTGCTAACGGCCAACTAGACAGCGACCGCGGACGGCGTCATGCAACAAATAACATGCTGCATATCAAGGCGCTACAATCGGCTTGCTGCAGCTGCGGGTCGTATTGGGCCTCTGAAAAGAGACGCGTTCACGGTGGAGAGTTGTGGTGTGGAAAGCCGAGCACACGGGCTCAAGGAAACAAAATGAGAGGCGTGGCCGGCAGTGCTGCTAGTGTCTGAGTGGCCTTGCTGACAGAGGTCGATTTTAGTGTTTGACACAGGCTGACATACGCAGACAGCAGGCCGCGGGTGAAGCAGTCAGGCCATTTTTGGTCGTGTGAAGTGAGGATGGGCAGCAGAAGCTCCTCGGGCAATTGCCCATAGGCCAATCAAACGGGCCAGAATTTAGTGTGTTTTAGGACTCAGGGTCCACCGAAGATCCAGACCTTCATCGACCTTCATTGCAGCTCACAGAACTGCTCCCACCTACGGTGCGCTGTGCTGTGTGTTGCTGCGTTCGCGTCCTGCGGCATCCGCCCTGCTGTCACTCGCAGCTGGCCCTTTTGCGGGCGATTCACTCGTTTACCGTTTGTCCCACCCAGTCCGCTCGCTGAAATTTTCTGTTCTAATTCTCCGCTGCCGTTGCTGCCGCGCCCCGCCGCTGTGAAGACTTGGCTCCCACACCCCACCCCTTCACGAGCCCAAGGAAGCGTTCGGGCTGGGTAAGAGCGGAGCCGCCGTGATTCGTACCTGGGTGCCAGATCTCTCAGCCACGTCTCCCGTGCTTTTGCCCATCGCCCACTTTATCGCCCAGAATAGCGTGACTGTGCGCGTCACCAGCAGACATCGCACCACTAGACGCAGCCTCGAGGGCGCAGCATTGTTTGAAATGAATGAACCTCACCCCTCGTGTCAAGGTGCGCTCTCCACAGGCACCCAACAGCTCCTCGTAGACGCCGCCTTGTCTCCGTCGATCCCAGCGACACCGGACGTGGATGCAGGTGCTCCCTGCCCCAAGACAGCGGTTTCTCATGGCGTTGCCGAACCACCCATAAACGACATCTCTTCCCTTCTCGACGCTTCTGCACCCTTCCCGCTGCCTTCCGCCTTACCCCAGCCTCTTCAGACGCCTATTCATGAGGAGGATCGACCTCACCTAGATCTGAGTCTTGGCCTCTCTTCTAATAATTTTTCTGTCCCCACACCCACACTGGTCAGAACAGCGCATAATCTGCGCCTCCCTTCGTTTGATGTACTAGGCATCGCTGCACCTCATCCCGATCGCTTTCCTTTGCAAACAAGTCACTCCTTTTCGCTAGGCGCAGGTCCTCTTTCAAAGCCAGAAGACCCTCTCCATGCACTTAGCCCGCCACTGGGTCTTCACCGTCAGGCTGACGGGGTTAACGATCCCCTCACGACAAGTCCCCAAGCTGCCAGGTCCCAGGTGGAACATCTCATTCCAACCTTCACTCCGCCCTCAGAGCCAGGGACGTTCAACTGGGGCTCCTTCGTCAATGTGAGGACAGCTGGTGTGGGTTCACCTCCCAGTTCTGACCCCGGAGTGTCACCGAATCTCAGTATCACCACCAACGCGACGGCGCCAGGCCAAGCGCCAATAATTGTCCCCACTCACGCTGAGCTAAGCGACGCGGTTAGGATGGCAGCTTGGGTAGAAGAGACGAAGAACATAATCAGTAAGCACCTCTACTATTTGCGTCATCACATCGCTAAGTATGCATAGTCGCTGAATCTAGATGCCTGGAGCTAGCTTCAGTCAAGATTTTATCCCACGCGCTCCCATGTCCTTCAGTGACAGGCCATCTTTTCGGGCAGATCATCGCCGCTATTCACGATAGGACTGCAACACACACCTCATGGATCAATGTGTTCCATGCTGTCCCCGGTCGTTATACGCTCTCAGATCTTCCCAAGTCCCCACCATCAACGCCTGGACCTGCAGTAGGAGGGGATTCATACTTCACGAGCAAAGTCTTCGACAGTGCCGTTGCGATCCCCGATTACCAGCTGGATTCTAAGCTTCTGCCTCCATCCCCAAGACCGGTTGTGCCACCCGGAAGTATCAATGTCTCAGTAGTCGAGAGATACATACCACCTACAAACACGAACGAGTTCTCTGAAATGTTTTCATTTAGAGGGCGCTCGCTATTGTACGACCGTTTTGTCGAGCTTTCATCTGAGGATGGTATTCTGCTCTTCATCTATCCTACAAAGACCGGTGGCCGAACCTTCATGCAGCAATATCTCGGGCCCATTATTGACCCACTTCTCCGTTCTATTACTGTGGTACATGATCTTCACTCTGAGCTCGGAAGGAACCTCGGCCAAATGAGTGCTGTATCATATCTAGATGAGTACGATCAACTGGAGGCCCAAGTTCGGAGGTTCTGTCACACCCTAGAAACGCGGCCCGGAAATGCAGGCTACCAATCAATATATGAGGTCATCCATGCGGCGAAGGAAGAGATCATCTTGGAAAGACAAGCATGGGCTGATGATTGGTGGATCAAGCAAGAGAAGCCCAGAATACGAGAGATCATCACAAAGTACTTCCGCAAGTCGAAAAAGCTGCCTATGGATGAAATGTACGAATTTCCCAAATAATGACGTCATACATACACTGACTCTGTATCCTCTTTTAGGACAGGCGCACATCTTATTCAAGAAGTTTTGGATGGTGTTTCAAAAAGACATTACCAAGGTGAGAGTCCGAAAAAAGGGGTAGAGGTGGGCGTTTTTATTATCAAGAAGACCCGCTCTCTCTAGGTTGCTGAGCTGCCAGTGCGATAAGAGGACACTCTCGTGCAGCCTTCCCGAGCAGAGATCGATATGAGATACGGAGTCATGGGTGCATGGAATTTACCGAATTAATTCGTCATACACGGCATGGCGATTACCTAATTTTGCATTGCATTGCGCGGCGTTCGCGGATACAACCCTGTCAACAATAGCAAGAAACCGAAGGGCGTGATTATAATGATACCCAAATAATTTCAAGACGATGTTCCTCCCTGAGCTAAGGGTGGAGTCCAAAGCATCTTTGCCCTATATTCCAATTTTGACTCAGCAAATCCTGAAACCAAGCCTCGGCTTGCATCAAACTGCTCAGGACATTGAATACGATCTTCCACTGTACATTAGTAAATAATACTTTGCAGATACTCGTCAGTATATCAAAAATCCTGCAATTGTAGCCAGATTCCAGTGCTATTTGGCTGAACGTTGTACCGAAAGCTCAGTGACTGGAGGAAGCGCTGAATCGATATCAGCTCGGATGAGGACCACCTCCAGCAACGTCGATTCGTGGTGCTCCGCAATCTCCATGCGCTTATTGCACCAGGCGAACCTTAGCCACACGAGGAAACGAAAGGCGTGTCAGCTGCTATTCATTTTGGAGATGGACTTGAAATTTTACGTACATAGGTGCTGAAGAGGTCGCTCATTTCCATTCTCCTCCAAATCTTAAGCCAGGCCCAAAATATCGCTGCCAGAGCCACTGAGCGATCGAAAAATCCATCTTTCTGTTGATGCGGAATTAGTGGAAGTTGCGTAGGTCAATGACGCCAGGTCCTTGGGGCTGGTGAAGGTACACGTGGTGGAAGTATTGCTGTCGACAACACAAGCACCCATAATCCACAGAGCCTTTCTCACGGACCAACGTGACTGTACTATTAAAGAAACTCTTTGGCTCCCGTCAGAGAGACACCACCTACGGAGATTACTCCTCTCAACCTTTCAACCTGGCCACACCGCAATGAGCTATGTTTCATCGCATATCGTTTCTGATCTGTATATCTCGAGACAACTCGACAGCTTCCGATATCACAATCACAACTTCATGTTCACATTGAAGCAAGAGTAGACCACTTATTCATGCAACTACACCGATTCGGTCAAGGATCAAAGCCACCAAGTTTGCGTCATTCTAAAGACGATGCGCACGAGGGCCGGTGACGTTCAGTGATGGCGTCCGGTACTGATTATTCATACAGGAGGTCGTGGATCGCTTGAAAGATGGACCTATTTTCACCCTTATATGTGCCATATGTTTATGCTGAAAACAATGGCTTGGACATGTGATTAATTCTACCTCGATCAAAAACTTATGTAATGGTCCCCTCGAGGGCTTATCATCGATTAGTACGAGACCTCTACAAAGCAAATATTGAATAGGCAAGGAACTTTTTTGTTGGTGGGGTGAAGTCGCTGAATAATGCCAGATTAGGGGATCTTAGTACTAGTGAGAATACTGGCGAACATCTGCCTCTGCATCAGCCTACTAGACGAAACTATCACGAATGGGCTGTTCGGATAGCTTCCGAGTCGTCATTCCGTGCCACGATTCCCTCGGTGCGCTCGCTGCGTCCAGTCTATTTGACGTATAGCTACGTGACATAGAACCATTACGTCAGGCCGACCAGCATAGCTTCCATACTCATGATTCATGCATTGATGTGAAATCCTTGGAACCACCTGTACCTCAGATCCAATATATGACGGTTGTATGGAAGTGCGGGCTTCAATGTGCTTCATCTACGAAGGCATGAGGTCGCGATAAAGCAGGTAATTGGGACTTGGCAGCGGCAAAGGCGTGTGCTTCATTTAGCCAAGGCGGGCGGACCTCTCACTTAACTAGCATAATCATCCCGATAGCCTCTCACATACAGTGAGCATCCCATAGTGGCCTCAACGAATCAAAAAGGGACCCCGTGAAAATTACGCCCCAAAACAAAGCTGTAGGTAAGCTTGCCGGATAATTTGGTACACCGTGCACAACAAGGAAACCATCAGTGGGTACAAAAAGACTACGCGATGATTCGATGAGATCCGAGTAGCAACAGAGTTCGGGTTACGCAGACGCGCCTGAGATACTTAGGTTGCCCAATACTCGAAAGAGTACAATCGGAAAATCTGAGGCTACAGCCTTGGACTAACCTATCGCTGGTGCAAATTCAATGATGTGGAGTTCTAGCTGGTATTAGTAGTCATTTAAGAGAGTTACAAAAGCTCAAATTGGAAGTGGCTTTCAACAGATGACAAGTAAATCCAATCGATTTTTACCTAACCAAGTAAGTGTGTCAATTGAACGAGGTTTGCAAGGCCCAATTTAGGCTAGCCCAGATTTGCCTAGATAACTCTCGCTTAAGCTAGCGACTTCGTTGTTTGCTAACGAAAAGCTAATCAACGCAACGTTCAACGACCAGCCTCCATCAGTGCAAGCAGTTCCCCCAAACAAATACGAATTCCCATCGATATTTTTTTGTGAGAAATTCCATTCACGTTACACGGTCATGGCCAATCCATCAGAAGAAGGAAACCCCACAGCAAATTCGAGCACATCCGAGGAAAGGGCAGCACCCTCCACAAACGTCCCTTCTTCGCAACAAGAGACATGCGCATATTGTTCCAAAGCTCCGGAGGATTCACTCACCAGCCCTTTCAGACAGTGTCTGAAATGTCACAGCATAACCTACTGCAGCAAGGATTGCCAAAAGTCGCACTTCAAGACGCATAAGAAAGTGTGTGCGAGTCTCGCGCAGGAGTACACAAAAACACATGAACCAAAGATGGCGAGTAGAGCACCGGCGAGGGGCGGCGAGAGAGATCGTGGATTACAGAAGTGGCAGGTGCGTATCTATTGTACGAGTAGCAACATAGTTTATCACGCTAATCCCATCCAGTTCGATACTTGATTCTCAGTTACAGGCATAAAATCTCATTGCCCAACAATTAGGAGGGTGTACGCTAGGTATGTGTTGGCTTTGAATAAGAATTCCTAAAGTGGTCAGTCTTTTTTGCATCCGTGAAGATCTTACAAGGAATCGAACTCAATTTCCGTCACCACATTCGTTAACTGTATAAGTACCACATACTTGTGATCATATCTTTCTGGCGATCAGACCCGAAACTCAAGTTGCACCTTTAATGAGGAGCCACAAATGGCAACCTCGCGCGTGAATCTTGTTGGGCTTGCAGCATATTCCTATGCATTCGTAAATCAACATTGCCCGAACTGACGGCCCAGTTGGAGAACACATATTCTTTTCACCGCTCTTTTGAATTGAAAATATCAGGTTAAAAATCATTTCCCTGAGCGACTAAGTTCTATAAGTATGCATCTTGACCCTTGAAGGCAATAGGGCGTTTCTGCTCACCAAGGAAATTCTGCATGTCGTGCAGGTTGTGCTCTCTATGCTCTCCTGTGCGGATGATTGGATTCAATTTAGAGATTTGTGGGAAGTTTTCATATGAAGTTGAATATTAGTGCGGTTTTATCCTTTCCTCAGAAGAATTAGCCATCTGAACTCACTAGATTCCCGCTACCGCGATTTGATCAGATAGTATCGAAGTGATTTGAACGATATCACTATGAATCAAGAAGCTGAAATGCGTGGCTTAGCACTGAACGTAGAAGAGGTGTATTTTCTGATTGCAATATGAAGGGATACAATACTGCTTCTATGCGGTTTAATATACTCCAAACCTCGGTAGCATTTCCTACTGCAATGACTTTATTGGACGGCTCCAAATACACATCCATGTAGGTCCTGTCAGTAATTTGAATGTAATAGTAACACAAATTTCCTATCAAAAGCTCCTAGGCTTCCCCTGGAGCCTTCCAACGGTAAACATGGCCCTCTTCCCCTATTTTTCGGTCTCTTTCGGTGTACGAGCCTCGACAACGCCCAAAGCATTGATATCAATTAGCGTGATCGGGGCTAAATCATTTTCGACTGGCGTTGGCGCTACCAGAAAAGTATCCGGGATCTCAACAGCGGTAGGAGATATGATGTCTGAGGTGATCAACGTCAAATCGCCAATTGGCGTTGTTTCCACCGCAGTATTGTCTCTTCTCGAAGTTGGTATGGGGAGGTTGGTATCAATATCGATTAGAGTAATTGGTGCCAGATCGTCCACTACACTGGGGGTTGATCCACGTTCAACGGTTGACGTTGTGTTAGACAACCCTGGATCGCCTGAAGAGACGGAGTCTGCAAAAATATGGACAGTTACGGTGACTGTTACTGTACGAGTAACAACACCTCGACCATGACTGTCATAGTCATTCCAGGAGTGGCTCTTCCAGTTCTTATGCCGCCCTTGCAGGCCAGGAGCTTTGCCCGCAATTTCATCGTTTCCATATCTGTCCCGGCCCACAAGCGCCAGAGCACCCGCAGTGGAATAGATCAAGGCAATGGAAGCAAGAAGGAGATTCATCTTGTGCGTAATATGGCGAATAAATAAAATTGATATCACTGTTTCGAGGGTGATGCGTTGAAAGAGGATGAGAGAACTATTGATATATAAACATTATTCTTGTTCCACTGCCGTCATTTTCAGGAAATGCGAAAGCAGGCAACGACTGAGACTAGCCACGAACATTCGTGACTTGTTCTCCAACTATCCACGCGTCTCCTACAAGACTAGAACGCCTTAGCATTTTGACACGCAAGAATTGCGCCTTCCCAACGCCAATCCGCCACTTGATGCATATCGGATGCAAGGTCCTCCAATTTCCGAGATTCCAACTGCAACCTTGCTGTAGCATAGGGTGAAGTCCTGGTTGCGAATACACTCGGGCGTATTTACGGGATGCATGTGTACGACGCTCTCCAGCATCCACTGAGGGATAAATTTGAGACATATTCAAATGGGAAAACATAGATGCTGGTACACTAGCCCGATGGGCGCAGCGTAGAATGTGGTAAGTACTTGAAGAGACATGTGAGGACTCTCCAGTAGGCTGCCATCTGAAACGAAACTGGACTCCAGCACGAGAAGGCTAGTCCATAAGACCAATTCAAAATCTCAAGAAGTGAACCACAGCGTGGTAAGGAGATAGTCGCTATTCAGTAACGTCATCTCCCGATACTTTGGGTACACTAAATATCGGAGTTCGCTTGCTCATGGCACAAGTGGCGGTCTTGGCTTCGCTACAGACAGATATGCCATTGTTAGGAGATTTGACTACCAACGGAGTCCGTGGCTTTGGGCAGAGCCTATCTAGTTGGTGACATGCGTACATCTTTAGCAACAACAAAAAAGGGGGAAGGTGCCGGCTAGGCCGTCTGCGACTGCATATCTAATGAGGAAGTCGTACCAGGCGCGTCATCAAAGCTGTGGGAGCAACTCTTATATCCTTGAAGAATTTATACGGGCATTGTAGAGAACAGAGTATAATAGTCGTATCCACGAGTGTGTTGATTTCTTCATCGGTATCTGCCTCTCTCCCAGCCCATGATCATCTATACAGAAGCATGATGGGGCGTGCCGGAAGCGCATGTCACTCTGGGTGATTAACGCAGTAATCATGCCTCCTCTGCCTAATTCCTTCGAGCTCATATGCAATTTCCGACAAAACGTGTACAGTTGATTGAAGCGATTCATCATTGCTTGAGAAATATACCAAGATGCCGGGTTAAGGTGCCCAGCTTCTGTTTACAGTTGGCACCATGAAACTCACTCTTGCCAAATAAACAACCTAATCATCGCACTCAATTGCGTGCGCCTGAGAATCCGAGTATGAGGAGCTACTCATACCCCATCTGGCTCGGTCTGTGCTTTGCCCCACATGATCACTTGGCCTTGACATTGAAGGCGCTGTCCTCGGCGGCTTTGAACGCATCGAAAGCAAACAAGCTGATGACATACAGCGCAATGAATCTGACCACGATGTCACTGAACCCACCATTTCCAATTGCCAATCTTTGTAAGCCAGCAAATGAACTCTCGTTGACAGGTCTGCTTGGTTCTGAGGCAGAGCCAAGCGTTCTACCTTTGGACTGGAATGCTGTCGAGGAGCCACCGGGGCCAGAGTCGTTGGCGGCCTTACGCACGGCGGCCGTGAGGGCAGAGGGGTTAGCGCCTCGGATTGTTTCGACGACAGAGGAGGATTTTATGACGAGGAAGGTTGGCATACTAAATAGTCTCGGTAAGTACCTTCACGCTGCCATGCGTATTGCACTGGGAAAAAGGCGTCCGTACGCAGACACGCCATACTTGCGCGCAACATCCTGTTGCGCATCCACATCGACTTTGACAAACTGAAGCTTCCCCGGCTTGGTCTCTTTCTCGGCCAGGCTCTGGAAGACGGGCGCAATGGCCTTGCAGGGCCCACACCAGTCGGCGTAGAAATCGACGATCAAGTAGGTGGATTGCGAGAGGAGTTGCGAGAAATGGCTGGAGGACGTGACGGAGACGATTTTGCCTGACATGATGGCGGGTATAGAAAGGGCCCGTTGATAGTGGTGGCTGGAAGTGCGTGGTTGGCGCAGTGTCTGGTGCGAGTCGCTGCGGCGTCGGCGATGCGCAAGATGGAGTGGACAGCTTGCGACAAGGATGTCGCCACAGTGAGCGGGCGTAAGCGTGATGAGAACAGGCATGCGCAATACATGTCAGCACACCTCAGCCTCTCTGCCGTGACGTCATGTTCCATGTCTTGGCGGAAAGAACGCCCCAGGCGGTCGAGGCCCTATGCGACTGCTCATCAGTGCCACATTCGTTGACAGTCCTTTGTGGTTGTCTTGCAGTGATGATCGAAGGTCACAGCAACATGGCAGCCCAGCATCTCCTTCGCTGGACACTTCCTCTCTCAAGCTCAAGTATGAACGCAAGGCATGGGCGAGCAACAGCGAAAGCATATCATACACGCCATCCCCGAGCCCCAGGGTGAGTCTCCTCAGACCGTATTGGCAGCTATCACCCTGCTGGCAACACTCGACCATGACGATCGCCCCTCGTTCGCCGTTGAGGCACCGCCCTTACAACACCATGGCGAAGGGCCTCTTGGCATCGTCTACTGCAACCCTTCGCTGCTGGCAGTCGACGGGCTGCTGCACAAGGTCTGCGGCCAGCAGGATGCGAAGAGCGTGTTCTTCGAGAGCTCCGAGCCACAGCAGGCCTTCACCGACTGGGTGCGCGGGCGGCCCAGGGCTGGTGGCAGCTCGCAACGGCGGGGCAATGCTTACATCTTCGAGGGTCACATGTGGAGCATCATTGCTGTGGAGCACTACAAGATTGTGAGCGGCGTGCCAACGATGCTACTGTGGGCTGATGCGGTGCCAGGCACATCCCGCGGCCTCATGCATGGCACTACACCAAAGAATCCACCATTTCCAGGCGGTGGGCCCAAGCTGCCACCCCCGTTGTCACCCCCCGAACACAGTGCAATTCAAACTGTGCCTGGTGTGCCTACTTTGCGGCATGGGCCCTTTGACTACACCCTGGACTCACTCCCGCCCGCCGCCACGTCCAACCCCCACATTGCCTACTTCCGCAGTGTCAACTGGGCAGCGACACCCCTTGGTCCAATGTCTGCATGGCCAGCCGAATTGCGATGTGTCGTGAATATCACCTTGAACAGTGGCTTCCCCGCCGTCATGTTCTGGGGCGACGACGTCACCATGCTCTACAACCAGCACTACGTCCAGCTCCTGGGCACTCTCCATCCGTGCATGGGCAAGAGCATTCGTATCGAAGCACCCGATCACTGGCCTTCGTTTGAACCGCTACTTCATTACATCAACAAGACTGGCCATTCCCTGATCGAGGACGACATGCTCCTCTTCATTGACAGACACGGCTTCAGCGAGGAAACCCACTGGTCCTTCCAGTTTGTCCCCGTCCTCGACAACAACGGTCACATCGCTGCCTACTATCAAAGTTTCTTTGAAACAACCGACCACCAGCTTCTCAAACGACGCGTGTCAACCCTGGTCGAAGTCGCCAGCCAGACAGCCAACGCTCGCGATTTTCAGTCCTTTTGGAACATTGCCCTGCACACATTGACCCTGAATAGCAAAGACGCGCCTTTCGCGCTTCTCTATGCTGCTGAGCGAAACACAAAGCCTCATGTGTCATCTAGCTCTTCCCCAACCAACGTGCATGCCTTACAGAGGTGCGTCCTCAAAGGCGCTATTGGCGCACCGGCCGATCACCCCATGGCGCCATCAATCATCCATATCAACGAAGAATCTTATGTTTTGCATCGCTACCTTATCCAAGCAGCCGCCTCCAGGAAAGCTGCTGTTGTACATATGGCTGATCTCCCTGCATCCGAGTTAACACTCGAGGGTATCAACTGGCAGGGCTACGGAGAACCATGTCGCATTATAATCATTTGCCCCATCCTCCCTACGAGTGGCGAACAAGTCGAAGGCTTCCTTATCCTTGGTATGAACCCGAGACGGCCCTTCGATGAGGACTACCAACAATTTGTCCAGGTTATGCTGCGTTTGTTCGCCACTTCACTTGCTTCTGTTGTTCTTTTTGACGAGGAGGTGCACCAGCGAGAAATCGTCATTGGGCAGGCTGCACGCATTCAAAGACAGCTCCTCGCTGAGCTCCAGATGAAAGAGAAGAAGTTTCAGAGATTCGCTGAGCGATCGGATGTTGCCATTTTCATCATGGAGCCTTCGGGCAAGTACACCTATCGGAACCAGCGCTGGTTCGAGATATTCGAAATCGCTATTGGAGACGAAAATGTCAGATCAGCCTGGCTGAATATTGCGTTTCCCGACGACTTCGACTACTGCGAGGGACTTTTTGCAAAATTGGTTGTGAACAAAGAACCTATCTGTTTTGAACTCAGAACTAGGATGCCATGGGCCCCGCCATCAGACGTAGTGCAACCTGAATGCGAGGTTGCGCGCAATTTTAAATGGATTCTTTGTTCTGCATATCCAGAATTGGATGTAAATGGCGAAGTGTGCGAAATCGTCGGGAATGTAACGGACATATCTAAATAAAAATGGGCAGAAGGGATTCAGAAGATGCGCACTGACAGTGCGCTTGAGAGCAAACAACATTTGGAGCACTTCATCGATACTGTACGAAACCCATATTTGTGAACGCCTTGAAACAGCTGAGCTAACTACTGCTCCCAAAGACCTCGCATGAGATGAGAAACCCCCTCTCAGCAATCCTACAGTGTGCCGATAGTATTCTATCATCATATTCGCAAGATGATGAACACGTCCCATCCACACCGCTAGGCGGGTCCGATTTCCTTGAGCAGACCATAGACGCCGCCCAGACCATCGCACAATGCGCTCAACACATGCGTCATATTGTGGATGACACTCTCACAATCTCGAAGCTCGACTCAGGTCTGCTTGTCATTACTCCTATAAATGCCCAGCCCGAAAGCATTGTTAAGCATTCTGTCAAGATGTTCAAAGCTGAAGCGAAAGCCTCAAGCATCAATCTCTCGTTCGTTGTCAATCAATCTTATCGTGATTTGGAAGTTAACTGGGTGTCTCTGGACCCGACACGATTACTCCAGGTGAGCAAAAACCCATGCACCGAAAACCACTAGGATTATCGCTGAACAGCAAGATTCTCATCAACCTCATAACAAATGCTATCAAGTTCACACGGCTTGAAACAATTCGCGACATTATCGTCGCTCTCGCTGCGAGTAGAGCAGAACCGAAGTCAACGCCAGGCGACATTCAGTACAACGAAGACAGGCTAGTAAGGGAACACCATCAGTTGAAAGAGGACTGGAAAATAGATTCCGATTTGCTCTACATACAATTTTCGATTAGCGACACCGGCCGAGGTCTCTCTGAGGAAGAACGTAGTTCATTGTTCACCCGGTTTTCTCAAGCTTCTCCTCGTACTCACATTCATTATGGTGGTTCTGGGTTGGGTCTGTTCATCTCGCGACGTTTGACTGAACTGCAAGGTGGCGCCATCGGCCTTAAAAGCGAGCCCCAGAAAGGAAGTACATTCTCATTTTATATCAAGACCAGGCGGATAAAGCCTGAACTAGCGCGTGAGGGCAGCCCGCCGAGAGTGTTACCAGAGGATATTAGGCATCGGCCAGAAACGTCACTCATAAACCTTGCGGCGCAATCACCACCTATATCACGAAATTCAATGGGAGAGAACAACCAACGAGCAAACCTACCAGATCATACAGGGCAGCGACAACTTCCCTTACGACAAGAGGTGTCTTGTACGTACTCACATATACCTTCAACAACCTTTGAGCTACTGCCAGAGCCTTATCCAGCCGGATTGAAACGTGCCAACAGCATAACAACGACACTGCATGTACTTATTGTTGAAGACAACTTGGTAAATCGAAGAGTCCTCGCGAAGCAATTGCAGAACCTAGGTTGCATGGTGAGCGTAGCGAACCACGGCCGCGAAGCTCTCGATTTTCTTCCACAAACCACATATTGGAACCACAGCCACCTGACCCTTCCTTTAGACACGCAAAGGCCATCACGTCACATACCTTCAACTGATATCATACCCAGTCAGAAAGAATATGGCTCGCCTATCGCATTGGATGTGATACTCATGGATTGGGAGATGCCTGTTATGAACGGATTATGCGCGGTTGCGAAAATTCGAGATTTGGAGAAAGACGGAGTGATACGGGGGAGGATACCCGTCATTGGCGTCACGGCAAACGTCAGACAGCAACAAGTACAGACTGCCATGATGGCAGGTATGGACGATGTTGTTGGCAAGCCGTTCAGGGTTGTGGAATTGTTGACGAGAATGAGAGCGATAGTGGCGGGGACAACGAAGGAAATTAACAACAGAACTGTGAATAGCGGTAGTGATAAACCCGAACGAGAGAATGCGTGAAAGATTGAGGCCAGAATTGGAGAGTAGAATCGCAGCAATGAAAGAACGCCAAGCAAATGAATCGGATCATTCTGGCGATTACGGCCGCTAGATGTCATGCCCCGAACCCACACTCAACACATTACTTGGGTAGAAAGCAGGTAGTTGTGCCACGATACGGGTGTGAATCACTACGTTAGTACGACACCGCTTTGGCCGATATTCCAGGGGCAATTTCATAGCAGACGCCCTGTTCTAGTTTTCATTGGCTTATGAGGGTAATGAAATGTCGGTATAGATGTGAGAAGCGATAGATGAGCCATTTGACGTCAATGAGAGCTGCTATGTTCCAGGACTCGAAAATTGGCGCTGGAGTCACACCTGTGCGTTCACCGGAACGAATAAGAGTAAAGGAACTGAGATACTAGGAATCACTTTTCACTCATAAACTTCTCGAGGTATGACTGTATTCCAAGCTAATCAAAACCCTTTTGTCTACCATGTACATGTACAGAAATAATTGATATTGCGAAGCGACTCTGCGGTCTCAGATTCGACGTCCTAGAAGAGAAACATTTCATCCCCGAAAGTCTACGTGCCCAGAATTTGGCTCATAATCCTCGATGAGGTCGTAATCTGCATTTAAAATACGTTTTATACTCTCGTATAATTTAGGGTATCTTGCGGTCGGACTGTCGGCTCCGGCATAGAATTGTCTTCATAGTTGTATCAACAATCACCTTGACGCATCCAAGATCATGGCTTGAGTTATCTAAACATGTCGCCTCGCTAAGCTAGGAAGCTTTGAGCAGCCAAGTAGACATAAAATTCACACAATGAGTACAGGGTGGGGAAAACCATCATGTCTTCCAGATCAACAAAGTCGTTCGACCCTTTCGAGATATCCTATTTGTGCCACTCTCGCCAAACGTCCTCAACCGGCCTAGAGATTCCGAGGGGGGGCAGAGTAATGTCTTGAATTCACTTGAACATTACCTCCAAGTAATATAAGAACGCGTCAGATATGCATTTGCCAGTACAAATTAAATTGCTTTCCCCCAGGTCTTTTTGATATCTGATTGGTACCCTTACCGTGCATTCTCGGGGTCTAATTTAAATTATGAAAGTAATGGGAGAAGATTCGCACTCTGGGCCATGATCGTAACTACGAAATGGTCTGCATAGCGTCAGCTTTGCATGTGTACAGAAAGCATGAGCACTAATCTGGAAAGCGGGGGCCTTACCGGTCAACACTGAGGTACGGTCAGCCACAAAACCAACTGATAAACACTCGATACGCTCAAAATAAACCTGTTCATTCCCAGAATCCGTATTGTAGTTGGCTGGATTTCTCTGGGCGTGCCATGGATTCATGGCAGCTGCGAATGATATTCGGGAAGAACTGCTTGATGACGTCAAATCGCAGCTTCACCAACGTGCTTGCGTACGCCTCTCGGACCAGGCTTCGTATCCGGACACCGTAATAATCTACGCACTCTGCTTGAATTCACGTCAGCTGTTGCGCACAGCAAGACCGTATATCAATACTTCCATTCACAACATGTCCGTGTCCACGGGGAAAGCTCTCCGCCGCATACTTGTCTCCGACACCCGAGACGACCTCCACGCGGCGCCTGTGAATTTGTAGTGAGACATACCCAAGCAGGGTAATTTGGGTTCGGTGAAGGATAGACCCTTGATACCGAAAATTATTGGCAAACCCTACAATGTATGTCAGAATCGTTGTGAATGCACGATAGCATTGCTCTTGATCCTCGACCGCTCAGGCCTTTTTTCACTCGGCGCTGCCGGACGGAAAGCAGAGTATCTGGTTCCACAAAATACGTGGATTCAACGAGTCGAGCAGGGCAGGCAACATGGTGTGCGGCAAAGGGGTTTGCAAGTTTGGGAAGGCTGGCACGGAACCCAGGCGTAATGGGCGAGAAGGAATGTGTAAGATATCTCGGCTGCCGAGCTTGGAAATGCTTAACTGGAAGCTGGGAAATGAATCCATTCGCTATAGTGGAAGTTCGCAGGCAAAGAGCTTGGGCTATGGTCTGTGATTACATAGAAGATTGAGTTGCTTCTCGTGAAAAGGCTCAACAGCTAGCGTAAACACAACGGCAAGTTCTTCTCAGAAGTCGCGCGAGTAAGACCCTGGAAAAGGGCTTCATGTACATAGCGGACATGAATTTATTGTACTTGTCCATCGAAACTCCGGGAATCATATTGAGAACGATATGCGGACGTGGCTGCTGTTCGTAGTGATTGATCTGTGTTTTCGAAACGTCGAGTTGACGTCAAACTCAAAAATTAGACAATGCAACCAAATTGACCTGCCTGGTGATCTATGCCATGAGATATCTTTTCGAGAGCAGAGACGAAGTATTCAAGAGTATATATGTAGAACTTGCAGAGGCGAGGGAGCTGAATGGAGAAAGGAGGGCTTCTGATTTGAGATTTGCAAGACGGTTGCTGGGTCAAAAAGCAAGTTAGCCAAAGACTATTTCAGAGCATACACGTCTAATAGAAGTAGCAGTAACTCCTAGAGAAGAACCTGTTGATTGCTTTCTGATATCCACTATTCTGTGGGATTGTATTATGGTGAGCTAAGATTGGGGGTTGGGCTAGACATAATAAGAGGCACAGCAGAGATGAGTTGTGAGGAAAACCGACGACAGATCGGCGAGGCAGAGGTGTCCTCTGAATTCTCCAAGTCATGACGTTCTTACTCTCGATGGATCGACAATCGAGCGATGCCAAAGCGTCCAATTGCCAAAGGGCCGACTGTCCTGCAATGGCGGAGGCTGTGTGAGTTCGCCTTTCAATGCATCACTCGATGCGTAGCATGCTGCAAACCTCTTCTGTCCGCCTGACGACCATATCTGCGACCATGGCCAGCGAGCTTGCCGTACGCCGTCAATTGTTTCACCTTCCAACACGCATCCTGGCATGGTAGTCTGATTAAGTATGACACCATCACGTGGCCGGTTATTCACCTAAGCGCCGAAAGGCAGTGCCACGATGAAGCCCGAAACACATTTTTGTGTGACGCAGGGGTGAAAGGAGCTTGAAAGCCGCTACTTCAGGATATGCAGGTGTAGCGTCTGTTACAGAAAGCGAGAACTTGGCAGCCGTTTCGGGGGGTTGTTTTCTGCTGGGTTGGTGCAACAATGGAGAATAAGCTGCAGTAGCAGGGCGGCAAATGAACGACTAACGGAGTAGTAGATGAGTAAAGAAATTCGGGTAGCTGGAAAGATATTAGTGAGCTGAGTGTTGCTGTGTCACGCTTAACATCTGTGAGTGGAGAGTGGCTGCAAATTTGGAACGGAGCGGCAGTGTCACGAAAACACGAAGTTTGGAAATAGAGGGTGTGGTAGGGCTGAGCACATCTGGCGATTCTACGATGTGGATTGACGGAGGAAGATTAGGGTGCTGAGCTGAGTGTGCAGACTGCGTGGTGGCTTTCTCGGCGGCGCTTACAACGGCATCGGTTGTGGACGTAGGGAAGGATTACTCAGCTCTTGCGAACTTGGAGCCTCGCATTAGGCACGTGCTGTGTTGTGTGCAAAGCAACGTCAATGTGGACGAGAAAAGGCGGCAAGCTCGGCACTGGGCTTGAAAGACAATATGGGGATGGGGAGCAGGGCCGAGCAGCTTGACTGCATCGCAAAGACACTGGCGGCCGACAGCGTCATTATTTCGGGCAAGGCTGACGGCCTAGGCCAAGAAGGGGGAAGGGAACTGTAATGGCACGATGTTGGAGGATGGGCAAGATGAATCGCGCCCTGGGCCGTTTCAGCACTCGGTCGGAGTTCAGGCGTAGATTGCATGGTGTAGAATGCCGTCATAGAGAAGAGAAGGCCGATGAAGCCATGACAGTTTTGGCGAGGCAGACTCTTGCGGGACTGGAGGGTTAGGCGGTGGTGCTTCAGCCTCATGCATCTTTAGCCGGGGCAGGAGCCACCAGCGCAGGAGCCAGCGCCAGCGGCGCTCGGGACATGTGATGACCTAAGTTTAGCAGCGGGAAGGAAGAGGCCACTAGTCCTGTTGGGGAGGCTATCGCGGTGGCACCTGCCCCGCAAATCATGGTCCTGGAAGGGAGAGGCTGGACAAGAGTGTAGACGAAAAAATAGAGCCTGCGTTGCTGGACGCCTGAATACCTGGGTGTCTGAGTTCCCGAAAGGCGGGCATGCAGTTGTGTTTTTTTGCATGGCCCAAAAGTATTGGTGGGCCCACTTGGGTGAGCCTAATTGCACTTTCAGATGAAGCCATGCCCGTTGCGCCCTGCATTCCCTGCAGTATGAAGGAGATCTTGCATCTTTCATATTCCAAGCGATCCTGCTTCCTGCCTCCTCCCGGCGACCAGTCTGCGGGAATGCCGAAATGTGCTGAAGATGACAAGAGCG
This sequence comes from Pseudopyrenochaeta lycopersici, assembly GCA_003313425.1. Classification (NCBI taxonomy): domain Eukaryota; kingdom Fungi; phylum Ascomycota; class Dothideomycetes; order Pleosporales; family Pseudopyrenochaetaceae; genus Pseudopyrenochaeta; species Pseudopyrenochaeta lycopersici. The sequence goes on along the minus strand of NHZP01000012.1, from coordinate 287,824 downwards.
CGGACAGCTGCTGCCGTGCCAGTGTTGAGAGCCAAAGAGGAAGCTCCCTGCCAGGCTCACACTGCCTGTGATTGATGGGCAAAACAAAATGCATCTTCAGCACCATGCGACGTCGGGGCCTCCTCGGTGCAGATCGCCGCGCAAACGCCAGCGAAAAGGCGAGCTAGACGCTATGGCAATCGCGGGACGGCACACAGCTCTCGAACCTCATGTCTCACTCATGGACCCGCCACAATCCCCGGCAACAAAACGGACATGGAGCGAAGTCGGACGCTTCAGCCATCTCTCCCACGCTAGCCGTGGAGAAGCGACATTTGGTGAGAGACAAGGACCACAGTCTGCCCTGGATGCGCTGCACTCCTTTCCTCAGCACATCTAGCCTTGCTAGCCTTGCGCAAGCCGGCACCACCCTTCCGCTGCTCCCTTCTGCCCACATGGCAGAGTGCTGGGCTGGCCTGCTCATGTCTCAGAGCATGACGGCTGTCAAAGTACACACTAACGGGCTCCGTGTTCCCTTGCCACAGACGTGACAAGAGATGCAGGTGAAGTAGTTGGGCAGGGTTTGGAATCCTTCCTGTGCCCATCACCATCCTCTCACACGTGCCGGGCGACATGCCCTGTCCCCAGACGGACGTGGCTTTCCAGCTGTGTGATGACCGGCTATATTGCATCTCGCCGACAGAGCCTGAGATCAATCTACTCGGGCACCTGTACGCTGGTTTGGGTTCTCACCACCGCCGCCTCAAAAGCGTTGCTCCAACGTGAAAGCATAATTCGCAATGCATGCAGCAAGTCGCAATTCCGTTTCGTCAACCCAGCTAGACTTGAACGGGGCAAAAGAGGCGATAATCGTGCCGACAGCCTTGCGCAACCAAAAACACCAGGAACAGGAACCACGACGCTTGAGCCAAACGAGCAAATGGCATGGTTGCTTGCTCTCCAATAGGACCGCGTGTTCTTTTTTCGATTCGCGAAAGGTCGCATGGGCCCAACATTAAACTGTGTGTGTGGACACTGGAATGAGTGCGTGCGTGGTGGTCAGCGCAAGCGCACCCTGAATTACGCGCCCGTCGTCAATCGCCTGACTCTCTGGCGCCCTCTCCGCGGATTGCAATTCGCCTGCACCATGTCAGACGGGCTGCTGGGGACCCTTCTATAATCATCCACCGTCTCGGTTGCGGAGGAGCTGGGCCGACTATCAAACACACGACGGCCCTGGCCGCGGTATCCCGACCGTCTGGGAAGCAAGGTCCGCCATCAGCCCAAACGTCCAACACAATGTGTATCCCATGTGCAGCCAAAAGCATCGTTAATCTGAGGGCGTCTTCATCCGGCTCATCTCTTCCGCATTAGGCTCTGTCGAACGCAGACTCCCCAATTGCGCAGCTGCAGGGAGCTTGAGCCCTGCAAACCGGTGAAGCCCTGTGACGTGCGTGATGCAGTCGTGCGCGCCGAGAAGAGCGTGTTCGAGCTTCATCAAATGTCCCAGTCGCAGTGGCAGTCAAAGTCCCCATCTGACAATTGTGCGCGCAAATATCGATTCATGCAACAGTGCGTGCCGTTGGCCGTCCGCTGTGTTTCATTTGCGCCTGAGCCTTGAAGGGCTGAAGAAAGCTTGGTTGACGTGTTCCCAAGCCTTGCGCGAGCCGGCGAGCTAACATTATCAGGCCTCCCGCCTCACGAGCAGCCCTACGGCCATAGCGGACGGACGGCCGTCTGTGTGGAGATTGGGAGAGGGTCAGGGCCTGCGGGACCAACTCGAAGCCGCATGGGGTGCCCGGAGAGTCTGTCCACCGAGCTTACGCTCTGGACATTTGAACGTTGACGAATGAGCAAACCAAAGCCAACAGTGCAATGTGCGTGTCACTGAATACTCAACGCGATCGCCCTTTGGCAAGGCATGATCGGCTTGCTATTTGGCGACAAGACACGTCGCCCGAGGAGAATGTCTTGCCTGCTTGTTTCCCTCTAAACATGGCACCCTGGCAGGGCTACAGGCGAGACTACCATGACAAGACTACACATCTGCCGCTGTATGCACCTGACAATTCGCTGCTCCACCAATCAGACACATTTTTGCTGTGCGCAACTGTCGGACATTATCCTCACCTATCGCCAGGGGCACCAAGGCGAAGCCGCGACTCCTGTGACTGCACCGCTGCTATCTCCCAGGCAGTTATCGGCTACTTGCCCTCCAGCGCGCATCGCATGTCGTCGCCATGACAGCATGTTGTCCTGGGTGTCAGTGTAAGCGGCAGCATGGTGCGCGCCGTTGCAGGAGGGCTGAGCACGGCCATGCTCCACGCCAGTCGCTATTTCGGGTCCTCCACTCTCACCTCCCCCAAGCCACGCTGCTCTTAGTAACAAGTGCCGCGTTCGTGCTCGAGGGCGGTTTGAGGCGGGAACGGTCCGCAGCCTGGCGTTGCGGTGTCCCTCTTCGCTGCCCACTCACAATCCCGGTCCTCATCCCAATTATGGTGCGCGGGTGCCTCGTCGCCCAGTGTCACTCATAGAACGGTTCGGTTGCACGCCCGCAGCCATGCCCGTGGGCTCAAGCTTTTCTACATGCTCTAAGATCGGCCAATGCACTGCCTTTGGTGTGTCCCCTGGCAAGCCTCATGTTCACATCTAGTGCATTCGGGCTTGCAGCGTCTAATTCCCTTGTCCCCCTCCACAACGGCTCCCTTCCCATACCTCGAGTACGCTCCTCGTTCGGGGTTGGTTCAGGCACAGCCCGCAGATATTTACATCTCTCTCCACAAACACATCCGGGCGCAGCAAATACTCTCTACGTCTGTTGCACGCACCCTGTTTTGGAACGGCTGTTATTCCCATTCTGGCCTACTACACACCATTGCTCATTCGATCCCCTGCCAACTGTTTCTTAATTCATCTCTCCGTCCTGCGACTGCCTATCATCTTTCCATAGAAACTACGCCGACTTGTCCAAGACATGATCACTAGCTCATAGACTGTCTGCCGTACCACCGGATCTGGAACGTCTAGCCCACTTTGTCCGCATCTCCACTTGAGCCTCTGATCCTTCCTGGCCCCATCGCCTCCAGCTTAGATATATACTGCGCTCGCCTCCTCAGTCAGCTATGTCCGAACTCACTGAAACAAGCGGCCGCCCATTGGCCTCAACTACCACCAAGCAACTACAGCTACCTGAAGGCAACACTATTCATCAACAGACATCGATCCACGCCAGACAACGCAAGAATTCCCACTCGTCGGATGAACAATCCAAGGGATCAACTACTACCATATCTCGCCGTCTCCCTGGAACCGCCAAACAGGCGTCACCTGGCCCCCACGCCGGCTCCTCCCGCGCTGAGCAGCGGTCAATTACCAGCCCTATGAACATGGCGTCTCAGCTATCCTCCGTCCATTACACGAGGACTGGGCGTATTAGCAAGGCGAAAAAGGGTCTGAAGGTGCACAACTGCGAAAACTGCGGAAGGGTGAGTTACATCTCTTTGACTTTCAGCTCTCTAGCTACCGGCTAAGTAGCCTCGCTGGGAGCACGACTTTGTTCTTTCAACCCCACGAAGGACTTCTATCTACTGCCCTTTAGTTCCATCAATCCTCTCTTGTAACGCCATGACTAACTTTTTCCAGTCATATACTCGCGCAGAGCACTTGAGGTTTGCCTGCCCCACCTGAAATCAAGGCCTCTTCTGACATTTGCTCTAGGCGACATCAGAAAAACCATGCTCAGGATGATGCGGTTGTATGCGAGTATCCTGAATGTGGGAAGATCTTCTACCGGTTAGATCTTTTGCATCGACATCAAGAGCGACAGTGAGTGATGCTGATGATGGGGATTCGGTGGGCATCATACTGAAACATCGCAGCAACGAACCTGGCAAGGAATCTCGCCAGCATTCAGTTTTTAGCCAAGAAGGCTCCCCAGAAGCACCCCAAGTATCTGTTCCCGGCCTTGTGCCATCAGGGATCGCAGCTACGCTTCCTCCAACATCGTCTTACTATACACCGCAGCCAATCTCTCCGATACATGAGCCGGCCGCGATTCCAAGGTATACTTACAATCCGTTTCGTACTCCTCAGATCCCTCGAACTCCTCAAGCTCCTTCCTCAGCTTTCAATCATGTTGTTCGTTCTTCTCCAAGTTCTACGTTCAGCCCTAAGTGAGTTTCTTTGTACAGCATCAAACACGTTTCCTTTCTTTCTTTCTTTTCCAAAGTGCCTTGTTTCTAGGCAGATCCCCTGCTCACCGTTCTTTTTAGTCATACGAAACAACGTGGTTCCTATTCTGCTCGCCAATCGGTAGCGCTTCCGGTAGCGGTCGATCCAATGGCGCCCAGTCTGGTCTGGGGAGAGCCATACAGCCAGTCACCCGGATACTCATCGTCCAGCGGGCGTGCCTCGCCTATCCCTGGCCCAGGCGACTACACTAACAACATTTTTTCCAATCCGCCTTACGGCTCAAACCGTACACGCACAGCCTCCAATGCTTCCTTCGCTGAGCCATGGCTATATCCATCGCAATCACCAACATCAGTCGCCTCGGTCATGGCATACACGTGGTCGTCGAGCGAGAAGACGCCTTCTGCGCCAGGTCTTGCGTTCATGAACACATCTTACCCATTGATCAATATTCCGATTACAGGTAGCATGGACCCGATATCGGGGTATGGGCACTTCAATCAGAAGTCGATGATGCAAAGGGATGAAGAAGAGGGGGTGATACTCTTCGGAGAGCAACCATACGGTATGGGTCCAGTCACGCACACCTACCCGTTTGAGCAATATCTTGACTATTACTGGAGGCTCCTACATCCCACTTTCCCCGTCGTCCATCGACCTACCTTTGAGCGCATAAGTCCATCGCCAATGCTTCACGCTGCGATGATTGCTGTTGGTGGGCAGTACTCGAACGATACGAGCGTCAAACGAAAGTCAAGGATACTTCACGATCGGTGTATGAAGTTGCTTGAACGGGTAGGTGTTTCCTTCGTTGAGTTGGGAATTGGCTAATTCGCAATAGAGAGATCAAGAACAGCATCTCATGGCCGAGCCAGATAGACTGTGCGATTATCAGGCCATGTTTCTTATTGAGGTGTATTCCCAATATCGGGCTCGTCGGGCCGCAAAGGCTTTGTCCTGCCGTTTTGAAAAGGTGTATCGCAAGGTAAGATAGCTCCTTGTGCGACGTGTGTAAAAGCTCACTAATTGGCCTAGTCGGCCGAGGACTTCAGGACTATCACGTCTCAGATCACTGACATGGTCAGTCGTATCGAGGACACCACGTTGGAATACTGGAATCACTGGAGCGAGCTTGCTACATGGCAGCGCCTTTTCTTATCTTGTTATATTCTAGAGTCTCAACAAGCGCTCCTGCTTGCTCGCGAACCATCACCATCACTCTTCGACGGCAATGGCCTTGACGTTCCTTTTCCTGGACACTCCTCTCTGTGGAACGCGGCAACGTCGACCGAATGGGCTGCTGCAGTCCGGCAAAGTTCACATCTACCCGAATACGTCTACGAAGTCACTGCTGGCTTGATGGTGGCCCCGTTCGACTCTTTCCAATCCTCTCTGCTGCTTGCAGTGCACTACAGTCATTTCGATTCCCCCGCAACGTATGCATCTTTCCCTTTGACTCTAGACTTTGAACATCTTCTCGATACCTCACCAACTACAATGCGAAAGCTTCTTACAGCAAAACTGGTACAGGTGACGCCCATCCGCGCCCTCCTCGCTGTCTCGGGAGAATCGTGGATCCTATCCGAGAAGGTGCCCTCAGCCCAAGCCTTCTCGAACTTGAAGACCACCCTCCGCGCATGGGTCACCCAGCTATGGTCGCATACATTGACTGACACACCTGCCGTGCCTGTGAAAGCAGCTCTCGGACTGTCCATCGACATCTTACAGCAAGCACTGAAAGAGCAACAAAAGTCACTCACGCCTGAGATGGGCACTGATATGGGCATCTATTTCGCTGCCCTAGTCTTGTGGGCTATTACAACTGCAGTGAATACTCGAGTCAAGGGACTGCAGAAGGTCTCAGTACAACAACACCAACGCCCCCAATCACAATCACCGCTCCTGTTCAGCTCCCATCCCTCGGCATCCCTACCATCAACACCGACTCAGCTCCGCAATCAATTCTCGCAACATATGTCCCCGAGTCCGAGTATGAGCCAGCCGATCGATGTTGGAACCATTCGGAGCCAGCCGTCTTCGCCTGTATCTCACGCCCCACTAAATTGCACCACACTGCTGTCACACACGCAAATCACCATCAACACCATCACTTTCCTTTCCACCGCCTTGCTCGACTTCAGCTCTCTTAATGCCACGACTCATATACCACTGGATATCACACAGTGCCAGACAGGCTGTATCAGCTTACTACTCTGGGTAAAGCTGCGACTACGTGGCATATGTCTGGACGCAGAGAATAGTGCTCCAGACGCATGGACACGCAGACCTGCTGAGAGCCTCGGGGAGCTGTTGGACGGTGTAACCGGCTCCCTCGAAAGAATTCTCACGTGTTGTTGGGATGGGTGGGACATTTAATGCGTAGCGTTACCACCCGCATTCTTCTTGTTTTTATTGCGGTATTGAATACGTCGTTTCGGGCTTTCATTTAAGTCTTTTGTTTCGGATAAGAGTTCTGTTTACTTCTCTTACTATTTATATGCTGCAAGTGTAGCATGGCGCACCAGCATAACATGGTTTTTGGCATTGTAACATGATAGATATGATCTCATGACGCGATACGGGATACCCCTTTACTTCATCTTTTATCCATCGTCTTCATCACATATACGCTTTGTCCTTTCTTTTGAGAAAACTTTGTTTGTATTTTTATTCTTCGATTTTCCTTCAACTCCGCTACATGGTTCTGGTGGCTTATTGCCTGGGAATGCTATAGGCTTCGAAATCCATTGCACTGGCGCAAGCACGTGTCTTCATTCTCCTTTATGACTTGAAATGTCCCAAATTGCAGCGCAGCCACATCACATTACTCCAAGCATCCACTTTCGTCATTTCAGTTTCGGTCCCGCCATACCAGTACATATTTTCTGCACCCTGTCATTCACGTGCGCTGATATGCATACAGGTAATCATCTGCGGGGGGCCCGACTCATCAGCCTTGTATATGACGAATGTTCCTCCGTCAGGTTCTATCTGACTCTATATCTCTCAGAGAACTATTAGTGGTCAAATCTACGAACGCATCAATACTGACTGTTCACGCCTCTCTATTAGGGACTGTTTGTTTATGATGGCAACTCGCTCTTTGTCGCGTTCACCAACACACAATATTCTGTTCACAATTCCGCGTACAGCATCCAATCTCGTCACACAACTGCTGAATCTCCCAGCACAGCCAGCCATAGTTCGACATTGTCGTGATGGGTACTTTTTCTTGCCTGCGTTAAGCTACCGGTACCAGCACGATACGTTTAGTCGTTCGGGAGATGATTGGACAGGTGAAGAGCAACAAGGGATGCGAAATGCGCTGCAGAGTAGCTTTGATGCATGGAAAGAATGGATTGCAGATGCAGAACGTGAGGGCAAGGGCACATTCATCAAGGAGCATGTGAACTGGACGGTTAAAACACAGGAAGAAGTGCGATATCTGCATGGTGAAGTTGATAATAAGGGTAGTTTGCCGCTGAACCCAACATGCATACCCGACGCATTTCTACTCGACAAAATCCGCCCAACATTCCTGATTCGGCACCCCGTACTCACCTTCCCGAGTCTAATTCGTACTGCCCTCGACAATGAAGGTCTCGAAGAATTGCTAAAGCAGACGGCGGAGTATGCCATGCGCTGGGAAGCAACGTACCACTGGCACGTTCTGCTCTACAAATTTTTTGTTGCTTCACCGTCCTACCCCTGTGTCTCACACGATTCAAGCATACAGTACCCAATCATTCTCGATGCATCAGACCTAAGTAACCCGGTTTTAGTGCGTAAGTACGCAGGGGCCGTGGGTTTGGATTCTCGATTGGTGAGATTTACATGGGCAGCTGTTAGCGAGCAGGAGCAAGAGCAACTGGGCAAGGTTGAGGCGAGGATGAAGAACACGTTACTGAAAAGTAAGGGTGTGGTGACGGACAAGCTGCAAGATGGGGCTGCTTTAAATGTTAAGATGGAGAAGGAGAAATGGGTTGAGGAGTTTGGGGAGGTTTTGGCGGAGAGGCTTGCGGGGCTCGTTGAAGGGGCGATGAGCGACTATGAATGGCTATTGGAGCGGCGAGTAAAAGTGTAGAGAACTCGATTTTCAACTGTAAATAGACAAATACGAGTGTATTGAATAGTTTGTGTGCTTTTTAGATGTATACTCTCAACCCTTAAAGCAATCCATTGTGCTTTGGTTATGTAGGTATGCTGATAGGACGATAACGGATATTCGGTAATGTGATTGGCAGGTACGGCCGTATGCTTAGGGGGGGGGGGTTGAATTGCAGTGCTGAGCGACTAAGACGCTCATGTTTCGAAGCAGCTCGAAGATGGCGCCGGACGTTGGAGACGGCCCGGCGGACAAAGGAATGCTGAGAGGGCCGACCGCACTAGTGCCGAAAGGAGTATGTTGTTAGATCTAGGATAGTATAGTGTAAAGTCGAAAACAGTATGGCGCAGCGGGGCAGAAGGTAGCGGAACGGGACCGAGGCACGTTTTGCGAACGTGAAGCATCTCGAGTTGGCCCTGAGGTGAGGCGTTTATAGTGTGCCGGTGCCCCCTCTCGAGCCCCTTTAACCGTCTCACTGGCATCCTCACGTCTCCCCATTCCCTTGGCGCAGGTCCAGCGACAGAACATATACATACAATATGGCTGAAATTGGGCCTCTTGAGTACACGCCCCTTGACGACATCGCGTCCATCACGGCCAGAGTGCGGGCCAGCTTCCTCTCGCACAAGACGCGGCCGCTCGCATTCCGCATCCAGCAGCTGCGACAGCTATACTGGGCATTCAAGGACAATGAAGCGCTCATCACCGAAGCGTGCAAGCGCGACCTCGGCAAGTCGTCGTTCGAAACGTACCTGGTCGAGATCTCGTGGTGCATGAACGACTGCGTCTGGATGGCCAACAACCTGCCGCGCTTTGCAAAGGACGAGACGCCCGCCGACATTCCATTGACCAACAAGTTCATGGGCCCGCGCATCCGGAAGGATCCCCTGGGCACTGCTCTGATCATCGGGTAGGCGCGATCCCTTGCATAGCAGCCGCGAGCGACGAACTGACAGAAAGCGCAGGGCTTACAACTTCCCCTTCCAGCTGTCTGTAGGGCCCCTCATCGGCGCCATTGCCGCGGGCTGCACCGCCATTGTCAAGCCGTCTGAGTCGGCACCGCACGCCGCCGTCGTGCTCGCCAAAATCATCGGCGAGGCCCTCGATCCCTCGTGCTACACGGTTATCCAAGGCGCCATCCCAGAGACAACAGCCCTGCTCGACCAGAAGTGGGATAAAATCTTCTACACGGGCTCCGAGGGCGTGGCCAAAATCATCGCGAAGAAGGCAGCCGAGACGCTGACGCCGCTGACGCTGGAGTTGGGCGGCAGGAACCCCGCCATCATCACCAAGCATGCCGACCCCAAGCTCGCTGCGAAGCGCCTGCTGTGGGCGAAGACGCTCAATGCAGGCCAGGTCTGTGTCAGCCAAAACTGCACCTTCATCGACCGCGAAATAGTGCCGGCCTTCATCAAGGAGATGAAGAACGCACTCAACGAATTCTACCCGAACGGCGCGCGCAACTCCCCCGACTACGGCCGCATCGTCAACCAGAAGCAGTTCCAGCGCCTCAAGAAGATGCTCGACTCGAGCAATGGCAAGATCGTCATCGGCGGCACCATGGACGAGAGCGATCTCTTCATCGAACCCACTGTGGTCCAGGTCAACGACATCAACGACAGCCTCGTCGCTGACGAGAGCTTTGGCCCGCTCCTGCCCATTCTCCCAGTCACGGACCTGGACGAGGCCATCAAAATCGCGAATCAAGTGCACGACACGCCTCTTGGGACCTACGCCTTCGGCAGCAAGAAGGAGATGGAGCAGATCCTCACCCAGACCCGCTCCGGCGGCGCCTCCCTCAATGACGGCTTCTTCCACGCCTCTATTCCCACTCTACCCTTTGGCGGTGTTGGCACGTCCGGTCAAGGCGCCTACCGCGGCAAAGCTTCCTTTGACGTCTTTACACATCGTCGCTCCGTCACAACCACACCAGCCTGGATCGAAAGCATGCTCGACATTCGATACCCACCCTACACGCTGAAAAAGCAGCAAAAGTTTGCCGGTATGAATGAGATTAAGCCCAACTTTGATCGCCAGGGGCGGACCTTGGGTTGGGGAAGCTGGTTCTTGGGGCTGCTGGGCTTGAAGAGTTTAGCTGTTCTTATTGGTAAGTAGATACGACGGTGATGTGGTCATGTGCGAGTATTAACGTCATGTAGCTGCTATTGGTGTCAGACAGTATTTGTTGCGTCGCTCCAAGCTGTAGTTTCATCTTCTCCTTAATATATCCCCTCTTTTCGGCTTGTCTACTACAAGCAGGCCCCGCTAGTGTTTGAAAAAGGCGTAGAAGTCTGTTAAAAGGGGCGAAACCTACCCGATAGTATGTAACAAGACACCCTCTCTATGATACCATACAAGACCGTTATGTGTAATGTTGTTCGTGCCTATCAACATCCACGCTTTGCACCCTTTGCAAGTCGCCTTGATTTTCGAATCGTAGTAGCTTCAGGCTCTATTCTAGTGATTATCGTATGATTACTTCATGCGCACCTGTCACAATCGCTCTCAAACTGCAGAATCAGAAGTGAAGCTAATGAACGAAAACGCTGTTGAAGCATGGGAAGAGAGAATGTGTAAAAGTTGGGTGGTACAAGCTAGTTATTTTATTCAAATTAGTCGGAATAGACCCAAGCTGAAGTACATGGCTTAAGTCTCAGACCATGCTGTAATGCTGAAGTTTCTAATCCCATTGCCAAACATCCAGACTTATAGCTACTTATCACTGTCAGGTTTTACCTTGAATACAGCGGTATGTGTTCTCTAGGACTACTACCGAGAAGTTCGTGGGCAGTGCTTCCAACATCTGATTGCGATTTTCGCCTTACATAGAAGTTGGCCTCGCTCCAACGACCCAGAAAAGCCAGCCCAAGGTGAAGTACTGTCATACATATAACAGCAATGAGTATCAATACGCCCCCCAAGATCATAATAGCTACCTCGTTCTTAGCTAAATCACTTTGGAATCCTTCGCTTAGTTCTGCAACCCGATAAACAGTGCGGACGAAGATGCACAAAGTCGCAGCAGCAAGGCCTATTGAGCAGTTCGTTAGCGCCAAAATCAGACGACGATTTACTTCTTGGAGCATTTACCAGAGAGAAAATACCGGAACCGGCGCGAATTCTGGAGTCCCTGAAAACGCGTATCACTCGGACTGCCGTTTGTTTCCTGCCCATGCAAAATTCCCTGCAAGCCCCACAAACGCAATGATACTGATTAAATGCCACGCCAAACCAGCTTGGATAATCGATATCCCCATGTCTAGTTTCTTCGTATCTCGCCCACCAGCAATTGCACCACCGCTTGCTTGTAGCACTAGCGCTACAAAGTCCGCAAGCATAAAGCCAATCGTGTACGTGCCAGGCTTCAAAAGACTCAAATGCTCGCCATACACAATTACCGTGCGTGCAAAACAGAGATAAAAGGCTGCACTAAAAAATGCTGGCCCGATCGTGATAGTTACGAGATACTGGAGGAACTTGCGCTCACCATGGCCAAGCTGGTAGTACTGAAAACGCGAAAGCAAGCCACTGAAGGAACCAGTAAGATAGTTCCTAGGGATGCTTTTAGCTGAAAGTCCTGTCCACATATTAACTCGAAGTGAAATGCCTTTACGGTTTGAGGAAAAATTATGGCCATACAGACGCCAAGGTTGCTATGCAGTAAATTCTTATTCGTTGACCAGCATGTGTTTGGTGCCTCACGTTTCCCTTCGAGTTAAATGTGCCAAAAAGAAAGAACAGAAAACTAATAGAATACATCAATGAAGCTACTAATGTGGGTTTGTAAGACCATTAATTAACCGCTCTTAAATAAGCCACTAATAGTCGGGATAATTATAAGTCTGACGCGATTACGCAGCAGCGAGCCTGCTTTTATGACACTCTTGGGTAGTCACATTCATGTTTAGACAAACTCTTCAAGAACTATTAACGTTATAAGCTATCCTTATGTAGCTATCACTTTACTAAGCGCAATGAGTAAAGGCGAGATTGCAGTAAGTATGCCAGGCATAACTGTAGTTTGAAGATGCCGCTAACGCTGGCCTGCTTGGTGGTGTAGGGAGTAAGTAGACCTGCGAAGTGTGACGTGTAATACTACTGCTAACGCTTGCGTGCTTGGTTATGTAGCGCGTAAGTAGAGCCACGGAACCTGACGTTAAGACTGCTGTTAACACTAGCGTGCTTGGTGGTGTAGGTAGTAAGTAGACCTGCGCATTCTAAGGTGTAAGACTGCTTGCTAACGCTAGCCGCGCTTGGTGGTGTAGGTAGTAAGTAGACCTGCGCATTCTAAGGTGTAAGACTGCTGCTAACGCTAGCGCGCTTGGTGGTGTAGGTAGTAAGTAGACCTGCGAAGTGTGACGTGTGATACTACTGCTAACGCTTGCGTGCTTGGTTGTGTAGCGCGTAAGTAGAGCCGCGGAGCCTGACGTTAAGACTGCTGCTAACGCTAGCGTGCTTGGTGGTGCAGTTTGTAAGTATATCTGCAAACTCTAAGGTATGAGACTACTGCTAATGCTGGGGTGCTCGTTGTAGCTTGTAAGTAGACGGACGGATACTATCAAACTGTTGTTAACTCTGCTGCGCTTGGTGGTGTAGGGAGTGAGTAGGCCTGTTATCACCCTTCTGCCTCAAAGCCCTGCCTAAATTGTACGCTAACGTAGCCCGATTCATGGACATATTCTTTCGACCGCGCAGTAGCAAGGGACTTCTTCCAGAGCTTGTTATCAAGTAGGCCCTCTTATAATCTGGTCTCCACTAACTCTTGTGCCTGCTGCGACAACATAATCGCTGGACGCGGTAGTAAGCTTTCTACAATTCGAGATGCCGAACCGTCCTGTCAGCTCTGCGCTCTCCTGCTTCGTAAATTCAGTCATGGTGTTAAAGGGGACCAATCGAATATTCAAATTATTCGAGAACGACACGGAAAGCAAACAGCGCTGACAGTTCATGGGCACAAACATCGTGTTCTTTGGATATGTTCCGATACAGGTTTGTATTTGTCATCATTGCATAAGCAAATTGTACTTAGTCTTGACCCCTTCCTAGAAAGCCTTTGGAAATCTCGTCTTCAGAAATGGCTTCTTCTCTCGCATCCCAAGCCTGACGCTGGAAACGAGGGTACTCCTACGTTAGAGATAACATCACAAACAACATCTGCGCAGTTTACACTGCTTCGCATATGGCTCCGTCAATGTGAAGATACCCACCAGTGCAACCACCGCGATAGAACAGGAGGGTTCTTGCCAACTAGACTCCTGTTCATTGGCGACATAAATAGTCAAGATCTCTTGTGTCTCAAGCCTACCACAGGAATGGAAAGGGCAAAGGACATTGCCCTTTCTCATCGATGGGGCGCACTATCAGTCAATGAGAAGAGCATGTATTACACAACAACAGATAATATCAGCCACCGACTGGAAGGCTTTCGTATATCCAAGCTTCCAAAGACGTTTCAAGATGCCATCAGGGTAACAAGTGAGCTTGATATACTGTACCTTTGGATTGACTCACTTTGTATAATTCAAGAGGGTGATGATGGAGAAGACTAGAGAAAGGAAAGCAAACTCATGGAGACTATCTTCTCTTCGGCCTATTGCACAATCGCTGCGACTTCAGCGAAGGATATAAAGGACGGCTTTCTTGCCCGAGAGGTGCGCCCTAAGTATCTACATGTCCGATCTATCTCTGGTCAGGGATTGTATGTTTGTGCCGAGCCTGATGACTTTGAATCAGACGTGGAGAAAGCTGAACTTAACACCCGCGCGTGGGTGATGCAAGAGAAGGTCTTGTCACGACGAACCATCCATTTCAGCACTAAGCAGATGTACTGGGAGTGCGGTGCCGGGATTTATTGCGAGAATTTTCTACAATAATAGGGTAAGAGTTTGATGATATCTTATATACTAAATGCTGCTAACGAAAGTCCTTTGCTCCTTAGAACACGTCGGAAAAAATACCTTAGACGTGACTCAACATTTCCACGACGTCTTCGGCTTTTAGCCGAGAGCAGAAAAGTGGAGCTCATTCATCTTCTCAACGAGGACTACTCAGAGCGCCATTTAACGGATAGAACTGATAGAGAAGTTGCACTATCAGGGCTACATAAACGTATTGCGGACGTTCTTCGTTGTCAAAGCAGATATAGCATCTTCGAACCCCACATCCATGCCGATCTCTTATAGCAAGCTTCTGACGGTAATTTGGAACAGATCAATTATCCTGGAGGGGGAGTGCCATCATAGTCATGGATGGCGTATACTGGGGGCGTTCGTTTTATAAGAATTCCTGTTCGCGAAACAATGGATTGGGCCAAGGACCTTCACTTCGATAAGGACCGCAAGTCAGTATTGATTGCTAATGTAGGAAAATTTCAAAATTGCACCACAGAACAAGAGAACAACCGTCATGTTATCTAGGATTCGAGAAGAGTGAAGAGAGGATGGATACAGTACGATGTTGAGACGATTGTAGATCTCCATAAAATGCGAAATGTTTGTCTTGGGAAGTTTCAGTGGCGGGGCTTCTGTAAGAGACAGTTTGGGAGAGTTAGATGTTACATATTAGTTGTAAGGCCAACTAGTGTGGACGGAGAGTACGAACGGATTGGTTTGGGAGTTGTTGAGGCAAGTTGCGTTGGGGAAAAGGCACTCAACATGAAAATTGTGTGACTGGCTTTGTACTAGAAATTGCACAGACGGGTTTTCGCGCATGCTTATTGCTGTTCCAAGGCATGATCCATAAACTGTAATAACTGACCTAGCTGTATAGTGAAGTACTAACTTCTTAGGTAACTTACGAGATCCCTTAAAAATAAATAACATAAATATAATTACACCTTATGGCATTGGCGCATCTCAACTCACGTTTCCCACTTCAGTAGGATACTCGACCTGTGACTCCAATCGTTTTCACAGCAGAACGCAAGCCAGACCAGTTGCGAGAATAGGAATAGAAATAATAGCATGGCTTGTGCTTGCTTCGACAGCTGCTTCTCTGGTCTCCAGGTCCAACTCCTGATGATTCGCAAATTGTCGAACAATCCACGCATCGCCCAGAGCCACCACGGTCCCAAACATCAGAGAGATTCCAAGACACGTTCTCGCAGTGCCACCAATGGCTAAATTACTTTTACATGCCGGTGACAATTTCCAGAAAGCTGTTAGCCCGAGCGTCGTGAGGGCGACACCGATATTGCGTATGCCGTACACACGTATCATCGAGGACTGGAAAGCGTCTGCCTTTGTGGACGATACCCCTTTGGCCCCCGAAATAGGTGGGTGAAGCCCGAAAGAGCGAATTGCATCTTGAGGCGAGATCAAGCTGTAAATGCCACTGCCGAGCCCCGTGAGGCCAAGCACAGTCGTGATGGTAGGGATTATAATAGTAGATGAAGGAACAAAAGACTGCATCATGATGAAGACGACGCTGGGCAGCAGATTTGATAGGTCTTTCTAGAGGAATATGCTCTCTTCAGGCATTCTCGCCGCTAGGGCGGGGCAGATCGTTGCGACAAGCACTAGATCATGTGACCTGGCGATTGACTTCGACAAGCAAGGTCTAACCAGATCTGGCAGGGGTATATAAGAAGTAAAAACCTACAAAGCTAAGTAAAAGTGCATGGCTGTAAGTACGTTTTTTATCATCTCAGCATACTTTTATTATTGTTATTAGTAGAATACTAACAACTCCCTTATGTTTTGCTATGAAGTTAACGAAAAATATCCTCAAAATAGTCTGAAAGAATAGAATGCTGAAAGAAAGGCCTTGTATATATACCGTATAAAGATGAGAATTTACGTACAGTGTGTATTAGGGAGGGGTGGGTAAGAAGACTGTGGGCCCTAAGCTAGAATGACCTCCATTGGAGGGAGCTAATTCTATGTGTGGATGAGTAGAATCATCAGAAGCTCGTCCATGAGTGAAAGGATTAGAGGCCCACCCCAATTTTGGAAGTCTTTTATTTAAAAACACGTGAAAGTTATTATGAGGGAACAGCGTATATTAGCGGCGGAGTAACATAACTTGCGTTCAAGGCTGACGTCAAAATTATGAGTAGCCCGATAGTTACCGGTCGTGGTTCTAAAAGGATCTATATTAACAAGGTCACATTGGGGCTGATGTTATTGTTGTTGCGATTGACATAAACTACTGTCAATACTTAGTAGCGGTATGATGGTTTGGACTTTGTGGATGAAGTGGAGCTCGAGCCGCTGGAAATCGGACGAAGGCCAGCAAGCTCGGCTTTGTCCTTTTCGCCCAAGACGACGCGCTCGCACCAAGAACACCAACTCCTGAGCTTGCCTGTGACCTCACGCTCGAGATACTGAATTGACTTCTCTTGCTCGTCCTTATAAAGCTTGACACACTCGCCAACACGGACCTGCTTTTTATGCTTGACCTTGAGTACACCGCCAATGCCTTCAATTTCTTGCGCATGATAGCTGGTACCCCTCCAGCGTTCTGGCGATTCGGGAGAGTGAGCGGCACTTTCTAATGAGTCCAGAATGTCCTGTTCGCACGTCTCGTGCTCGACGTTGCGCGCTCCGAGGCAAGCTGACCCTCGCCCGCACTCAACACCTTCGTTTCCCTCGCCAGCTCCAGTGCCCACGCCGCCGAGGTAGTGGCTGTAGCGCGTGCGCCAGCTCCAGCCGCGGACGTACATTGTATCAGCGTTGCGTAGGTCTTTGCCACAGGGGGTGCAGAGCCAGACGACATTGTCGCAATTGCATGGGGTTCGTTCAAAAGCAGGGGCTGTGAATGCGCGCGGCTTATGGCTGCCGCAGTCACTGTCGTTATCAAAGGGAAAGAGGGTGGGGCGTGGACTTGGGGAACTTGGCGGCGAGGGGGAGGCTGACGATGAGCAGCGCTGCTCGGAGCGGGCCGTGAGAAGCGGGAGGGGCGCCTTTGCGCATGTACGGCACAATCGACGGTGGCGGGCTCGCAGTGTCGGCGTCGGCGGAGGCTTCATTGTACAATTCTGCCAACGGTCAGTGCTGACCAACAGCAACGGCGTGTGCAAGACACCATACCCGGCACACAACATTGGCACACCGCGAGCATTCACCGACCATGTCCCGCGCACATTTACCCACGCGGCCGCTCGTCAGGCGAGGACCGTCATGGCCGCCGTCTTCGTTACAACAGTGCAGCGTGTGCCTCTTCACTTGGTGGCGGTACTCGAGCAGATTGGCGCGGAACTGCCTACACGTACGCGACAAGTCGTGCAGCGTGTTGAGGTCAAGTTGGCCGGCGAGCTGTCGGACAATGCTGCATCAGTCGCGTGGTTAGCATGCGTCAGGTCGTGGAGCTACGTCCTTTGCTTATCGGTTGCAGCTCACGGATAACAGCTCAAGGCAGCTGAAAATCCATTGATATTGGGATTTGGCCGCTCTTGTGCCACCGACACCCTCTGCCCGCTGTGGCCGCTGTCTGCTGCTGCTCTCAAGGCCAGCAAGTGGTGCACCGGCTTGACCGCGGCAAGGTCAGGCTGGTGTGGGGAATCTAACGGGGGCGCGTCGTCGTCCAGGTCAACCATGACCACCATTGTGGAAAGCTACAGCAAGAGCGCGCAGCATTGAAGCCAGTTGGGGCCGGAGGATATAGAAACAGAAGCCTGTGGGCGGACAAGGAGCGATGCCGGAGCCATGACGAGCTGACGTGAATACATCGTAGGTCGTGGTGGGGCTCTTGGCGCCGCCAACACCTCGATGCCGCCACGCGTCGCAAAAGCACCTTTGCTCTAGTACGTACGTGCGCTACAGCCATCCATCCAATATAGCCATCCAAGCACAATTCACTATTTTTCGACCAGCTTTTTGTATGATATAGGTTGTTCGACGGACTTTTGTTCACACAGCTCTGCGCCTTGTGTAAACTTCAGCATTCACGCGTATGGTCCAGCACACTCCAGATACTCTGCACCCGACTCCATCCATGAATTTAAGCTCAGAGATGCGCCCTCAACGTAACTGACTTGTGAAAGAAATGATCTCGTGGGTTTCGCTTGCATATATGTTGGAATGTAACTTAGAATATAGTATGTAATCTCTTTGTATAGGCCTAGCCTAGAGCCCGTGGCGGGGTTTTTTTTTCAATAAGTGTATATCTTGACAATGCCGACATCGTCGACGCTTAACCCTTCATGTTCTCCTCCCGCTCAATCATACACTACTTACCAAAGGTAAAACTAGGGATGTCGATATCGGTAATTGTCCACGTTTTTCCACCATCAGTCGTCGCCATCTCTCCTGTAACACCCTGACCCTTACCCATGGTCTGATCATAGTTCGGATCAGCCTTGTCGAGAGTAAGTTTGGTGTCAATCCATTTGTGTGCAGACACAGTGCCACAGTTCTCTTCTGCGCACTCTACAGCGCTTCCCCAGCCTAGGGCGTGGCCGTCACTTGTTGAGAGTGTTGAGACTTGCCGACCGTTTACGGACACGATTTGGGTGTAGTTGCCGGTGCTGTCGTCGAACTTGTCTTTACCAAATAGTCAGCAAACACACTGCACAATTTTGGTAGCTGTAACATACAATGCATAGTGACTTTATCTGCTTCCTGGGCATTCTCTCCATTCGCCTGGATTGGCATCTGAGTATTCGCTGATGTGCTCAGTAGCGTATATGCATAAATGCTCCAATCCGCCTGATTCACATTGTCGGCAATCGACTGGATCAAGTCGCCATTTGAAGTACCCATTCCAACCCAAAGCGCCGTATCACCGGATGAACCACTTGGAATCTTTGGTAAAACCAGCGTGGAAGTTGCTTCGCGGATCCAAGAGCCATCTGCGACTGGCCCAGTGCTGAAGGCTGGACCGAAAGCAGCATTCGTGGAGCATGTCAGTGCTGCCGCGGCGATGAAGGTGGTCAAGAGGTTGCGAGATGAAGACATGTTGATTGGATTAATTTGCCGATTATGAGGAAGCGCACAGTGGCAGGATTGGAGTGTTTACTTCCAGGCACATCCTGATTTTATAATCCTTTGCGCGACCGCAAGTTCTCCACATCAATGTACTTCGCACAAGCTCAAACTTCCGCCGCAAAATTAATTTCCGTTTCTTGTTTCTCCTTGGCAAAGCTTTATTCATATTCTCGGTACCTGTGCAGGCGTTGCACCGTGCGGCGGGCCCGGTTACTTCATCGTTTCACTATCCTTGAAGTCTGCAAGGATGTCTTTCAACATCTAGGGTGTTTCGTTTCACAATGATCAATGTTTCTAAAGCTTTTCAAGGCTAGTTATATAGCTCGTTTGCTGATTTTATGCCACCATACAGGTTGCTGGAAACATAGCTTTCTCAATTTTGGGCATCATGCCAAAACTTGTGGTCAATATCGTGCGTTTGAAGAATATCAAGCTGTGAGCAACGCAACGCGCTCTTGGTCTTTTAATGAGCAATGCACACAGTTCTGCCATGACAGCCAAATCTTTAAAGGAGCATTCTTCTTCAAGTATCTGCCAGACCGTGTGTTGGAAGAACCCGATCAAATTTGTGAAAATTGGTGCATCTTGCCAACTGCTAGTGCGTGGGTATCTTTATATGATGCTGGGGCTTTAGCTATGACCTAAAATCGAATAGGAACAGTGTGGTACTGTAATGATTGCCACGGTGGAGTACACTGAATCTACCAACCATGCACTACCCTAGAACACTAGGATCGAGCTTCTTTAATCCCACTGCGCCATAAATCGCTATTGCAACATCTCTTCTCGTTCCGGGCTCTCTAGGCCACTAGTTCTTCTCATGCTATGCTCGCAGTTGTTGCTACTTTTGGCGTGTCTTTTTCTTTCTCTCTTTTCTTCTCTCCTTTCCTCCGTCTCCGCTCAGGCTTATACACCTCGTTGAAATTGATATTGACAGCCAACATCTTTAGTTCACCATCAGGTGAGTGCACCAAATCGCCTAACAGGACACTGATTCGGCATTTGAAATCGTCAATCAAATGCCCTAGCCGCTTTTGTAGCGCAGGCAGCACATCATCTTCACCCGAACCTACGGCGCCAATCTTTAGGAGCGGCGGGGGAAAGGGTGAGTCTGGATCCGGCCTTGATGCAGCGCGTGACGCAGCAAAAATGTCAGGCGATGAGGAGCTATGTGTGTCCTTTTCGGAAAGGCCCCATCGGCCAGCTGCGGTGCGCGTTTCGATTCTAGCGGCGTGCTCTTGCTGACGTGTAAACTCTGCGACTGAGAACGAATACAAACCATCTACCGCATCCTTATAGGCGAGCATTGTCTTGAGTAGCTCGTGTAGCTGTCCCGTAAAATCGATACTTTGGCTGCCAAGGAGGCCTTTTCGCGTGATGTTGTTAAGATACTTTGCATGGGCTTCTATCATGTCGTCGAGTGTACTTTCTGGCTTATTCAGCGCTTTCTGAAGGTCGATCCAGGATGATTCAATGACCTCGAAGAGGATGTAATGCTGAAGTTGGTTGACGAAATGAATCATTTCGGCCATTGCGCACCGTGCTTTCTTCCAGTCCGCGCCTACTTTGTCAGCTACGGTGCCGAGCACGCCGCGAGCGCCAGTCATACATCGGCGCCATGTCGATCCAAGAGCAAATTCAACCCTCTTAACGCGCCACAAGAAATTGAAGACCTTGAGGTATTGTTTTGAACCAAAAGGGGTTACAATGACGTCTACCGGGGCGTCGATCTTGTATTCAAGTGTGAAGACGTCCCAGCCAATCTCGCCATGCGAAAGTTCAAGCATACGCGAGTCAAGTCGCCGTAGGACATCTGATGTGTCAAACTGGGCATTGGAGTTACGAACAGCGTGTTCGAGCTGAGCGGTGAGGGTGTGGCGGTATTGCGTGTTGGCGGGTCGGTCCAAATTTGAAGACAAGGACTCCATGAGTACGGCGATGAAATCACCAGCACCAAGCAGCATATACTGCTTCAATGCCTGAAGATGATCAAACAGCTTGAACTTGTTCGCCATGAGATCGATGAGGCGCGCCATGGTGGTTTTATAGGCATCGCCAATAGATCGCTCGAGGTTCGCGGTATCACCGTACTGCAGTTCCTTGGAAGCTGCCTTGGAATAGGTGTCTACCCAGGCTGCATCGCCACACCCATACCGAATGAAATTTAGAGTCTTGCCAATCAAGAACACTTTCTTGGCGAAGTCATCGGTGACAATGGTGGGTACAGTCTTGTCGTTGAGCTTGTACTTATCTTCCCAAACACTGGTTGCGCCTCCCTTGCCTTCGTTGCCGTTTGCTTCGTTAATCTCGTCTTCGCTCTGCTCTGAGACAAAGAATTCGCCAAAGGGATCAGAAAGTTCACCGTCATATACCCATTGTCTAAGCATATCGTAGAAGGGCCGCGTGACATCTGAGAGGAGTCGCTCTGCAAAAGCCATGACATACGGATCGCCGTGGTTAAGAGAGAAAGAGTGAATAAGTGTGATTAGCTCTCCTCCTTTCTTGCCCTTCGATTCCTCGACCATCAGACTCATCAGCCGCAGGCCCATCGTAGGTTCGCGTATCCAAATGACACATCGCTTGAGCGTCACTCCAGCTTTAGTGACGCCTTGATGGGCTGGTCCTTCGCTCAGCTGGGTGAGCGCTCTTCTAATCTGCCCCTCAAGAGTCGCTACTAGGCCTAGATATGCTCGCAGCTCCTTAGCAAGGGCTGAGCGAAAGCTCTGTCCGATAAGGCCTCCATCACCCGACTCGACAAACTCTGCCAAAGCACGATAAAGTATTGCCGGCTCGGCGAGAGTATGGAGCAGACTTATAATAGGTACAGGAAGATTTGTAGGAAGCTTGAGAGCGGTCGAAGAGGGAAAAACAAGGTTCGTGGATGAGAGGCCTTGCAACGTGAAAGGCAGGTCGCGCAGTAATGCAGGTTCAGAGGGAGCTATGTCAGCCTTCTCAGCGTTTCCGGCTTCCGTTGACGGTTCCTTGCTTGCGTCCTGCGCTCGTCGCTCTTTTCGCTTCTCCGTTCTCTCTACTACTGGCGCAGGACGTGTAGATGTCTTGGGCGACCCATCGTTGACCGGTAAACGGGATAGGCCGGGCTTTGCGAAAGCATCCCGGAATGCTGGACTGGCGGATGCTTGACCACTTGAGCTGGCATGCTTCGATGGCGTTGTGGGTTCGCGGGAGCGACTTCGTGGATCTCGCGAAACAGGCTGCTCCGGGCCAGGAAATGAAGCATCAGAAAGCTTGAAAAGAAAATACAGCATGCGCCACTTCTGATCCAGCACAGTCTGAGTCTCAAGACGCGAGAGTAAGTTGTGAAGGCGGGCGCTCTTCTGACGGTCGTTTCGAGGCCCCGCAACTGCAGCATTGTCAGTGAGCTGCGTGTAAGCACGATGAAGAACAGAATTACCCCGCCTATCAATCAGACTAGCAATGTGGTTGACATCAGGCACGATGGACGGGTCCCCCGCAGCGGCCAGTTCCTCGATGGCGAAGTCGAACGCGTCTTCAAAGCGCTGGTTGGCGGATTCTTCGTCGTCGCTGGCATCTTCAGGCACGATGCGAACAAGCAACTCATTCAACGCGTGCTCGACGCGTTCGCGGTGGAGAGTAGCCATGGTGACGCGTTGTTTTCCATGGATACCGGACTATGGTGTTGACCTGTGATCATCGCGGGGTTTCTACGAGGTCCGAGCGCAACGTCCGAGATATTCCCCATCCATCTTCATAATTCAGCATCAAAGGTGCCATGTTCTTCCTATCAGTGAACTGACCGACACAGAGTCCACTAAAGACAGCAAAGACGCCATACTGTTTGGATGACTACATCAAGGGCAGAGGTGACAAAGGCCCCCAAAGCGCTGTTCAGTTTCGGCAAGATCACAATTCAGATTCAGTATGCACGTTTGGACACAGCCAAACCCCAAACTGTAAGTACTAAGTCTGGTTGTTCCCCTGACTTGCTGTCATATATCTACGCATCTCTTAGTGAAAGGCTCCTAAACCAAGGATATACAAATTGCTCGCTATTTATCCTTAATCTCTCATCCACCCCCATTTTTTCTACTATCTCTGGCCCAATAATCCTCTCTACGTACAAACAGGCCATTGTCAAGCCGGAGAGCCTCAAAGCTAATCGCAAATATATCAAGCCGCAGCCTAGTTCGACCTAGTCCGATTTGAGGCCACCCTCAGCCTTTCATACTGCGGAGCAGCTCTACAGCTCAGCAAAGCCGTGCTTGGTTGGCAGCGGTCATGCGTTACTGGCCGAACGAATTAGTCTCCAAAGATGAGATGACGATCTTTGCAGTGCGTTGAGAACAATTCAAATACATGCAATTGTGCACATCCGTACTGCATAGACAAGTAGATAAGCTTGTTATTCGCCGCCTCATATGCGTTCATCAAAGCCAGCCAAAGGCTGGATCGCACATTACCTTCTCAACGCTCATCACGCAATTAGGGGTAGTACCTCAATGGTGGCTCAAACAAGCATCACAACAAGTGTCGTGCCAGGGCACAAGACCCCAGATTGACTCCATCGGATCATGAACTGTTCGGACATAAAGGTGCCTGCATATAGTCACACAATGGCTGTTCAAGGTGACACGGCGTGTCAACATGCGCCCGTTGACAGCTTCAGATCGGCAAAGTACCGAAACGTCAAAACGTTTATGGAACTAATGCAGCAGCTTGAAAACTCTGCTCACTTTGGTGCTACGGCTTCTTGCGAAAGCGCACAGAAGACTTGACTCTGGACTGCCCTGAATGTCCCTTGCGTGCAACAAGCCCGGCCTACCAGACCCGGCTACCTGGTAGAAGCAAAATAGCGTGCTCTCACGCGCAAGACGATGAAGGTGCGTCAGATGCTCATCCGTTGTTGTTGCTACAGGTGAACGAATCAATATCAGACACGCGTGCGAAGGTATCGAGCACAAGAAGGTAAAAGTTTATTCCAATGCCAGGCAATCTAGCCACGGGAGCATAGGAAAAGGTTGGATGCCGGTGCCCCTGCCCCTCCCTGGCACCTTTCACAGACTGAATTCATCTTCGACCTACGACCGGTTCATACCCTCTTCGGGAAGGCCTTGGAAACACATCAGTTCCCTCGAACGGTTGCTAGCAACTGTGGCGTTCCTTGCAGCACCTCTTGGGACACAAATTTACCTTGTCACTGCGTATGCAAAATTGTTACGCCCCCGCATCTGAACATGCAGCGTGTGCAACAGGCATTCTGGTCCGAGCTTCGCCATCGTTGACAATGCCGCCGCGGCGGCCTGCGTGGTAGCTCTCAAGGGCGAGGGTAAATGACAACATGGTCGATGCTGCCAAGAGTCTTGGAATGGGTTCATCTTAGCTGGTCCGTTGCGTATGATAACAACGCGCAGTGCTGGCCATGCACAGCCCGTGCCTACTCCTGTGATTGAGACGCTCTTGGCTGGGGCATTGAGTATCATGAAAATCTTCGCTCGTGTCCTGAGCACCACTGATCAAATGATTGAATGCCGCCTTATCACATGCTAGTGGCGGACTGCATGCCTTGGTGGAGACAGAGGCTCCTTCTCTGCGCTGCAGGCCGTCTGTCGTGCCTTCCCAGAATGCATTCCACGTGGGAAATTTCGAACTACTCCTCCTCAATCTGGCATGCCGATGATCCGACACACCATGGCTGTGGCAAGAGCTATCATGTCGACTCGTTCTTGTGTCCCCTCTCATTTCGTCACTTCCAATCCCACCTTCACTCCTTGCTGCGCCGTCTACCTGCACTTGGAACTAACCTCAACCAATTTCCGTGAAGGAGCCTGCTTTGTCCGAGCTGCGGGGCTGCTACCGATCTTTTTGACAATAAAAACAATTCGATTGCCCGGTTTTCCTTGCACGACCCATTCAGCACCGTCTCTTCCATCGTCTCATCACGTCTCACAACGTCATACAGCCATCGGCAAGTGGAATGGATAGCTCGACGAGGAGCCGCTGCGAGTATGAGCATTGGTGGAGAAGAAGGGAGCTGCGGACAAATCATGAGCACCGCCAACAGTTAGAGCAGCATACTATTTCATTGCCACTCCCAGTGTTCCCACCTGCTCTGGACTTTGATCCCCATCAGTTTCTGCTACCGCCGTCATACGAAGAGGTGATAGACCTTGAGAAGGCACTACTTCTCACCCCCGAACAACCTACAAACAGCAATGGAGCAACTCACCATGCTACTACGAGCCCCCCAGACCATTTTCCTCCATGGACTAGGATCGAGCGAGGGCCGGTTGGTACCTCACCTAGACGATACGTACGAGTTATCCGCCATTTGCGCTTCTCCATCTTCACCGTCTATCGGCGCCTCTTCACGCTCGTCTTTCTCCTCAACCTCATCGGCATCTTCGTCTTGCTCCGACAAGGCTCCACGGACCCAAACAGGACTATCAATCTCGATACCCTCGCGGCCTTCACATCATCCAACTTCCTCGTTGCAATTCTCGTACGACAAGACTTCCTCATCAACATTCTTTTTCGAGCTGCGTGGTTGGTCCCGTGGTATGTTCCGTTGAGCGTTAGGGCGATAGTGGCAAGGGTGTATTGCTACGGGGGGATTCATAGCGGTGCCGCGGTCGCGGGGACCATATGGTGGGCGGTTTTCACTGGTCTTTTGAGCTACAAATTCATGAAGGAACGATCACCCACTTTTCCCATCCTCATTATCACATGGATGGCGCTTCTCCTATTGTTCGCAATAGTATCACTTGCCTTCCCACTGATAAGGGCAAAATATCACGACACTTTTGAGATAACCCATCGTTTCCTTGGATGGACTTCTATCGCACTGTTCTGGGCTCAGCTTTTCCTCCTTACAATCCATGAACGGAAAAAATCGGTCTTTGTTGAGACTATGGAAACACGTCTCCTTAGCAACCCCACGTTCTGGAATCTTACCGTAATTACCTTGCTCATCATATATCCTTGGACTCGACTCCGC
Organism: Pseudopyrenochaeta lycopersici; assembly: GCA_003313425.1. NCBI lineage: Eukaryota > Fungi > Ascomycota > Dothideomycetes > Pleosporales > Pseudopyrenochaetaceae > Pseudopyrenochaeta > Pseudopyrenochaeta lycopersici. The sequence continues at coordinate 261,651 of NHZP01000012.1, read as the reverse complement.
CGCTGGACGTTTACCGCGAACCCATTGTCCTCACACGCTGTCCAACTTACTTTACCAAACAAACTGCACAAATTCTCGTGTCTCAGCATATCTTCTACACCACTACAAGAATGGCACCCGTTTGCTACATTCCCCTCGACTAAGCCAGAAGAAGCAGGGGCGAGTATGGTCATCTCAGATGCCGGTAACTGGACTAAAAGCGTCATCCAGGATGCTGAGATGCGAACCACGGTTCATAATTTTATAACTAAAAGCTACACCGGCAGGGAGAAGGTCTTTGGGGGAGACGGCCAGGGCAAAGTCACGATGCGTTTCTGGGTCAAATCTCACCCAACAGCGGGCGTATTATCCCTCTCTTGTCTCTTTCCCCGTGTTCTGATAGTAACAACGGGGTCTGGCATCGGCCCTTCTCTATCCTCTCTCCTCGACCGCCCGGCTAACCAATTCGCACGGCTCATATGGTCAACACGCGCACCTCGTGCTACCTATGGCTCCAAACTTCTCAGCCTTGTGCACCAAGCCGACCCTGACGCACTCATCATCGACACTAGTCAACTGGGACGTCCAGACTTGTTAGAGGTGGCTTGGAGGATGTACCAAGAGGTAGAGGCTGAGGCGGTGTTTGTTTTGAGCAATGTGATAGTTACTAGAAACGTTGTGGGGGGCCTGGAAAGTAAAGGCGTGAGAGCATTCGGGCCGATATGGGACTCATAATGCAGAGGCTTGAAGCAAGGAGTAGGGTGAATGACTAGAGAATGAGTGGCGGTCCGTTTTGCGGCATGCCGCTCGATGTGCACAGAAACATGATACCCAGAGTGGCGCGTATGCATTTGATTTTGGACTTTATTCATAATTGCTTTTGGACCGTCCCGCATGTTGTCCATAGAACCGTGATATGATACAGATACAGGTGGCGCATGCGCCACGGAGATTGTGGGCGGTAGAAATAGGAAGTGATAGTAAGACAAAATCCGACCTGCCAACCTGAAAAGGAGCGAGGGGTGGCCATGAAGTAAGAGAAAGAAGTAGGAGAGGAACCATTGCGCCGTCGCTAAAATGTTGCTTGTACCCAAAAGCATGTCCGTCGTCTCTCGTCCAGAACACCGTGCATCCACCGTGCTTGAAAGCTTCGCAAATTTAGTCGTCATCCCCTCGCGGTGAAAAGGTCAAAGGCCGACCAGCTAGGATGGCCTCCCGGTCTTGTCGCATGCCTTCAAGAACAGCAACAAGACCGCCTTCTCGCATACGCTCGAGCACAACCTTCATGCCCTTCTGAGCATTCGGCTGACTTCGCTGCGCTCGGGTCAGACCAATCTTTTCAATATTGCGCTGCAGAGCCGCGGTGCCCCAACTCCTGAGAAAGCCCATCTTTTGTGGCTGCTCTTCTTCTGCTGCAGCCCCTTCCCGGGCGGCCTCGCGTTTTTTCTTCCATGCCTCGCCAATGTGGCTGTGTAGCGTGACCGAACTCGTGACGTCTGTGGTCTCGCCGTTGTCTTCGACTTTGGCGCCAGCAGCCGTGCCACCAAAGTTGATGAAGCCGTGCCGTCGGGCGGCGCCTTCCATGCCCTGCCATATTTTGGTTTCATCGGACAGCGCCGGTGGCGCAGGACGCATGAACTTCTGCCTTTCGACCACAGATAACACGCCAGTCCATTCCAGGTTCCGCGACTCTGCATCCATCCATCCCTCCTTTACATCGACGACGCTCTTCTCAAGAATGTACGACTGCGTGTCTCCACTGGCCGAGGCGCCCAGGAGTGAGCGAGGGAGGAGTTTCAGGACAGCAGAGGGCAGCTTTGAGCGCTTAAGATGCAGGCGAATGGTTGTTAGACGCTGTGTTGCGGGGTCGTAGTGCCGGGCGATGGTGTCGGTGGAGAGCACGTGTGTCGAGTAAGGGTTCGGATAGCGGAGGAAGTAGGCGAGAGTCACGGCGGGGAAGGGATACGAGTATGTTTCGTTGGAGGAGTAGAATTTGACCATTTTGGCTCTTTCTCTTTCCGCCTTGCACAATGCTGTTGGATCTTTGGGCTAGAGGATTTGGTGATGTGGTGTAGAGGGAGGAGCTCAATGCAGCCTGTAACGCGCGGTACTCAGAGTCAGGTGACGAAGTGGCATTGTCGGGCGCATCCAATTGCTGTTCGACAATTGGATAGGCAGGTTGAATCGCGATGGAGCGGGGTGGAGCGACAAGTTGGGTGGTGTGACGACAGGGACAAAAGCGTCTGGAGCTCTCACGGGCCGTCACGAGTTTTGCCTCCGTCGGCGTTCCTCTTTTGCCGATGTGGCTGGTGCAATAATGTGGCGCATGGCGGGGCAGGAACAAGCGCGCCCTGTCTCCAAATTGTGGCGGGGCAGTTTTGTTGATGGGGTGTGATTCATATTGACACGGTCGCTCTTTCTTCAACGGCTGCTCCTTCTTTCCTCCAGCCGGTGCGACGCTCTCCTGCCGCCACAGTCTCAGTATCACCCAGCCACTTGCAGCCATGACGGAGCCTGAACCGCCCGCCGTTGCCGCCCTCAGTCTCACGGACACAGCAGCGCAGCCAGTCTCGAAAGCCACGGAGCAAGAGATCAATCCCTGGGATGTACAAGCAGCCGTTGATGAGGACGGAAACGTCAAGGAGTTCGACTATGCCAAGATATCGCAGCAGTGGGCCACAAAGCTCATCGACGACCCACTGCTGGAGCGATTCGAGCGAGTGACTGGGCACAAGCCGCACCGCTGGTTACGGCGCCGGCTTTTCTTCTCCCATCGGGACCTGGAGCTTATCCTAGACACATATGAGCGCGGAGAGGACTTCCTGCTTTACACCGGCCGCGGCCCGAGCAGCGATGCAATGCACATTGGCCATACAATCCCTTTTGAATTTACGAAGTGGCTGCAGGATGTCTTCGATGTACCGCTCGTCATCATGTTAACTGACGACGAAAAGTTTCTGTTTAAAGAGAAGCTCAAACAGCCTGAAGTGTATGAGTTTGCACGCCAGAATGCCAAAGACATCATCTCGGTCGGCTTCGACGTCAAGAAGACCTTCATCTACATTGACTCAGAGTTCTTCACATCAGGCTACAATAGGCACTTCAGCCTGAACTCGACCGAGTTCGAGAAACTCATTACCAATAACCAAGTCCGCGGCGCCTTTGGCTTCCACGGGTCAACAAACATCGGCAGCAATGCCTTCGCTGCAAAGCAGTGCGTTGCTGCCTTCGCCTCATCATATCCCTTCATCTGGGGCGAAGACGGCAAGACCTACCACCGCTCAAAGAAGCTCGCCGCTATACCCTGCCTTATTCCCTGTGCCATTGACCAAGATCCCTACTTCCGTCTTGTGCGAGAAAACTGTGGCAGAATGGATCAACCATCGCCCAAACCGGCCCTGATCCACTCCAAGTTCTTGACTGCACTACAAGGCGCAGGTGGTAAAATGAGCGCCTCAAATCCAAACTCGGCCATTTTCATGAGCGATACTGAGAAGCAAGTTAAGAACAAGATCAACAAGAACGCATTCTCTGGTGGCCAGGAAACACTCGAGCTGCATCGTGAGAAGGGCGGCAATCCTGACATTGATGTGCCATACCAATACCTTGCCTACTTCGAAGATGATGACGAAAAATTGCTCAGACTGGCGGATGAGTATCGCAAAGGTGAGCTGCTGACAGGCGAGATGAAAAAACTGTGCATCGAGATGATGTCTGGATACGTGAAGAAGTTCCAGGACGCGAGGGCGAAGGTCACAGACGAGATATTGGAGGAGTACTTGAGACCAAGGAAACTGGAGTGGAAAGGCAACCAGAATCCTACCAAGCCGAAGGTGGAGAAGACGGAGGAGAAGAGTGCGAGCGGGCCGATGTTAGATGAGGATGGGAAGCCGATGACGAAGAACGCGATGAAGAAGGCACTGAAGATGGCGGAGATTGAACGCAAGAAGAAAGAAAAGGAGGCTGCAGCTGCGGCAAAGCAGTAAGCACCTCGGATAGCTAGATGTGAGACAGGAGAATATTTGATACCAACAAGAGTGCTTCCACTTGGGCAACCTTGCTTCCCCATACGTTGTCTTCAATTATCATGTCTGAGGCGCTACCGGATGGGTACAATCCACTGCCCATCCATTGACTAGTTGTACAGTGTTTGCTGAACTTCTTCACTCAACCACCTTGCCATAGCCAAACCCCCTGACGCCATTACTAACCCATACCCCCTCACCAACGCTTACCGTGTCAATACTCACAGGCTCCTCCATACAGAAGCCTTTCCCAAGCGCCCACCTCCTGCTCGTGCCACGTTGGCCGCCCGCACCTACTTTCGCACTGCGGACAGAATGGCCCCAGCGCCCAGCGAACGGCTTCCTCAGCTCACCTTCGTCTTCATTACCATCTTTTAGTGTTTTGCTAGTGAAGTGGCCAGACGGTACGCCGACGGGCGGTGTGACCCATCTGCCGCCGCGGAAAAGGAAGAGTGAGGTTACTGTGCCTTCAGTGAGTTCGCTGACTTCATTGTATAGCATGACTTCTGCGAATGTGGGCTCGGCAGTGTTCACGGGAAGAGCGCGGTCTCGTGATTCATTGTACATTTCACGCTTTGTTGTCTTGAGCAGCGTAAAAGGGGACGATGGCGTGGGCACTGTGTCGAGCCTTAGTGCCCACTGTGGTGGGGTGGAGTGGCTGGGCCCGAGCATCAGAGCACCACCTGTCAACGGGGAAGGCTTGAAGGTATTTGCGGGATGAGGTTTTGTGTCTGAGTCTGGGGGATCGAATGATGGAGGGTAGAGTGTTGTCAGTGAAACTTTGGGGATCGAAGAAATGTCGACTGTGAGGTTGGCAGCTTGATCAAACAGAAGCCTCAGCTGCAATGGATGAGCTCAAGGGTGCAAAGTTGAGCACTTGTGGCTCACCTTTAGCGCCTCATCTCGGCCGCCTTTCTCAATCCAGGCATTGACATGCTTCAAAAGATCCTCGTGCAGGGCATTTCCATCTCTTAGTCTCTTCTCGACCTCATGAAAGTCAAAGTGCTGTGCGGCCTCCACCATGCGGTCGCGGTGGTAGGCGAGCATGTAGAAGGGCGAGGGCGTGAGGAAGTTCAGATCCGACCTCGAGTTTTCATCTGAGGTCAGGAGAAGAGGATCATAGCGCAGAGAGGTGAACAACTGGAACTCGTTTGCGGCGGCCATGCTGTGAGTAGCCGTGCAGGTCACTATGGGCTACGAAGTGATGTAGTTGCTGTCACGAGTGGGCCAGTTGGTACTCGATGGCCCAATGGCGCCTCGCGGCTGAATCATCGTCTCACCGATGCCATTGGCGAATGCAGGAGGGTGCTGTGAGTGTAAGGCCGAAGCCAGCTGTTGTGCGAGGCATGGACGAGGGATATTAGCAGGCGGGTAGCAGAGGTAGCAGAGGGAGCAGAGGTAGCAGGTGTCGTGGGAGCCCATGGTGGACCAGATGCTGTGGCTCAGCACGGCTGATGACGTCCCCTGAAGCTCAGACCATGCGACACCAAGCTCTTGTTCGCAGGCCAAATTTCTTCGTCACCGCCATCCGCGACACCCTCGAGTCTTCTTTTGGCGCCCCCATCTCTTTGCTGCAGCCCCCCGACACTGCCATGGCGCCCACAAACGCACCTCTGCCCAACACGCCGGGCCCCTTCCCCGTCGGCGTTCCCGTCGAAGCAGGCACAGGCTCGCTCTGGGACCGCCTGTCGAATTGGGCCGCCGAGAACAAGGGCGTCGTCTACACGGTTGCGGGCATAACGCTGGTGGCTGGTGCCGGCGGCGTCGTCTACTACTTTTCCACCGCCGACGCGCGAGACGGCAGCGCGGCCGAAGCGTCGGCGAACAAGCGGCGGCGGCAACGCGAGCGCAAGCGCGCAAAGGAGCGGGCAGAGAAGGAGGCTGCGACCGACAAGGAGGCCTCGACGCAGGCGGCTGCCGGTAGGTGACAGGAGCAATGGCCGGGCACGGCACCGAATGGCGCTGACGGTCAGCAGAGTCGAAGAAAGCCTCGGTCACAGCAACGAGCGATGACGAGCTCCCCGACGTCTCCGAGAGCTCTGTAGCCGCGCTCTCAGAAGAGGTATGTCATGCTGCGGCTCTGCTCTGGCGGATCCCTTGCGGCCGAGCTAATCCCGCCACAGGAGCGAAAGGAATACGCCGCAAAGCTCAAGGCAGCCGGCAACAAGGCGTACGGGTCCAAGGACTACAACCGCGCCATTGACCTCTACGGCAAGGCCATCCTGTGCCGGCAGGACCCGGTCTTCTACTCGAACCGCGCCGCATGCTTCAATGCCATGTCCGACTGGGACCGCGTCATCGAGGACACGACGGCCGCCATCAACCTCGACAACGAGTACGTCAAGGCGCTGAACCGCCGCGCCAACGCATACGAGCAGGTCGACCGCAACAGCGAAGCCCTCCTCGACTACACGGCCAGCTGCATCATCGACGGCTTCCGCAACGAGAACAGCGCGCAGAGCGTCGAGCGGCTCCTCAAAAAGGTCGCAGAGACAAAGGGCAAGGCCATCCTGGCCTCCAAGGAGAAGAAGCTGCCCAGCCCCACCTTTGTCACAAACTACCTGCAGAGCTTCCGGCCCAAGCCCTCGCCCGAGGGCCTCGACGACGATGCAGAGCTGGACGAGGAGTCTGGAAAGGGCCAGCTGCGCAAGGGTCTCAAGGCCATGGCCACCAAGACGGCAGAGGGCTACGCAGAAGCCGCTGCAGCTTTTGGTCGCGCCCTCGAGCTCGGCGATCTCGGAGAGCACGAGGCCTTTGCCTACAACATGCGCGGCACCTTTAGCTATCTCAAGGGCGACAACGAGGACGCGCTCAAGGACATGGACAAGAGCATTGAGCTGCAGCCCACCCTCACCCAGAGCTTCATCAAGCGTGCCAGCATGCACCTCGAGCTTGCCAACCCCGAGGCCGCTGAAGCCGACTTCGCCTCTGCCCTCGAGCAGAACGCGAGCGACCCAGACATTTACTACCACCGCGCACAGCTTCACTTCATCAAGGCAGAGTTTGGTGAAGCCGCAAAGGACTACCAAAAGTCCATTGACCTTGACAAGGACTTCATCTTTTCGCACATCCAGCTCGGTGTCACCCAGTACAAGATGGGCAGCATCGCCTCCTCAATGGCCACCTTCCGTCGCTGCATGAAGAACTTCTCCCAAGTCCCAGACGTATACAACTACTACGGTGAACTCCTCCTCGACCAGCAGAAATACCAGGAAGCAATTGAGAAATTCGACACGGCTGTTGACATGGAGAAGACATCCAAGCCACTCGGCATGAACGTCCTGCCCCTGATCAACAAGGCCCTCGCGCTATTCCAATGGAAGAACGACTTTGGAGAGGCCGAGAAGCTGTGCGAGAAGGCACTCATCATCGATCCCGAGTGCGACATTGCCGTCGCCACCATGGCACAGCTGCTATTGCAGCAAGGAAAGGTCACCGAGGCCTTGAAGTACTTTGAACGCGCAGCCGAGCTGTCGAGGACAGAGGGCGAGATTGTTAATGCATTGAGTTATGCTGAAGCGACAAGGACACAGCTAGAGGTATGTCTCTCTACTTCACTCACCTCTTCACTCACCTACCAAAAAAAAAAAAACTCAAACTAACTTTGCTCCAGGTACAAGAGAAATACCCCAAGCTCGCATCACGACTAGGTGCCATGGCGGGTGCGGGTGCTGGATTTGGCGGCATGCGGTAAAAAATAATCAAGACACACTTTTTCACCTTTGTTCAAAAAAATGTGTATTGAATACAGAGACGCCCCGTAACGCGACTCAATGGTATGGCGTTGTAATGCTCACTTCCCCTCTTGTACATGTATAGCATTGAATGGATGGAGTATTGATTCTAAAGTTTTCTTTGCGTGCCTGGGCTGACCCCTCCCTCTTACATGTCTGCCTACTATTATTACTCACCACTCAATTGCAAGATTAGCGTACTTGCAACATCCAAAAATGGAAACGGACTCGTCACAATCTTCTCTCCATCTTTCCGTCCCGCACCTACTTCCTCTGTCCGCTCTCTGAGTACCCCCTTTCCTCCATCTCTCAACTCTCTCGCCAGATCTTCTGGCAAGGGCTCACCTTCGCCTAACCTGCGCCAGACGCCTTGCTCGTCGTCCCATCCGTCTTCGTGCTGGTGCGCAGGCTGCGAAGAGGACAAGTTGGACAGATTGAGGTGCGATACCGACGTGCTACTCGTGGTGGAAGCTTTGATCTCACGGACAAGGTTTGACACAAGACGTTCGTAGCCTGCGCATTTGAAATCTACCACAAAAAAATCGCGGTCGATACTGTAAAGTTGAATGGACATGTAGATCCAGACTGCTTCGTCGGGTTGAGGGTATTCGTCACCAATCGAAGCTGCTCGCTCAGCCATGGTCATGCCCTCGATTCCGTGGTTAAGACTTGATGTGCTCGTGTTTGTCGAGCTACGTCTACGAAGGCCAGACGGGTCGTTGGCGAGGTCCACACGAGAAGAATGCGTCGACGATGGGTGTGCGACCCCGGGCGGGAACATGCCGTCTTTTCGGAATCGGGCGTTAATCACCCACGGATCTTCTGGGATATGATAGCCCCAGTCGTTGGTGTGGTTGTAACGCCCCCTTTCTCGACCTCGCGATTCCTGCTCGTCTGCAGTGCCGTTCCGTATGGAAAGCGACTCCCGGTGAGGTGAGTTGGCTTTATCGCCCTCTTCTCCGCGGGAAGAATGGGACGATATCGACGAACCCCGTGAGCGACTCAGAGACCGAGATCGTGACCGTTCTCTAGACTCTCGAGAACCGCTTCGACTGCGTGATCCACTCCTACCTCCAGCCTTACGTATCCTTGATACTTCCCAATCAGCGCCCATGGCTTTTAGCGCTTTGAAAATGGCAAGCATCGCTTCGGCAGGCTGGTTCCTGGAGCGAATACCAAACTGCCATTTTGTTGGGCGGGGCTTCTTGGCTGGTAGACTGGTCATAGGCTCTGGCCGTTGCCTGTGAGCGTCTGGAATGGCCCGGAAGTTTGGCTTGAGCCTTCGAGCCGATATTTGCCGCTGTTCTTCCGTCTGTTCCGGTGTTGGCGGGAAACCTTCGTCTTGAGGTTTGTTCTGCGGTCTGGGGTGCCCCTTCATGTAGGCTTTGTGATACTCGGTAAGACTGCTAGGCAGAATAGCAATCGTGCTGACAGGACTGCGCACACTTGCAAGCTGGCTACTAGCATTGGATCCTTGGCGTGCGCGTTCGTGCTCAGAAGACGACGGCGGGATGACCTGGGGGCGGGAAACGCTGGAAATAGTAATGGGTATCGATGTGCCCAGGTAGCTATCCTGGGTAGGTGGTGACTGAGCCAAAAACGGCTGAAGGTTCTTCTCGTTGGTCAACATGGCTACGCAGTGATGTCAGCACATGGCAATGGGTCGATGCCGTTTCAATACAGATGACTTACGGTTCGTCTTCATGATTTGATTCTCCCGAACAATCAAGTAGGCATCCTTGATGGCGCTTGGCTCATCACGCGCCAGTGCTTCTTGTACGTCGTGCTTTGCATAGCCCATGGTCTTGCCCAACTTGGTAACTACAGTCTCGTGCAGTTTCTGCACAACTGGAGCAGGCGCCAACGGGGCTAGGACCTTGGGGTCAATGGCTTTGTTTGGGTCTGCGCCGCTTTCGTAGAACTCTTGCACAGGCGGCTCGAGGTAGGAGGGGAGGTCTTTAGTGAACCACGGGTCTTGGCGGAGTTCTGGAATGGTGATGCGGTGGACTGGGTTGACCATCAGCATCTTCTTGATCAGCGAGACGGCCCCTGGCGACAGATAGCTAGGAATGCTGTAGTTTCCAGCGGCAATCTTTTTGAAGAGCGTGGGGATGTATTCGTCGTCAAAGGGCAGGCGGCCGACGAGCAGGACGTAGAGAATGACGCCGCAGCTCCAGACGTCGACTTCTGGGCCGGCATACAGCTTCCCGGAGATGACTTCGGGGGCGGCATAGTTTGGGCTGCCGCAGCTCGTCTTGAGGAAGTTGCCGTCGGTCATGATGTTGCTCAGCCCAAAGTCGGCGATTTTGACGTTGTAGTGGTCGTCGAGGAGTAGATTCTCGGGCTTCAGGTCTCGGTGGACAATCTTGTGTCGATGGCAGTACTCGACCGCGCAGACAATCTGCTGGAAGAACTTGCGGGCCTTGTCCTCTTGCAGCCGCCCGTTGTTGACAATGTAGTCGAACAGCTCTCCGCCGGCATACTCGAGCACCATGATGATCTCGGTGGGCGTGGTGATGACGGTGTATCTGTGCCATGTCAGTGCCAGGCCGTCGTAGGGCAGGCGGGCCTGTGATTGGGGGGGGGGGGGGTGTTTACAGCTTGATGATATGGGGATGGCGCAGCAGCTGCAGGTACTGGATCTCCCGCTCGATCCTGCCGGCCATGTCTCGCGTCACCAGGCGCTTGCGGTTGATGATCTTCAGGGCGACCTTCTGGCCGCTGACCTGGTGGGTGGCTAGCTTCACTTTGCCAAAGGAGCCCTCGCCCAGCGTCTTGACGATGGTGTACTGGCCCAACCGCTGGTTTGCTCTGGGGTCCTTGCTCTTGCTTTCCTGCGCCGCCGTGGGGGGCGCGGGGGAGAACTCGACAGCCTTGGTGGTGCTGGCGCCACCCCGCCGCGGGGCAGGCATGGAGATGGAGAGCTCCTCCAGGTCCTCATTATCGATGGCGGCCGACATGGCGCGGTAGAGACTGCCGGGGCGCGGTGCGGAAGAAGCAGTGTCGGCGGACACGGGGCTACACAGCGGGCGAGCAAATGTTAGCAGGTGCTCCGATACGGCTGGGCTGGCACCGCCCAGCTGCCTTGCACGTGAGACACGAGAGCCGCCGTCCTCGGTCCCGTTCGCAGGCGCGCGACGGGGGAGCGATACCTACGTCAGTCGTTGTTTTTTTATAGCGGGGCTCGATGCGCTGACGGGCGCTTGGACAGACTCAGTGCCCCGCTCACGCTGTCGTGGGCGTGGAGACGGCGGGCATTCACCGAGTGCGTAGTGTCGACGGGGCGTGTGCGGTGTCAATGTCGCTGGCGGTGCCTGGTGAGGGTGAGGGTGAGGGTGAGGGTGCAGCAGTGCCGTGGCCTGCCGTGCATGGACGGTCGTTGTGGTGGGGCGCCGGCGACTGTGAGATGCAGTGGCATTATTGTATTACCTTCACAGGCCTTCCAGCGTCAAGGGTGGACAAGCAGCCTCAGACATGGTACACATCACTCCACTTAGATTACGTTTATATGCCCTGCGTAGGGACGCCTCAGCCAGGCATGGGCAATCCAAAAGCCCCATCTCCAAATGCAAACTTCCCCATCTATGACACATTCTCCAATCACCGCACAAGAGGGTCCTACTCCGCTGCTCGGCTCCGCAATCATCTGAAGCAGAACATGCGCCCCAGACCCCGCTGCTGCACCTCGCGCCTGGCCGCGCCGTCGATGTAGACCGCCTCACCCTCGCTGGTCGAGCTTGCGCTGCTCATCTGCTTGGCTTTGCTATTGCCAAATACCCTCAACAAGACCACCATGCTCGCTGCACTCAGGATGCTGCCACACAGAATGCCAATCATGACCAAGTTGCTCTTGCGGTACCTGTGCGGTCCAACTTTGGCATCTTCTGGCCATCCAGAGTACAGAGCGTACGTCGTGAGGATGCTGCCTAGGTTACCGAGCCCAGACACGAGTGCGCTTGCTGCTGCTACACCCACTTCTCCGTGTCTCGGCTGGAAGATCTCGTTGGTCCATGTCATGCAGATAGGCACCGTCGGCCCAAGCCCAAAACCCACGAGCAAGACACCTCCATATCGCGACCAGTTCTTCGCAAATGTAGCCACCAGCAAACCTGTAATCTGCACCATGACAGCGCCGCTGAAGAACAGAGCACGGTGGTGGTGGAATCGATCTGATAGAGGTGTGATGAGCAGAATCGCGATGAGGTCCATCTGCGAACAGTCAGCTTACGCCTTCCTCTGAAGCTTTCATATAGTACTCACAATCCAGATGGGTGCTGAGAGCAGGCTGAGCTCAATCCCAGTCAAGCTAGGGTTGATGCCACGGATGATGACGGTTGCGTACGCTTGTGTGCCGTTTCCAACGCCCACTACACCAAAGTACATGACTACAAGTGGGTATATCCTCCAGTCAATGACCACGTTCCAGAGATCCTTGAGGTTCCACGTGCTGCGGTGGTAAACTCTAGTCAAATCCTCATAATGGATTTGCGCGTCTTCACCAGTCAATGCCGGCCGGCTTTCTGGGAGAAATTTTGACAAGCCAGTGCGCTTGCGAACTTCTCCGGGAGGTAGTGGTCTGTCTGGGAGCCACCAGAGAAGTGATACGCCGACGATAAAGCCAACCATGCCGTAGATGAGGAACATCCACTGGAATCCAACAAGACCCCCCAGGCCGTCCATCTTCTGGAACCCAGCTGAGACCAATCCCACTACAGCCGCTGACACCTGGGAAGCTGTAAAGTAGCGTCCAATGCGCTTACCGGTCCGCGAGGGAGGGTAGAAAAGCGTCAGGTAGTAGGACATGCCAGGCCACATGCCCGCAATCACAATACCCAATAGTAGCCGAAGTAGGCTGGGGATGGTTAGTGGATCTATGGAACTATATTTGCATATTGGAAAAACGTACTAGAAACTCCATGCTGCCTTCATGGCTGTCAAACACATGCCAATAATGCCAACGCACGTTACGATCCTGCTCATCCAAGCATGCGGGCTGACCCTAGACATGATGAGATTCGAAGGCAAGTCGAAGATGACATAGCAGACGTAGAACAGCGCCAGACCAGTAGACACCTGCTTTGGGGTGATGTGGAGCACCGAAGCAAGATCGTGGCCCTCTTTCAAATTCATCGTCTGGGCAAGACCGATGTTGGAGCGGATTGCAGAGCATAGGAAATAGAGAACCCAGAATGCTGGTAATATACGTCGGTCAAGTTTGCTGTGGATGTGTCAATATTTTTTGGTGATGTGGTTTGCACGTGCAATACTCACGCATATACCCTCTCTATCCTGTCAATATCAACCATGTCAGGTCCGGTTTCCACATCATGATGGCGGTTGTCTTTCTTGTATACGCCTATCTCTTCACTCTGCTCCTCCTGCGGGACACGCCCAGCAGCTTCAGAGGCCATTGGTGGCGGTTGACTCACAAATGTAGCGACTGGTAGTATTGCGAAATGGAAGGAAATACTTCTACTGGAACCAAACACGGAGGAGGGCGGGCAAGCATACTGCTCGGTTACTAAAGCCGATGCCGGCCGGCTTCTCTTCGATTCTGAGGCCGTACATGTTATTCGTCGACTAGAAAAATTGACATCCCGTGGGGTGCGCTAGCAATGGCTTTTGGGAATAATTATGCATGGTCAGGGTCTGGCGCCTTGGAGCTCAGGCTACTTTGCGCGGGACAAAGGGAAACCACGGGTCGGTGCCGGTTGCGAACACATCTGAACCTTTCCCGAGTGCCTCGGATTGAGCATGTAGCTGTATTCTTCTACAGGTTGGCTTTGGGATTGGTAACAGCCAAACCTCAGGCCAGAGAGCGGATGATTTGCCGCTAATGGAGGGGAGCTTGGACGCTTGAAATGGTTTCGTCATCGTAAGCAGCTCTGAGCTCCATTGAAATTTGAGGCAGACAATAATAATTGAAGTTGCATAATCCACAGCGTGTCCCATCTGCCCAATGTGTCCAGTTGTATATCAGATGTTTGCGAATAATCTTTGGCGCTCAACGCGCAGCATACGTGCCATCTCGAAAGCTCCAGCACTTCGTCTCCGAGGCGCAAGGAATGTCTCCACGCTTCCAGAGAATCCACACATTGTACATGCGCACCCATAGCCGCGCTTTCTTTGCCAGCTAACCAAGGCATAGTATGTCCATAAACATCCCTTAGATCCGAGCAAAACCTTACTGTCACTACTTCCGACTGAACCCGCCTCTCCCCAGCTCGCCATAGGCACCAGCACCTCCCTCCCCGTCACCCCCCAAAATTTTACCTCCAACCCCTCCTTCCTCCAGATCCTGTCCTCTGTGTACGCTACCCACGCAACCTCGGACCCTTACGTCATCCAACAAGCCGCCGTCTTCGCCTCTCCCGGCGGCTCCTTCCTCCAGCCTACTTCAAACAGCAGTAGCGATGGAAGTGGTGGAGCGAACCATCAAGGCGGCATGGGGGGTGCGGGACACGGAGGCTGGATACATATCAGCGATCTAAGGAACCCACCAGATTATGGACGGATTGCGTGGCCCGAGGATATCCTGGGCAGCGTGGAAGTGGACGGACGAGGGCAATTCAGTGACGGCGCATGGCAAGATAGTGGTACATATCGCATTGTCACCAGAGAGGGGATATTAGGAATGACCGATTTTATGAAGGGGAAGATGGTGGAGCGGTTACGAAAGCTTGAGATGGAGATGAAGCGGAAGCCATAGCTAGGCCGACATGAGGAAGGACGAACACATAGTCTATGAAAAGCTTGTGTACTACTACATTTATGTAATTTATATAATCATCGTGTCTGGAGCCATCTGTCGATGACTTGGTTTCTGTCCATGAACAATATATCTTGGCGCCACTACAAAATTTGGTGACTTCTCTCCAACACAACATATGCACTTCAGACCCATGCAAGGCCTCAGTTTACCCTTGGCAAATACCAAACTACCGCAATAATGAGTGACTCAAGGCCCCCCAAACCCGTCTCTGTGCTTTTCGTGTGCCTTGGAAATATATGTTCGTCCAATACCCCTCCTCCCCGCACACCCCGCCTCCAACGCGTGGCTGACATGATGCAGGCCGCTCAACGATGGGAGAAGGCGTGTTCCAATCTTTGACCAGAGCGAAAGGCAGCCCTGCACATCCCCTGATAGCAAACATCGACTCTTGCGGCACTGGTGCATATCACGTTGGGGATAGCCCCGATTCACGGACCATGGCTACGCTTGAAAAGAATGGCATAACTTCCTACCGCCACGCCGCGCGCAAGTTCTCCCCATCCTCTGACTTTGCAAACTTCGACTACATCCTAGCCATGGACGACGACAATCTGTCGGACCTGCAGCGTCTGCGGCAACGGGAGGTGAAGAAGCGGGGCGGTGAGGAGGGCGTTGGCAAGGTTATGCTGTTTGGGGAGTTTGGCGGGAAGAAGAGAAAGTTGAGGGGAGGAGTGGAGAGGGGCGAGGAGGTGCAGGATCCGTATTACGGCGCGGATGATGGGTTTACAGTTGCTTATGAGCAGAGTGTCAAGTTCTCCAAGGTCTTCCTTGAGCAACTGGAGGCAGGGGAGCTAAGTTGAGGTGAGCTAATGGCAAGTTGATGGACCACTTCGACGACGAGCTTGTCAGATTGGATGCTTGTAGTGGAGTTTTAGGTATTAGAGTCCTGGAGCAGAGGTTGTGGTAAAGAGTGCAGATGATACCCAGCAATTTTATCAATGCGATACAACATGATGCTTAAGCCTGTGATAACTTTTTCGCTTGCAGTATACCGAGTCTTGGCCTTTTCAACAAGAATTCAAGACAGGACTCATCAAGCACAAGCGAAACTGCGAAGACCCTTGAATGTTCCTGCCTCGACATCAGGCTCGAAGCTTAGTACCATCAGCCTCGCCGACTTCCGGTCTGACACAAGGCTGCATGCGCGAGTCACAATGTTCCTCTCTCCTAGCTTCTTTGTCTTTGGTTAGAGCGCCGTGAAATGTGGAAAAGCGCCATCTAGTCAGCCTGATGGGTTTTCAGCCGCACGAGGGCTGAGAATTCGAGTGTGAAGCCAAGCAATTTTTCAATAGTCGGGGAAAAGAACATGTGGGCAAGATTGAGATGGAAGCAAGTTTGCCTCTGATCGCCTCTTTACTATAGATGAAGCGGTAGTGTATGGTCGGGCATTTTGACAGCCGTTGCGGATGATCTCACACTTCACCCGAAATAGAATAGCTTCGTAACACTTGGTCGGCTTGTGGGAATGGTGCGCCACGCCAATGCGCAGCAAGTTATCCGCATTTGCAGGGAAGCTTGCGGTTTCAGCTCTGCACTCTGCTTGGCGGGCTGCACATGAACAGAGCAACGGCGTGACGGGGAGCAAGCTGTGGCGTCCAGGGCTGAAGCGTACTCGAACTGAAAGCGTGCCCGACTGCTGGCGGCATTTGTATACAAGGTGCAAGGCCCCAGCCGTACCTCAGAGACATGTTCTGCGCCCATCTCCACCGTTGCATCATCACCATTGCGTTGCTGTGGTAAACACTGCCGGGCTCCCTGTGCAACGCCATTCGACCCACCAAACCATTCTGAAACGGCGCTCCCTAGCCCGAATCCGCGACGCCCATTGGCCAGGCCAGCATTGCACGCCTGTTTGGGCTGTGGAGTCGGTAATCGCACCTCGCGCCGCGACTTGATTGAAGGCGCAGCAGCACAAGGACGACTGGGATGTCGGGCTACAATCGACTAGGTGAGTAACCTGCCCACCAACAACGGCTTCCACGATTGCGTCGTACGCACTGCTGCGCCGAGCTCTTGCGCGCCCTGGTCGCTTGTCTTTGCCCAGCTTTGATACACCACCCGCGGTCCCCCCAGACTCGCACACGCACACATCGTCCCAGCCAGCACCAAGCTAATCTGCCCAAGGCTCCGTAGGCGGCGGTGACGACCACGAAATGGACTCGCGACGACCAGGCCGCACGCCCTCTCCTGGGCACCCTCTCCAGGGCTACCAACTCGAAGACCGCTATGCATCGCCGCAACCACCCGTGTTGGAGATCCCCA
Source organism: Pseudopyrenochaeta lycopersici (assembly GCA_003313425.1). Lineage (NCBI taxonomy): Eukaryota > Fungi > Ascomycota > Dothideomycetes > Pleosporales > Pseudopyrenochaetaceae > Pseudopyrenochaeta > Pseudopyrenochaeta lycopersici. The sequence continues at coordinate 244,879 of NHZP01000012.1, read as the reverse complement.
TGGGACCCAACCCGGCCGCGGCATCGGGCGACCGACTGCCATTGCAACCAAGTGTAAGTCGACTTCTTAAAAAAGAAGGCGCTGTGAAGCAGGGCAGGCACTCCCCAGGAACAACGTGAGCAGCTGACACGCAGCCAGTACTCGGTAGAAAACATTCCCTATGCAGCTGGCAACTACCACGACGACTACGATCCTCGCCCTGGCGGCCAGCGCCATGACAGCGACTACTCGCTCGATCCCCAGGCCCACCACGACGCCTACTACAACCAGCCCTACGATCCCTCGCCGCACGACGAGAGCCCCCATCCATATGGCACTCAGCCCGATCACTACTGGCAAGACGAGGATGCCAGGCGGCCCATGATCCAGGGCGCAAATTCCTATGGGCCTGATCCGCACGATGCTCACGGCGACCATCTAGACCCGGAAAACCCGTTCGCCGACGAGCCTGCCCCAGCCCCGAGCCCAGCTCCAATCAAACGATGGAAGACAGTCAAGGAAGTCCAATTGTTCAAGGGCAACTTGGTGCTGGACTGTCCAATCCCTCCGCGGTTGCTCAACCAAGTGCCCCACGCGCAACCCCCAGAGCGTGACGAGTTTACACATATGCGATATTCGGCCGCCACGTGCGATCCCGCAGACTTCGACGCCGAGCGCTTTACACTTCGCCAGAAGTTGTTTGCAAAGCCCAGGCACACGGAGCTCTTCATTGTAATTACCATGTACAACGAGGAGGATGAGCTCTTTGCTCGCACCATGACCGGTGTAATCAAAAACATTGAATACATGAACTCGCGGACTAACAGCAAGACGTGGGGCAAGGATGCTTGGAAGAAGATTGTCGTGTGCGTCGTGAGTGACGGACGTGCCAAGATCAACCCGCGAACGCGTGCTGTTCTAGCAGCGCTTGGTGTCTATCAAGACGGCATTGCCAAGCAACAGGTCAACGGCAAGGATGTCACTGCGCATATCTACGAGTACACTACCCAAATGACGCTCGATATCAAAAAGGGCGTTGTTGGCGTCAAGAAAGGTAACACTCCCGTGCAGATGCTCTTCTGTCTCAAGGAGAAGAACCAGAAGAAAATCAATTCCCATCGGTGGTTCTTCCAAGCTTTTGGCGCCGTTCTGGACCCCAACATCTGTGTCTTGATCGATGCAGGCACAAAACCCGGTAAAGACTCAGTCTACCAGCTCTGGAAAGCATTCGACTTGGAGCCCATGTGCGCTGGTGCTTGTGGTGAGATCAAGGCTATGTTGGTGCACGGGAAAAAGCTTTTGAACCCATTGGTCGCAACCCAAAATTTCGAGTACAAGATGAGTAACATTCTGGACAAGCCCTTGGAATCGGCGTTTGGGTTTATTACTGTGCTTCCTGGTGCCTTCTCTGCCTACCGCTACGTTGCGCTGCAGAACGACAAAACCGGACAAGGACCGCTGGAGAAGTACTTTGCTGGCGAGAAGATGCACGGCGCTAATGCTGGCATCTTTACAGCTAACATGTACCTTGCCGAGGATCGTATCTTGTGCTTCGAACTGGTCTCCAAGAGGAATTGCCACTGGATTTTGCAATATGTCAAGTCTGCCACGGGCGAAACCGACGTGCCGACCACCATGGCAGAGTTCATCAGTCAACGTCGCCGATGGCTGAACGGCTCCTTCTTCGCCGCTGTGTATGCACTGGCCCATTCCTTCGACATCTTCCGCAGTGATCACTCGTTTCTACGCAAAACAATGTTCTTCGTTGAGTTCGCCTACCAAACTATCAGCATGCTCTTCGCTTGGTTCGCTCTTGGTAACTTCTTCCTGGTCTTCCGCATCCTCACGGGCTCTCTGCAAAATGAACTCGGCACCGCCGGCAAGGTGCTGTTCATTATTTTCGAATGGCTCTACATCGCTGTCCTGATAACGTGTTTCATCCTGTCGCTCGGTAATCGGCCGCAAGGTTCCAACAAATGGTACATGTCCATGGTATATTTCTGGTGTATCATCATGGCCTACCTAATGTTTGCGTCCATCTTTATCACTGTCCGCTCCGTTCAAGCCCAAGTTGCTAAAAACAATGGCTTCAACGTAGGGGACCTGCTCAGTGACAAGGTCTTCCGAACGTTGATCATCTCATTGCTTGCCACGTACGTCATGTACTTTGTTGTCTCCATCATCTTCCTGGACCCATGGCACATGTTCACGTCCTTTATACAATACCTCCTCATGACGCCAACGTATATCAACATTCTGAACGTGTACGCGTTCTGCAACACTCACGATATTACTTGGGGAACAAAAGGCGACGACAAGCCAGAGAAGCTTCCCTCGGTCACGACAAAAGCCGACGGTAAGGCAGATATTCAAGCTCCTACCGACGACGCGGATCTCAATACCCAGTACGAATCGGAGCTTCGCACCTTCAGCACAAAGTGGAAGGAGGAGAAAAAGGTGCCTTCAGCGGGCGAGAAGCAGGAAGACTACTACAAAGGCTTCAGATCTGGTGTTGTTTTGTTTTGGATGCTCTGCAATCTGGCCCTTTCTGCTCTCGTTTTACAGGCTGGTGGTCTGGAACTTACAGTGAGCAGCCCGGACGAGGCACAGGCGAAGCAGACGGAGGCGGCAACAATCTATTTGGGAGTTGTGCTCTATAGTGTAGCAGGTCTGGCGGCGTTTAGGTTTGTGGGAGCCATGTGGTTTTTGGTGGTGCGCATGGTAAGTTGAGACCCCAAAGCCCTTCAACCCCTCTGCATATGGCCAGCTCAGATTACTGACAAGTGTAACAGTTCCGAGGAGTCTAAATCGCCCTCACTACGCCTGATCATGAATTTACGGGTTGAATGTCGGGCGTTAGGTGCACAAATCCGGCCACGCATTGTACTTGGAGCTTCTTCAGCCGCTTGGTTATGTAAGTCTCAATGATACCAATCTCTGGAATAAATCACCGTGTTTCCGCGGTGAGCGCAATTATTATTTGATCATCTCAATCTTTCAAGGCTATTCATTGGTGATTGTGTGCTGTCCGTACTCGTTTCTTCTGTCTTTACCAGCTTTTTCACCCCACGAAGTCCCAAATGCTGGCATACTTCCCCCTTGCTATTACCTTGCTCCAGTTTGACGGGCTCCTCCTCTTACTTTATACCTTGGAAACATGCTCGTCTCGTCAACAACTACAGACTGCAATCCAGAACTCGCGTCTGCTCTATGAGCCTTTGACCATATTTTGCGTAAACGCTCTCACCTTCACCTTGTTGTTGTAGCTCATCGGATATCAGCCGTGCGTGCCCACCCGCCGCATACAACGACGGCAACTACGCTCTACAGGCTTGTCTTTCTTACCCACAACTCGGCGGCATCAGCTCGAGTCCACCCGTGGTCCACTGCAGGCAAACGCATCTCCTGGTCTGCCCATTCAGTACGCACATATTTTTGGCCCAACGCATCTTGCTGCGTCTACTTAGCCCGACATCGAGCTTTCCTAGGGTGTGTGATCCTCTTCCGGCTGCTCCTTCCTCACTTAACATCTTGGCAAACATCACCGCCCTCACTTTCAGCTTACACTGCCCCTGCTTCATTTGGCAAAAACCTTCTTCGACCCAAAGACAATCTTTAGACCACGAGACACGCGAAGATTCTGAAAATCATGAGCTGGGATGCTGTAGCTGGTAGGTATCACACACACACCTGCAGCTGTTCCTCGTTATACTGACTCTGCATAGGTGGAGGGGACTCCTGGAATCCGGAGCCTGCTGAGAACAGCGGCGACGCTGGTCCGGGTGAGTCTTGGGGCGGCGACGGTGGTGGTGACGATGCTGGTCACGATCAGACCTGTCGCATGTGAGTACCCAGACATTCTGTCTGTTGATCAACAGATTCCATTGAGCCGGCCAACACCCAGCCAGAAACCTATCATCTTCTTATATACATATGATATTGATGTGCTGACCTTTGTCAAAGTTGCCAGCAGACCGGACACTTCGCCCGCGAATGTCCTGATAAGCCTGAGGGTGGTGGCATGACGGGCGAGTGCTACAATTGCGGTCAGGTGGGACACAACAAAGCCGACTGCCCCAACGAGAGAGTCGAGCGTCCATTCTCCGGTACTTGCAACTCTTGTGGCCAGGAAGGACATGCGGCGCGCAGCTGCCCCGTCAACCCTCTTAGGTGCAAGCTCTGCAATGAGGAGGGCCACAAGGCTCTCGACTGCAAATCTCGTCGTCTTGTCGACTGGACCGGCGTTCCCGAAATGGAGTCTGAGGCTGCATGGGCTGCCTTGATCGATGCCGCTAAAGAGAAGGACCTTGACGCTTTCCGTGTGAGCTTGAGGGCTTATGCTCGTGCCACTATTGACCAGTTCAGCCTACCTGCTGTAGAGGAAGCTCTGCGGGAAGATGGCATGGGTGTCTACTTGATCGCTAAGCAGCAGGAAATTGCCGCCAACATGACTGTCATCGACTTGGTTGGCAACGCGGACCGCGAGTTCGTGCTCTCTATCCAGCTCTCTGAGAAGCCCCGTCGTGCGAAGCTCGCCCAAGGTTGGCCCGAAAATCCTACCCAAAATCTCGAGCGTCTTGCCTCTGCCGGCTTTGTCCAGGATCGTGGCGTTCCGCTCTGTGGCAATTGCGGCGAACTGGGCCATATTCGCAAGGTGAGCCCTACTTTTTTGATATTTGGAATTTCCAGGCTAATCAAGTACGACAGCACTGCCAGCAAGAGCAAGTTGAGCGCGAAACTATCAAGCCAACTATTCAGTGCGTCTACTGCCATGAAGAAGGTCACCGGGCGCGCGACTGCCCCAAGGAGCGTGTCAACCCATATGCCTGCAAGAACTGCAAAGGGGAAGGCCATAATGCCAAAGATTGCCCCGAGCCTCGTTCCGCTGAGGGGGTCGAGTGCCGCAGGTGCAACGAGACTGGTCACTTCTCCAAGGACGTATGTACACTCCGTCTATTTTCGACTCATCCTGCTTCGTCGTATTTCAAGGCTCCCGCACCTTTTACTAACATGCCCCAGTGCCCTAATGTCGAGGACCGTCCTCCGAGGACCTGCCGTAATTGCGGTTCAGAGGATCACATAGCCAAAGAGTGCGATCAACCTCGCAATCCAGATACCGTGACTTGCCGTAACTGCGACAAGCAAGGCCACTTCTCCCGCGATTGCCCTGAGCCCAAGGATTGGAGCAAGGTCAAGTGCAGCAATTGTGGTCAAATGGGTCACACCATCAAGGTAAAGTGGATCATTGATAGCGTTGCAGAGCGCTCTAGGCTGACCAATCGCAGCGTTGCAAGGCACCCATAGCTGAGGGAGATAGTATGGGTGAAGGAGGTCCAGTTGACATTGGTGGTGGTTGGAATGCCACTGAAAACGGTGCCACCGATGGAGGTGAGGCCTCCTGGGGTGATGGCGCTAGTGGTGCCGCTGGCGGTTGGTAAGGAACCTGATTACGGATACGAATCACAGGAGATCAAGGTCTCGTGAATACGAAATGGGCTTAAGGATACCTGACCACATAGTTTGATCGATTTCTGACTTCTCGGCGGCCACTCGGCCAATCAAATGTCGCAGGTCATATGAAGTATACACCATTATGCTTCGTGTATGCCCAATGCCTTCAAGACGAAATATGGTGGATAAATACGTAATAATTGATTCTAAAAAGTACGCTAGGCCGCTCATACCAAGCTCGGTGGATGGCGAGGGTATGGGGGTAGTAACTTGGTGGGCGATAATAATTGATGCGGATGACTATACTTTGAAATGTTTGACATGGTGTGCTGCTTCGCAATCACACTTCTTTCATGATGGAAAGTGATTCGGCATCTTGTTTCGGGTAAACTCAATCGCATGAACATTCCATGAAGCATAGCAGACGCTTTTATTAGCAGCAATTCGGAGGGTTCAATTGAATGGTGAGAATGGCTAATTTAGATTGGTACCCTACAGAGCTTTCCTCACGAATTCTGCAGCGAGAGCTGAATATTTTCATGGACTTCAGCTTTTCTCATCTTCCAAACATGCTCTGGAAATATTCTCCTCCTACCTTCAAGATTAGCCCACTTTCATGACTGCCAACCCCGTCATGGGTTTCATGGCGCAGTTGTGGAAAGTCAATTCAATGTACTATGGTCAGCGTGTCGAAGAGTAATCTTTAATGGCTTCTTATCCTATTACATGATAGTAAGCATTCCGAAAATAGTTCAATAATCCAGCCATGGATAATATTCAAGTTTCAGGATAAGGCTTACCCAAAATATGTATGTCTTCTGCTCTCCCCAGTCCCATCTATCCTTCTCGTCCGCCAGTGCAATGTCAAATCTCCACAACAGCCTCGCAAGCGTCACCCGCATTTCTGCGTAAGCAACCTTAATTCCAATACACATATGTCTGCCTATCTGGAATGGCTGGAGTGACGACATGTCATCTTTCTTCGGATCGGGATGTAGGAAACGCTCGGGAATAAACGAGTTTGGGTAATGGAAGTTGTAGGATTGTCGGTTTGCGGGAAATTGATTATATGCGACGTAGGTCTGGGAAGAGGGTTAGTGAGAAGAATTTGTGAGGGGAAAAATGGGAGCAACTCACGCCTGCTGGGACGAATCGTCCACACACTGTATCACCGCCGTCTGGTACGACTCTTGGAACGCCAATGACAACAGGGGGATTCAGTCGCATGCCCTCACTTATAACGGCATTCAAGTATGCCAAATTACTCGTCGATGCTATACTGATGTCGCTCTCGTTTTTGAATGTGCCTCGGATCTCCTGTGCGAGACGATACAGAACACCCTTGTGTTGCACTAGCTCTCTCAGAATTGCGGTCAACGCACTAGCCGTTGTCTCACTCGACGCAAATGCAATGATTAACAAATTTATGCCCCATTCTGCATCTGTAAAGGCACCCTTTTGGGCATTGTACTTCTTCGTTGCTGTCACCCAGTCCGGCCGGTTCAGGTCCAGCGCTACTCTTTTTTGGGCTTTCGCGAAGCTCATCGCCCGATGGTCTTTGCTCCTCTGTAGGATGTGCTTGGGGATGATATATTGAAGCAATTTGTCAATCGGTGGATACAGATTCACCGACGCGATCAATGCGAGACCTTTGCCAAAATCTTGGGCGATTTCAACCCACGGATGCGCTTTGCCGTTTTTGAGACAGTCGAAGGATTCGCCAAAGGAGAGGTCGCCGGAAATATCAAAGGTGAGAAAATTGAGCCACTCCGTCAAGTTCACGGATTTCTTGCTACCCTTTAGGTTGGAGATTCGAGATGATAACTGGTCTATAAAGAGGTCGACATAACTCTCAATCACAGGCGATTGATCTCGAAAACTCTTGTCCGAGAAAGAGTTGGCAAAAGCGCGTCTGTATCTTGCATGGTCGTCCTCGTCAAATCCCATGATAGAATTTGGTTCACCTGGTCCCATCTTCTTGAACCAGGTTGAGTTTCGTGGAAAGGGTAGATGACCAGGTCGACTGGCATAGATGTCTTTCCATGCTGCAGCGTCTGCGTAGGACAGCTCTCCTGGGGCTATACGTACAATCGGTCCATACTTGGCGTGAAAGTCTTTAAGTCTTGCATGGAGCTCTCCCCGCTGGCACGAGATTACATATGGAAAACGGAACGATCGCCAAAGTAATGGGCCTGGGTAATGCCGAAGTGGGTGTACGAAGATATTGAAGGCAGCGTACAAGAAAATAACCTGGCGCGACAATGTCAGTGTAAATGTCGCAAACTCAGGAAGTCCTTACGATCGACAGAAATGCAGCAATTGCACGGATTGAAGTCACCGTCTCTAAGATGACTGCGAACTGCTCCAGAGCCATAGCCGGCATCACAATTGCTGTGTTGATCGCCCAATCGGATGGGTGTCGCTATTCCGACAGGTCTCTCATACAGTACTTCGCACACTAAGATGCTCGTTATTGTTGGAATGCCTGAGTACGCTGGACATTTTTCCGTGGGGGTCAAGGCGCAGCAGGTGATTCCCCGCAATTCCACCGGTGATCCGACCCCATGTTAGTGGATTCCCAGACGCACCAGCCATGATGATCCCGTTCTTTGTCCTGTAATTTCCCCGTATGTTTATTCACTTGCTGACACTTCGGTCGTTCGCATCTCTTGTTCAGCGGGCGCAGTACAGCATGGAGGCTAACCATAGGGCTAGGACTGGTATCGCAGAGTGTCGCAGACATCGTACGATACAGACTTGGGAGAAAAAGACAATTTTAGCACCTGGCCAAGACAAACCTGCCAGAAGCGGGACTCTCAAACAACGAAGATATGCGGATAAAAAGTTCTGCCGTCGCAGTGGGTGTCACAGTCTCGAAAGCCACCGCGCAGCCATGCAGGAGCTGTCAACGTTTGAAAAGCACTACAGAAGGCTGACAGGAGGCCAGCCGCGCCGCATCCTGATTGTTTCTAACAAGATAAAGCCTTCTCCTGAAAGCGTCGAAAGGCTTTTTCCCAGCTCGTCTGTCACAGAGTTCTGCGGGATGATCGTCTGAAACGGTTCGCTTGAGCTCTGGCACAGCTTGGCCTGAACACCATGGGTTTCGAAACAGATGTCAAGTCAAGAACCGAACTGACGGCCCGTGGCTCACATGTTAAAACGAAACGTCAACTGACTCTGATGGTGCCCGGCTTGTCGTCCTGCATTCACTACGAGCATATCTTTGGAGATTTGTCCCGAGCTTACTGCTGCGGCGAAAGCGAGCAAAGAGAGCTAATGGTGTGGTACTTGCGGGCCTTGCAGCAGGCTAACACTGCTAACATGACCAACATTTACCCCTCTTTCATACCTTTTTGGGGCCAAAACACCATGACCAATGCAGCTCAATTTGCGGACGTTGGTTTCTTTCGTGTTGGTGCTACGGATCATACACTGCCGCGACTTTTAAGCTTAGGGCAGTATTCAAGAGCACTTTTCATCGTACAAATGTCGAATTGCAGGTTGGGGGAAATAGGATCGCGTAAGCAGCCTCTCACTAATTATGCTGATTTTGCATGCAGAGTACCCTCTTTGCGGTGTGGGGCCAACTGGGCTATTGACTGAATTGACTGAGTTTTCGGCTTTTACGACTATTCCGGCCTTTGACCAGCAGATGGGCCTTTCTTCGAAGCCATCTAACTACTTTGAATAGCTGCTAAAGAGCACGTTTTCTGGATGTGTCGACCAAACCCGCGCCATATTCCATAACCGACGGCATCGATAGCTTTCCGCAATCTCCATTAATCTGTGCTGACCCTGCCCGTTAATTAACCAACATTTGGGCTTGAAGCGGGGCCTTTCAATAGTTCGTGCATGCCACTATCGGGCCATTTGCTGGCTTTTCCTGTCCATATCGGGCTAATTCACCAGCCGTGCTTGCATGGGCATCTGCAGCGCACAGGCAGCGGGTGAATACTATAGAGCTTGGGCCTCAGTCCAGCCTCTCGTTCGGGCAGGCGAGGTATCCCACCCCGAAAGCTGCGGGAGCTTTACCGGTGCGTTTGGCCTTGGTTTGGAGAACTATTACTGAAACTAACGCATGCCTTCTTCCCTGGCAATGGCAACCACGCCGCCTAAGGCAGATTCGGGTGCTTCGCTGTCAGATCTGGAGCATGTGTGGAGGCCGTGTTAGATTCCAACACTGACAAGACGCAATCGTGCGAATGGAGGCTCAACACGAAAAAATAATAAAAAGCAGCTGCTATGCGGCTCCATGGGACGCAGGCGACCCCATCCTATCGCTTTGTGAACCCCTGTCCACGATCGCGAAATTGCGCGTATCAGCGCTTACATCCAGCCCAAGAGCTTGCCGCTCTAGGCAAAGTATCATGCGGAAGAAGGTCCACCCTGACACGCTAAGGTCCAACTCCAGGTCTCACCAATTTGGCTCTGCATATCGCTTCAAGGATCGCAGAAGGAATTCTGGCCCACAAGCTGGTCTGTGCCTAGAGACGTCCACATGGTGGCATGCAGGCCTGTTCAACGGCCGAGCGCCAGGGATGGCAGTATGCAAAAGAGGGTATAAGATCGCCAACCGCCTGGCGTATGAAGTCGTGCAACACTGTTACCAACCGCAATATCTGCATTTACGAAGAAGCAAGTGGCCGCGTAGTCTAAGTGCTACCCACCGATCTTCTCCTTTCCCTCTTCATCTGTTCTTTCTCTGTATTTACTAGACTCCTTCGACTGTCACCGTCTACGCTTGTACCTGTCAAGATGCTCTTTTCTACTTTGTCCACAGCTCTGGTTTTCCTTGCAGGCTCCACCAATGCCTTGCCGTGGCCCAACCAGCAGGCTACAACGTATTCTCCCGCCCGCGACCTCAGTAAACTCTCCAAACTGTTCCCTCAGAGTGCGCTTCCATCGCCAGATGGCCAGGAGCTAAAGTATGTGGTCCTTGGGATTGGGACACAAAACTACACCTGTTCCACTGGCGACGAGAATGCTGCGCCTGGTACTACTGGTGCCGTTGGTAAGTTGTGTCAGACATCTCGAATCACGAGCACTGTTGACCATCATAAAGCAACACTCTACGATATTGGCTCTAAGCTCAACAACGACCCACTGGCCAGGTGGAAGATCGGCTCCATCTCTCCACTTGCTCTCTCCCTAAGCGCCCAGCCTAAGATACTATCAATGAGTCTCAAATCGCAGGGCTACGAGAACATCGCAGGCCACCACTTCTTCAACAAGATCTCTGAGGTCAACACGCCAATATTCTCCTTCGACATGCTGAGCGCTCAGCCATTGCCATTAGCGCAGGTCGGCAAACTCAACGAGACTGATGCGCCCACGAGCGCGTGCCCTGGCATCAACGGGCTCCCGGCAATCAAGTGGCTTTACCTCAAGGACACCAAGGGTATCTCTCAAGGCGGTATCGATACAGTGTATCGCGTTGAGACAGCTGGTGGAAATAAGCCCGCGACCTGCAAGGGCATGAAGCCAACCTGGGAGGTCAAGTACGCTGCACAATGTAGGTGATCCCTGAGCAATTTTGGGTCTTCTTGTTCTGATCACTAACGTTATTCGCAGACTGGGTTTATGGTCCCAAGCAATAGGCGCTGCGCTTGCGACTTTGGTTTCGAACTTGTCTGAGTATGCTGTCTCTTATACAACTGTCATGGCCGGTGATTGGCCTTGATTAGTTGCGCGCTGCCATATACATGTTGCATAGGGTTGATGTAGATTGGCAGCGCTGGGCTTTCTTGTTTCGCATTTTCTTTGGCTTTCACGATACCCTTCATTCATATTGGACCGTTTTACTCCCTTTACTTAATCCTTCCATTAATCATGTCTGGCGATGAGGCGTTTCCGGTTTCGGAAATTTGGGCGGCTCGCTTGCACCAGAGCTAGAAATAGGTGAATTATGTTAATATCAAAAGTTTAACCTCTGACTTTCCCGGTTCCTATCGACGTCGCGCGCAGCATACGAGCTCGTGATACCTGCAGCATTTCCATGACCTGTTAGCCCTGGTCGAGCACTCAAGCCCTGGCTGATTTCCATTGTGTGTACACCCGATTCGCTCGCAACAGATACTTGGCAAGTCATTTGATCGGGCGCCTTGCAGGCATCCATTTCAAAAAGTCTAGCTTACTTGATTCTATCAGAGACATTTACACCGCTATTCAACACCACAAGCGCATTTGAAGCTTCAGCCGATGAGGCACAGGCAAGTCCGCGCCTCCACCAACGCCTAAGGCAAGCATGTAGAAGAAAAGCGGTGTCACTAAAGAGCCCACACGTTGCGGCACAGATCAACTTATCTCTGATAGCTTCCATCGCTGTATACTTCTTGATGAGGCTTTTAAGGCGCTTTGCATAGCCTTGTCTATCCTGGATCTCATACCAATTACCCTCACCATGACCATGCTTTCTTTCTCAAACGCCCCAATGCGCCATCCCAGCCATCCATATACATTGCGTGGCTGCCTGCCCAGCCTTGCAGACTCGCCCTTGAATGCAAATAGCCAGAGTCGATGAATCCGTGATGAATTGTCAGAAAATGGACCATCGGCGCCTGGGCTTGTCCTACCTTGGAAAAAAGTGGGCGGCGGGTATTTGGCTTGGCGGCGGAGGGTGTGGACCGGGGCGGCTAAGGGATTTGACAAAATCAGTATTTCCATGACGAATACATGACAGGGATTGAAGGGCAAGCCCGTGGAGCCGGATCGCATTTTGACACATGAAATTGTGAGTTGAGTGTTGTATAAAGGGATCGAGTTTGGTAACGCCTGTGCTAGCAGAACAAGGACCGATGTTACTAACTGTAATATACGTTTGGGCGGGTTTTGCAGCTGCTACAGCTTCATTCACAATCCGCTTTCTATAAATGCGTGTCATCACAGTGTGCGTGGTTTTTTCTCTGAAAGACTTGTGTACTAGCGATGACATCTCATGTGCATGTCTACGGCACGTCCCGACTCTCAGCGGCTATGCACCCTTGACCCGTTCATGCACTCCATGCACGTCATTACGAGGGTTCGTATGAGCAATAATCCCGCATGGAAGGTGAGTATAACGTCTGAGATAATGTGTCATATCCTGAGCGTAGCCAGGAGGGTTCATCTGACGGAAGTCTCAGGTTTGGAGCACATTGGTGTTGGCGTGAACAGGTGGGGAACGCGACAGGGCTTTCAAACGTGCAGTGGCACGGAGCCAAAATATCAGATTGCCGCTATAATCAAGCTACTGGGAATTGTTCGATTGTTCAACAAGAGGAATTCGAGGCCAGAATTTCTAGAGTCATAGGGCACACTTCCCAAACTTATGCCCCATGCGAAGAACTGATATTCTCCCACACAAAATATCCTAGGTTTGATCTGTGAATAGTGCGAGGACATGTTCAAACAAAAAATACCAACATGGCCCCATCACTTTCGGTTATTCAACCTTGCTGACTGACGAGTTCCTCTCGTCAGCTGCGTCCATTTTGGTTGCTTTTTCGCCTTCCTCTCTTTCGTCTGAAGGAGGTGGGTTCGAATGACCTCCGCCATAATCCGTCGCTCAGTCACCGTGAAGCCTGTATAATCACCACCGTCGTTCTCCCAGTAATGGCTCGTGATCAGTACAGTCGTTTTATTCTTCTCAAGCGGAAATTCTTGAAACTTGCGTATGATGGTGGGAAGGATTTGGCAGTAGTATGGAGGTGTCTTGATGATGTCTGAAATCGATGGGGTTGGATGAGCCCAGGATCGATAGTCATGATTGCGTAGAACCAGGTTGAGTCCTTGAAGAGATGTGAATTTAGACAAGATGGGCGATTTGAAAGCCGACATCCATCCTGCCCAGTACAACTGGCCACTATTGCTCAGCTGAATGATGCTCAGTTGAGTCACAAGGTCGAAGCGGGTATACGGCGATCTCAGAAAATGCTGAAAGTACCCGGATTCCATAAAAGAGAATGTGATTGTTTTCCATGCCGCAGGGATCGCTTCGTAATAAAGCTGCTTGCAGATGGGAGGGACTAATTGCGGGTCGCTCGGTGATTTGTTTGGGTGCCAGCGGCTGCAAAGATGTAGTCCGCGATGATGAGCGACCTCCCAGTCATCGTCCATCATATCAGGATGTTTCCAGAAATGGGGAGATCCTTCTAATGGGCCGTCTAAGCTCATTTCATATATTTTATCATCGGAGTACTCTTCGTTGCAAGGGGCATATGAAACAAGCCACTCCTTGGAACGCTTTGGATTAGTGTCCCAGCACCGCAAACCGTTACCTATTGGGTGGACAGTTTTCATCCCGAAAGCATACTTCCAGATTCGCTCCCGTAGTTCGGCTGGCAGACGGAGCAGTGGTGACTCTTGTGCATTGCGGACAGTGCTATCAAGGGAGTCAAATCTCAAGTCTCAGTCTCTTTCGCTATACTTACATGTCATCCTGGCTTAAAGACTGAATTCCCACACTCTCAGTGAGAGGTAAATCAGGTGAAGTTGGTTGTGTTGTGCGAATCTTCTTCGCCCGTGGGTTCTCATGATCTGGCTGTAAGACAGCAACACGCTTCTGTCGAGCCATGGAGCGATTTCCAGATACTGGTTGATGTCACGGGAGAGCGTGTCCACAGGCAGACGCGTCAGGAGAACAGAGCTGAAAAGTGCCAAGGCGCTAACGGGTAGCTTGACAAACATGGGAAAGCAAACTCAAGCAAACAACAGGCCAAGACGTCGCCCAATGGGACTAGAAGAGTGTGATGATTAGTAGTAGTACTAGTATTGATGATTATACTCAGGCTTTTATGTGCGCAAGTAAGAAAGACGATTGAAGACATCTGCCCTAGACTGACTTGCAAAGAACTTGACAAGAGGGACTGGATGAGATGACCAGGGAAATGGGGTGACACAGGACCGTCGTGATATTGCAAGGAGAATCAATCTTGCCATTCTGGGCTATTCGATGTATATAGCACTTGGCTGCAATATAGCTTCCGCATTGTCATAAGATCATCATTGCCCGAACAGTGGGCTAAGGCTCACAATGGGTCGAACAGAACACTGTCGTGTAGATCTTAGCCATGGCAACAGACCTCAACGAACTTCCTGCCTCTTCTCGACAGCCTTCTCGTAAGCAACCAAGTCAACGTTGCCAGCGTCCCAGACTGCGATGGCCTGAACGAATACACCCTTCTCCTTGCGCCGCTCAACTTGACCGAGGACGTTGATCCACGTACCCACGTCCATTTCATGGCGCTTGATCCTCTCGAGAACATGCTCAATGTCGACATTTGCGACTGTTGGCGACCTGGAGGTCGGGTAGTCGTGCTTCAGGCGCAAAGTTGCGCTGGCGACGACGTACTCATCGATGCTGTAACAGGCTTAGCTCCTGCGTTCCTCCAACAGGGGTCGATATACCAGCCCAAGAAGCGGACCTTTGTTCCCGGCTCGCATTTTGCCAGGTCGCTCAGCAGAACGAGATTTGACGGTACAGGCCCGGCCATGCCATGGAGAGAGTTGGAAGCACTGGGACCACGGTGGAAACAATAGCCGATGCCGATGGGCCATCTGCACGTGCCATTCGCTAGCGCAACGACATCATAGCCTCGTGCATCCAGGCCCGATTACTGACCCAGGCATCCTTTACGCAACCCAAAAACTAAACCACCCCTTCGCTGCCCCAATCCTCCCCTCCCACCTCCAGTCTACTCCATCGCAATCCTTTCCGCAACTCCGAACAGTATGTGACGGCCCTGCCTCTGCCTCCTCTTCCCCTCCCCCGCCATCTGGCCCACATGATAGCCCACCTGGATGCCAACATGGCTCTACTGGCGCCCGGCACGTATGCAACGCTGACTGAAGCCATCCAGAACATCGTACAATATGAGCGGCTGGGGCCTGGGCTGGTTCGGCGGAGCCCAACAGAAGAAGGATGCGCCGAAGAAGGCAATCCTCCAGCTTCGGGGACAACTGGAGATGCTGAACAAGCGGGAGAAGCACCTGCAGAACCAAATGGACGAGCAAGATACGCTGGCACGGAAATACGTTTCCAGCAACAAAAACGGTAGCTCCCAACGCTCATGACCCCTCGAGTCACCGTCGCTAACACCCATGGCAGCGGCGAAGGCGGCGCTACGGCGAAAGAAGCAGTTTGAGCACTCCCTGGAGCAAACGAGCTCGCAGATCATGACGCTGGAACGCGAGATCTATTCTATCGAGACGGCCAATATCAACAAGGAGACGCTTGACGCCATGAAGAACGCAGGCAGCGCCATGAAGCAGATACACGCTGGCCTGACAATCGATAAGGTCGACAACGTCATGTACGCCATTCTATTGCCCCCACCACCTCTATTCTGCTGTCTGCTAACCACCCGGTGCGATACAGGGAAGACCTCCGTGAACAGCACGCGATCGGCGAGGAGATCAGCGAGGCCATAACCTCAGGCGTAACGTCCACAGGCATCGACGAAGACGAGCTCGACGAGGAGCTCGCAGAACTACAACAAGAGAAGCTTGACGAGGAAATGCTCAAGACGGGCAACGTGCCCGTTGGCGATGCTGGCCTGAGGCTGCCGCAAGCGCCATCAGCAGATGTCAAGAACAAGACACAGCGGGTGGAGGAGGATGACGAGGAGGAAGAGCTGCGGAAGCTGCAGGCAGAGATGGCCATGTGAAGGATTGTGGTAGTGCGATCGCAGAGGAGCCTGTCCATTGCATATTGAGGGGCGCAGAATTGTGAATGGAGAGATTTCTTTTTTTTTTGGGCGTATGGCGACATTCAGCGCTGGAGGGGGTACTATTTTGTCCTCCTTTTTTTTGTGACTTATTGATTGCACAAGGCATTTTGGAGATGGAGCCTGAGGATCCCATATTACGCTTTACACCACCTACGGGATGCGAGATTGCCGGAAGCGGCGGATGGATATACCTTGCAATACCAGAACCTTTTACTTCAAACGATCCATGGCACACAGTTTAATATATCCGGCCACAGACACTTGGAAGGTAGCAATGCATACTCTCTATTCACAGTAGGTCACTTGACGTCGATGAATAGTCCATTTAAAACATGATCAAGTGCATGTCCATTTGTTCATACTTCACGCTATGCTATACTACTATATATGTCAAACCATCCTTCCCGGTCCGCCCCATAACCCAGCATGCTCATGTACAGCATGTATGCATGAGACTGCTACGCGAAATGCACTTTTTGGTTAGAAGCCCAAAGCCCCTAACCCCAACCGCGCTGTGATGGGTATCAATATGTGAACTGGCTGCCTGAAACGCCAAATACCAGATATACTGCGTTGAATCAATAAGGCATATCGTATCGTTGAAAGAACCCCAAAGCCGACCTTGGAAACACATGCGAAATAAATCACATAACACCTCACCAAAGCTACTCCGTGTTTGATACCACAACGTCACCATCCATCTTCTTGACTTCCTCCGCCCCAGCAACACTGTCAACATTGATCTCGGTAATGGAGCGCTTGAGTGGGGTACCGTTCTGCACAGCGGGTGAACCAGGCACTGGAGTAAGCGGTTCAACACTAGGTCGATGAGTAGGCGGAACCGGTTGAACCGGCGCGGCAGGCGACCCACTGGTCACATTTGACGTAAATTTCTGCGGTTCGTCCTCGGACTGAGGTACTGGAGTTGACGATGGGCCGCTCTTTAGAGCCGCAGCATCCTCCACCGGCTGCTGCTGATGGCTTGTCACCGTATTCTTTACAGCGTCCGCCGCCATCGCCGCTGCCGTGCCTGCCGCAAGCGTACTCGTCGTCGCTGGTACGCTGACAATTGCGCTTTCTTGTTTGATTACTGGCGTACTCGTGAGATGTTTCGCTACGCCTTCGATGCTGCGAATAGACTTGAGTAACAGCTTCTCCGAGTCTGTGAGGCTGGCTTCAGGCACTGTTGTGTCAACACAAGCCCTGATGGCATTGTCAACCTTCTTGTCTTCGCCAGGTCCCGTTCTGGCGTCAAGATAAACCTTTCTGAAGGCCTCAAGTTGGGGAATGAGGTCTGGGTGTGTGGAAAGCGGGTATCGTCCGGATGGGTGCAAGGTTGCGCCTTCGTTTGGTGGGCCTTGATGTGGAGGGCCATACGGAGTTTGTGGCGGGTATGGTGAGGTTGCAGACTGCGTAGGAGTTGCGGGCGGACCATTTGATTGTTGGCCTGGAGGAGGATATGGTGCGAACGGCCGTGACGACTGTTGACCATATGGGCTAGCACCCGCAGTTGGATACTGCTGTCCGCCATAAGGGCTTGGTGCCGGGGCTCCGCTATATGATTGTGGTGCAGCTGTTGGGTAGAGTACACCATATTGGCCGCTTGACCCTGCTGCTGAGCTAACTGGTGGTGTTTGAGAGTTGGGTTGTGGATAAGGACGTGGGGGATTTGGCGCAGGCGGACTGGCAGCAGTTGCAGCAGCAGAACCGCCGCCACCACCGCCACCCCACGGCGATGCATATGGTGAGGCATGGTGGGGCGCACCCTGCGGTGCAGTGGGTGCTGTCGCATTCGCATCGCGAGCCATGCTTGGAGGAAGACGAGGTTGTGCAAGACTCGGCGGCAGTCTAGGAGCTGCCGGTGGCATGGCGTGAGGCATACCCGGATGATAAGGATAGCCAGGCTGCGGGTATGGAGGATAGCCATTGGGTGGAGGGTAATACGGCTGTCGCTGAGCATGATTCATCGGCGGACTAACCTGCCTCTTTCTGCGCTCCTTTTCAATCGAGACTTCAGGATTGACTCTCCAGTTGAATCCCTTGCCTTCCTTGTCTCCCTTGACAAAGGCGTCGTGTTGCCCCAGGTTGTGGCGCACACTTGATTGCCAACCACTCGTCGTAGTCTTGAACTTGTACCAAGGGTACTTCTTCTCAATATAATTGTAGATTTGCTGCAGATTCATCTGCCCGGTGCTGGATGATGAAATGGCTTCGTGGATAAGGACAACATAGTTGGCAGATGGGCGCTGTAGCTGGTCTTCGGAGTAATCTTCAATGCGCATTTCGGGCGATGGAGTACGAGGAGGCTTGACGGGCTTGGCATGTTTCTTGTCTCCCGATGCAGTACCGTCGCCCTTTTCGGTACTCTCCATTACATCGTCATCTTCGCCATCCGCAGCGTTTGACTCTTTGCGTTTGGGAGCCTTTGGCTTGATTATGGGCGCAGGAATGTCAGCAGGATCAATGCCAGCAGCTTTAGCTCGCTCGATCTCTTTGGCTTGTTTGATAAGTTGCGATCGTTGGCGCTTCGACATGATGCCATCCTTGGGAGGTCTGCCAGGTCCTTTCCGCTTCTCAACAACGGAGCCGATTAGCGATGATGGTAGATTGTGCTGTCTCGCCATCTCTTCAGTAATCAGACCTTCAATCTCTCCAGCTTCCATTTCCCCTTCAAAAGGTTTGCGCAGTAGAGGAGGGCTGTCATTTGGCGCAGGCTTGCTCGGTTCGCTTTTCTCTTTTATGGGAGTCTCTTTGGCAGGCTCTTCAACAGGTGTTTCAGCTTTGATAGGCGTCTTCGAAGGTATCTTGGCAGGGGCTTTGCCCTTTTCTTTGGGTTCCTTTGATTCCTTGGGCTCTTTGGAAACCTTTGGTTCCCGTACAGGCTCTTTTGCTGGCTCTTTGAGTTTTGCTTTGAGCTTCTTCACAGGTGGCTCTTCCGGTGTGAGCTCCCGATTTTTTCTCTTATGTGATTTCTTCGTCTCTTTGGGAGGCGGGAGTGGAGGGCTGTAGTGTTGTTAGGTTAGACGTCTAGTTCATGGAGATATATAACTTACGGAGCTTTGATCTTGAGCTTCAGGCTCTGTTTCTGTGGTGGGCGCGGAGCAGGTTCCTCGTAGTCGTACATGTCATCATCATCGTCATCGTCATCGCCAACGGCATCGTCAGAGACAACGTCGCTGTCAACAGGGTAGTGATAGACGTGGCGCGGGTTGATACTCAATTCTCCCTCACTCTCGGAGCTCATCTGGTCGTCACTTTCAAGCTCGCCATGTCCGTTCTCGAAGGAGAAGCTCATTGGGCGGGAGCCCGACTCTTGGCGGTGACGTTGGTCCTCGGTGAGAGCAATGTCGGGAAGGTAAAATTGGATATTGACGGCACCAATGAGAAGATGGTCGCCATGATCTAGGGGAACGATTTGGCCCTGGCGTATGAACTGATTTTCGTGATGCAGGCCATTGGAACCCATGACCTCGACACAGAAGTTGCCATTGTCGAAGTCGTAGAAAATCTTTGCGTGGTGTCGCGAGATGCCCTTTGGCCCCTGGGCGCCGTTCCTAGCGGTGATGTGGTGGGGATGGATGGGCACAAGGGGACAGTCATTTGGATCCTCGGGGATATGGCCGTCAAATTGAGCGGGCAGCTCGGGGAAGGCTTGCATGATCATGTCCTGGGGCGCTCGCTCTGCCGGCTTCTCGTCGGCAGAGTCAGCAGCAGGGTGGGAGGCGGAGCTCAGCGAGTGGGAGGCGTTGCTCTGGCGGCGCTGCTGGTACTCAATGGGCATGGACTCGATGGGGGCATTGACGATGCCACCCTTTTCGCTGATGACACTGCGGGCTCCGTGGCGGTCGCGCCTGCGCTTCTTGTCCTTGTGGCCGTTGAGCAGCTCCTGGGCGGCCTGGGAGTGGCCGTCGGCATGCAGCTGGTCGACCTTGGCCAGGCGGCGCATGTCACGGTGGGCGAGGGCGATGTTGCGGCCGAGGACGATCTGGTACGTGTGCATGTAGTAGGAGCCGTCGTCGAAGCGGAGCCGAGCAAAGGCATTGACGCGCTCGTCGCTGACGGCGGGCTCTGGGAGGGCAGACATGGCCGCGAAGCCGGGGCCGGGCGCCATGTCGAGGGCGTCGAGGCCGTCCAGCGCCGCCGGCTGGGACAGCGAGATGGCGTCGCCGAGGGCGGGGGGCAGGCCGTTGGCCTCGGGGGCGGCAGGCACGCTCAGGTCGTCGTGGGCAGGAGCGCCCGGGACGTCGAGGGCGGCGAGGGCAGGCATGGTGGTGAGGAGCGCCGGCGCATCGGCAGCGGTCGCGACTGGCATGTCGGCGATTTGTTGGGCTGGGACGGGCGAGACGAGACGGTCGCTGAGGGCATGGTGGGCGCTGGCATCCTTCTGCAGTGGTGGGCCGGGGGAGACTACGAGCATGCTGCCGCCGCCATGTTGGTGAGAGCGCAGTTGCTGGGAGGGAGGGTCGTCGATGCCGTCCTGGAGCTTGTTAGCGCACCGCTTTTCGCGCAGACGGGCAGTGGCTGGCAGGCGCAGGCAGTTGTGCAGGCAGGCGCACAGACAGAACCATGCAGTCGCAGGCAGTTGCGGTTCACGTACGGTTGAGCGCGCGCAGAGGGCAATGGCGACAGAGGCTGCCAGGTCGCGGGCGTCGTAGGCGGTGGTGAGCAGTCCGGCAGAGAGGCTTGAAGCGCCGACCGCCTCGTTGGCCGCGCACGTGCTGCGCTTGGCGGCCCAAGACCATATAGTCACCCACCAATCCTTCAACTGCCTGTGCAGCCAAACTGCACACTATGGCTCCTAAGAAAAAGGGCAAGCAGGACTCTTCCGCCAAACCCATCACTACGCAACCCACCATCAGGCCACCAGACTGGCCAACTTTCACACCACTCATCCCAGAATCAGATCTCACCCTGCAAGAGCTGATGCCAGCCCAAATCATTACAATCCCCCACTTCTGGACCCCAACCCTGTGCAAAACATATGTCTCCTTCCTGTCCTCGCTCCCATTGACCACAACCCCCGGCAAGCCGAAGAAGGGCCATGCCGTACGCGTCAATGATCGTTATCAGATCGACGACCCTGTCTTTGCTGACAGGCTCTGGCGTGAGACGTCACTCAAGAGCCTTGTTGCCGGCACTGCTGAACAGAGTCCTCTTGGTTTGACTGAGAGCCAGCGCAACGACCTCTGGGGTGGCCAAGTTATTGGTCTCAATCCCAATATTCGCATCTATCGCTACTCAAAAGGGCAGTTCTTTGACCAACACTGTATGCACTACTGCGTCCATGCCCTCCAGAAAATGTGCCCACCCTGCATCCCGCTGACAAACACTAGATGATGATTTCAACAATGTGACTCTACCTGGCTCGCCACCCACCTCAGCACGCACCACGTGGACATTGCTTCTATACCTCACTTCACCCGCTACTGGCTGCATTGGAGGCGAAACTGTCTTCTACCCTGATGCTCCTAAAAAGAAATCAAAAGACCCTCCTCCTGCACCCTTCGTTGTCGGACTCGAGGTTGGACTTGCATTGTTGCACCGCCATGGCGCCGAGTGCATGCTTCACGAAGGCCGAGAAGTCCTTGAGGGCGAGAAATGGGTCATCAGAAGTGATTTGTGCGTCAAGCGTTGAATCCATCAACCCCTACCAACTAGTCCGGCCCACTCACCAAAATACCCTTGACTGCATCACCAGTGCGCATACCACTTGCAAAGTGATAAAAGAGTACAATTGCAAGGCTGCCGCAAGGGTGCAATGATTCACAAATGATTTTACATCAACACAGTTACTTTGTACAGTCCTCTTCAGTCGCCACGCAAGATAATTGTAAGAGTGTGCGGTGGATAGCACCACAATTTATACAGCCATGAACGACGTTTGAATTGAGTTTCACACCATGTTCGCTTGCAGCGGAAGGAAGACTAGCCTCTCACTCTTGGCGATTCATCACCCGTTTCACCCCAGCAAGCTAACGGACAAGGGTTAGCCTGGGCATCGAGATGCTCGACTTACCGTTTCGGAGCCTGCGCATCGCGCCTAAGCTTGCCATTTGATTGCTCTCGCTCTGCTCGACTGGCCAGCGGCATTTCTGGAAGGCATGCAATGTCAAACATCTCCGGTTGCGTCCTCTTCAAGTGGGTCGCCCCACCACGCGGAACTGAGTACATGTCTAGCAGGCAGCGCTGTTGTTGTTCTTCGCTCCTTAGCTGTGCTCACCCCTTCTCTTCTCACATCTTCCATCGTTCCTCGACCAGGCGTCGCTGATTATTAATCACTCGGGATGATGGAGTCACAACGCCAATATACCGACATTCGTTCACAGGACCGCCATCACGATGACGACTCATCCACAGAAGTGGAGTCCTTGATTGGCATGGAAAAGCAATGGGCATCCGGCGACTTTGATCACAGAGCACCACAGTCAAGAAGAAACATTCTTTGTCCACCGTTAGTGAGCGCACTACGTTGGGTGCTTGTAATTGGGCTACAAGTCATCGTCATTGGCCTGTTAGCAAGAGATCAGGGGCTACTTGAGTCGACGAGATGGCGAAACCGAAGTACAAGCGCGAATGAGGTCGGTGGTGATATCACGGGCTGGGGTCCGCACAGTAAGTGCCTAGGCTAAGCTTGGTGTACATTAAACTCATGTTCTGCAGTTCCTACACAGATTACAAAGTTTCAGATCAATCAGACGTTCGCGCCTTACAACACGTCTGAATTCTTTAAGCCGGAAACACTGCGAGCTTGGAATGAACTCATGCCTGGTAATACCCGGTTTCCCTTTCGTCACCAAACTATACTGACGAATTAATACAGTCGGCATGGGCTTCCAAGCCATCCCTGACCCAGAGAACTATCACGACCTTCCTACGCCCATCATCTGGCCAAACTCCACCGTCTACACGACCTCGATGACGCACCAACTGCACTGTCTCTATGCTGTTGTCGCAGTGTATAGTGGTATGACCTCAGGACACCAACTTGAAGAAGACCATCACTGGCACATGATTCACTGCTTCGATTACATGCGCCAGGCCATCATGTGTTCAGCTGATATGAGTCTCGAAGGGCTAGAAACGACCTTTCCCGATCATAATGGAGGAAGCGATGGTTGGGATAGCAAGCACGTATGCAGAGATTACTCCAAGGTTCGAGAGAGGCTAGAAAGTGTGAGGGCGTATGATGATCAAGAGATATTTTGAAGCGGAGAGTAATATACCGAGAAAGTGGTCAGCATCCATACCCCAATATTACCAAACCAAGAATGAGTCCATGGACTCATCTCTGACGCTCATTGCACCACTTTGGCGGATACATGCTTCCATAACAACTACGACAGTAGCTATTTATACTGCTAATCAAGATGCTGAGGTTGCAAATACTAATTTCAAAGTTTTTGTTGCAAACGTTTGTTGCGGGCCGGTTGTGCTTGCAGCAGATGGTTGCACAATGCTCATGACATAATGCATTTGTGGTTTGTAAAGATGTCATGGAGTGGAGATTGGCATAGGTAGTGTTCAACGGGCTATGGACTTGGCGTATGCCTCAGTATAGCAAGCATTGTGGATTAGACAGGGCTGGCCTTATGCAAATGATTGTGCACTTCTCTACAAGGTCCTCATCAAGTCTATATTCTCTGACAGTGTGCTGCTGTGCAAGCCGTATTCGGTGATACCCAAATGTAGAGATGAGAGTACTTGAAAAACTTCTCGAAGGGCGGGCTGTTGCCGAGACCCTAGTGACTAACCGACCGTTCTTTCTACGTTGCTCAGAGAGGCAATCATCAAATCCCATCATTCCCCATCCGTCCTTGAGCGAAGCAATCAAGAAGCTATCCTGAGAATATGTTGTCATAACGGTCTTGGTAGGCGGAGTTCAATCCATGTTCCTTCGATCTGATCAGTACCTTTCCCCACGACCTGGATTAGTGTAGCGCCCAATCAGT
The DNA here is from genome assembly GCA_003313425.1 of Pseudopyrenochaeta lycopersici. NCBI lineage: Eukaryota > Fungi > Ascomycota > Dothideomycetes > Pleosporales > Pseudopyrenochaetaceae > Pseudopyrenochaeta > Pseudopyrenochaeta lycopersici. The sequence goes on along the minus strand of NHZP01000012.1, from coordinate 220,794 downwards.
CGATCTATGCGGAGGAAGGATATTGTGATCTACTCCACTGTCGCTTCGTTTCGATTTAATGTTGTGCATGACCGGTTGCCGGTGCCCCAAACGTGCGTCAAACGATCCACCACATGGAGAAGAGCCTCAAGATCGCCGAGACCGACCCCGCAATTTGGCCAACCTCCGCCATAAGGCCGTAGATGCTGGGCAATACGCCCCAGAACGCGCCTATTGGGTGGAGGACATGTTTGAATTATTCGCCCCGGATGGCACTGGAAGACCACCTGCTCAATCTCTGGGCACGACCATGGCTTCTCCATGTCCCGCACCGTCGCTTACAGCAGAGGCGTCCCAATCAGGACATTGCTCCTTCCCCCAAGCACGGCGCCCTTGGTTCTTTCGACCATCAGCAGTCTTACGCCGCCGACCGAACCAGATTCATCCTCCGCCGTCATTCACCCACTGGCAGATTGGTCCGTCCAAGGCGTGCCAAATGACCGTTCAGCTGGGTACGCACTGACGTACGCAAGACATGGTTTGAACCACACAGCACCCATGACCTTCTGCACAAGATGCTTGGAAAGCAAATTTCCGACCATTATCTGGAAATCTGCCTCGGTCGGCTTTGATGGGGATGAGGATATAAGTGGGCGAGCCCTGGTAGACTTTCTCTTACCCCGGATCTTCCAAGAGACTGATTGCCAGCCACATCACTATTCGGTCTGACCCTCAAGATTCTTCACCACCATGAGCAGCGACGGCGAATACAAGGCGGATGCAGTTCAGAAGGAGAGACATAGCTCTCCCACGACTGCTGGCAACGCCGCCCACATCGACGACTTTGGCGACATCAACGAAAAGAAGCTGATTCGCAAGATTGACTGGAGACTCCTTCCCATCTTGGGTGCTCTATATTCCATTGCTCTCATTGACCGCACCAACGTAAGAATTACAGCCACCTACAGCTGAGCCAGGAACATGGCGCTGATTTTGCTAGATTTCCAATGCGCGCGTCGCAGGCATGGGCAGAGATCTTGCCCTTCAAATAGGGGATCGCTACACCATTGTTCTAGTTCTTTTCTTCCCCACCTATGCTCTTCTCGAACTCCCCTCCAACATTGTGCTGCGCAAAGTGGGAAGCGCCAATTGGCTGTCTTTTATCGCGCTGGCATGGGGAGCTGTCATGATCGGGCAGGGTTTCGTTAAGAGTTGGGTCACGCTTGCTATCTGTCGCGTACTTCTTGGTGCTTTCGAGGCCGGCTTCTTCCCTGGCTGCGTTTATCTCATTACGTGCTGGTATTGCCGATATGAGACGCAAAAACGGTAGGTTTTATTCTTTTTCCGCGCCATTTTCAGAATCACTGGCTGACGATCCACTTCAGCCTTGGAGGCTTCTACCTCTTCTCTGTCGGTATTGGCGGCCTTGCCAATATCCTCGCGTACGGCCTTATGCAAATGGAAGGAGTTGGCGGCATTCGCGGTTGGCGCTGGATTTTCATCATCGAAGGGATCTTGACCTGCGTTGTTGCCATCGCAGCGTGGTTCATCATCTTGGATTTTCCCGACAAGGCTGAACAGAAGGGTTTCCTCACGCAGCGCGAAGCAGCAGCCGTGCTGCAACGCATTGAAAACGACAGAGGTGATTCGGTCGATGATCCACTGACATGGGTCAAGTTTGTCCAACATCTAAAGGACCTCAAGCTTTGGGCATATGCTACGTTGTTCATGTCGACAACTATGCCAGCCTACGCATTTGCATACTTCCTTCCTGTAATCCTAGTAGGCATGGGCTACACTGCAGGCCAAGCCAACGCCCTGTCCGCGCCTCCCGCCTTTGCCGCTATGATCACTGCCTTTTCATTCGCGTGGGTAGGTGATAAGTATCGTATTCGAGCTCCCATTATTGCCACGCAGTCAGTTCTTGCCATCATCGGCTTGATGATCGTTGCATATTCCAAGAACAACGGCGCTCGCTACTTTGGTAAGTATTCTCGGGACGTGATTTGCGTGAGCCATGCGCTGATTTTAGATCCAAAAGGTACATTCCTTGGAGTTTGTGGATGCCAGGGCAACGTTCCAGCTATCCTCGCCTACCAAAGTAATAACATAAGAGGGCAAAGTAAGAGATCCGTTGGAAGCGCCTTGCAAATTGGGTTTGGAGCTATTGGAGGCATCATCGCTTCGACGACATTTCGACAGGTGGATGCACCCAGATACATCACCGGCCTGTGGGTCACAGCTGGTCTTCAGTTCTATATCCTGTTGATATTGTGCTGTACCACTGCATTCTTTATGAAGAAGAACAAGCAAGCCAATCGTCAAGCTGCGAATGGAGAGCCCGAGGATCCGATTGAGGGGCAGGTCGGCTTCAGATATACCATTTGAAGTTTTATCACGTATTCTCAGGTTCAACAACGGCCTACAAAGACGAAACTAATTTGGATTCAGCCAGAGGCACACCAAGTGTTCATTAGGTGTACATATTCGAGCCGTGACAGGCATCTTGAATTTCAATTATCTTTCCTGATCTTGCGCTCTGCTTGTGGGCTGTTTTGGAGACATCACCGTGCCCAATTGATTCTTGCCATACCCCAATATAAGTCACATGCGAGTCTGTATTAGGGTATGATAAGTGGATGATAGTGCCCTTCCTATTTGGGTCTTTGATGGGTAGTCTTTTGGCCATGTGCGTGCCCCTGCACGCCGTTTCCAATACATTTGTCATGATCGATAGCCAACCGCTTAGCGGGCTCGCGCCAGCGAACTAGTGGTTCTAAGTTACACGACTTTATTTGCGCATTGGCCAAGCCTGAAATAGATGGTTTGGTATCCACCAAAGAGCACGAACATGCGGAGCAAGATCGGCTTCGGCTCTCCACTACACGGGCCGGACCGACGGCAACGAAACCTAGCTATGACCCTGAAAAAACCCGCCGCACTTAACAATTGTCGTATGCATAATGCATGTTTCTTTCCACATACGCGGCGCGGTCTGATCGCCACGATTTCCGTGCCTCTGGCCCGCATGGAGCGCCCGGACGGTCTCCGAACCGGATCGTCGTGCAACAGCCTAGAACCTTCGCCTCTCTGTCTGGTAATTGTCAAGCGAGGATTCATTGTGATGAATACTGCATATAAGCATGGGGTCCATGATGAGATCTTCGATTATACGTAGATTTCCTCGAAGTCCCATAATCACCATCATTCCCCAGGCGTACGCGTTGTGCTTGTTCCGGGACAAAACACTTTCCTATCGGGGGACACAATCACTAGCATGGCTTCATTTCTTCTACGGGATGTTCGCATCTTTACTGGCGAAAAAACAATCGAGAATGGATTTGTTTACGTTCAGGATGGCAAGATCAGATCCGTTGGCCCAGTATCTGTCGTTCCAGTAGTCTCCGTAAAGACATACTCGAAACCCGGACATACTCTCTTACCAGGTCTGATTGATTGTCATATTCATGCCGACATGGCAGACCCAAAAGCATTGCCCCAGGCCCTGCGTTTTGGTGTCACCACCGTCTGTGACATGCACAACGAGCTCGACAATGTACGGAAGCTAAAAAAGCAGACGCTGGAACCGGATACCGCGTCCTACAAGACCGCTGGCCAAGCTGCGACTATTGAGAACGGGTGGCCAATTCCGGTGATTCTGGCTCATGATAAAAGCCCCGAAGTCCTGGCAGAGATTGCCAAATGGCCGAAGCTGAGCAATCGCAAGAATGTGGTCAAGTATCTAGAATGGACGACGAAAGAGATGCAACCCGATTATATCAAGTTGATGCACGAGAGCGGCACGGTGATGGGTCGCAAACTTGAATACCCGACTGTGGGACTGCAGCGCACGATCGTCGAAGAGGCTAGAACGCGAGGGTACTTGACTGTTGCACATGCTACATCTCTTCAGGACACACTTGATGTGCTTAAGGCTGGAGTCAATGGATTGACGCACACCTTCTGTGACAAGCCGCCGACTCAGGAACTAATTGATGCATACAAGAAGAATAATGCATGGCTCAACCCGACGCTTGCTGCAATGGGAAGCCTAACGGCCGAGGGAAAAGTTCTTCAGCACCAGTTCGCCCATGATCCAAGGGTCAAAGGGCTAATTGATGATGATCGAGTGGGCAACATGTGCCAGTGTATGGCGTTTGCTGTGGAGCATGGGAAGGTTGAGTACGCATATGAGAGCGTGAAGGTGCTGCGAAAAGCAGGCATCGATATCTTGTGGTACGTATAACCCATTAAAAACGCTAGAAAACTGCTCACTAATGAAACACAGTGGAAGCGACTCCGCGGGTCCAGCAAAGGGAACAGCATTTGGTCTTTCTATGCATCATGAGCTCCACCTCTTTGTACACCAAATAGGCATGAGTCCTGCAGAAGCCCTTCGATCAGCTACCAGTCTCGTTGCAAAGCGCTTCAAGTTCGAGGACCGTGGTAGGTTGGCCGAGGGACTGAATGCTGATCTACTTTTGGTAGAGGGTAATCCTCTCACTGACATCAATGCGACATTGAACATTCGCGGCGTCTGGCGTGAGGGAAATCTGTGTAGTGCGCATAATTCTAGCTTTGATGGCTAGCATTCCTGAGTAAAGCGATGAGCGCATATGAGATCGCATTTACGGTGCATCAGCATATGATGGCACATTGATCTAGCGCCCTAGGCTTGATAAAATGGTACCTCTTCCAATCAACTTCCACGCAACCAAACTGGTCAAAATAGCCAAGTCTGAAACGTGATTACTGTATCTTCATGGAATGTGGGTCGCAGTTCCTAAGGATATATGATGGTCTTTGACTGGTTGTCCCGCAAAATTCACCATACTGAGACGTGGCAATGATAAATGGAAATGAAACAAATGAATGTACTGGCATATTGTCTTATTTGCAGTCAGCGTCGGTCTCATGAACACGCATGATCTGCGCGATGAGCTCTCAATTAGCGTGCAATAGCCATGTAGTTTGGTAAGCGCGTACGGCTGCTTGCAAGCGAAGGTCGTTTGTTGAAATATTGCTCTGGTTCTGGTAAAAATATGATAATACTCCCTGAGTCTGACGCAAGCGTAGAGTGTAAAGCAGAACTTGCGCTAATCTTGACTAAATTTGTCTTCGGATCCAAGTCAAGTAGGCTGACTTGAGCGTCATGAGAATCTCATCCCATTCCCCAGCTGTCACATTTGTGATTCTTTGGCCTAAAAACACTTTTGAATTCTCAAGTTGACACAGCCTTCCACTGACGCTCTCTTTCAACTCGGCCTTTAAGTCATTGGCCTCGTTCTTTAACTTCCGCCTCACTTGCCCTGCAGTCCTGACGTTGGCCTGAATGGTAGCCACGTAATGTGGTGACGTACCCATCAAGCATACGTCGACAGCAAAACGGACAAGCATCTCTTCACCTTCGGTGGATTCTCTAAAAGCCCTATGTTTCATGCTAAACCTAGCATGCCGTATGTTACCCGATGTTGGCCTTGTGCAAGTACTGGGATTCAACAACCAGCTCTCTTTGGGGAAAACGGTCATATACCCAGGGTGAATGTTATGGAAACGTAAATCTGCAACCCAAATATAAGACCCAAAGAGCATAGACAAGAGCTCCCGCCATACTGTCTTGCAAGTGAGGAGGAAATTCCGGATCAGCCACGGAAGCTGGGTGAAGATCCCTCGAACATGCCTGGTGCTTCGCTTACGCTTACTTTTTTGCTCCAATTTTTGTATGATGAATCGGTAGACGTTGTTTCGGAGCTCAGGTGGGAGGTCTAGAAGCCGGAAAGGAGCGTTTGCGATATCCGCACTATTGAGGTGATGCGATGCGCTCGTCTTCCGGATGATCGTCGTGCTAATTGATGGAGAGGGATAGAACTTGAGCTGTGATAAACTTTTTGGAATCTGGAGCTTAAACTTTGTTGTTTCCGTCGTGCTACCAGCGTCTGGAAAATACTAACCTCGGTCTGTCAATTTAAGAGCTCTCAAAATTAACTTCATCGACAGCCTGTGGTAGGCAGCGTCGACTTAGTATTTGGCCATGTGTACTGCGTGTTCCTAAAACTACTGCATCAATGACTTTGATTGGACATTTGCAGGGTCCGGTTAGGCAACCACGGCGACCACAGGCGCCGTTTCACTCTTGCCCCGGTTCGGGAACGCAGCCTTGCCCCCAAAAATTAACAAAAATCATAATCTAGGTCAGCTCTTCTATCCAGTAGGAAAATCGGACGAGGTCAGTGGCCATACACGAAAAAGCTTTTTGAAAGCTTTGCATCGTAGAGAACATAACTTCCAGGCGCCGCTAAATAAAAGACGGAAGTAGGTCCGTGGCCTATCATGCCAGCGCGAAAACTGGTGGGATTACCATCGTGCAGTAGCTTCACCGTCCATAAATAGAAACACTTGCTAGAAGGGACCGAATCTATTTCGCTAGTCGAAGGGCGGAGATGACTCTTATTGAGCCAAATGTCGGCTGCGAAAATTGTACTCATTGGTAAAAAGCAGTGCTGACAAATTTACAGACGAAGACGAACAATCGGATTTCTAAGCCCTGCCCTCCTACAGCTTAGATGAGAGCGTCCGACAGCGAATGATCGAGATACTCTCTTGATGTATCATCTAGGCTGCCTGCGGACAAATCGCACGACATTGTATGAATTTCAAGTATCCAGCTTTAATTTTCGATTGATCGCATAGTATTAGATGCATCAATTACAAAGGCATAGGAAGGGTTACCTCCGGAGAATTTGGCTCAAGAGCACAATGTAAAATGAGCCGTATCCTAGGCTGATAAAACCTATGAGACTATTTCAGACAGTATACTCGAAATATGAGGGGTAATATCGGGTGCTGGATTCGCGGGATGAGAACAGTATGCAAAATCTAGCTTTCAGAACAGGTATGCTAGATAAGCCCATCTGGTTTTGGCGACCACCTTGACCTTTGCAGCTATGATGTCTCTATCACCGCCCTCTAGTCAGGCACCAAACCACTTGTATTTATCTTTGCAGAATAACTGTATATTGAGTTTGTAGAGACTTGCTTCAATTGTGCTTACATTTTTTCGTTGGTTGCGGCGCTGTAAACTTGCACAATGACATCAGATTTCTCAGCAGCCGTATTACTCACACCAGCGTGCCAAATGCTTACGGCTTAACACCGAAAACCACAAAGGTGAAAAGCAAAAAGTTGCACATTTGAAAATAATGTTGATGATAACGGACATATAGAATGCCTGCGAGAATATATATTAAATCTATCGTGCACGCTGCTCTCCAGCGCAAGGCTTCCTACATAGGTCTCATTCCAACCAGACCCGGATAGGATTTGAAGTGCATCAGGAAAAGCACCATTCAATCTATACTCATTCATAATTTTGTCTAATACATCTTATATTCACATTCTGCCTTTGTACTGTCAGACATGCCGGAGGTACTTGCAGTCGTCGTTGATAGAAATCCTCGCCCAAAGTATCCTCGCAGACTGGAAACAAAATCGCAATCTCGGGAAACGCAAAACATCTTAGCAAAACTTCAACACTATCAAGCGTTATATGAGCAGTCTCGGTTGTCGCAAACTATCCGCCATCTAATGCAAGCTATGCTCAAAACTTCCACCGTCCCCACCACCCGGATACTTTCGCTCGGCATAGGCAGTCTCAGCACTACGAAAGGGCAGACGCGGAGGCTGAAGCAACTCACCATACTTTTGGCGCTCCAGGATATTCTGCGGCAAATGACCGAAAAGCCTATCGAAGTCTACGCGCAGGACCCAGCATTCACCCGCGCAGACGAAGCACTACTATCGCTTCTTGGCATTCGCATTCTGCGAACACCATCGGGGTCGGAACTTGGCGAATCGGCGTCAGTCATCAACCAATCGACCATAGTCTACTCACCATTTCTAACGCTGGAAGCGTACGAGCAACTCCTCATGAACGCTGCGTTACCGGTGCAATACTTGGTTGGCGACGATTTCAATTCGCTACTGAGCAAATGGCCTAAGCGTAGCGCTGAAAGAGGGCAAGTAGAAAATATACTTAAGTCGAGATTGTCAACATACCGAAAAAGAGCGGTACGTGGAGTCGACTTTTGGGCGGAAGAGGACGCGACGTTTCCTATGGCTATGTATGAGGGAGCAAGTGACACTGCACGTAGAACAGAGAAAGCTAGAATGTAGATACAAGAGACAGCCTTATAATATTAGTAATACTAGCTGCATCAGTATATTCTTGTGTAAGACTAATATTGGCATAGCCTAGCCATCACGGCTGTGGAATATGAGCTGCAAAGCCAATGGCGTCAAGCGTGAGGCTCGACTTGAGAAGCTCGGAAAAAATGGAGAAGATTTAACATATAAGCTTAAACAACCGAAGATTGTCTGTATATGTGGGCTATGTTGGAAGTAATGCGGGTCAAAAGTCTGGCTAAATGTGCGCTGAAGGTCAATTGAAAATGTTTGGTCTTCGAGGGGCTACAGACTTGGGATGGGCTTTGGTTCGGCGCCAGTTCCGAAACGAGAAAACTAGAATTGGAGACGGAAAACGGAGGAAACAGGTATTCGGACTACTACTTATTGCACTATTAGCGGTGCAAAGCTAGTATACCTTCATTAGCCTAGTTTCGTGCTGCCGTCGGCCGTGAGGCTGAGTTCTTATCGAGGTTCCTAGTTGGTGGCGCATCACCACCAATAATTGAGCTGCATTACCCCTCAAGCCTCTTCCCGTCCCTCCTCCCATGTCGCAATTCGTCTGAGGACGCGAAATACGATATGGCCGCATGCCAACCGGTGAAGGGCCGTCACGCGGCATCACGAGGGTTCTATACTTATCCGTCCTTTATCCCGCGGTTGCTGCTCAACCAGCCTCGTCGCTTGCGACCCCTGCGCATGCGACAACTTTACAATGGGATTATTCACAAAAAAGCTGAAGGAGAAGTTCGCGCGGCCAACTAGCGTTGCTGGTCCTTCAGCTGGTCCGAGTCAGTTTCAAGCTCCCAATCAGTATGCGGTCCCTTGAGCAAGCAGATCCTCTAGACGACGTGAAGAGAATGAATCGAGGCTGAACCCCTAATAGGCTTCCATACCGTCCAAACCCAACAGGTGGAGTTGGAGGGCCACCAGCAGTACCAGAGGTCGTCAATATCTCGCAAGCCCCGCCCAGTGCCCCCAACCCCGCGTCGCAGCAGCTCTCGAACGCCAGCCTATTTCGAAATGCCGCTGATGAGAAGACTGCAGCTGGTGACTTCGGGTCTGCCATCACGCTCTATGAGCAAGCTATCAAGCTGACTCCTCATGACCCCGAACTTCTGCTTTGTCGAGCAATGGCATACCGGCTGTCCAATCCCCCACAGTATCAAGCTGCACTTCGTGATGTTAATGAAGCAATACAGTCTAATCCTACTAGTTGGTACGCATGGCATACGAAGGGCGAGCTGATGGGCTGTTTGGAGGACTATGACGGTGCTGAAGAAGCGTTTCGTGAGGCCTACGCCTCCGCGACCGGCATGGACAAGATCAAAGTGCAGACTAGCATCGGCGACAATAGGAGGAAGAAGGGACTGTCAAACACTGTTCCACCCTCAGTCCACCCACCATCTCAACCACCAACCACGGCTCAGCATAATATACCCTACCAGCAGCCGCCCTTTCCCACTTCTCAATCAACACAACCATCTTACTACGCGAATACGCAAACAAACACACATTCTGAATTGCCCTCACCTTCAAGTCCTGTCCTTTCGAGCCCAGCCTCGACCTTAGCACCGTCGCTTTCGGTGCCGACCCAGGGCATACCTTCTTATTCCACTCCTCCAAGTCCGGCGCCACCGGAAAGAGTACCTTCACCATATGTTTCCACGCCGGCAACACAACAAAGTACATCATCAACGACTCCACAAGTGTCAAATTATCAAACCGCGCCAACCTTATCAGGCTTTCCCAGTCCGACACAGCCTCTTGTACCAATTCCTTATGCTCCTGCACCAGCCCCCCAGAGCCAACCTACTCCTGTCCAACAGAGGACACCATCTATCTCCATCAATGCTGCTACAACGACACCTAGTTCCCAAAGTTCGACTCCAGCAACTCCACAACCATCAGCTTATGGCAGCGCTCTTCAATCGGGTGCTGCGCCTTCGAGCCTGGGAGGTATCCAAGCAACTGCTCCATCCTTGGTCCGGCCCCCACCAAGCCCGTCTCTGGGCACCAGGACTCTAGGGACAACTTCCAACACACCAGCGCGTAAGTCAATTGAAAACGAATGTCATTCCTGTGGCTAAAGTTGCGTAGAACCGACCTCAAGTATGTCGAATGCAAATCGGCAGACCGTTCAGCGCCAACACAATGCTTCGAACGTCAATCAGACTACGACTACGACTATACCATTCACATCAGCAGACCTATCGGCGCTTTCGGAAGATATACCATCAGAACCTCCGCCGGACTACACGCCCTCTGGAAACCCCCAGCAGGCAACTATCACTACTGCTGAGCTCAATGCTAAGTTGGCCGAACTCGAGATTATTATTGCTGCAAAGAACAAGGGTAAACTAATGGTTAGACCATATACAGGAGCGCAGCAGATTGATGCGGTGCAGCTTTTGTATGTTGGACTGACCGCCGCGCAACTCACAACACGGGAGATACCGACCATCACCTATCTGCATCCGACACATAGTACGTCCAAATGGTGGTTGATGCAAACACTCGCTGACTAAGCGTAGACAAGATGCATGTTGATATAAATAAGTACCCCGGAAACACGTTTCTAGATATGGATCCTGAGAGCGGTTCGTTCTACGACGGACAGCTACCAGGGACTACAACTGTTGGGGGGTACTCGGAAGAATATCGCAGTCATCAGCTTCTACTGGCGCCTGCGTTGAACCTGCACCTCGAGGCTAGTGTGGGTTTGCCTACCATTCCATTAGCTCGGATCGTTGCAAGACTTCAGACCCTGAGGTTTTCTCGGGTGGAAGACGATCAAGGTCTTGCGAGCTTCCTGGGGCTTTCGCAAGTCAACACCCTCCAGTTCGGGTTCGGAGTCGGAGGAACCCGCCAAAGACGTATCGACAGCTTATGCCTCATGCTCACACGCGCCTTCTACGACGAGCCAACACGTTTCACCGACTTTACCAAAGCACGCACGTTCACAAGCAATTTCCTCACGGCTGCTGATCAAGAAACGAAAACACGGAACTTTCTCTTCCAAATCATGCTTGGCTGGGAACTACTTATCCGCCTCAAACTTCAGCCAGTGCTGACCTCATATGCCGGGATCATGACAGATTATATATCCGCACTCATCGTGACAGCTGATCTGTTCATGCAGAATGTTCAAGTTACTTCGCCAACTACCATCACCACGACGTTGCCTACTGCGACCCCGCCGCGATATGCCTTCTTCGCCACGAACCATCAGCGGAATGCAGAGGGTCTAATTCGTATTGCCGAAGCTCTTTCATGGCCCCTCATGGATGAAACCCGCCGCTGTCTTGAAACTGCATATTTCGACTTGACCTCGGGTACCAGCGCTGCATCCTACGACACCTACGACTGGCTGTTCGGCCTCGTTATGCCCGGGAAGTTCTTTCGACACCGTGTGATAAGCACGCTCGTTGACGCAACTCCAAGCATCAGAAATTGGAAAGGCGCGCCTTACTACGACAATGGTATCGTAGTGAAAAATAAAAGTTATTGGCCCAAGCGCACCGTACTCGGACGTGTTCTTGGAGGGCTGCGAAACCCAAAGAGTGTCTGTGGCTGGCTTGGACCCCTCCCCGCTCCGTCTGGTAAAGACAAGAATGGTGTTCCAATACAAGGCTGGGTGTCCCTTAACGCGCGACGGTTGGATATTCCCGTGCCCATCATACGACTCCCAAAACCGCTGGAGGCACTAGGATTTACAGAAACGAGTCCAGAGACGAATGAGCAGATCGTAACTGCTATTGTTGATGCGAATGAGTATATAATATCCACTGGACCTGTGGCACAGACCGGTGGACAAAAGAGCATATTCAAGGGAATACATCTTGAACTCATACCACAAGCGCGGGTTGCTCTTGGAGCAACCCTCGGTCTACCGACTGAAGAGTACCGTGCGAGCCTCGATTTTGAGATCGGTGGTACTGCAGTGCGGTACACACTCTTCACGCTTCCCGTTTTCGTAACCGCCCCACCATGCGTAGGCACACACGTTATGTTCCGACGACAGGCACAGATGCGACTCCGTGAGGCTGTACTGGCAAAAGACCTCAAGGATACGTATCCCGTACCTGATAAATTGCTAATAATCAATGCAATGGGGGATGGTGACGAGGTTGTGGCGAGAGCTTGGTGTGCGGAGAGGGGGAAGCATGCTGTCATCAGGAGAGATATCCCAGGAAGGGAATGCTGTTTTGCATGTGCATCCAATCTTGCCGCTGGGGATACAGGATTGAACTGCAATGTATTGATTTGGGCGCGGTAGTCAGGAAGCTACACGGAACAATTGAGATTGCATCCGTGCGGGTTTGTTGTAGAGCTATACGAATTTAGCAGATCTAAGCAGCATCGGAGACGAAAGAAGCCCCGATGCGAGGCGTGGCTGATGAAGGCGACTGTATTACGTGATGACATTGAATTAATCGCGTTTAACAATGAGTGAGGGATAGGGGATGCGAGGCTCTCCCCCTGTGACGGAGGGGAGTGAGAGGTAACTGCCAGTTTACCCCTGCTTGCAGAATGAGACAGTGAACAGTTATGGACTCTGTCATCATATAAAACAAATGGGGATGAGTTCTATATATGAAATATATTAGAGAGATTTGGTATGCCTCATGGTGATGAACATCATACATAAGGGCACTTAGCCCGCTCGGGAGAACCATATTGTTCCAAAAGTGTGAAAGATGAAAGCTCACAGCAATTTAGACTGGAGACCTTGGAGAAGTCTAATACAAAAAGGGCCGTGTAGTGCTTTTGTGGCGGGAAGATGTCTGATTACTTCACCGACTTGACAACATCTGCAGAAGAGTGGCTTCCCAATGACTTTATGGCGCTGTTGAAATCTATATGCACATCTACTTTTTATAGTATTCTATTTAATCCACGTGAATTTCCCTCCTCGGAATTGTTGTCAAGCATGAAACCCCATAACAACACAACAACAGACACTATACATAGCCATGTCCACCAAACGAGGCCCACAGATCCGATCTCGATACCTTTAGCCAGTAAGAAGCCCCCAATCGCTGGACCACAGGCACTGGATAGTGCACTCAATGTGTTGCCTGCACCATGCACGGTGCCAAGCACGTTGCGGTGGGGTGCCGCTTCTGTGAGTAGAATGACGCTGCTCGGAATAGCCATTGTGCGAGCCATAACCTGTGTAAAAAGTACCACTGCCATGGCAATCCACTTAGCGCAATTATAACCAGAAAGGAGCACGAGATATGGAGCAAATATATAGGCGAGCGGGAAAATCAGGTTTGCAAGGCGGAAAATACCGAGCGTTCCGATATGCTTCTGAATGCGTGGGAAAATGAACAGCTGCAAAAGAATACCAGCAATACCAAACGTAGCAAGGTAAAGTCCGACGGTGGGTGACGCCAGACCAAGCCCACCCGCAAACTTGAAGATAGTCGGCCCGGAATTTGGTTCGGTTGGGATGCTCAGAAAAACTGGGAAGATGTGCAGAAATGTTGCAGTATGGAGAGGTAGGAGCGCAAAGGCTAGCAGGGTCTTGAGAAGCTTCCAAGTCCAGATATTGCCGATATATTTATGGTATGTTGGGTCGTTTGTCGTCGAATCATCTATAAGGGACGAGGATGTGGAGATATCTGATGTGGCTGTGCCAGTCTCCTCCATTTGTACCAATGCGTACCCGCTGTTATGCCTTCGAATTACTGTCCGCTTGATGAAGCTCCAAAGAGAATCACTCAACATAAGGCCAAGGTTTCGATAATCCACCTTTCTTGGATTACTTTCGCGCAGCCACAGAGTCGCCGACATGAGGCACGTTGCAAGTACTGCACCGTTAAAGAGCATCGGCAACGCGTAAGGGTACTGAAGAGCCCACCGAACCCCATCCGGATTTCGGGAAAAGTTAAAAGAGCCCCGTGGACCAAAAAGGGAGGGCAGGTTGTCAACAGGGTTTGCTAGACACCCTCCGATTATCAGGGCAATTACTCTTCCGGAGTTGAAGATCAGCGGCGGAGCTAGAAATGCTCTTGTCCGGTGTTTGGGTTCTCTGACAATTTCTGCAGTCATGGTCCGCATCACACCTAGTATCCCGTTTGCCATTCCAGCCAGGGCTCTCCAAAAGAGTAGAGTGCCGATCGTACGCGAGAAGCCAAACGCAACATTAGCGACAACGCTTAGAGCAAGGCCAAGTAGTATTACTGGCTTGCGACCATACGCATCCGAGAGCCGACCGCACAGTATACTGGTAAACATCTGCCCTATCGGGTATGCGGCTACAAGAAGTCCAGTCAAGCGAGAGATCTGCTGAGACGCTGTTGGATGCATTGGGTCGGATAGAATGGATCTGACCAACGAGTAGAGGTATGGCATGAGGCAAGCGTTCGTCAGCGGCGCGGAAAGACGACAAAGCGCAAGCAAGAGCAATTGCCTCTTGTGAGGAAGATTTTTCCATGTTGATTCTTCCGTCTCTTTATGTGTGCTGATCAAGAGCTCTTTCTCCTCAATTGATGTAGCTATACCTGTTGGCATCTGGTTTCGTTGTCCTTTGAACAGTCAACATACCTCGACGCTCCTGCTCCACTGCGGTGGTATGCATTCCGAACATTATGAGCTATCAACTCCTACCTTCCTTCATAGATACTGGGGAAGTGCGGCCGTTTTCGGGGCAAGGTGAACGTTCAGGTGCATTGTGGACATGACGTCGCATTGCGTGTCCTCAAGTCCAGCCTTTGATCTTAAAAAGTCCGAATAGCTGCTACCTTGGAAATTTCCGTCCTACCGAACCGGAAGGAGGACAATCACGGACATACACCTTTTCAGGCAAAAGTCAGGATGGTGCAAGGGGACGTTTGCTTTTAGTAAGTTGCCAAATCAAGTACAAGGCTACCTTGAATTAGAGATACTCTAACTAAAGTGGTCCGTTGTTGAAAATCAATATCTCGCGGCTTGTGATTGGCTATGGGATACATGGCCTGATTGTATACCTGAGTCGCTCGCCGGGGGGTGTCTGATCGGCAATTGCATTTAGGCTTGTGCGCAAGTACTGAATATGCGGCCACCTCGGTCAGTTTCACGGCGGGGCAAACACTCTACAAGCTCAATCACATCGCAGAAAGAAGTGGAGGTGGCTCTGTGTTCAATTGAACAGTCATTGCCCTCTGACTTTTGCCTTAATGGCGTTCTACCTTCAACCTTGTTAAGTTTGTGAAAAAACGTATTGTGAACAGCGTGAAATATGCACGTCCATTTGAGAGTTGCTACTGAGATGCTTGCGGGGAGATGGTGGACCATTAATGGCCGGTATTAAGCTGACGAAACATGCCAGCATGAGAGCGTAACAAATGGCACGTGCAAACTAGGTGGCCTCCTTGATCCAAACGCTCCCTTTGTCTAGGTTCATCAAGAATCGTGATCTTTCGTACAATTCTTGTCATCGCATAGACATAAGTGATTCTTTAAAATTTCGCTACTGTGTGAGTTTCTTCTTTGTAGAGCTGTGATGATCCTGGCTCTCTATAAGGACATCGAGTCTACGCCCTCTCAACTCTGAAAACAATTGCAAGCTACTTGCAGCATCTGAATCTATATGTTCCTTAGGAGTACCCATTATGATACTGAAAGAAGCTTTTCCACTGCCAGTGTACATTTACCATTACTTGAAAGCGTGGGGTGAGGTGCAGCGCCGAACGCCACAACTATGAGCCGAGCCCTGCAGCTGCGATGTCAGCGTGAGCCTGCTGAATTGCGACGCGACCTGACCCAGCTTGAAGCACAACACTTGAACCTCAACTAGTAAAACTAGAGGGTTTTTCAAATCGCATGGTGAAGAACGGAACATTCGTCAACCATGTCGAATTTGTCTTTGTTGGCAAATGCAACCGTCCGGTTGTTCGCAGTCAGCATGCTATTTGGCCTAGCATCGCTAGCCTGGGGGTACGTCATGTGTATCACGATCAACCTTATACTCACTGTTATGTAGATATAATATTGGAATCATGGCTTCCATATACGTGCACCCGGGGTTTCAGAAGTCACTCCACAGCCCTTCAAAGACAAAGACAGGCTTCATCACCTCAATTTACTATCTTGGAACTTGGATCAGCTATTTATTTATTGCTCATCCGCTAGCCGATCGATGTGGCCGGAGGGCAGCGGCAGCAGCTGGCGTGATTGTCACAGGTGTCGGCGCAGTTATCCAAACTTGCGCCGGGGGAACTCATGGTGTCGGGGTGATGATTGTTGGCCGCATTGTGTGCGGATTTGGTCTTGCTGTCGTGTCGACTTCTGTTCCGCTCTATCAAAGGTCTTCTCGTCTAAATTTGGCTCCTTAAAGATGGCTGTTGATTGCTTCGCAGTGAAATATCGCCAGCCAAACATCGTGGTCGCTACGTGGTTATCAACCATGTCGGCTTAGTCGTCGGTCTGGCAACCGCCTTTTGGTACCTTCTCCGCCCTCGACTTGAGAGTTACAAGCTTATATAGTCCAGGATAGGGTATGGTATTAGCCACTGGGAGACAGCAAGTGGCAATTACTACGGTTGGAGACTTTCGATGGCACTACAGCTGGTACCAGAAGTGCTATTTCTCAGTGGAGTCTCTCTCTGTCCGGAGAGGTATCATCGTCTTCCCTCCAGATGTACATGACTAATGTAGGACAGCCCTCGCTGGCTTATCGAACACGGTCGTAGCGCAGCAGCGAGAAAAAGTCTGGCATGGCTTCGAGCTGTGGATCCATCTCATCCACAGATTGCCGAGGAAGTTCATAATATTGAAGAAGATGTGCAGCAGCGGAAAGGTTCCACAAATCAAGACTGGACAGTCTTATTCACACACCGTCCTCTTTATAACCGGCTATGGCGAGCTGCTCTACTTCAGTTCATGGCTCAGATGTGTGGTAACGTATCCATGAAGTATTACCTACCAACGATTCTCATGGGCCTGGGAATTCCCCGAAAGACGACATTACTAATCGGTGGCATTGAACTGACCATTAAGATTGGATTTTCTATTATTGACACGTGGCTGATGGATCACTATGGCCGAAGGCTGACGTTGATCACATCGTGTGTGATTATGAGCTGCGCATTGCTGGTAAGTCGCCTTGGTATCTACACGTCCAAACATTAGTGTTGACTTCGTTTAGCTGAACGGAGCCTTACCGCTCGCATACCCAAACAATATCAGACCTGCAGCAGACTACACGTGTATAGCATTCATTTTTATTTATACCTTTGCGTTCTCGATTGGCTTCGGACCGGCTGCGTGGGTCTACGGTTCAGAAATATTCCCAACTAACTTTCGGGCAAAAGGCCTCAACATCGCAGCATCGGGCTCATCTATAGGCGCCATCATCTCATCCCAAATCTGGCCAATCGGTATACAAAAGATTGGAACAAAGACACATTTCATTTTCATGAGCACGAATCTCGTATCTGGTCTAGTTATTTGTAGGTTACTAGCGAATGGAGTTCATGATGTACTTGAATGGCTGACTTCGACAGGGCTTTTCTATCCTGAGACCAGTGGCCGAAGCCTTGAAGATATGGAATCTTTATTTGACAGGAGCTACTCTCCACATTCGTCTCTGGTGCGGGTACAGGAGGAATATCATGATGATGAGGATGATGACGAAATTGACGCGACCGTCTCTAGCACTGGGCAGAGCTTGCACGAGTTGATGCCACTTTATAGTGATCAAGAAGACCCTGGCAGTGTTTCGACAAACCTGCCTTCGAGGCATGATAACGAAGCCTCGCTCTTATGAAGAAAGGGGGTGCTGTCCCATAAATTCAATTACTCCTAAGAAAGTTTCCTTTGTGGAGACTGATTTGAGAAGCCATAGCCAATATACTTTATACTTCACTAATCTCAAAATGGGGCCCAGCACATGGGGTGCACCCACCTGCATAATCGCCAAGGGCTGTAACAAGGGTCTGGAAACCGTGGGATGCGCGCATGCGCCCTGCGCCCCGCAAAAGGTCAGCGAAATCCTATCACAAAGGCCAAGCGCTTTCGAAGACTTCACTCTGCTGATGCAAAGCATACTGATTTTTTTTTTAATACGCCACTTCCCATATCAGCATATTCGGTACGTCAAATATGCAATCCTATTGACTCAAGTATCACTATCCACTTGAATGCCCCACAACCACACCAAAACTCGCGATGCTTGCCGCGGAACTGACCGAAGAAACTCCTTCGCTTTCTTCCGAAATGCAACCGCGCGCACCCCATCCATCCTTCTTTCCCTTCTACATTGTCCCTGGCGTTTCCAACTTCCGAGACATAGGCGGATGGCCAATCAGCTCGCGATGCTCATCGACCCCGGCGCACGTGCGCAAAGGGTTGATATATCGTGGCTCTGACACGACGCGAATTACGTCGGTTGGTATCGCTAAGCTCCAAGAGCTGAATGTGAAGTCAGATTTTGATCTGCGGAGCAAGCAGCAAATTGAAAAAGCTGGCGGATTCAAGGATATGAGCGACAATGGTATCAAAAGGATATGGACGCCAGTTTTTCAAGATGCCGAGTATACGGAAGACAAAGCAAGGCAGAGGTACCAATTGTATGCCAGCGAGGATCCATCGGTATCTGCCCGCTATCTACAGCAGTAATGGTCGTGACTGATTGATGCATGTACAGGACATAGTGACTGCGTTTATAGAAATCCTAATCGCCGGCGCCCCCATGATGAAGGTTGTTCTCAGCCACCTACTGGAATCGGTCCGCCCACATACGCCCACGTGGCAATGCCCAACCTTTTCACCTCCACCGCCAGGGCTATTTATGCACTGTACGACAGGTAATAACCGCACTGGTGTCTTTATATCGTTGCTGCTTCTTCTCCTCGGCGTCGCACCGAAATATGTGGTGCAAGAGTACAGTCTATCCGAGCAAGGGCTAGCGCCGACGCGGCATATCAACGTTGAGCGCCTCTTGAAGAAGGCGGCATTTGAGGAGTATGGGCCAGAGGAGGCGCGGCGGAAGTGTGAGCGAATGGTTGGGGCGCGGGCGTCGAGTATGGAAGCATTGGTGGCAGAGGTGGAACGACGCTGGAGTGGGGCTGAAGGATACTTCAAAGAAACTGTGGGGCTGACGAGCGATGAGGTGGGAAGGGTGAGAAGCGTACTGACTGCAGACTGGGCAGGAGACGATCCGGTGGCAACGGAGAGTGGGTTGAAGGTGTGAATTTTATGTGCGAGCATTATATCGTTACATACAAGCATGATGGAGAAAACATGCCCAATCTTGCGTTTCGAACGCCTGTCATGAACGCCAGTAGAGGTGAGTGAAGGCCAGTCACAGATGTCACCCATATGTGATCTTTTCCGGTAGTGGTGCCGCCATCTCGACTTTCTGTGCCCCCAATGCGTCTGCCTCGACTAGACCGTCTTGTCTCTTCACTTGCTGCTCCCTGTGCCTGTTGGCATCATACTCGCTCTGCAGGTCGGCATGGCCCGTGTGAATGCCATCACGTGCATCTGCAGTCGCCCTCATCTTGCCCTTGACGGTGCTGCTGGCAACGGCCTGCTGTCGCCGCTGCATCTCGACCTTCTCCACCACCTTGCGACACACATCACGGTGTGCCTGCTCCATCTTGCCCTTGACAAATGGCATCAACCACCAGCCGCAGGTGACTTCAACGTCTTCGACCAGCACCCACTCGGCATCGCCCACGCCCATGCCCTCGCCCTCGACCTCGGCGCCTGCGCCGCCCCTGACGACGCGAAACTCGGCGCGGACAATGACGCCCGAGGCATCGGCGCGCGTCTTGATGCCTGCCTTGGTGTCCTGGAAGCAGCTGGGGAAGGTGAGGTACTTCTTGCCCCACTCGCCCACGCCGGGCATCAGGGTAATGCACTCGGTGACATTGTACGTCTCAATGGGATACTGGTCTGGCGGGTACCAGTACGTGTCCTTGAGCGTTGCGGGCGACGTCGAGGGCGCTTTGGTGTAGCCCGTGGTGAGCGCCTGCAGCGTGAGCGCTGTTGAGTGGTCGTGCAGCGCCGCGATGATGTCGGCAGGCGCCAGGTGCGCGGGAATGGACGCGGCGACGTGCAGGTTGTGTTTGGCGCTCATGGTGCGCTGGGAGAAGCTGCGAGGGGTGACGATGGAAGGGACGGGGTTTCCTGAGGAAGTCGCGAATCGTCGAATCGGCGCGTGAGGAGGTGACGCCCGCGTGTTACAGAGCAGTCGCGAACGGCCGCATGCGGGGTGTGGACGAGCGAGCGACGAGAATTAATTACTATGATTATCGTGTGGGCGGCCGATGCGCTCTCTGGGATGAAGACACCATGGCGCAGAGCGAGGCCGTCGCTGCGGCTGAGCGCAGCAATGTGCTGCTGACTGTCTTTGTCGCTATTCTCGACCTGAAGCACGGCTGCAACACGATCCGGTGGGAGTTGACTGACGTCATGCTCGCAAAACATCCAGCCTCGCCCTCTTGATCTAGCATTGTGAGATTCTGCTGTGACATGGGAAAGGTGGATGCGGTGCCATGTTACACGTCTTTTGACCCTAGGATAAAAGCACAAAGTTTCTCAGCACAAATTATTATTCACACAAGAATTGCCAGGCATTAGAAAACAAGCATCTCCAAGGACCGAGAAGCACCTTAGCGTCCACACCTACCACGTACAAAAAGTTCTCGTAAACTTATACACATTTGCCAGCCATCGTCCGACATCGCATCAGTGATGCCTTTTATTGCTCGTCTGGCGCTAACAATGGGTAGCCAGTGTTGTATCTGTGGTGTGCTTAACCTGCCACACGCTCCGCAACCACCCGCAACTAGCCCGTCAACATTAATCTTGCATCGCAGCTACGACATGCACTAACAACACTGGCCACTGCCTTCATTGGCATTTTAGCTTTCCCGTTGCCAGCCGTGCTCTAGAGGACTCAGCCTCCACCTCAGCTCCAGCCTCCGCCTAGCCTCATCTTTCCAAGTGGTCCAACCATCAGGTTAGAATGTGTAAAATCCAAGCACATGGACGACTAGTCAGGGTCCAAACGTGCAATGTCGCCTACCCGCCCACAGCCTGCGTTTCCCAGCTGGGGCTCGCGTCAATGCCAGCAAAAACCACCGCTTCCGAATCCGAGAAGGGCCGCTGCCGAAACACTAACGCGTGTGTCGTCCGTGACGCCTGCCGTGTTGAAATAACCTTTGATGAGCCGAGGCGGACGGCGCATCCAGCAGGCCCCAGAGCCTCCGATTTGACATTCAGCCACGCTACTTCACCAACCATTTTTTGGTACACACACACTCACACACACACAAACACACACACAAACACTCAGTCGTGCTCTCAAAACGTGACTGATACATTGTTGACGCTATTGCCAGGACTGATTCTCATATCTCCCATACCGAATCTCTGATGACACAGACGATGCGCTCCCCCTTTCCACACCACGTTCTTCCTGAGTCGCCAGCTCAGACAGAATCTCCTTCCCGCTTTCAGCCAAGCTGCTCTTGCTGTTCCTGCGGCGGCTATGGCTTTGGATTTGAAATTCAGTAGTCTTGATCACCGTCGAGTCCTGAGGTTGAAGCGCGTGATTGTTTCCCTTGCCACTGCCCACATGCACCTCATATTTCGTAGGCTGTTCCGTGCCTTGCACTACGCTGCGCTGATGGCCGGTCCCCTTGAGCGTTCCTAGCACCACCGCATCCGTCCGCGGCCCGGTTCGACTGTGCGAGTATGCGTTGCCGCTTCTAGCATTTCTTGTCAGCTCAACAAGGCGGTTGAGGATGCTGAATTCGAGCTTGAGCTTGACGCTGTACACAAGCGGCTTCCAGGCCGTCTGGATTTCGTACTGGTTTGCGAACTCGAGTCCCAGAATAGAGAAGTCGAGCAAGATGACGAGGATGTTGACGAAGATAAGGTGGTTCATCACTTGAAGGGTGCCGCCATTGCCAATGGTTCGCTCGAGCCGAAGAAGTCTTGTTGTCTCCCACACGTAGAGCCCCGAGATGATGAGTTCTTGCACAAAGAAGACGCTGAGTTGGATCTTCTCGTAGATTGAATATGGCTTTTCAAAGGGCGTCGGGTTCTTCGAATTGGCGCCGTAGACCAAGACAATGACCGGGATGTGTAGCCAAAGGGCATTCGTGACGATCATGATCAATACGGCCCGGAGACGTTTCTGGTTATGCATCACAAGATGCAATCGAGAATATAAAACGACCGACTGCCCAGTGATCATGGTGCACCATCCTATGAGGATGAGGGTGGCATAGAGATTTGCGTTGGTGGTAAGCTCGAGATGCTTGAGGAGATAGCCGGTCGCGTTGAATGCCACACCCCATGTTGCAATATTGAAGCTCCAGAAGTACAGTCCTCTCCGTCTCTTAAACGTGCTCAAGATGTAAACCTTGAGCTCAAGGAAGTTGTAGAATGCGATGCTGATGAAGACGATGACGACAGCGCTCTTCGCGTCGATGTTGACCATGATGGCACTAGGTCACGCAAAGCAAAGTGATCGACCATAAGAAAGCTGGAGTAGAGAGAAGACGACTAGGTATGATCTCCAGATTTCCAACAGTGCGGGCCTTTTGGGCAGACACAAGCAACCTAAACACCTAGAAAGGGGCTGAAGCCGGTCCTTCACCCTTGACTACCCTCATGGACATGACACAGCGTAGGGTGGATGGCTGCATTACATCTAGCTTGAACGGGATGGCTGCTTCCGGCTCTCGGAAACGTCGCCTAGGACCGTGAAGCACCAGCCTTGGGCACAAAGGAGCCAGCGAATCCCATGTTCGATCGGATGGCTCCATCCTCCCCTGTCTATTGGCGAACATGTTCAAGATCTTTTTTAGTTAAATTCTAGAAGAAAAAAGCAACGTGTCCCGCCCAATGAGAGCGCAAGAGTGTCACTCTGAGCTTGGCCTGTTGGCCATCGCATGAACGCAGACACCTTCCTTTGTTGAAATAATGGTCATGGAGCCGCACCAGCCTTGCGTAACTTCATCTGTCGACTCCAAACGATTCATGTGTACTGTTTAATAGTACTCTAGGACACAGAGACGGGCCGCGCCAGCGAAGGCAGTGCTCGTATTTGCCCTCCCGTGCCTGAGGTATGACACTAACGTAGGCGCGGCTCAGTTTTTCGGGATTTGACCGCGCCAATTGTTGCTGTTAGCTCGGTTCCTAGTGTACCTACGAGCTTGCTCTAGCGAGATTCGGCAGCAAACAATCGTCTTCATGTCCAGAGATTGTAAGTTATGTTTCAATTTCGAGGTATAATCTATAAGATGTATGCGCGTAGCATCCAGCCACGTGACAAAGGTCACATGACGATTTTCTTTCGACAGACCTAGGGTATCCTATCACCTTCTCAGGTGCGACGACTTGCCAAGGCGTACACGACTCATGCGACATTCGAAGATGCAACCTAGTACGGAGAGGGTATCTTTTCAGGGCAATCGTCGTCGTCACAACTCGATGATCCAAGCCCTCGGGCCGTCTCCCCCCGCCCGTTCAACATTTTGCGGGGGCCTGCCGACCGGCGTAAGCTCCGATATGGCTAGATTCTTAATGTCCGCCAAATGTCCGCCCAATCCTACGATGCGTTCCAAGCGTCAACAAACAGCCGTATGAAAAACGTACCATCGGTAATTTAGGGCGCACGGCCTTCAGTGTGACAATCTTAATTCACATACATTAGCGGACACACACCCATTCGATGGTCTTCAGCTTGTGGTATCCTGTCTTTCCTGGACCCAACGATCGGCAATTTACGACGTTTCAGAAAACATTGACTTGCTCCTTGGGCACCATGCCGTCTACTGTCGCCATCCTGGGCGCCGGCATCATTGTCGGAAGGGCTTTCGCGCAGAACGTACCTTCAACTGCCCAGATCGTCAATCAGAAGACGTTTAATGTTTTGGATTCCGTCCCACCACCTGCAGTAGCCAACGACTCCACAGTACGTCCTGGCTCACCTTGCAACTTGTTATGACATGCACCACTCTGACCGGGACTAGGTATTTCTCTGGCCTGGAGTCACTCAAGAGTCTCTGACCGCCAAGCCATTCCACATTTACGATAATGAATTTTATGATGTAATTGGATCCAACCCGTCTCTGACTTTGATCGCATCTTCGGATACAGATCCCATCTTTCACGAAGCAGTTGTATGGTAGGTTGAACATCTCTGCCACACTATGGCGAAGCTCCCACTGACGCGGTGATCCGAAACATTAGGCACCCCCCTCGTGATGAAGTCTTCTTCGTCCAGAATGCTGGAGCTCCGGCAGCAGGGACAGGTCTGAACAAATCCTCTATCATTCAAAAAATCTCCCTTGCCGAGGCAGAGGCAGTGCGCAATGGAACTCTTGCTGCCGCAACCGTCACCGTCGTCAACACGACGAACCCCCAGGTCATCAATCCCAATGGTACGTGCGGCCTATTCGAGTCACAGATTCAAGTTTGCTGATCTGCTATAGGCGGTACAAATTATAAGGGCCAGATCATCTTTGCCGGTGAAGGCCAAGGTGCGAACGTCCCGTCGGCACTTTATGTCATGAACCCCCAGGCACCATATAACACAACCAGTAAGCAACACCCTGCGAAAAGCGAGATTCTCACGCTCAATTCTGACGCAACGTAGCCCTCTTGAACAATTACTTCGGTCGCCAATTCAATTCACTCAACGACTTGGTCGTTCACCCTCGCAATGGCGATCTTTACTTCACAGATACTCTGTATGGATTTCTTCAGGACTTCCGCCCTCCTCCGGGTCTGCGCAACCAAGTCTACCGCTACAACTTCGCCACTGGTGCGGTCGCTGCGGTCGCCGACGACTTCACGCTTCCTAATGGTTAGTTTGATATTCGCCTGTTGACCCGTATTTTGCTCACAGCCAACAGGTATCACATTTTCACCTGACGGTAACCGTGCGTATGTGACTGACACCGGCATCGCACTTGGTTTCTATGGCCGTAATCTTTCTTCACCTGCATCCGTGTATCAGTTTGACGTGAACAAAGATGGTACTTGGCAGAACCGCAAGACCTTTGCCTATGTCCCTTCCTTCATTCCAGATGGTTCGTTGCCAAACTCTTCATGGAAATCCGAAAAACTTGCTAACAAAGTGGCAGGCGTCCATACCGACTCCAAGGGTCGCGTCTATTCTGGCTGCGGCGACGGTGTCCATGTGTGGAACACCTCAGGAAAGCTCATCGGCAAGATCTACACAGGCACCGTTGCAGCCAATTTCCAGTTTGCTGGCAAGGGCCGCATGATTATTACTGGACAGACGAAGCTCTTCTACGTCACCCTCGCTGCTTCTGGTGTAGCTCTTACCTGATTGCTGGATGTTAGAATCATCACGAACTCTTCACCCTTAACAGGCAGCCAAATGTAGGCAGTCGCCGTAATACATAGAGTTTGTGGAAAAATTAGAAGGATTTAGAATATGACGAACCTGCTCTAGCTATGATACAGATAATGTTATTATTCAATTATACTAGAGACGAATTAACAACTCAGTTTAAACTTCTAAGTGTGAAAATATGGGTAGCACAAAGTACAAGTAACAACAAATGTAGGTTAGCAGAAAACTTTCTTTGTTTTTTATATTATTCCTTCGCTTCTACTATGCGCTGCACGGTTTCTACTTGTAAAACATTGCACAGCACGTAGATCCGCCTTCAACACAGCATTGTTATAGGCGACATGAATGAGCGTTGGTAAACATTTATTGTATAAAGTGCTACTAATTTGGCATAGCTAGCAATGTTCTGCGTATCTTCGTCTTAGTTAGCGATTACGGCGGCTGCCCCGGAACCGCGTCAGCAAAAGCCAAGCCTTTCAGATAAATACAATAATGTAGGCTCCAGGGGGTTCGTTAAGATAGAAAGCAAAATTATCACTACATTACCACTTTAGTCAGCGCGTACATCCTACACAAGGCAATGTAGTCGCGGCTGTAAAAATTTACTTTCGCCCGCTTTTCCCTTTGTTTTACATATGAGAAGAAGAAGAAGAAGAAGAAGAAGAAGAAGAAGAAGAAGAAGAAGAGCAGTAATAATCCCAATCATAGTAAACGGTTGAGGAACTTGTGCAACCCCAGCCAGACAACGACAACGTAACTGAGGCTGGATCACTGCTGAAAGCCGCAGCTGAAGCGCTCTTCAAACAGGTATCTTGCTTGCACCCTTACATGTACTCGATATTTCTTGGCACTCGAAACGGACATCAAGTTACTTTGCTTCCTTATCTCGCTGCTTCTCAGAGGCTCTATGTCATACAATAGAAGTATCTGGAAAAGTCAAGTAACTATAGTTATCCTTTTAGTCAATGAACAACTCTGCAAGACCATAAATGTTACATGGATAGAACCCTGCTGGAGAGAGATGGGTTAGTAAAATGATGTCTTAAACGCCAGTTGCTAGTATACAACGAGTAGTTGAGTTGCCCCGCTGGTAGCGCTCATATCGATTCTGCAAGAGGGCTGTACTTCCTGGTATACAATAACGATATTTTCTGGGCAGAGTGGTTGGAAGCGGTGTACCAATTGTGACAGCCCTAACTACGCATGCGCCAACTCCTCGGCTTATAATTGAAGACGTGAACGTACGACCATGGCAACTGGCATGTTGAGTACCACTTGTGGGCCACCAGAGGCAATACAGAGTGTTAAAACAATATGTCTGGATACAATAATGCTCAGTGAATTCGGTATAGTGACAATGGTGAAACGCCCTGGGATATGCAAACTGCATTGCTTAAGGCAATTCGGCCCTTATCGAGATCATCCTTGGTTTCGAGCTTCAGTTCCTCTGCTGTAGTGCCAGTGCTGTATTGATGATGCTGAGTAGAGAACCTCAGGATCAGGATTGCTCTTGGTCGAAAACTTACCAACTTGCTATGCATCCTTAAAATGGGATAATAGCAAAATTAGAGAGTGTAGATTACGTTGGCTTCCTTGAAACCAAAGTCTTCGAAATATATGGTCATTCTCCTTTCGGAGGCCAGCGTGCAGGTGGTTGCAAAAGAGATGATGGTCCTTTCATGATCTGTTTAATTGGGAAACAATGCCCCTATCGAACAGCAAAATGTGACTTTGTAGGCACTGGATAGATGTAGTTCAATTTCAGACTGTCTCTTAGGCATGGAGAACAGCATATCAACTCCGGCTATTGGTTCGTAGAGGGCGCCGTGGACCCATTTTCATTTTGGGAAGTCGAAAATTAGCTCGATACTAGCCTACAATGAACTGTTATCCTATCATGCGAAATGAAATAATAAAAGCCACTAGGAATCTTTTATAGAGCCATTTTATTAAGGAAGTTCACTAAATGGTGGCCGTTCCTTCCAAACCTGGCACAACAATCTATGGATCACAATCAACGGCAGGGAGGTGCGTTATCTAAATGACAAGTCGTAGTGTCCGCGCAACGAAAACCTATGTCCTGTTTACCCTCAACGCTCAAGTAGTATTTCCTTATCAGTGCTTTTCCTGCACCTTCATTAGACGTTGCGTTGCTGTCTCCGCCTTCGCAAATCTCCACGGTTTAATCTTTCTCTCGAAAAGCTCATCTAACTCCGCAGCGGAAAGACTAAACACAGCGTTAGTAGACTAAACATCTTTGCAGACGCTCAATCTCGACTCACCCCTTAGTTTCAGGAATCAAGAACCAAATTCCGACGGCGAACGGAAGTCCAACTCCAGCATAGAACCAGCCTGTCTTGTAACCCCAATTCCACTCGTTGGCGTTTGTCATGTATGGCACGAGTACGTTCATGACCACACCAGCGACGCACGTACAAGCGGCAGCAAAACCAGCTGTGTATGGTCGCAGACGTTGCGATGAGATTTCTCCAATGTAGCCCCAGCCCGCTGCACCATTGGCTGTCAAACCGATATCTAGGATGTTGTCAGCAAAATGCAATAGACGAGATCTAAAGAATTCATGTACGCACTCCAACAACACGCGAAGAACACAAACAAGTAATCAGTTGCCCGGACTTTGTTTGAAACTCCCAGAATGCCAATGCATACACAAGCTGTCCAGCAAATCGTCGTCCCCGTACAAGCAATCCACCGCCTCCCCAATCGATCCGCGATCAGTACCGTAGTTAAGACTGTCGCTATGTTAAGCGATGACGTTATGCACTTGATCTTGAATGGGTCCTTCAGACCAGCCTGCTGGAAAAAATACGTGCCAAATGTGCCGAAGAGCGTAAGCCCGATGAATTGCTGCGACATATTTGTCCAAAGTGAGATCAAGGTGCGCATGCCGTCTGTGCCCCGAAATATCGCTGTCCATTGCTCGCGACCTTGTTCTGCTGCCACAGCACGCTCGTGCTCAACTGCAAGAACAAGAATCTCAACTTGCTGGTCGATGTCATATCCTGGAACCTTTCCATTGAGCTTGCGGAGTTCCTTTTTGGCGCGCTCTAATTTATTCGCTGTGACACACCACGCCGGGCTCTCAGGCAAAAGAAGATATATGATTAGCATGATGCCAATTTGTGCCCATTGCGTGTAGATAGGCTCGAGCCAGTGGTACGGTTGCTTTTTCGCCATTGTCTGCAGTGCAATGTACGAAAAGAAGGATCCCACCGTCCACCAGAAGCTGTAGCACATCAATAAGCCACCCCTAATCCGTACAGGCGCAACTTCAGAAATATATGTGGGCAGGGTTGACTGTAGGCAACCAACACCGATACCAGCGAGAAGTTTACCAACCAGCCACACTTCCCATTTTCGTGCCAGCGACTCAACCAACACGCTCATGGCTAAAATGAACCAGTACGTGAACATGGCAACTTTTCTGCCATATTTGCTGGAGAGAAAAGGTAACGAGGTCATGCCAATGATCTGGCCAACGGATTGGGTACAGCTCCAGCCGACGAGAATGGGAGACTCGAGGAACAGAGCGCCTTTTGCGTTTCGTTTTGTGGCGAAGACTTGGACGAAACCTTTGTTGGCGATGATGCTAGCATTCATACTATTTCATATTAACATGTCACTTCTAACAACACCTTCGTCTAATCGATGAGAACGTACCCAATCTGATATCCGTCTGTTGCAGCACTGAACGCCGCAGCGAAGCATGCCAAAGTAGCCCATCTAAAAGTCCTAACTGTCTCCCACGGGGTCAATGTCTCGTAACCTGATACAGCTTGACCCTTTGCTGCAGCATCAACAACAAAATCCTTGTGGCTGGGAGCATTATCGTGGGTTTCGGCGCGATAAATGGCTGACGCCTGCTTTTCCACGGAAGGATCAGAACTGGTTACCATGATGGGAGGATTCGGGAATATTCTTCGGCATAAAGATGTTGAATATCGAGATTCATGCCAGCTTTACATATTTACATCTTGATCGAGTTTCGGCTTTGTATATCCCGAGTCTGGAATCGCCAATACAGCCACAAATTCCAGGCGAGCAGGTCACAAACGCGCTTAGAACGAAAAGACTGCTAGGTCCGATCCTTGTGTCGTATGGAGAACTGGTGACTAACAGTAAGAATGCGGATGTATTGCCCGATACGCATATCGCTTTGCGGGGAAGGGCCCGAGGCATTTCTGGAGTGCGGAGTGTAGCTCGGACTCAAAACAATATCCCGAGTGTAGCTTCACGGACGGTGTACCGCGGACATCAAAAACCGATCGGCTATTGTTTCTTGAATCACCCCCGAGAACCACCCCGGTCATTGCATGGTGGCATTCTGAAATCGGCGTTGCTTTGAAGCGGTAGCCAGAGTGGGTCATCGGGAGCTCATTGGTTGATTGTTGTACGAAGCTACAGAGTAGGCTTACACTAGTTTCGCGCATGAGTCTGAATTCACATGTTGGGTTCAGGTGATGTGAGCTCCGTCAAAAGATACCCGCGCAAGCGAATTGCACACCGTATAGACCGTATTGCAATACTCCGTATGCAAATCTTCTCCCGCGCCAGTACGAAGCTGTTTGATAATATCCATTTTGGTGAAATGATATTAGATCAGGTTTGTAACAGGCACTTATGGCACAGGTGATCACCCATTGCAGGGACCAGGGCAGAAAACATAGTGGATTCTTGTTAGTGCCAATTTTAGCCATCATACAGGATGTGCACGCCAAGAGGAATTCTCAAGACTTCGACTTCAAAGGCTCTACAGGCCATTCATAGTCTCGCACGAATGAAGTCTGGAAAGACCACTCCCCATGTCGAACAACTTGCTTTCTCTCTCCAGTGTCTTCTGGAATGACGATCTCAAGAGTAATACCATAAGGGACTGAGACCTTCAGAGTAAACATCTCAAGCTCCCCACTTCCAGGAGTTCTTTTCCAAGAGCAATGTATCGTCCCGTGCGCCGTAACGTGAGAAGCAGACGCACTCGTGAAAGTCGCTCCAATAGTTGGTGCCACCCTGCATCTTCTCCATCCAGGCTCCAGTCGCTGCAAGCCTGCAACTCTTTCGTACATGAATTTCGCTACTGTACCATATGCATAATGATTAAAAGAAGTCATTTCGCCAGGATTGACAGTACCATCAGGAAGCATGCTATCCCATCTCTCCCACATCGTTGTTGCGCCCATAGTCACAGCGTAGAGCCATGAAGGACAATTTTTCTCCAACAGCATTGCATACGCGACTTGGGTATGTCCCGTAATTGCAAGCGCCTCACATATATAGGGAGTCGCTGCGAAACCAGTACCAATCTTGAAATTATTTTTCCTTACAAGTGTGGCTAGTCTTTTACCCGCTCGATCTTGCTGCACAGGCGTCAAAAGCTTGAAACAAATTGCTATCGCATATGCAGCCTGCGTATCGGAGACAAGACGACCATTTGAGGTGACGTATTCTTCGTGGAATTGTGCTCGCGTAGCAATTGCTTCAGCTTCAAAATTAGACTTCTCAGCGCTTCTGTTCAAAATTTCCGAAATACAGGCCATGAGTTCTAAGCTTTGAATAAGAAACATGTTGGCGACCATTTGGGCATCGGTGTGAGATATCCAGGGCGCGTCTGGGGGGGCTGCTGGATCAAGCCAATCCTGCGTTGTTTAGTAAGTTTAACTTTTAGAATAGTGGCTTCCTTTCCTCTTACCCCAAGCTGAAAAACAGACTTGTCCCATAAATGCGTTGCCCCGGTCTTATTTCTCGGCAAAATACTCATCCAAGTAAGCATACTCTGATATTGTTGAGCTAATATGGCTACATCCCCAGTCTCTTCATAAAGTGCCCATGGCGCTAAGACAGTAACGTCATGCCAAATAGCACAGGGCAACCTCCTGCACGAGGCTGGGTCAACGATTGTAGCGTTGGGACTGACCATGGGTGGAACCCCTCCGAGAACCGATTGATCGTATTGAATATCGACCAACCAATTCGATAGTATTCCGAAGCAATCGTATATTAGTACTGCAGTTGGGGCAAAAAGTGCGAGATCACCAGACCAGCCAAGTCGCTCATCTCGCTGGGGGCAATCGGTGGGCACAGAAAGAAAATTTCCCCGCATACCCCAGCAAATGTTTTGATAAAGCTGGTTGAGCAATGGCTCAGAGCATGAGAACGAGCCGACAATCTCCATATCAGTGTGGCAGACAACGGCTTCAACCGAAGAAAGCTCCAGATTCGAAGGCCAACCTTCGATCTGAACGTATCTAAACCCATGGAACGTGAATCGAGGCTCATATGTCTCTCCTTCATCAGCACCTCGCAGCGTGTACTCATCAACGGCTTTGCAAATCCGCAAAGGTCGAATGCATAACTCTCCATGCTGAAGGATTTCAGCATGCTTAAGTGTGATTTTATCTCCTCTTTTGCCTTTGATATTCTTCAACTTCACGTAGCCCACCAGATTCTGACCGAAGTCAATGATTGACTTCCCAGATGGGCTACGATTCAATTGTACTGGCTTCACCACCTGAAGACGTCTCACAGGGCCACAGGTTCCTGCAGTGAGTGTGGTTGTTTCTGGCAGCGGTGATAGAGTTAAAACTGATTCCCAAGTACCACAGTTGGTCAGACCAGGGTGTGACCAATTCGCAACTTCCAATGTAGCGTCATACTTTTCGCCGTCATACAGCTCTGCAAGACGAATGGGTCCTTTGGTAGCCTTCCAAGAAGACCCCGAGATTATAGTCTCAGCAGAACCATCGGCGAATGTAATTTCAAGCTGGGCCATCAAAGCAGGATATGGCCCCCAGATGTTGCGATGTCCGCCCTCCCATCCAATTCGTCCACAGAACCACCCTTCAGCTACGCGAACTCCAAGACAGTTAGCGGCATTCGATACGATTATAGAGGTTGCATCGAATGTTTGGTATTGAAGTCTGCCATCGTAGGAGGTCCACCCTGGTGCAAGAAAATAGTCCCCAACCCGTTTGCCATTGACCTCGGCTTCATAAACGCCTTGAGCAGTTATATATAATCGTGCATGGGCTACAATACCCGTAACCAGGAATTCTTTACGAAACAGCGCTTCAGAATCAGGTCCAGTGGTATAGGGCGCCCACGGCGCTGCAATACGTTCACAATGCCAGTCGCTTCGACGGAGGAGGCCAGTTTCGAGGAACGCTGGTCTACTCCAGGTACTCTGTTGCCCTTGATCATTTCGAACCTTGATACGAATTGAGACGTTTTGACGGGATCTCAGGCCGTTTTGAAATGGCCATGGGACCAGATTGCAGAGTGGCGATGCTACGCTTTCGACTGAAACTGAAGGATACTGCGAATTGACGCCTTCTGAAAGCTCTATGTCATAGTAATGCTGCTGAAAATCGATATGTGCAATTTCAAGCTTCCATGAGAGCCTCGGCCGGTATTCGTGAACTCCGAGCGTATTTGAGGGAAGGTAGTGCTCGAAGCGGATGTCTGAAACTGTCACCATGTTCTTGACTAATATGAATTCGCAAAGAGGGAGGAGCTAAAATAAGATTGAAGATATGTTAGCATGACATTCATACAGGATGGAGGTTCAGTACTCGGACTTACTTTGAGCGACTTCAATCAGCGAGGGATTCACAACTGCTTAACCGTAGGTCAAATGCAGCCGGTAACCCTAGAAAATCAGCAGATATTCAACACAACTCAATAAGAGCAATGGGACTCGTGGAATCTATTACGTCTTCGATCATGTTGAAGCTCGCGGACGGATGACAGCGATGGCTGACATAGGCCAGATCATGTGCCAAGACGCTAACGAGTTGATCTTGTACGAAGTTCAGCGCCAACGCCCGGTGAAATATGTCAGCTTCGTACAAGGTATCAGCATGCTTTTCGTAAACTGTTTGCGACTAGGGTTATGCCTCGGAAGCATGATCTGGAGAACGTTGACCCGAGCGAAGTAATTGCTACCGAAGTGTGCTAAAGCTGCCAACCGGCGAGATGGCTCATCGCATAACGCTTCTTTTCTTCCAAAGCAGCAAAAAGTATTAATCTATTTCGAAGAAGAAAGCATTATTCCTCGCACCTTTTCATATTAGCCCAACATGTCTTCTGAGGCATCAATGTTCCAGGCGGCGGACGTCACTACACACTACAGCGAGCTATCTGGACACGATCGGCCGGTCGCCGAGCTTCGTCTCCCGCCTAATTTTCATTGGGGTACCGCTACAGCAGCATATCAAGTCGAAGGTGGTGCTGGCCAAGCAGGGAAAGGAGAGTCGATTTGGGATGTCTATTCCCATCTTGAGCCATCGCGAACAAACGGAGAGAACGCAGATGTTACTTGCGATCATTACAACCGGATGCAAGAGGACATCGAGTTGATGGACAAGTTTGAAGTCGACGCTTACAGATTTTCTATTTCATGGTCTCGTATAATCCCGCTCGGTGGACGTAATGATGCCATCAATGACGAAGGGATCGCGTTCTACAATGCGTTAATCGACAAGCTGCTCAAGCATGGCATTGAGCCAGTTGTGACACTGTATCACTGGGATCTTCCTCAAAGTCTATATGACCGTTACCAAGGTTTTCTACATACGGAAGAGTTTCGAGCGGATTTCAAGAATTATGCCCAAGTATGTTTCGCTCGATTTGGAGACCGCGTCAAGAAGTGGGTAACCTTTAATGAACCATACATAATTTCTATATTTGCGCATCTCAACGGCACGCTTGCACCTGGTCATTGCCGTGATAAAGATACAGATACGACGACGGAACCATGGCGAGTTGGGCACACAATAATCCTTTCACACGCTTCGGTCGTACAAGTGTACGCCTCAGAGTTCCAGCAAGTACAGAAAGGCACCATTTCCATCGTTCTGAACGGTCACTACTATGAGCCGTACGACGAGACCAGCCAAGCTGATATCGCTGCCGCCGAGCGCAGGATGGTGTTCTATATTGGTTGGTTTGGAGACACTATTTTTCTAGGAAAA
This sequence comes from Pseudopyrenochaeta lycopersici, assembly GCA_003313425.1. Lineage (NCBI taxonomy): Eukaryota > Fungi > Ascomycota > Dothideomycetes > Pleosporales > Pseudopyrenochaetaceae > Pseudopyrenochaeta > Pseudopyrenochaeta lycopersici. The sequence goes on along the minus strand of NHZP01000012.1, from coordinate 186,312 downwards.
GACTACCCCGAGGCAATGCAGGAGTACCTTGGTTCACGGCTGCCATCATTCACGCACGAAGACCTTCAGTTGCTCCGTGAAACTGCCCATATCAATGCTTTCTATGGTATGAACCACTATTCTACGAAGTACGCACGACAATTAACCGAAGACCCTGCGGAAGATGACTGGACAAGTAATATCGAGGAGGGTCCAGTAAACAGCGAGGGCCAGGAAATCGGTCCAGCTTCAGCACAGCAATGGCTACGTGTCGCACCAGACGGATTTCGTAAGCTACTAAACTGGGTATGGAAACGCTATAATTTGCCTGTTATTGTAACAGAGAATGGATGTTCATGCGTGGGCGAGAAAGACGTGCAAGTTGCAACAGACGACAAATTCCGTCAACAATACTTTGGGCTCTATTTGGATTCGATCTCACGCGCGATATATGAAGATAGAGTACAGGTTGAAGGATACTATGCTTGGAGTTTGATGGACAATTATGAATGGTCTGCTGGGTATGGTCCGAGGTATGGAATTGTGCATGTGGATTTTGACACTCTGGAGAGGACGCCAAAAGGCTCTGCATGGTATTTAAGAGACACTTTCAGGAGAAGAAGACAGGCTTCGTCTTGAAACTCTGTCACCGACTATACTTTTAAAAGTCAGGTCAAATGATACATCGGGAATTCTTATTCATGCGGCTTTAGGTGATCAACCAATCTGTGCATGGCCTAGATTTAGATTCTTCTGCAATGAAATCCATTATCTAGCCGTCCACACCAATTTCTCCCCATTCATGTGCTGTTATGAAGTCTCAACCGCACTCTTTCCAACTTTGGAATTGCACTAATTAGTCACAGTCCTGTCGCAACTTAGTATGTGCGACAGGACAGCAAGGTTGAGGATATCTTGCTTCAGGTGGGACTATGAGGTTTCCTGAAGCCCTTCACAGCCTATACATACTGGATACGCATTGTTACCTTAGCCATGGTTTGTTCTGTCGGCTTCGGACAGCGCCGTTATCAGACGCATTGCCATAGGGAGGCTCCTATCTAACGAGGGGCTGCCAAATATGAGCGGCTAGTTTTGTTATGGTCTATTTGAACATCGGGTTATCTACTTGAACGCTCAGATCTTCTCGTCTAATCCAAATTCCAGTGTATCCAGCCATCGGTCTATCATTACATCGACACACGAAGCTCAAAAGCCGCGGTATTTGCTACGGCACTATTCGCGGCTCCTAAGTTGTCTCGGGGCATGGATGGATGATTTTCATCTTCCTGTTTGGGACCTGCCGTTGGGGGGTTTGAATATACGCGTATTCCGAATACGAATACGGTTTACACTACGTAATCATGAAGAGCTTCGACTATAACATCATCAAAACAGTAGCAAATATTGGTCTTGATTGGGCGGTTCTTTCGGGGTTATTGTGGCTATGACGGCGGATTGCCAAGTGCCAGACATCAAACGTAGTCTCAATTCATACAGGTCCCGTAGCGGTTTGCATGGAAAGAGCCGCGAGTCACGCGCGACGTGCGACTTGGTACGTGATTAACGGTAGGCACTACTTTCGACCAAGCCCAAATTCCCTCGCTTGGAGATAGTCAGACGTCGGACAACGTTAACCCTCAGGTCTTTATCGCTCTAACGCAATCCCGAAGAGCATTCTTCGAATCAGCAACGTCGAACGATCTCGAAGCCGACACGCTTATTCCCCACAACATATTCCAAGCGATGTGGAGAAGATCCGGGGTCGCAGCATCGCTTCGGATCCCTTCCCCGACTCGGACATTCGTATGGCAATTTTCCAAGCTTACACCGTACTTGCCGGCAAGATCTTGAAATCATTCAGTGTCTAAATGTATTCAAAAGTGGGACGTTAGGGCCGTCTAATTAGAGAAATTATTATAAAGATGAACATGGTCAGCAAGAGCATTACCTGTCATTAAGGTTCAACTCCACTTTCCTGATCGCCATGGTTGCTCAGCTGATTGCTGCTGCTTTGGCATTTCATACTATCACTGGTGTAGCAATAGCCGCACAGACTGAGCGCCTTTCTATCTTTCCCTCTCCTCCAAGTCCTGAACCCATCGAAATAATTGAGCTCCCACTACCGCCTGTTGCACCCAACACTGAAACTGGATCCTGCACCACAGACGTAAATCCTCACAAGACAGGTTGCATACTTCGAGAGTTGGGCGACTACGAGTTTCAGGCTGGTGACTTTGCGCCCGACGGGAATCATGTTATTGTGACTGTGAAGTTCGTCGGTGCGCCTGAGGCTCCCGATCCAGCGAGCATATACGATGGAGAACAATTGATTCTAGTCAAGGCGGACGGTACAACCTTTAGTAACGGAGATGCGTGGAAGTGTCTCAGCTGTGCTGTTCCAGATGAGCAGAAGCAGGCGCTTGATCCGCAGAAGGACTATCCTCATGTATTTCGGAGCGGCGCAGCGGCTTTATGGGGGCATAAGTAGGCTAAAATGCATTCATGCAATCATTAAAGGCTGACATCAATAGTATTTTGGACTGCAACGGCCATCAACTGGCTAGCGAATACTGCACTCCTCAAGAAACACACATCTATCCAATTTACTGGGCAGTCATCAGGAATGGCACTGAGTTGAATGGTTCACCGCGTGAGTTACGCCTTCATCCTGACGATACCCATCTGGGGTGGAGCTCTTTCACAGACGCTGGAGGGCAAAACTGCTTCTTCGGTCGTCTTGTATTCAATCCCAACCCTGGTACCGGAAATCTTCTTGCCCCACGCTACGACCTGGTTGATGTAAATCTGCTCTATGACCCAAATCGTGCCCATCACCTTACGTTAAATGGGACAGAGTTAGAATTTCACGACGATGTTATTGGCGTAGGAGAGCTGCGTGGCTTCTCAGGGACAGGCGACGAAATTCTGTATATTGGCCCGTCAAGAGAGGCTAACAATATCGACGTATTTGCTGTCCACATTATTACCGGGGATGTTCGTCGCCTAACTCAACATCCTGAGTACACTGACCCAGTCGCGTTCTCAGCAGACAACCAATGGTTTGTTGCGATGGATACTCGAGGCTCAGATCGACAGATGTTCATGTCTGGGATGCGACACATTCCGCCTTTAGTCGACCTTGTTACAATTACTGTAGCATCTTCGACCCGCAATAATGGCAATAGACGCTTCTTTCAACCTATCCTATTAGACCGGTATGGAGATCGAGACGATTACTTCGGTCAACAAGTCAACGCTGATGTGGCGAACGATCCCAATTGGAATGGACGTGCAGATCCGGCATTCTCGCATGACGGTACTAAGATCATATACTGGCAAGCTATTGTCACGGGTCGCGAGTGTGGAGGCATCAACCCTCTTCCGTGTCCTATCCCGACCACCCAAGGCCAACGCGAGTACCGCCTAATGCTGGCTGAGCTTACGAGCCGCAAACCCCACGCTGTACCACCTGTATTTAATGTACCCGATAAAATTCCTTGGGCTCAGTCATTCCCCCCAGGTTCAGTTACGCCACAACCTTTCGGCATTCAAGCTGGTGAATACACACTGCGTGGAAGAGTTTCAGGTATAGCTCAAGTTAGTCTCTTGGGCGCAGCATCAGGTCAGTTTGGAGGTATCGACACTGTTGCAGTCAAGTACATTGAGTACTCTGATACTGAAGGATATATATTAAACGGGTGGGAGAACGTTACTCGGACAGTCTTGTGGCCAAATCCTTGGAACACCCTAGTAGACTGGTATTCTGATATTACCCAGACTGGTTTAGTAAACGGGACAAAAAAGACAAGCCTAAATGGTTTCCATTTGCAGATTGATGCAACTCTCAATATTTTCAATGCAACCGGGTCCCTAACCACGACAATAGATGAGGTTGTATACGAGCAGCCTGAGAACGGAACTTAAGTGTTGTTTAAGAAGGAGGCATATTTTTTGAAGTGTATTTGAAGGGTAGGGAGGAAGACTTGAGAGGGAAGCAGATTATTGGTACATATAACTATACAATAACAGTCTTAGTTGGATTGAATTGACTTTAATCAAAGCTTTGCCAAATATACCTCCTAGATTATCTTACTAACCATACAAAATCACTTGTCAGAAAGGTAAGATTAATTAATTATCTAACTACCCATTTTGTTTCAATGCAATCACACAGATGCAAGCTTAGCTAATGTGAAAAAGTAAATTTAACCATACCAGGCCATACTTCTCTTTGAAAATCAAAGCTATGGTACATTAACTAGACTGCTTTACGAGAATGTAGTTAATTTTTAGGCCTACCATACGGAGTTCTAATGTTCGAGCCCCGCGTGCAGTAGCTCCTGCCTGTAGTAGAAGCGTAATTCATACTTCATGCTCTGAATTGTTTAAAGAGGTTGATAGGACGTGGAGTTTTAATCATGCCCTTTTCAAGCTGCTGCAACTGCACGCTCAGATTATGATGGGGGTGCAGGGATCTCGCTAGTAAGTGAGACGTTCTGCCCAAAGTGTAATCATATAAGATCTTGGAAGCACAGTCGACTAGGATTGCCCTCATGACTAGGATAGCAGCAGTGCATAGGGCAGATCAACTTAAAAATCGACTCAAGTTCTGTTAGCTGAGTACTATTAAGACAAAACTTTTTGTTTGTTGGTGTTTCGCCGTATCGTAGCCATAAAAATTTAAACTGATTGCACATGAAGTCCGTATCTCGTATACATCAAATCTATGTTGTCCCAGAAACGAGGAAGCCAAGGCGGAGTGCTGCAACGTTAATCGCAGCGAAGTCTAGAGCGTAGTACCCTTGCGTTAGCCCATGCTTGCTTAACTTCGGGTTTGGATCAATTCGTCGGTAAAATTGCATCCTTGTAACGCATCCGCAGACTATCGCATATTCCGTCCTCGTACTTCGCATTCACATACACTTTTTAGGCTGCGTTTGCGAAAATTTCCTACCCTTAAATTGTCCTGTGCTTAGGCTCCTATACGCGCTAGCAAGTAAGCATCCAGTAAAATATCAGTATTTTGAACCTTGTTCTCGAGGTAGGTTGCCTCTTGAGGCACCAAAATCTCTGCGTCTTTGCTGGCATCATTATTTCGTCCAATTATTACACACTCATTTATGCTGTGAAAGGACGTCCGCCTTTCAAATATTGGGTTCGGGAGCGCAGAAGAAAGAATTTTGGGGATCTTGTATGTAAGTGACAGAACTAATCCTCTCACATTTTGCTTATCGCAATGAACTTTATTCTGTATTTTTGTATCTGCTCAAATTGCCCGTGTCTTCGCACAGCCGTGCCAGGCCTCCTTTGAGCACTCGATTTGCTGATATCTCAAGTGATGACTTACCTTATCCCGACAACCACTATATTCAGAGCACATCCCTAGTAAAAGCGCCTTCTTTCCAACGCAACGATTGCGTTGGTATACAAGCGTAGATTTTCTACGCAGTAAGAGGTCTCAGTCAAACCTCTTGGTTAGCGCAAAACGATTAGAACGATGTTGTATATGCTGTCCTGTTACACTACTCTCTTTGAACAAAATTTAGGGTATCCCTACATCCAAACTTGCGGGAGTAAGGGAAAGTCTTCGCCCTTAACGTACAGCAGACGATTTCACCGTGGTAATAGTAGGCTTGCCAAGATTTTCAAGCCATTACTATTCCCCATAGGCGGCATATTGTAATATGCCTGGGCTTAAAATGGTATATTTGAAGGCAAAAAACCTATGGGGAAAGCGATTGTGGACCAATGAAGAGTAGACCGGGTCAAAATTGCCTGGCTAGGAGAGCTAGTAATCGAGCAGGCACACCACCAATGTGCCTCGTAATAATACCTTCCTAATCGAAAGTGGCATTTGTAACGAGGACCTCACTGATGTTGGAGGATTTTTGAGGTCCTTAATTGGCACTATAAACAAGGCTGCTAACGTGTCCCACAAGCGAGCGCCGCGCACAAGCGAGCGCCGCACCCCACCAAGTTTGAGCACCTCTACCAGCGTACAGCTCAACCATAAATTCAAGTACTCTATAGATATTAATATCTAAGCTTAAGTACCACCTATAGTATCGTTTTTACAGATGCGCGAGTTATGCCTAGTCTCTCTGCACCTTTTACAGCGCGATAGAGCACGGCTGCTAAGGCCTAATTGCTCCCTACTTTAACGCATTTCACGCCTAATCTGTTAATCAGCCTCTTATTAAGTAACTATATCCTCTCTCACTCCCTTTATTAAGACTCCTTACTTCTAGATCTACTTTCTCTTGCGCTGCTTTCGCTAAGTTATTGCCTTATTAGCCTTCTTAAGGCTATTAATCCTACCCTCTATTAGCTTAGCTCTATATACCCCTACTATAGCCCCCTTTATAAACTAATTAAGCGCCTTAATAATTAAGGCTGATAATAAGCTCTTATACTGTTAAACGCGATCGCTAATTAGAGTTGATTGAGCCTCAAACTCACGTGGGTTCCTTGGTGTTTAAGGCTCCTAGAGAGCTCTTTGCTGAGCTCCTAGTTGAGCTCCTAATTGAGCTCCTAGCTGAGCTCCGAATTGAGCTCCTAATTAAGCTCCTAATTGAGCTCCTAGCTAAGCTCCTTCCCGAGCTCCTAACTAAGCTGCTGGTGATGGCGTACGCAGCTGGACATCTAGCCTTGACAAGACAACGTCTAGCTGGAGAGGAACAAGGCCTGCTTCTTGAAATGCTGAGCGTATATTGACTGCAGTGAAAGCTTGATCAAATGCTGCTTTAAAGGCAGGCAGAAATTTAAGCTTAGTAATGTGGTTGATGTGGGCCTTAATCAAGCTCTCTATCTAGCGGCTGTACGCCTTCTTAAGAGGAGAGAAGCAGCTAACTTTAAGAGGCTGCAGCAGATAAGATGAGTAAGGTAGCATGCAGAGGATATAGATGGCTAATTTATGCCAACCAGACCTCTACCACGCGTTAATAGCAGCTTATTAGCTATATCACGTATAGCTGCGTACGTAGGCGGAAATCCACGCTGATCTAGATTAAGTATATAATTAACTATCACCTCCTCTTCTAGCTAGGTAAGCTTCCTTAAGTTGGGCTGGCAATCGCGTTAAGCAGGAGTCCCAGCGCGTCAGCGACGGATTTTCTTTCAGACACGTTAAACATTGCTGCAGTAGGCTAGTTGCTACTAATTTAATGCGCATAAATAGCTAAGATAGTAAGCTAGATATCTGCTTTGTTTGAAGGCATTTGAAGAGCGTGGCGTTGAGCTATTGTACGTTAAGATAAGAGAGGTGCTCAAACTTGGTAGGGTGCGGCGCTCGCTTGTGCGCGGCGCTCGCTTGTGGGACACGTTACAAACGGAGGCTAGCGTAGCTTGCTTCTAAGCTTGAATCCAAGCCCTAATCTCTCCGTGTATCGGGAAAGCCGGAAATAGGGGCAATGCCCCGCACCAACTCAACCATCACAACAACGAACAACTACTACCCATATCAAGGCCTTTTCTATAGTAAAATAGCCTATTTTAATGCGCTTAATTCAATTGCTACATGCCTAAAAAGATTCGATTCACTACTCCTCCTCTAGAGCTAGTACTAAGCGATGAAGCTGCATTAGCCTAACTTGAGACGCCTCAACGCTCTGCCATCTTCGCAGTGTACTACTTTTGCTAGGAGAAGCAGTTGCCATGCAGTTTACAAGCAGTTTAAGAGGTTTTTAACATTTCAAAGTCTACTGCTCCTGACATACTCGCATTAGGCAGGTGTTGACGGCTGCAGCATTCTAATGTTCATAATCCACGAGGTGCTCTTTGTTAACCTACTGCCTCTAATGCTAATAGTATAGCAGATTATATACGTAAAGCACTATTTACTAAAAAATCTAAATCTTAGCAGGACTTAGCAGAAAGAGTAGGTATTATAAAGGAATATTAGTATAGTAAGGGCGCTGAGAATACTCAGTTCTACCCTTACGTTATACAACGCAGAGTAACAGCTAAGACAGGGTTAAAGAGCTATAAAGCAGTTATAAAGGAGAAACATACCCCTATATAGGTAGAGGAGAGGAAGAAGTATTATACTATATAATTACTACTACGGCTAACCTCTTAAGATTAGAGAGGTGTGCTCTAGTATAATAAGATTTACTAGATAACTAGGCTACAGTATCTAAAGAATATTAAGAGAGATACTAGCTATAAAGTTAAATACTTAAAGGAGAATATTTAGTATAAGGAGGACTATAAGCCTAATCCTTAGCTTTAGTAGCACTTTTATATATACTGTGTTTTAGGGTATAACTTTACATTTATAATATCCTATAACGCAGGCAATTTAAATAGTAAGATAAATACAAAAATATATCTTAATGTTATCCTACTAGCCCTTAGGGCCTACCTCCTCTCTTAAGGTAGAGAGTAGACACTATAGCAGTGTCACGAGAGGCTACGAGTAGGGATTTCAACGCTTAACTAATAGCTTAATTATTATACTACGTACAATCTTAGGTATAATATAAGACGTTACGTAAAGAAGAGAAGAGAACAGAAACTTAGGTGCAGAAGAATACTTAGGGGCTAGGCCTATACTCGAGCTTAGGCCTTAATAAGGCTAGCTAATTTAGGTGTTATAGGAACTATAGTAGTTACTATAATAGTACCCCCCTCTTACTCTTAAGCTCTTATAAGAGGTGTTTATAGAGTAGTATTATTACTAGTATTAGGTTTATGTCTTTATATAGTAAGGACTTTACTCGTACTCTTACGTAGTTTTAGGTAGCTCTAAGGTATTAAGGTACCTCTTATAAAAATTAGTTATAGCTTAATTATCTTTTAAGTCTATAGTAGGTTCCTAACTTATCTTATTATAGCCTATCTACTTTACTAGATATTTATATTAGTTACGTTATCTATTAAGACGCAGGTCTTCTATACTTTTAATAAAGTACTCTTCTTCTTTATCTACTATTATTAGTCTAAGTAGTATTACTTATTAACTAAGTAAGTAGTCTAACTTAGCTGCAGCTAGTTAGAGTAGAAAGACGTAGAAAACTAGGTGTATCTTTATAGATTTAGGTAGTTTAAGTCTATACGCGTAAGAGGAGATCTTCTTAGCTACGTAGTAGGAGCTAAGATTTTTCTAGTCTAGCTTCTTTAAGGCTTATTAAGTGTAGATATTTTAAGTATTAAGCTAGACTTTATTACCTACTTTATACGCAAGTACTAGGAAGCGTTTCTTATTTACGTGTTCCTATTAACAGGCTTAAGCCTATATTATTTCTTTATAGATAAACTCTATTATATTACGCATCTTCTTAATTATCTAGTTAGCTTCTTAGGCCTGTAGAGCCTAGTATAGGGCTCTCTTTATATTTAAGGGTAGTTTAAAACCTATTTATAGGTTCTAGCTAAAGTAAACTATTATTAGGGATAACCTAGTTAATTCTAAGACTATGTTATTAGCTTTAAATTAAGCGATAGGTAAGCAGCTAACCTAGTTAGTTTGCTAATAGTTTGTATACGCGCGTAGGACCTACTCTATTACTAAATTTATAATCTTAGTCTAGCTATTAGTTTTAGGGTAGTAGCTAGTTAAATAGCGTTAGTTAATTTTTAATTATTTGCAGAGTTTATTAAAGAAAGCAGAGATAAACTATCTGCTATAGTTAGAGATAATTATATTTAGAAGGCTATAATATACCTACACGTAGCGAATAAATAGCTAGGCAACGTCTAGAGCTTCTATCTTAGCACAGGGGATTAGGTAGTAGTATTTAGATAGCTAATTAACTACTACTATAATATTAGTATATCCTTTAGATTTAGGGAGGTTAGTTATAAAGTTAACTAATATATCTTACTATTATCTTTTAGGTACTAGTAGAGGCTTAAGTAGGCTGTAATACTTCTCGCGAGAGGCTTTTAATTATTAGTAGGTATAGTAGTAAGTAATATAACAGTAGATTATCTAGAATATATTTAGCTAGTAGTATTCTCTTTAGAGGATTTCTAATATCTTTTCTTATTCTAGGTAGCTGCCTGCAGGGGAGTTATATACTGCGCGTAAGAGCTTAATAATAAGTTTATTATGTATAAGGATTACTAGTTATCTCTAGTAGTATAGGCGCTAATTTTATTCTTTATATTCTAAGAGTAGGACTTTCTTAGCTTACTAAGTATTAGTCCTTAATAGGGCTAAGATTTCCTATATAAATAGGTTAGAGTTATATTCTACGTTAATAATCTCTTAGATAGAGCGTTTAGTTTCTAATAAGGAAAGATTATAGGCGCTAGAGAGTGCCTTAGATATTAGATATTTAAATAGATCTAGTTATAGTAGTGTCTATTTACGAGCGTTATATGCCTCTTCCTAGGCAGGCTAGTCTTAGGAGCGTTATGTTAGTGTATTAGGTTTTTCTCCTAGCTTACCTAGTTAATACATAATTATAAAGTTAAAATAGGATAAGTACTCTAACTAGTAGGCTTATTAGTAGCTTAGTTATTTTATAGTTATAAAATACTATAGGTTCTTATAATTACTTAATATATTAATTAAGAAGTAGGCTCTCTCTAGTTCTAGTCTCTAGTGTTTAAAGCAGTATATAATTATAAGTAATTCCTTATTATATATCTTAAAATTGCTCTTAGTAGAGTTTATTCTCTTTAAGTAATACAGGATAGGCTAGAGGACCTCTCCCTTATCCTTCTAAGATAGGACTCCTACTATTACGTAGTCTAAGGCGTTAGCCTTAATAACTATAAGTAGGTTAGAGTTAAAGTAACAGAGAATTAGAGTAGTTATAAAGGCTTATTTTAAATTATTAAATACTTTACAGTAAGTGTTAGTAAAAGAGAACTTAGTGTTCTTCTTTATTAGGTGTACTAGAGGTGTAACTATATATAAGAAGTTATTAATAAACTTCTAGTAGAAGTTAGCAAACCCTAAGAAAGCCTGTATATCTTTTATATTCCTTAGGTATTCTTAGTCTTAGATAGCTTAAACCTTTCTAGAGTCTATCTTTACTTTACTTATAGTAATTATATAGCCTAAGTATATAACCTTAGATTAGTAGAACTTATACTTATTAATATTAAGTTATAATCTAGCTTCTTATAAGGCTTTAAGAATAGATTAGATATATTCTTAGTACTCCTATAGGTTCTTACTATAGATTAAGATATTATTAAGGTAGGTAGTATAGAAAATGTCTAGGTATAGACGTAGGACGTTGTTTATAAAGTATTAGAATATACTTAGCGCGTTAGCTAAGCTAAAGAGTATAATAAGGTACTTAAATATACTGTATCTTATATAGAAGGTAGTTAGCTATTTATCTCCTTCTATAATATAGAGGTAGTTAAAGGTAGTAGTAATATTAAGCTTTATATAGTACTTAGCCCTACTAAGTTAGTTTAGAGTTTCCTAGATTAGTAGTATTAGGTATTAGTTCTTAATAGTAATAGTATTAAGGCTTTAGTAGTCTATATAAAATTAAACGCCTCCTCCTAGTTTCTTAATAAAGATAATAGGTAAGGTAATAAGAGATAGGCTAGCTTAGATAAAGCCTTTTAAGAGGTTATCTTTAAAGTATATATATAATATAAGTAGCTTATTTTAGGATATACTATATAGTAGCCTAAGGTTAAGTTATTTACCTTCTTTAAGGTTAATCTTATAATCGTATAGCTATTGTGCAGGAACAGAGGCCTCAGCCAACTTCTCCCTTTTGATGGTAGCCTTGCGCGCAGTGGAAGCAACTGAGCATCTCGTGTTGGTTGAGATGGTGAGGTGCGGGGACGGGTAACGAGGTAGACAAGGGTAGATAGGCAACGGTAAATTGAATGATCGAGACTCTGTTAAAGCAGGACTTGACAGTACAGCGTAGGTGATACTGAGTGGATTCGATGCCTCCTAAGGAGGTCCTATCTATCTACCTTTATACCTAGATTTCCTAGCCAAGCCTACCTAACCCTAGCTAAGATACCCTTAGTAACTACGTTACTAAGTGCATTAGCACATACCTCCCCTACTTAAGAGCTTTACCCTATAAAGCTTAGCATCCTATTATAAGAGGTAAAATAAAAGGAAATAATAAAGGAAAAAGGTTAACTTAACCTAAGATAGAATATAAATAACTACGAACGAAAGAGATCTTAGACTGTCCCCTAACCTACACCTTATCTCCTTATATCTCTTACTCTTTATCCTCTATCTCTTAGATTCGCTTAACCTTTTAGCTCTAAATCCGCTAGCTGCGTTAAGTCCCTTTACTTCCCTTACTCCTTCCTAGCTGCCGAGTTAACTTCCTAGCAGGCCTAGTTATTAGCAGTAGGTCCTTATAAAGCTTGTCGTAGGTAACAGGAAGCCTAGTAGGGTAAGGAGTTAGCGGTAATATACTTACTAGTAAACTTAACAGGCTTAATAGTAAACCTACTAATAAGGTTCTACTATAAGGGTGATAAGCGCTTAGAGACACTGTTCGTTAGTTAAGCGCATCAGGCTAAGCTCGTTCCTCCTAGCTTAATTCGTTAAGGAGTTGCGATAAGGCTATATCCTTATTAACCTCTCTATTATAAACGTACTATTTACTTATCTAAGCTAGGTGTTTTCCTTTATTAAAGAAGTAGGACTAAGAAGGAATATTACTATCTAATTAATACGCAGCCTCTTCGTACATCTTAATATTCTCCTAGTAACGTTTTACTATCCTTATAGTCTCTTTTTAGCTAGCTTATATTTCTACTATAATATCTTCGTAGGTACTTATATCTAGGTTAAAGATATCGTGCATAGCGTCTTAAATAATAGGGTCGTCCTACCTAATAAGGCTACCTACTGCTCGTGAGATAAGATAACTATAAATAGGTTACGTAGCTCCTAAGAAAGGCTATTTAATACCTCTATATTTATTTAGGTAACTAGAGGGCGTGCATAGGGCCTTAGTAAGGTGCTAATAAGTAGTTATAATTAATTAGTAGCTGCCTATCTTAGGAACCTCTATAGTTTCTATGTCGTTATTAACTTTCACGTACTAAGGTAGCACAGTTTGTCGTTTAATAGTAGATAGTCCAGTTAAGCCATAAAGCAGGCGTAGATCTAAAATCCTTACCTTACCTTGTTTGTATAGCTGCTTCGTCTATTATACGTTAGGCTACTTCTCCCTTAGTTCCTATAGGAAGTATGTAGCATTACTCTATAATTTAATTAGCCCTGTGCTATTATCTTAACCTAAGTTCTCGCGCTATTCTTAGTAACTATTAATAATATTATAGAAGCCTAGTAACATCTTAGTATAGTTATATTTATCCTTATTATTAAAAGAGACACTGCTTTAAATTATGTCTACCCTGCGTCTAGAGTAAACTGCCTAAGTAATATTAAGATTAACGTAGCAGAAGTAAGTCTTATTACCTAGTTTTATATATTTAGCGTAGTATAGGTATAAGATAAGGTAAGGCTCCCTTTAAATAGCTGTATAGATTAGGTAATATTTAAGATCTCCGTAGACTAGCTGCTGCAGTAATAAGTAATACATTATACGTCCCTAACTAAGGTTATTTTTACTACTAATCTAGTAAGTATAGTAGTTATATATCTTAAAGCTTTTATTAATAATTTTAACTAGTTCCTTATCTTTCTAGATCTAGCTAAAGACGTCGCAGACGATGCTCCCTATTTATTTAAATTTATTAATTAAAGGTTAAAGCTTTATTATCTTTATAAATACTTCCTAGTTAATATTAGGTGCAGTCTAAATAGGCCTATATTAGTAGCTCTTAAGATCCTTATAGGTGCGGCTACCTTAGTATAACTTTATAAAAAGAACTTATATAACTAGGTTAGCTTAATATTCTCTAATCTTATCTTTACAGAGGTATAAAATAAGTAAGACTTCCTAGATCTAATAGTAGTTTATACTATAATAGAACACCCCTACGTAAGATATAATATAAGTAGAGTAAAAGTAATAGATATAATTAGGATTAGGTACGTAGTTACTTTACTTATCTAATAGTTAACTATAGTTAATAGTCTTATAGTACTATTCCTGTAGAAGCTTAAACTACTTCTAGATCTTAACTTTCCTATATAGCTTTATTTATAAAAGTATCTTAGCTATAATAGATTCTTTATTCTTACACCTGTAAGAAGTATATAGGGCGAAAGCTAAAATAATAGAATCTTCTTATCCTTTAATACTTTCTAGGATATCTAGGTTTACGTTAAGCGCTTTAAGCGTCCCTACTTAGCTATCTCTAAATTAAGTAGCTGCGTAAGTTTACTTTAAGCTAATTAGTCCTAAGGCTAACAGTATTAATCGTAATTAGTTACCTAGATATGCGACATCTTTTCTTAAAGTTACCCTAATATTATTTAATTAGATTAGTTCTATCTCTAGATAAGAAGTAAGTTAAGAGAATTAGATAATCTTATTAATAGACACGTGCTATAAATATTAATAGCTCCCTATAGATCGCGACCTACTTTAGAGTTACTAATACTTAATAGGTAACTATACTCTTAGACTGCTTTAACAGGAGGGCTAACTTAATTACCTACTTAATCTTGCGACTTTAATAGCGCGAATCTAAGAGATAATAAGCCTACACGTATGTATCTAGAGCCCTTATTTAATAAGCTATTAGTTATCTTTTATAACTATATTAGTGCGCGCCTTACTTAAGTATTTAAGCTTCCTAAACTATTTTAGTACTCCTTTCTAGAATAGGTACTTATTATTATTCTTGCGTGTATAAGTATAAATGTTTATGTTACCTTTTTAAACCCTATTCTTAGTAACTAACGCCCTTAAGTTCTTATTATCCTATAATTAAGTTATATAAGCAGGAATTATTTATAAGGTTACTTTTATATTACTAATATTAGTTATGTTTACAAACTTATCTTAACGCCTTTTTAGATCTTAGAGTTGTAGAATAAGTTCTGTGTTAGAGTACAGCGCGAGGTCTGTAATCTTAACTTATTGCAGGAGGAATACAAGGTTAGTAACGCCTGAATAGCTGTATATAACTAAACTTATATATACACTAATAACCTAATTAAAAAGAGGCTTATGTAAGCTCTTAAGGTAGCTTATAGCTAATTATAACTTATTACCTTACTTAGCTTAATAGTCCTTAATATCTTTAACTACAGGAAACTAGGCGTTAAACTAGTGCACACCTCCAAATTCAGCTATAAGGGCCGCGTTATTCTTAAATACCTAAGCAGCCGCACTAACTAGGTTAAGAAGTTCGTTAACGTATAAGCTGTAAGAGATTATCTACTTAGTTACTATATATTTCTAAACGTACAATAGTTACTTAACTAGTTCCTTATAGAAGTCTTTAAACGTAGTCCTGCCCTTCTAAGGTACAACGTATTATCTGTAATTCTAGAAATTAATACTGTAATTAGGCACACGCGTAATTTGCTGCGTTAATTAAGGCTAGTTAGATATATTTAAGTAAGTTACTAACTTATCTAATAAGCCTAGAGTCTGAGGCGGCGGTAAGAGTTTTAGCACGACAGATTGTTAAGGTAGGGTGCCTAGTAAGTCCCTCCTAGAACTGCTTATAATTGTTTGCTTAGTTAAACTAGTTTATAAAATATAGCAGCGTCTAGCAAGGGTTAATAGTTAGCTGCTAGTAAGAAGTTAATTATTAAAAAAGGGAAGTAATAAGCTTTGCAGGCGGGGTTTTTATCCTTTCGTTGCTGTACATTATTTCTTAACCTCACCTTTACTTATACTAATTATAACAGGTAATTTTTGTTACTTTTTAACTATTTATTTTATTATTAGTAGGCGTAAAAGTAAAGTTAGCGCGTTAGCTAATTACAGGGTTTCCTGGGTTACGCTAGTCGCACCTAGGGCGGATCCTAATTAGCTAACACCTACGCTAGGCATCTAAAATTTACATCTACAACAGCTTACTACCTATTTATTTCTTATTATATTATAAATATATAAGGTAATTTTACTTACTTATATTACCTTCCCCTCTCTTACTTAGAGACTTTTAGCTGTCCCTTAGCCTATAATAGTTTATCTTTAGATGTTATATTAGATTTAGAATCTATAAATTCTTTAGAATACGCCTCTTTCTCTATTATTATTAACCTCCTTAGTATAACTTAGACTAATATATAGTTTAGGTAGGTTACTATATCTAATATTATAACTAGGTCTTAATTAACTAATTTTCTAGATTTAAGGTTTCGCAGGCGACCTCCCTCTACTTCAGGCTTATTATTACCTAGTTTATCTTAAGACTAGTTATACTAAGCTAGTAGCTCTTAAAAGAGGTGTACCTCTTTCTATAATAATAGTTCCTATAATTTTATTCTTCCTTAGTCTTTAGCAGCTATATTTAACAGGTCTCTCTAGATAAATAGCTTTAAATAATAACCTAGCGTAGTATAGGCGAATCTTAATCTGTTAAGGTCTTTGAGTCTATAAGTACCTTAATCCTTAAATACTTCTAAGATTTAATATAGACCTAACTATCTCGTAGTTAGTTTTCTTAACCTAGACATGTTAATCTTACGTATTAAATCCTATAGCAGGACTAAGTCTCTATCCTTTATCTCTTATTATTTAATTTCTTTATAATTGTCTTAGTATTCCTTTTTTACCGCACGCATTTGCTTAGTTTTCACGACTGCCTCTTTAACAAGCTAGTCTCTAAGGTTAATCTGTATTGCTTATACTATAAGAAGATGTTCTTTATTATAGATTTAGCGGAAGGGAAGTATCTACTAGGTTAGCAAAGCTAGCTTAATTAGTAGGACTAGGTTTTATCTAGTAATGAGTTAGAAAGCTGAATACCTAGTTTATTCCTAGATTAATATCCTGTCCGCTAATAACATAGCTAGGAGATTTGTAACCTATAATCCTAGTAACTTAGCAAGCGCATTTATAATTAGTTTATAACTGCCTTTAACTTTGCCTATCGCTTAAGGGTTATAAGCTGATAATTAGACGCGCCTAATCTTGTATATCTTAGTAAGGGCTACGACGACTTTAGCAAAATCAGGTCCTCTATCTACTATTAATTTCCTTATTATACTCTATCTGCATATAATTTCTTTGTAGATAAACTTTGTAATAGTTAAGGACTTATTATTAAGGATTGCGCGACCTTTAACCTTTCTAGATAGGTATTCCCTAGCAAGGACTAGAAATCTCTTTCTGTTTTACTCTAGTATATATACTACATTAATTATAATTAATTCCTATAGCGCGTAACTATAGGTGTTAGTAAGCATGTCTACTATACGCTTAGAAGATCTTAGTTAGTATTCTTCGCAGGCTAATATTTAAAGCTTAACGTCGCTGTACATCTGTTACGACCCAAGGAATAAGGGGACGCACAGCTTAAAAAGGACTCACTCGCGTGCCAGGGTTATGACGCATGCGCTAGCCCGGCAGGAACTAGTGTCCCAGAAAGCTTGGCACCGGCCCCTATAGGATTCTCTAGGACACCGCGTGTATCCCACAGAACCTATGAAATCCTAGGAAACCTATGATAGGATCTGTAGGATCCTATAGGACAACTTATATATAGATTATAGTAATAAACCCTTATAGCTTATTATGTTTAACTTAATATTATACTCTACAGTATAGTAATAGTAATACTAATTATTCTTAACCCTTAGTACTCTTTACAGAAGCACTATCTTACTGTCTTAGTATTAAACCCCCTGTCCACCTAGTCCCTTACTCTATCCTAGAGAACTAACCTTATAATCTTATTAGTTATCCTTACTAATAGCTTTTAAGATTCTTTACACTTTGAACACCCTTAAGATAAGTAATACTGAGATAGATAACACGAACTATTATACTACTAGGCTAGGCAACGCTGTTGCTAAACTAGACCTCTTCTATAGAGATCGCTTTAAGCTTAAAGAATAGTTACTTTAGTTTAACCTCTTCTTTAAGTTTAACGTAACTACTATAGATAATAATAATTAAGCAGTACTTATGTCTAGTTATATAAGAGGCAAAGCGGCTAAATGGGTAAAGCCTCACCTAGTTAAGTACATGAGTGACGAGGAAAAGCCTTAAGAACTAATTATTATGTTTAAAAATATAGAAAGATTTAAAGCATGCATGCGCTAAGCGTTCAGACTCCTAAACGTGGCAACTATCGCAGAGCGTAAGATTTAAAACATGCGGCAAACTAAGTCTGCAGCTAACTACACTAACAAATTTCTAGGTTACGCTAGACAGACTAGTTAGAACGACAATACCCTAAAAACTATGTATAAATAAGGCCTAAAAGCAGACGTCTAGACTAAGCTTATGCGTATAGGCACGAAAATTACAACACTAGACAACCTAATTAATAAGACTATCTAACTAGATATAGAGCTCTATAAGCTTCGCGTATAACTCGCAGAATAATAACTAGGATAAATAAAAGAAGATAAGAAACTCTAGAAAGATTATCGTAATAAGCTAAATAATAGTTACCTACGACACTAGTATTAACTACAGGGAGTGCCTAGATAGTACATATTAGGAGGCCCTAAGGTAATATATCTAGATAACCTTAACAGAGGAAAATTAGGTAAGGGCGGGAAGAAAAAAGAAATAACCTGTTTTAACTATAATAAGAAAGGCTATATAGCTAAAGACTATAAGAGTAAGAATAAGGTAACTCTCTAGATTAATATAATAGTTATAAAAGAAGAAAATAGTAATAATAAAATATAGGAAGTTATTATAACCTAAGAGGAAGGGGCTTAAGGCATAGAGATATTATAGCTACATCTCTAGGAACCTACTAGGAAAGAGATTCTAGGAACCTAGTATAGTAATAAGGAAGAAGAGAGTAGCAGCTCCTTATCTCTAGTCTATAAAGATACTAAAGAAGACCTTAATAATACTATAGTACTCTTAACTAAGAATTAAAAAAAGGAAAACTTCTAGAAGTAATATTAACTAGGAACCCTAAGGCTATTAACGCTTATAGAGGCAGAAAAAGATATTATAGAACTTAACTGCTAATTATACGCGTAATATATGCACGAAGCATAATATATTAATGCGCTAACTTTAGAAGAATAGGAAGCAGCTATAAAATAAGGAATAAGTATAATTATTCTAGCTAAACAAGCGATGTAAGACATATTACGGGAACACTACTGTTACCCTAAATATTATATAAAGGTAATATATAAATAGGCGGAAAAAGCTAAAGAAGTAGAGTAACCTGTAAGTATTAGGGACGCACTACAGAAACTTTAATAAGCTAGGCAGATATAGGCACTAGAACCCCTAGTAGTTAAGACCCCTAAATACGTACTATAACGCTAAATAATACTACTACTAATATAGGAAGACGCTTTCTACGTACTAAGTACTAAGAACCTAGTATAGTAAAGGTATCTTTAAGTTAATTCCTATAGCAAGATCGTGCTTACAGATAGTAAGAAATAAGATATTTATACCTAGCTTAAGCAATAAATGTATTAGGAGGATAATAAGGAGAATATCGACCCTAACTAGCTTCTTATAAAGGAAGAAGCCAGAGACTATTATAAGCGCGTAGAAGCGGCTTAAGCCCTATATACTATGCGTAAAGGACTATAGAAACTAGTACTAGACTACTTAATAGATCTACGTAATAAGCGATACAGTGTCGTCTACTAGTCTTTCTGCACTACAGACCTGTGTATAATACACTATTTAAGTAAGACAGAACAGGGATACTTCCCTTACTCGTTTTACTAATGCAAATATTAATAGTATGACTGTCCTAAAGTTAAATACGACAACCACCTGTAGGATAAGAGGACTGTCCTCTATTTTCTAGAAAATAATAACTCTGCGGCTACTATAGCGATGCAGCTAGTCTTTAATAAGGAATGCAATTAGTAATAATAGCAAACGTGCCTTAACTTAGATTACCTTAAGTATAAAGATATTAAGATACTAAATAGGTATTAGGAAGAGCCTTTTTTAGAGTCGCGCCCACTAATAGGTAAGAATTATAAACTCTATGTATAACAGGCGCATAAGGACTCCTTAAGCTAAATATTAAGCTTAATAGAAACTAGATAAGGGCACTAGTAGATTCTGGAGCACAACAGAGCTATATTTCTGCGTAAGCAATAGAATAAGCTGGCCTTATCCTATTGTTAAAATTAGTACTATATCTATTAACAGTAGCTAATAAACAACTAATGCTATTAGAGTCTGTAATTACACACGAAGTACAGAGCGTGCAACTTATTATCTAGAACTATAGGGAAACAATTAACCTAGACGTCTTCAGACTATTATAACATAACCTGATACTAGGACTCCTATAGTTAAGAGAATATAGTCTAGATATAGATTAGAAAAGGAAAAAGTTCTCGTTTAGATGCTGTAGAACGGACGTAACTACGAGTAAGCCTACGCTGTAGCCGAATGCCCGGGTAGATAAGAAGATAATAATTAGGATCCTTACTTTAAATAAGGATAACTTTAAGATATAAGGGTCTGACTTAGCAGGTACTAATAGGAGGCCCTTAGACTAATAAGCTAGAGTTAAGGAGTAAAGCGCAACTCTAGTAATCCCTAATAAGTATAAAGAATATAAGTTACTCTTTTAGGAAGAGACAACTATAAAAGCACTGCTTAAGCATTAACCCTAGGATTATAAGATAATCCTATAGGAAGGAAAGTAACTAACTTTTAGCCTAATTTATAGTTTATTAGAAAAGGAACTTAAGACCCTACGCGAATATATTAAGACGAACTTAAAAAAGGGATTTATTAGAGAATTATAGTCGCCTGCAGGATACCCTATACTATTTATACTAAAAAAAAATAAGAAGTTAAGATTATACGTTAACTACTAGAAACTTAATAACATTATAATAAAGAATTAATACCCTTTACTAAATATAGTAGAATTACAGGATTAACTAGCCTTTACGAAAGTCTTTATAGTATTAGACTTAAGAAGAGCGTATAACCTTATTTATATAAAGGAAGGCGAAGAATAGAAGACTATGTTTAGAATACGCTACGGCTACTATAAGTATATAGTAATACCTTTTAGCCTTACTAACGTACTAGCTATATGCTAGGCACTTATTAATAATATGTTAAGAGAATACCTAAATATATTTATTATTATATACCTTAATAATATCCTCGTGTACTTTAAGAATCTACAGGAATATATTAAGCACGTTAAAACAGTTCTTACCTGTTTACGAAGATTTAGTTTACTACTTAAACCTAAGAAATATAAGTTCTATAAGGAAGAAGTTAAATTCCTAGGATATATAGTAGGTGCATATAGAGTAAAGATAAGTAAAGAAAAAATAAGAGTAGTAAAAGAATAGCCTAAAAATAAAATAGTTAAAGATATATAGTTAATTATAGGATTTATTAACTTTAACTAACAGTTTATTAAAGACTTCTTTAAGAAATCTATCTTACTTACTAAGCTTATAAGAAAAGATATAAAATAGGAATAGGGAAATAAGTAAAGGAAAGCGTTCTAGATGCTTAAGGAAGCCTACATTATACTACTAGTATTAATTATATTCTAAATAGGAGAACCTTTATAGTTTAAAATAGATGCCTTAGACCTTGCACTAGGCGTAATAGTAAAATAAGAACGTAATAGGAAATAGCACCTAATTACCTACTACTCTAGGAAATTCACAGACCTTAAGGAATGTTACAACGTATATAATAAAGAGCTTATAGCAGTTATTAACGCCCTTAACTACTAGCGGATCTACGCAGAGAGCTGCTTAGATCTTATAATATTTACAGATTATAAGAACTTAGTTAATTTTACTACTACTAAGACCTTAAACTAAAGATAGGTTAGATAGGCTGAAATGCTAGGATAATATAAGTTTAAGATCGTGTACACGCTAGGAAAGGATAACAGTAGAGCTAATGCTCTTAGTTGTAGATTAGATATCGCAGGAATAAAAGTAATAGTTAGCGATGCTATCCTTTAAGTAAACTAGGATAGAAGCTTAGGACCTAATAAGTTATTAAATAACACTATAATAATTACGTCTAAAGTACCTAAAGAATTATAAGAAGTAATTATCTAATAACACTATAATAACTTAGTATATAGTTACTCTAGAATTAAAAGAATAATAGAACTTATATAGCGACACTACAGCTTTAAGAATATAAAGACTAAGGTTAAACAGTTTATTAAAAAATGCGCAGACTGTTATAAGAATAAACACAGTACCTACGTACCCTATGGAGAAATGTAAGCTATAGAGCTACCTAACAAACCTTAGGCAGACATTTCTATAGACTTTATAACAGGGTTACTACTATTAAAAGATCCTACAACAGGAACTAAGTATAACACTATCCTTAACATAGTCTGTAGATTTACGAAAGTAGCAGAAATAATACTATTTAGAAATAACTATAACACAGAATAACTAGCGTTTATTATCTTAGACAGGCTAATATAATATTATAGTATACCTAAGTCTATTATAAGTAATAGAGATAAGCTCTTTATATCTAACTTCTAGTCTATATTAATAGCCGCGATAAGAATAAAGAGAAAGTTGTTAACAGCCTATTACCTATAAATAGACAGATAGACAGAAAGAATAAACAGAATAATAAAAACCTACCTAAGGATTTATAGTAACTAACAGTAAAATAATTAGGTTTTACTGTTACTAATAGTATAACTAGCCTATAATAATAAATTATTAGAATTAACTAGAAAGACACTATTCTTTACTAACTATAGGAGACACCCTAATCTCTTTATAAAGTTATATCCTAGCAGAAAAGCTAAAGCAGCTATAAAAATAGCTAAAGAAATAAAAAAAGTATATAAATAACTCTAAGAGAACCTTAAGAAAGTATAACGTAATAGTATTTCCTACTAGAATAAGAAAAGAAAAATAGCACCTTAGCTAAAGAAGGGGGATAAAGCATACTTGCTTACGAAGAATCTACGCAACAAGCAACTAAGTAAGGGACTTAATTATGTTAAGGTCAGACTATTTTTAGTTAAGGAACGAAACAGACCTGTAAATTACACACCTAAGCTACTACTAGATATAAAGATCTACCTACGCTTCTATATCTCTAAGTTAGAACTAGCTAACCTTGTAACGCTACTATAAAAAATATTCTAGTATAAAACTAAAGAAGAAACAGAGTATAAAGTTAAAAGAATTCTTAGCGAAGAACGCCCTAAGATTATAAAGGGATAATACAGAGAAAGAAAGTACCTTATAAAATAGAAAGGCTACCTAGATTTAGAAAATACATAGGAACCTAAATTAAACGTAGGAAACTATAAGAAATAAATTAGTAAATACTACTGCGACAGGGAACAAGAGGAACTTAGGAATTAGAACTACAACTAACCTAGGAAGAAGGAATAGTAGAACTGTTACTACTCCCGAAGTTAGCTACCTTAGGAAGAGGATTACCTTCTTCTAGATGTGTTAGTATAAACGCGCTCTAGTCTAGAGCTAGAGTGCCTAGCATAAGACCTTCCTTAAGATTAGTAATCTCTTACCCTAACGCTTCTGCTGCCTTAAGAGCTTTAATCTCTTCTACGTACTAACCTAAGGCGTTAACTAGACTTTACTTACGCCTCTAAAGAAACTCCTTTTGTTTACGCAAACAATTGCGTTTAGAACGAGAGGCTAGTAACGCGTTTAGCGCCTTCTCCTCTGCTACCTTAGCCTCTGCCTCTTAAGCTTCTAAATAATATATCTCCTTATCTAGCTTAGAATAGTTTAGTAACAGAATGTTAACTAGTTTATAAAGCTTATTACTATTACGATAATAATTACTATACTCTTTCTTTAATAATAATATCTAGCACTCCTAACCCTGCTTTACGTAATAACTGCAGGTAACTATAGCTAACTAGCTAATGCGATTTATTTAATCTCTAAGGTTATAGCGTTAAAGGGTACTCTTAGAACTTATTAGTTAGTTTATGAGGATATAAACAGTAGGAGGAGGGGATAGTGTTACGACCTAAGGAATGAGGGGACGCACAGCTTAAAAAGGACTTACTCGCGTGCTAGGGTTATAACGCATGCGCTAGCCTAGCAGGAACTAGTGTCCTAGAAAGCTTAGTACCGGCCCCTATAGGATTCTCTAGGATACCGCGTGTATCCTATAGAACCTATAAAATCCTAGGAAACCTATAATAGGATCTGTAGGATCCTATAGGATAACCTGTATATAGATTATAGTAATAAACCCTTATAGCTTATTGTATTTAACTTAATATTATACTCTACAGTATAGTAATAGCAATACTAATTATTCTTAACCCTTAGTACTCTTTACAGAAGCACTATCTTACTGTCTTAGTATTAAACCCCCCGTCCACCTAGTCCCTCACTCCATCCCGGAGAACTAACCTTGCAATCTCATTGGTTATCCTCACCGATAGCTTTTAAGATTCTTTACAACATCCTTTTCTACTAATACCTTTATGCTATTATACTGTACACGCCTATAACACCTTAATATCTAATAACTTTATAGATGTTACTTATAGCTGCTGCTCGTAAGTTAGGATTATTAACTACCCTATAGACTATAATATTTTATAATATCTTTCTAAATAGATAGCTATCTCTAATAAAGAAGTTTATAGCTTTCTTTTTTTATACCTAAAGTTCCTTCCTTATAAAATTAGGTAGGAGTTTTAGTAATAGGAGGAATTAGGTAATTTCCTCTAAAGTTTTTAAGTATTTATTCTTTAAGGCCCGTCCTTAAATAGGTAGCGCCTTATCTATTACGCTAATTAGGTGTTTAACGTATTCCTCTAAATTATCCTATATTTAATCTAGTAGTTCCTATCTATTAGGTTTTAAGTACCGCGATAATACGTTAGCTACTATATACTTTTTACTAAGCACGTGCTTAATATTAAATTCCTATATAAGAATTATAGCTATCTATCTATTTATAACAGATCCTAGCGTCTTAGCTAATAATTAGTTTAACTACGCGATTAACGTCTGCGCGTCTGTCTTAATTATAAAGTTCTGCCTATATAGCTAAGTTCTAAATTTCTTTAGCGCCTAAAGCACTGCCCTATATTTAAGCTTAGTTAAATACTACTAACTTTTAGCTCGTAACTATATTACACTTTTAAACTAATAAAGATAACGCTTTCTATCCTTACCTTCCTGCTTAAGTATAGCTCCTATACCTTCTTTACTCCTATTAACCTTAAGGTAGAATCTCTATCTATATTTATAATCTAGGCTAGCTAATATAAGAGTATTAGTAATTTTATCTTTTAGATCCTGCATTACTTCTTATTATAGTAATTCTTATGCCTATTCTATTTTATTTCGTAAGAGGGTAAATAACAGTTTTACTTAAATAGCGAAACTTAGTACCTAGATATAATAATAGACATATATTCTAAGGAACATCCGCACTTCTTTTACGTTCCTGCATTTAGGCTATTCTCGAATCTTAGCCACTTTCTAGTAATCTAGATATCTTCCTTTAGTACCTACTTCATATCTAACGACACCTAGCCTGTCTATTCCCTAGTAACACTTTATCCCTAAGACTATAGCCTTAGCTCTTTTAATATTAGTAAGTACCCTGTCTAGCTATTAGATATATTCTAGCATATATCTTTAAACTCCTAGTAATGCTTCTTCGTTATTATACGTTAATTTTAAGCTACTACATATAATATTATCTAGGAATAGCGCAGTATAAGGCTAATGTCTAATTAGGATTTTTATTATTATCTGCTAAAAAGCACTAACTAAGTTTGTAGCTCCTTAAACTATTGTGCATAATCTTAATAACCTAATTAGCGTCTAGAATGTAGTTATATCTCTACTATTAGGGTAAAGTATAATCTAATTATATCCTAAAAATAGATCTATAAGAGAGAGGATCTTAGATCTAGTAAATTATTCTAAGAATTTATTAGCTATTAGTAGGAGATTTGCATCCTGTATTAAAACCTTATTTATACAAACCGCGTTATTAATAAGCTAGTACTACTTATCTTTCTTAGTAACTAGGAACTACAGGTTCCTATACTAACTATTACACTATTTAAGGGTTCCTTAGTTAATTCTTTCTTAAAATATTACTACTACCTCTTTCTTAATCCCTCTTAGTAGAGGAAAAGACTTAACCTGCTATACTTTATAAGGTATTATCTTTATCTTATATAGCGGGCACACGTCTTTACTAATTCTTCCTAATTTAGTAAAGGTAAAGGCTATTACTACTTCTTAATTTATTAATATATCTAGTATTAACTACTTTTCTTAGGCTTATAAGAATCTAAGCTTTAGTTAATTTATTTGTTTAGAAGTAAGGCGAGACCCTCGTAGAAAATCTG
This sequence comes from Pseudopyrenochaeta lycopersici, assembly GCA_003313425.1. NCBI lineage: Eukaryota > Fungi > Ascomycota > Dothideomycetes > Pleosporales > Pseudopyrenochaetaceae > Pseudopyrenochaeta > Pseudopyrenochaeta lycopersici. The sequence goes on along the minus strand of NHZP01000012.1, from coordinate 159,999 downwards.
CGTATTATTATTTAAAGAAATAATTAGAAGGTCTTAGGCTAGGTCCCTTTAGGCTTAAGCAAAGTAACTAGTTCTTAACTGTAATTTCTAGCTAGTCTTCTCTTCTAAATTATATTAGTTCTAGGGGGCGTGGCTTATTAATTAGCCTTACTTTGTCTGCTACCTTCTTATATATTATATTAACTTATAACTACTATCTTTACTAGCTCTAAGTTTAGCAGTTTAGTTCGCACATAATACTTTTAAGGCTTACTTCTAGACTAGCTGTTACGTTTAATAAGATAAGTAATAACGCAGTATAGTTCTTTTATACTTATAACTTACTTCTGTCTTATATAGTAAATAAGTGCGAAAAGTCTCTAAAATCTAACGTATTGTTAATAAGATAGACTTCCTAGTAATACTTAGCTTAAGCGATATTACTAATATCCTTATTTTCTAGGGTGTTAATGTTAGTATGCGAACGCACTTCCCCTATCTATGCGCTCGTATCTAGTTTTCTAAGTTATCAGAATCTACTACTACTGTACTTAGGTGAAAGGGCGTTAGATCTGATGCTAGGAAGACTGCGTTCCTTATTCTACCCTTAGAGATTATTCGATACGTAACCTAACTATACACGTTATACTAGATAGCTAACCTTGCTATAGAATACTAGGGATTACTAAGAATAGCTAACCTTATTAGATTAGCTATTATTTAGAAGTGTGTCCTTATAATAACCTCCCCTACTTTAACTAGGACGTCCTAAGCCGTGCTAACGAAGGCGTTAGTGTCTCCTGTTACACTTATAATTCTATTTATCTGTCTAGGACGTTACTCTATAGCCTTGTAGACGATACTTAAGGCTCGTGCTATACTTAATCTTAAGAGGTTTATTTACGAACTAGTGTTAATAAGGCATTTAACTGCGTTCCTGTTAAATAATACCTAACAAATAGGGAGGTCGCAATGCATTAGTTTTATTCCTCTAAGCTTTTCCTGCGTGGCTGCCCTCTTCGCTATAACCTTATCCCTATTAATCTAGGTGTTAGATTCACCGTTAATAATATGTTGCTGCTGCGCGTTATATATAGTTACGATCACGTTACATATTAAAACCTAGGGTTTAGGTTCCTCGCGTTTATCAGGGTTTAAATAGTTCTAGCTAATCACAGAGCTTCCTAGGTTAAGCTTAGCGCACCTAGAGCAGCTCCTAATTAGCTAGCTTACTAAAACTATCGCGTTTACTTCTATAGGACGTTTCTCAGTTCCTTCTTCTTCCTAAAGGAGCTTTCTAACCTAGCCTTTAATATTATTCTACTTAAGTAAGTCTCTTATAGTTAATCCTTATACTTCTTACTTTAAGATAGCTAATGTAATCCTAGATAGTTAGTAGATTTCTAGGCTTTATTCTTTATTATAAGTCTCTTAGAATTAAACCTTCTTTTCTTTACCTTAATACGCGTAATTAATAGGTAGCTTAAGGTAATCTAGTATCTGATAGAGTAGCGGCTTAGCAGTAACTATTACTCCTCTGTGCAGCGTTGTAACAGGCACGCCTGCAGGTCCTATATCGTGCATAATCTCGTCGCCCTCGTATCTTTATCTTAAAGTAGGTGTAGCTAAAGCAGTTAGCCCTTTCTCTATAAATTAGCTTAGCTCTTTATTTTAGTTTCTTAGTAGTTATCTAGCTAAAATCTTTTATAGCTACGTAGGCTTTTATACCTTACCTTAGTAAACTTGTTCTAGAGTTTTATCTTTACTTAGTATTACTTTTTAACTAGCTGCACAGACTTCCGCAGTTTCTAGGAGGTCCTTAGGAAACGCCCCTATAATAATATTATTACTATCTACGTAATTAAGGCTTATAACTAAGCTGTAATATTACTAGTTAAGTATATAATTTTCCTAGAAGTTATAAAACTTATCTTCTATATCTATCTTAGTTCCTGCGCTAAGGATTTCTGTAACGCTGTTAGCTGCTAAGTTCTCTTATTATTAATTTCGCCCTAGGTTCCTTACTCCTACGCGTAAGTCTGTTCCTCTAAACATATCTAGTCTTACTACTAAAGCTAGCTAGTCTAGCACATCCTTAGGTACTTTAAAGAATTCTGTAACCTTCTTTTTTAGCTAGTTAAGCTAAAAGCTTAGCGGAATAGACTTAGTAATTTCTCTAAGCTTTTTATGTAATAGTCTAAAATAATAGATCCTGCAGTTATCTTCCTTTATAAAGAAAGTAGATACCTAGCCTAATAAGACAAGCTCGCGGTATGCATTGCAATCTTAAACTAGATAAGCTACTAAGCCACACATATTACATGTAAGGCGTCGTTCTTACCCTTGTACCCACGTAGAGCCCTGTCTCTAATTAACGTTTAGAGGTATATTAGTTACATAACTTCTATTATTTTAATTATAATATATCTGTTAGCGTAGTTACGATAGTACTTATTATTATACTACATAATTAAGGAAGTATGCGTAATTTGCAGGAGACTAGAGGGCTTTCGTAATAGCCTTATTTTAGTTTATAACCTTAGTTAACTTAGTAACGTTAATTCTAACGTCTTTAAAGGCTTATATAAGATCTATTACTTTATTATTAACTTTAGGTAGTTAAGGCTCTTTCTTCTTTTTAACTACCTTTGTTACCTCTTCTAAAGCTAAGGAGGAGGTTTTACGTAAGATAGTGTTATGTTAACTAAGTAGTTATTATTCTGCAGTAGCTACCTCCTTTAATTCCTCCTTTTACTAGTATATCTTCCTTATAAACTTATAGATGCTTTTTATGTAGTAGGTTTCTAAACGCTGTCCTTCTAAGCTGTTAGGTATCCTAATAAGTATGTCTTCTCTATCCTTAGTAGGCAGGCCTTAGTAGAATAGGTAGCCTTTTTCTTTCTTAGATATGTTGTGCCGTTGCACAGGGTACCTAGGCAATCAGGTGATGATGGGTTTCCTTTGTCAGCGAGATTTAATAATAAGACTTGAAGATGCGAGAGATCTCAACGTCATGCACCAAACGTGATGCACCATGCACCACACTCCGCGATAATTCACTTCAAAACTGAGATTTTGCAAAGTAGCTAGTGCATTAGCTACGTCAATTCAATGAGATTTCAGACCATTTTGTTTATTACTTTTAATCAGGCTCCATACTTACCTTCGTTTCTAGCAGACTGCACAGGCAGGGCTGCTCCTGTTATTCACGCACGTTTAATTCTAACGTTACCTCTCATTCACAACACTAGAACTGCGGGATTGTGCCAAACTACCTTGTTAACTCCACTTATAATGGCGAAGCCCAAGGGGCCTAACAGTCTGTTCTGGTTAGGCTATGGCTAATGAGAGTAGAAAGAGCCTACATGGCATTGAACTGTCAACGTCGAAAACACAAACATAAGAGCGCTACATTGCGATACAGAGATTATAGGATTACCTAGAAAGAGCTGGGTGTCTGTTTGACCCTGAAAAACCTTTGAGAGGGATGGCGCTGTTGCGGCCAGCCTTCGGAACCTTTGAGAGGGATGGCGCTGTTGCGGCTAGCCTTCGGAACCTTTGAGAGGGATGGCGCTGTTGCGGCTAGCCTTTGGAACCTTAGAGAGGGATGGCGCTGTTGCGGCCACCCCCTCTATATTTTTAGAGCTAAGAGTTGACAGGGACCAGCTCTGTTGAGGCTGTATCCTTGTTATCTTGCTATAATAAATTAAGACTTCCTATAACATAAGCGTAAGCTAACTTAGTAGTAGTAGGATAAGAAGATAAATAAGAATAAGATAATAGAAAACAAAAACAAGAATAACTATAAACGATTAGGAAACAATTCAGAAGTAGTACAGTATTAGATTTTAGTTAATTATTAGCGTTAGTAAGGAACTGCCTAGTAGTTGCAGTCTCCTTATTTAGTTATACTGAAGGGCTGCAGCAGCCTATTTAGGATTTAGCCTTCAGCTATCCCTATAGCTAAATCGACACTAGATTCGCTGTTATTCAGATTAGATCTTACGCCTGCTATTAAGGTTATTAAGAAACACACTATAGATACTAGTAAAGTACTTGTGCCTATAAGGCCGGCGAGGAAAGACTTTCTATTTACAGGAAAAGACGTTACTAAGTTCCTAGATAACTTTAATTGCTAGGCAGATAATAGCAGCTATAACAACTATTAAAAGATAAGAATCCTTCTAGATTTCTGTAATACTATATATAGAACCTTTATTAAGAAAATAAGGCTATACAGGGCACTAGACTGGAAGAAGCTTTAAGAAGTAATAAAAGAGTATTAGCATAATTAAGATGTAGCTTAACGCATAGGAACGCGAGCGTTCCTAGAGACCTATGTTTTTAAGACGTTAAGAAAATTCCTAGGGCTATCTAAGTATTTAACTAACTTCGCAGCGTACAGTAACGCTTATATTAGGACAGGCTAGCTGCATAGGATAGAGGCTAGCTTCTTTTTCGCTAGAGGCCTTCTAAGAGAAGACTAGGACATAATCTTTATCTATATACATAAAAGGCTGATTCTAGACAAGCTAGAGAGTTTTAATATTAAGAAGATTTACACGTATCTTAAGCGGGTGTACCGCTAGAGAGAGGGGATAAAATAGATATCCCCTAGCTATACAGAAAGAGAGGCTAAGCTTACACACTAGATCCTAAGTTAAGAAAAGAAAACATTAACAGCTAAGTAGCTAAAAGATGCAGTTAATAACTATAAGAAAAGTAAGGTTTAAGAAGAAGCTAGGCCTGCTCTTCTACCTAGTGTAGATCTAGAGGTTTAAGACCTTATTTCAGCCCTCGGCGACTAGAAGATTAGCCTAGCTAAGGTTAACAAGATAATAGTTCATCCCAAACTAGGTCAGATTCTAAGGAACCCAGCTACCTACGCGTACTTCATCAGCTGAGTCGTCTTAAGAGATAATGCTAAGCAGCTACTATTAGAAAGGAATAATAGCTCTTACATAACGACGGCTCCTCGCAGCTTAAATCCTCAGTAAGGCGCGATTACTATCTAAGGCTGTAAATATTAAAACACTTATAATATATGCAACCTCTCTAGTTATATTACTAGAGAATGTAAGCTATATTAGCTACTTTTACATCTTAGCTAGATTAGCTTTAAGTAGAACAGGGAAGTTAGATATAAGACTTACTATTTTAGTCTTTTACATAAGAGGTTAGGACAAATCTAAGGAACTGCACCCTAAACGCTGCAGCTCTATTAGTTAAAACAGAAAATTTAGAAGTATTACAGAGTTACTAATAATATTCTAGATTAGCTAGCGTTAGTAGTATATCTAGAGAAGTTTAATAGAGTAGACTTAAGGCCTGCTTAATATTAAAAGCTTAGACTACTAGCTATGCAGTAACAGAAGGTAGTTAGTCCTAATACGAATACAATTACAGAAGATAGATATAGCAAGACAGCTATAAGCCCGGCTAAGGACCTACTAAACTTTTAGAACGTTAGGATATTACTAAGAGGCTTAACTAAGGCGTATTTTACCCTTAATAAGGTTACGTCTCAGGACATTATTCTAGGTGCTTTTAAAGAAGGAGCAGTAAATGCTAGCTTAACTTATACAGTAACACGCTCTTAAACGCGTTAGAATATTAGGAAGGATCTAGTTCTTAAGAAAGTTAGGCAGAGTAAAGTTTAGAAGCAAGCTCCTACTAAACCTCCTTATTCTAAGTAACTAAAGTAAGTTACAGTTAAGGACTATCGTATGCCTGCTATAAGGGGCAACACTACATTCAAACTAATAGATATTAAGGAGTTTAAATAAGTAGAGCTAATTCTATTCACTAGCTAAGCCTATAATAAGCTATTCTCTCTTATACAGCCTCTAGATAATAATAGAAGCTTTTAGGATTTAAAAGCTAAGCTTAAATTTATTAGTTAGAATAAGGAAAAGAAGAACTAGAATAACAGCCTTACTAATATAGAGCTCTGTCATTTACTAGGCCCGCATCTAAACTGTATAGCTACTACTATACTATGTTAGGAGGTGCGTAGTATAACTTTTAGGGACCTTATAAGCTAACATTAGCTTTAAAAATAAGTTAGAAATATATTAAAAGCGATTAATAAGCCTGCCGCGTTGTTAGCTAGCGTGAACGCTGTAGAATTAAGTATTAGGCCGGCTAGCTAATCAGCAATCGCTAGGTCAGCTAAGCGAGACCTGCTGGAACCTGATTAGCTAACACCGCAGTGCCTTACGCCGCACAACCCCGCGTCCGCCTATATTATTAGGGATACTCAGAGGCATTTTTCTAATAAAGAGAAGGTTAATTCAGATTAATTAGAGACAGCTAGTCTTAAAGAAGGACTGAATTTAGGGCTTAACTTAATACAGTTTAGGACTTTTAATACCTAAACTAGGTATAAGGCCCTAGGAACATATAATACTTAGCATAAAGCTTTAGTTAATCCTACTAAATAAGAAGCTACGATAATTTGAAAGAAGATAGGCATAGCCTACGTGCAGTATAACCTTCTAACCTGCTAGGCCTTATTTAATAGGTATACAGTAAAGTATCTTATTAACACTAGCGCACAGATAAACCTTTTAAGATACAGTGCGGCTAAGGTATTAAAGCTTATATATAAAGACTATAAGTAAGGTAGCTCGTATTAAGATAGAGTAGTTACTATAAATAGAAGCACTAATCCTTTTATAGGAACTGCGTAGAGTGTCCTAGTTAAAGTAGGGGAGGTGACTATTATTAGTTACTTTAGGATTATTTAAAACCTAATAAGATCAGCGATTTTAGGTGGACCTTAGTGCGCTTTAGTAAGGTTATTAATTTAGTATAACGTATATAGAAGGATTACGTGCAGGATTATTTCTAAGAATAGAGACAGAAACGCCGTCTTTATAGCCTCTAATCCTGCTCTGCTGCATCTAAGAGACTATATGCTAACTCCTAAAGATAAGGAAAATATATAGCAGACACCCTTTCTAAGGAGGAGTGTCTAGATTTAAGTAGAAAATACCTAAGACAATATTTTAGTTTAGAATCTTATTTATCTTATGCTTAGGTTAAGTATATTTAGGAGGCTAAGTTTATAAAAGCTTCTATTAGATTTAGCAAATTTTCACCTATTTTTATAACTAATAATAAGCAGTAATTTAAAGAATAAGTAAAGCAAGTAATAAGCTATACAGTTAGAGCCTCTAAGGATCCTTCAGCTATGCGAGAATTAGAGTCTTTTTTAGTTATGTGTGAACTTAACCGTCAGGCGTAATAAGAAAAGAGAAGGAAGTGCATAGGCAGTCAGGTTAATACCCTGTATAAGGGGGTAGCTAATAAGGTGTAACTTATAGATATTCCTGCAGTATTAGATATTAAGGAGTTTAGGCGTAAGGATTAGAAGCGACATGCTGTTAAACTATAACTCTTAAGAAAAAGTCTAAGACCTCCTAATATAGGGCCTTTTAATTACCTTTTTAAATATAGATATGCAGTATTCCTATAAGGTATAAGATTAATACTAGAAAGGCTAGCCTTATAAAAGTTTAGATCTAAGTTAATAAAATTAGAAGTTTAGCTATTTATTAAAATGTTAATAAACAGAGAAGGCGCGATCGCTTTCACTTTCTCTAAGACAGGACGAATTATTAAGGATGTGTGTCCTCTATATAAGATACAGACTATTAAATATAAAGCTTAGCAAGAAAAATTATTCTTAATAGCGCAAGCTGTTAAGGAAGAGGTAGTTATAATATTTAATAACAGACTTAATTAAGAGGTACTAGAAAGATGCGCTAGTTAGTATAGAAACTTATAGTTTCTAGTTAAAAAGAAGGATAAGAGTTATTAGATAATACTTAGGTTAATTAAGATAAACGTAGTATCTCTTAAGGATGCTAATCTGCCTCTAACAGCAGATAAATTCTCTAAGTATTTTAGTAGATGTCGTATTCTGTCTCTTATAGATCTATTCTTAAGATATAACTAGATTATACTTTATCTAGACAGCAGAGACATAACTACCTTTTATACGCTAGTTAGTTTACTTTAATACTATATAATAGTTTAAGGCGCAACTAACTTAGTTACAGTCTTTTAGTAAGTAGTTATAAAGATTATAAAAGATTATTAGCTATATACTATTCCTTTTATAGATAATATTACTACAGGCAGTCCTAAAACTAACTATAGAGGAGAAGAAGTATTTCCTAGAGTAAGAAGATATGTCTTAGAATACATTTAGTAGCTAGATAGGGCCCTAGCTAACGTAGAAAGAGCTAAAGCTATAATTTTAAGTAAGAAGTATTATTAGGGAGTCTCTAGATTAGGGGTAGTTAGATATAAGGTTACTGCGCAAGGGAGATATCTAGATTAATAAAAAGTAGCTAAGATTCTGGATTAGCTAGAATATAGAAATGTAAAAGAAGTAAGGGTATTTATAGGTATCTGTGTCTACTACAGGATATAGGTGCCTAGCTTTACTATTCGCGCAAAGCCCCTATTCTAGTTAATAAGGACTAGCGTTAAATAGATATAGTAAAAGGCTTAATAAGAGGCTATGCGTACCTTAAAGTAATATATTACTTTAGCCCTAGTATTAGCGAGTCCTAACTATAAGAATAGAGGTATAATTTTTATAGCAGTAGATGCGAGTAAAGAAGGCGTAGGCGCGTCTCTTAAACAGATTAGAGCAGACAGAAAAAGACATCTATATTAATTTAAAAGTATAATTTAGTTAAAAGCTAAGAGTCTCTAGCACTTAATAAAGCTTAAGTGTAAGGCAGTATTATAGGCGTTAAAGAAATTTAGAACCTAGCTATATAGATAACATTTTACTATTAAAACAGACGCTTAGACGCTTATTTATTAACTTAACAGATTATTGCCTGACGTCCCTAGGTTAGTCTAAAATAGGTAGCTCGCAGCTATTCTTACCTAAGACTTTAACATTAAGTATATTCCTAGAAAGAAGAATATTGTTACTAATACGTTGTTACGTTATCTAAAGCTAGAAGGATAGGAACAGCCAGACAAGACTAAAGACGACCTCGAAGATTTTATTAAAAACCTAGTCGCTAACCTTAAGTTTACCTTACCTACTAAGACAAGTAGGGTACTAGATAAGTAATACTTAGACGAGTCTAAGGTAATTACTTAGTTCTTAATAAGATTTAAGAAGCTTAAAGGCCTCGCGAGGGCACAACTTTAAGCGTAGAAAAAGAGGGTAATAAATTTCTTTGTGCGAGAAGGCTATCTATTCTAAAAGTCTATAAGGAATATAGCTATTTATTAAGTTATAGATAATCCTAATCTAAAGACTATAGCTATATAGGAAGTATATTAGTAGATTAGTTACAAAGGAGTAAACAGCGTCTATTTAATGCTTGCTTAATAATACTAGTAGGAAAGGATATATAAGGAGGTACGACGCACAATTATATTATACAAATAGTGCTAGCAGAGATTATTAAGTCGCAAGCAAGAGATACTAATAAATACCTACTGTTACGCGTTATAGGAACGAGTTACTATAGACGTTGTTTACATACCGCATTATTAAGGAAAGAAATTTATCGTAATTATACGAGAATACCTTTGTAGATAGCTAGAGGCACGAGTAATAGCTAATAATAAGTTATCTACTATCACTAAGTTTTTATATAAGGAAATCTTATGTTACTAGAGTATAATAAGGACACTTACTATAGACGGCGGACCTAATTTTAGAAAGGTAGTTAAAGCCCCTACTAAGATTTATTATATTAGGAGGATCTAGGCATTAGCATACAACCCTTAGGCTATAGGAAAAATTAAGGGTAGTTACAAGCTAATATACAACGCACTAGTAAAGCTTCCTAGACTTTAGGTTAATAATCTTCTAATAGTATTATAGGTAGACAGAATTTCTACTTAGAGTTAGACTAGATATTCTCCTTATTAGTTAGTTACTAGTTAGAATCTAGTACTTCTAATTAAGCTTACTCTTCTAATATAGCAGATATTACTATTTAGATAAGTAATATTAAGAGGCTAGTTATTAGCGGTGCGAGCTATATAGCTAGATTTAAGAGATTAATTTCTTAAGAACGCAGTATTAAGAACTAAGCGCCTACAACGCGAAAAGAAGGAATATTAGGATAATTATAGGGAGATTTATTAAGAAGAAATTAAAGAAGATAACTTTATACTAATATAGGACTTAGCTAGAGACATTAATATATTAAGAGATAAGAAGCTTATAAGTAGATAGCTAGGACTATATAAAGTCTTTTATACTAACTAGAATAAAGGTAACTATTAACTTATAGACCTTAACAGCACGTAATTTAGAAACACTACCTTAGGATAGAGACTTAAACTGTAGGTACCTTAAGATAAAAGCGAGGTCGCTTAGGAGTATTAAGGTTATACAAAGCTATAGGATCCTTTGTTATAGGATGCTGAAGCTAACTTTTTACTACCGCCTGCTTAATCTAATAACTCTTAAGATAATAAGTTTATAGTTATTAAGAATCCTAACTAAGACGCGATTTAGTTACAAGAGAAAGAGAATAACCCTCCTATAAACTTAGATTTATCTGAAGATATAATATAGCTAACTGCGCGCAGCTATCCTATTATTATACTAAGATCTTTAATAGAGACTAAGAGATAATAATATGTTTAAATACCTAATTTAGAAATTAATTCTAACTTAGAAGATAAGCTTGCTTAAGCCTAGGGGACAGGCTTTTATCTTAAAGCAGGGGAGGGGCTGCATTTCCTTTATTAAATTTTCGCATATTTTTATATATTTAGTATTACACACACGCAGCGCAACCTCCCAGGCACATAAAAATAAGTTAAAATTAAATAAAATATTATTTAGAGTCGCTAGGAGGTTAATCTCCTTATTACGCGATCAAAAATAGTGGAGAAACTAGGGTGTTAAAGAGTCTAGCTAATTAGCAATCGCTAGGTAAGCTTAGTAAGACCTGCTAAAATCTAATTAGCTAGATAACTTAATATCTGCGCCAACAGTAGCAACGCAACTACAAGATTACAGAGCGATAATTTAAAGATGCAGAATTAATTAAAGGAGGTAGAAGATAAGATAATTAATATTTTTAAGTGTAAAGGTAAGTTAATAGCTGCGTCTAGCAGTAAGATAAGACCCGCTCAGGAAACGTTCCTAAGTAGCTAACTCTTAAGAGGACCCGCTATGCTAGCTAATTAGGTAACAGGAAGGAGTTAAAATAATAGTAACTTTACCTTTTACTATATTAATAAGCTTTAGCGGGGCTTTTAAGTAAAGTTAGAGAGGGAAAGATACCCTCTGCTGCTTAAACCCCCTCTAAATCTTAAGCCTGTAGTTAATCCTACAGGGCCTAAGTTTCTCTTTCTTACTTCCTATTACTATCTATTAAAACTTTCTAAGGTAAACATACGCGTGCCTGTTAGGTATAAACTTTAAGCGATGTTACAGCTGCCTCAGACACCTAAACAGCCTAGGAAGCGTCTACCCCCACTGTTAAACCTAAATTCTTAACTAACTACGACTATAATTAAGCCTGCGCTAACAGAGATTATGTAATTTACTAGTAAAGAGGCTATTAAAGACTACAGAACTAAGCTTAAGCGTTATAGTAACGTTAAAGTCCCTTAGTACGCAGGGATTACAGTAGATACTTAGGTTCAAAACTTACTGTAAGTCTCGCCTATTAAACAGAAGGGTATAGTAGATAATTAGATAGTAGCCTTAGTAACTTACTTTAATAAGACTTTAACTCTTATTATCGCGATTAGAGAATTTCTAAAAGGAAGACTAAGCCTAATATTATAGTATAGAGGTATCGCTGCTTTTAAGCAGTAATATCCTATACTTAAGGACATAGATACTTATAAGAAGAAGAGGAAAAAGGAGATAGAGAGCGCGTTTACCTATCTAGACGAACACTATCAGCATGTACTAAGGCAGGTTCTTATTCTATATTCTATTTAGGTAGTGTACTCGCACTCTAGCGTGATAGTAGTCTAATAGTTACTGCGCAGGACCTTATTAGATAACCTTACTCTTTTCCTTAATACAGCCCTTTACTATTAATAATAATCTGCAAGAAAGAGACAGAATAGATTTATTAATATTACTAACTAGGAAGAAGTATATTAGTAGATAGCTAACATGCCTACTTAGATAAAGAAGTATTATAAGGACAGTAACGCTAAGTTGCGTAGTATTATTAATAAGCATAAGATACCTGCTTCTAGGATTACAGCTAACAATATAGACACGCTCTCAGGAGGGGTATCTTAACTAAATATTCTAAACAGAAGCAATTAAATAGTATAGAAAGTAATTATATGCAGGAACAAAGCTTCCTCTAAATATAACTATTCCGCCTAAGTAGCTGTAAGAGAATTATTTTAGGTATTATAAGCAGACTAAGTTACTTCTTCCTGCTGCTAGCAATTATAAGAACAATTCTGTAGCTAAGGTTAGCGTCTAGATAATAGCCTTAGCAATAACTACCTCTAAACGTGCTAGAAGCTAAAGCCCCACTACTTTATTAAACATTAGAGGGCACACGCAAGTTATTAAGCCTTCTAGTCTTAGTTATTAACGCATAAGCAAAGAATTTAGAAGCGATATCTAGAATAAGCTAGAGAAGCTAGGCAAGCCTTAAACGGACAGGCTGTCTGTTACAGCCAAAAGTATTCAAGAAATCTAGCTAGAAGAACAACGTTTAAGAGGAAACAGGCGCACTTAATAATAAGTTAAGGCAGTAGAGGCCCTTTAAGAGAAATTCTGTCTTAGGCAGCGTTAGAGATTTCCCTCTACGCAGCCTCTCGCTCTAGATAAGATTCGCGTAAGAGACTTAGAGTTAGTAAGGTAGTTACGTAAAGAGTTAGAAATACTGCTAGTAGCACTTAATAACAGTATTAACGTTTAAGACTTAATTAAAGAAGATATCTTACTTAAAACTAGCATCGCAGTAAAATCACGCAAGGGATGTAACTATATAAATAAACAGTCTGCTCTAGTTAAGATAACTGCGTTACTTACGTCTAGGAAGTTAAATAATAGTAAGCGCGTCTAGCTAATTAATACCTAGTATTAAGAGTGTGTAAATTTCAGCACTCTTAAGGATAGGCAGGGTAGTTAGGTATTTAACTATCGCAGGGTGTGCTAGTAACATTACTGTTACGTAGCTAGTAAGATAGGCCTACTTACTTAAAGCCTTAGTATTTTAAACATAGTTTAGCTGCTTAAGATACTATACTATTATTAGGATTAATAGGGTTAGCTTTAATCAGACCTAGTAACTTAAGTTCTGTTCTTAGCCCTGTTTTAAGGAGACTATACGCATTAAGACCTAAAGAGCTATTATTATTACCTAGTAAAAGTTTAAGTCTAAATTAACTAGGACGAAGTTACTAAGGCTCTTAATTAGAGAGTATATATTAAAGCATTTAAGGAATACAGCAGTACTACCTACGACGCCTTTAGCTAGATTTTTAAGGATCTTAAGCTAGTCTTAATCCTTAATTAAAGTTTTAACATATACCTCTACTACACGCAGCTAATTAATAGTAAAAGTAACCTTAGCTAGTGTTAGGTAATGTATTATTTGTTAATACAGCAGCTTATGCGAGGTGACGTTAAATACTAGCTACTGTACGTAGTCTTGCGAAAAGAGCCTAACCTAATTTCCTACCCTTACTATATAAAATATACTAAGCCTAGGGATAGGACTTACTTCTGTTACGTTAACTTAAACATCTCTAAGGCTGTATACTTAGGCAGAGGCGTAGACATTATCTAAGGAAGCGTCTCTTTTAATAATAAAGATAAAGATAACTACACGCAGATACTACGTAGCTTTTATAATATTATCTATAAGTACTAGAACTAGCGAGAAAACTTAAGACTTAAGAACTCTACTAATTATATTAAGGGATAGGACGATAAGAGGGACTGGCTAGAGAGTTACAGTGCGAAATTCCCTGACGTTAAATAGTTTAGTCAGCCTTGTAAGGCTGGTTACGTCTGTATCTCTAATCCTAGGCTACCTTATAGATCTACTAGGCCTGCAACTAAGTAATAATAAACTATCTTACCTTAGTTTATTAAGGTAGAAGAGGATATAACTACGATAGAGATTCCTAAGATAGGCTCCTATTAAGAGCTTACTGCTGCCTTTTAAAGCTTAACTGCCGCGCTAAAGTTACCTTCTAGACACTTAAATTACTATAGCGGCGTTAAGTAGGCCTTTCCTAGAGATGTTACACTAGTATACTTATTAAACATTACTAGGGCTGTAAGCTGTTAGCTGAGATAGGACTCTCCGCTAGTTTTAGAGGAATTAACTAACTTATTTACAGATTAGCCTAACCCTAGTTTAATCTGTTAATTTATTAAGGATACTAGGAAGGCTATAGTAAAAATAATTAAAGAGTATTAGGTTATCTGCTAGTATTATAAGAAGCTTACTTTTAGGGAAGATAAAGATATCAGCGTACCTAATAGGTTATTCTTCTTAAATAAAGGTATAAATCTAGCTTAGGAAGCTAAGTAGTAGAAGTATAATAGGTAGGTTAAATAATATACTACCCTAGATAAGGTTCTTAAGGAGCTTTCTAATAATCCTAATAGTAAGGCTGCTAGGATACTAGACAGGAAGGAGAAACTAAGGCGCCTGTCTATCTAAAGCGCAACTAAGTCTCTACAGACTTTAACTCATGCTAGTTTATAAAGGTTGTTATTACAGCAACAGGCGCTAAGTTAATATTCGCCTAGTTAGTTACCTATAGGACCTCCTCTCGCGCCTTCTCGTCCTAGGCAAGCGTAACCTAACATAAGCGCGTTAAATCTGCATGCACCGTCGCAGACTCCTCGTCGTAGCAAGAGGATTAAGGAGATTAAGAAGAAGAAGTGAGGGTGATTTGGCTGTACTGTCGAGAGCCTAACTAATTAGCAGTCGTCAGGTAAGGCTTAACAGACTCTGATTGGCTGAGTGCCTCCTGGTTGTTTGAAGGATACTAGGACGATAGCATACTTGCTGGCGTCTTCAATAGTAAGGTTAAGGCGCATTTTCTTTTATTTTTCCTACTGTCTTTAGGAGATTTAACGATAAAGTACGAGAGTTTATAAAGGAACCTGCATAATTACGAGGACTACTCCTCCTGCAGAAATGCAGCCTATACTGCCTTCCCTTTATTCGTGGGGCAACAATTTCTTTCTTTCTTTCTTTCTTTCTTTCTTTCTTTCTTTCTTTCTTTCTTTCTTTCTTTCTTTCTTTCTTTCCTTCCTTTTCCCAGTTCTCTTCTCCTCCTGCTAGTAGTTCTACTTGCGAGGGGAAGGAACAATAAGTAGGAGTTATGAGCTCAATAGGACTGAGCTCGAAGTAGGGGAGGTTTATGCCGTTGCACAGGGTACCTAGGCAATCAGGTAATAATAGGTTTCCTTTGTCAGCGAGATTTAATAATAAGACTTGAAGATGCGAGAGATCTCAACGTCATGCACCAAACGTGATGCACCATGCACCACACTCCGCGATAATTCACTTCAAAACTGAGATTTTACAAAGTAGCTAGTGCATTAGCTACGTCAATTCAATAAGATTTCAGACCATTTTGTTTATTACTTTTAATCAGGCTCCATACTTACCTTCGTTTCTAGCAGACTGCACAGGCAGGGCTGCTCCTGTTATTCACGCACGTTTAATTCCAACGTTACCTCTCATTCACAACACCAGAACTGCGGGATTGTGCCGAACCACCTTGTTAACTCCACAATGTTTCCTAACTTAATGTAAGCTTCTACATAAATAAGGAAGTTAGCGTAATAGCTAAGTAAGCTAGGGAACTATAGTACTAATTAAGTAATATAACTCTTAAGGTACGCACGTGTTCTTATTTTAGCACTTTTATCCTTATCTTTCTAGTATTCCTTAATAAGCTCTTAAAGGCCTTCCTAATCTCTCTCTTTAAACTTAAGGGATCTTTTAATAAAGTTACTATATTCGTTATTACAGAAGTTAGGAAGCACGCGGAGTCTCTCCTCTTAATTAAGACCTCTGTTTTCTGCGCGGTAATTATAGCTCTTAAGGAACTTAGTCGCGTTAGTTCTGTTAAACACTAGGCTAGTGCCGTGCCTTATAGGCAGTAACACATTTCTCCTACTTATATTCGGGGCAGTTAGTATATCTATTATCTATTCTTTTCTTATTTAACTTAAGGTCTTAATGTCTTTTATCTTATTATTGCTAGCTCGCTTAGGCGCAGGCGTAAGGGTAGCTGGCAAGTGCTCCTCCTCGTCCAATGTCTCGATAGCTATTTGTGGAGTTTCTCTGTAGTAACTAAGTTTAGATAGAAATTCCTCGTAGGTTGACTTACTAGTTAACATTTAAACTTAGATTCTTTGTTTGCTAGATATTTTGTGTTTTGTTTAATTAATTGTCTATAGGACTCAGCGTTTTTCTCCTTAATACTTAATACCTTAAACTTGAACTTAACGGCTTCGATCCTTCGTTGGTTCCTGTCTGATACCTGATTTCTTACTTACTTAATTGCTGATAACTAGCTAATAACTAATAACTAACTATATATCCTTTTTATGTATACTGTTATGCGTATCTTAAATAAAAGGCTACTAGTAAGCCTTACTTAAAGCTTAAAAATTACCTATCTAGATTAGTCTTAGGGTTGTTTTTACCCCTTTCTGTTATTTTCTAATAGCAGCGGCTTAGGGGATCTTAAGGTTGCACTAAGAAGTTAATAAAATTTAGCCCCTTAGGCTTCGCTAATTTGTGCAGGAACAGAGGCTTTAGCCAACTTCTCCCTTTTAATAGTAGCCTTGCGCGCAGTAGAAGTAACTAAGCATCTCGTGTTAGTTAAGATGGTAAGGTGCGGGGACAGGTAACGAGGTATACAAGGGTGGATAGGCAACGGTGAATTGAATAATCGAGACTCTGTTGAAGCAGGACTTGACAGTACAGCGTAGGTGATACTGGGTGGATTTAATGCCTCCTAAGGAGGTCCTATCTATCTACCTTTATACCCGGATTTCCCGGCCAAGCCTACCTAACCCTAGCTGAGATGCCCTCGGTAACTACGTTACCAAGTGCATCGGCACACTATCTTTTAGGTAGCTAATCTAACTCTTGTTATAAAAAGACTATAAGTAGATTATAATATTTAGTAGGTACCTTAGTAGCTAAGTTGGTATAGGTCTTAGGAGTAAGAGCTTTATTAATATTAGTAATTAATACTATAAATATTTTATAGTCTTACTTCTTAGCTAGGTAAATAAGTAGTTTAGCTCTAATATAGTATATGTCTAAGTTAGGTTAAGATAAGAGGTTAGGTTCTTCTTCTCTATTAGGTCTTAAAGTAGGAGTCTGTTATGGGCGAAGAGGCCTAACTAACGAGTGTGCATTTGTCCTATACTACAGAAGGAGAAAGATAGAGAAGAGGTTACAGGTATCCTTAGAGGATATATATATATGTTCGTACGAGTGAAGAGGAACGTGCTCTTCTAGCTGCTAACTTGTACGAGCTAGTAAGAAAAGGGGGCAGAGGAGATTAAGGAGTCCTTTCCCTGTGCGATAGTAGCGAAGCCTCTCCTGCTTAAAGGGCGCAGCCTATTACAGAGTCTTTAGGGACTTTTCTATAGGTTCTTTTAGTTAGTAATTTATTTTAAGTAACTAGTAGTTATGTTAGTATTAGATAGTTAGGTTTAGGTAAGTAGGCCTAGAGCGACTAGTATTAACTAGTATACTAGCTAAGACTTTAGTCTTTAGTAAGTTTATATTATAGTTCTTATGTAAGCAGCGTTTAGTGCACTATTAAGCGTTAAACTTTAGCTATTTATACTTATAATTTACGCTAATCTTATACTTATATATCTAAGGTTAGCTAAGGATTATATTATAACAGCCTATATTTATAATATATAGGTGTAGGTTCTCTATATAGTTTCTATAGTAGAGGGTTAGGTTAATAGTATAAGAGACTTCTCTACTATTAAGTATAGTTCTAGTAAATCTAGTTAAGTATATAATATAAAGTAGTAGTATTTAATTTAGTTTTAGGTTACGCGTAAGATCTTTATAGATATAACTAATACTAGTTACTCTAGTATTAATAAGGGCTTTTAGGTTACTCTTTATAAGGCTTTATTAGATTAAGTAGAGTATAGTTATATTATATTTCTATAAGTCTTAATAGGGCGTAGCCTAGAGTTTAGTAGAGATTTAGTAAGTATATAGTCTTAAGGAGTAACTTATCTTTAGGATAAAGCTTTTCCCTTATAAGAGTAGGAATAAGCTGCTTTACATTTATAAGATTATCTTAAGCTACTAGTTAAAGTTAAGGATCTGCAACTCTAAGAGCTTTTTAGTAACTGCAGATAATAACTATTTATATATAGTTAGGATAAAAGAATAGAGTAGTAATAAGAGATATAATCTTTAGAGTTATATTTAAAATAGTATCCTTCTTTAATCTATTTTTAACGCTCTATAGAACTAATAAGTGCGTAGTTAGTAATATTAATCTCTATTTCTATTAGATACTAGTATTATTTAGGTTAAGATAGTAAGTAATATAAATTATTATTATATAACGTAATTAGGTTTATATAATTACTTAGGGACTAAGAGATTAGTACGCTAACTATAACTCTTTTTAAATTATTAGAGAGAGAGTAGTAGAGTTAGTTAATCTAGGCTCCTTTATTTAGGTTAGTATTAGCTACTAGCTTTCTAAAATCTATAAAGTAAGATAGGAAGTTCTTCTTTCTCTATTTTAAGTTATCTAATTAGCTCTACGTAGTATATTCTTAGTTTAGATCTTTATAAGTATTATTAAAGAATCTAATAAGTTAATTTATAGTTATAATATCTTTATTTATAAGAGGGTTTACTAGTATAGTAAGGTTATACTTAAGATAAGAGTATACGTAGATTAGGCAGGCTTCTTTATTTATAAATTAATTAGCGTTTCCTTTTAACTTATATTATAGTTTTATTAGGAAGAGTAGGAGGTCCTTCTTTCTTCTACTAAACGTAAGTAGGTTAAGGAGTTATTCTAATTTTAGCCTAATTATAGAAAGTTTAGAAAGAGAAGTTTAAGTTATAAGTAGAGTAAAAGTTATAGAAGAGGATCTATTACTAGATAATATCTCTTTATTACTTAGTTAGCTTTTAGCTTTAGTTATTATAATAGCTAAGGTAGTAGCAGACTTTATCTTAATTACTTTAAGTTCTTAGCGTAAAGTTACTATCTCTTTATAATAGCAGGCTTCTTACTTAGATAAGGAGGCCTATAAGGCTTTATTTCTAGCTTTTAATACTTTACTACTAACCTTTAGTTCCTGTAGCTATTATAAGATAAGCTAAAATAGATCTATATTTTCTTAAGAGGCTATAGTAAATAACGCAACGTAATATTATAAGAGGCTATAAGTAGGGATTTTAACGCTTAACTAATAGCTTAATTATTATACTACGTACAATCTTAGGTAAAATATAAGACGTTACGTAAAGAAGAGAAGAGAATAGAAACTTAGGTGCAGAAGAATACTTAGGAGCTAGGCCTGTGCTCGAGCTCAGGCCTTAACAGGGCTAGCTAATTCAGGTGTTGCGGGAACCACGGTAGTTACCGTGACAAGCAGGATAGGGATAGTGCTTATATATTAGAGGCTACCCTTAGGTGGATAGATTAAAATAGGATGCCTTATATACTTAGCTCTTTAAAATCTCTTAATATAAGTATTATAGAGACTTAGGTATTACCTTTACGCCGCAAATTTTATATAAGAAAGTGTAAAACAGAGGCTTAAGGTGTGCAGCGCTTCTATAAAGTGTGGAAGGAGCTTAATCCTAAGAAGATAAATCATACGATAGATCTTTATCCTAAGCGCCTTAAGAGCATCAAGAATAAGTACGAGGGCTTAGTATTAAAATATTGAACATTTGCGCACGAGTTTGCATAGTCATAAATGCAAATTTTGGTGGTTATTTTGGTGTGTTGCGCATTTTGGATGGTGTTCGGCTTATTTCCGGCTTTCTCGGTGCACGGAGAGCTAATCTGCCCTTCAACTTGTAGTGCGACGACCCACACCCAAAATTACCTACCGGTTCACCTGGCTCACAATGCACAAAGGAAAGAGAACCAGACATATATCTAATACACAAGGGCCATTCGTCATGTTGGGGCTTTTCAATGGATCGTTTATATTCCTGATTGTAACGACGTAATAACTCAACAAGGTTGCCCTATTTTTAAAGACTCGCAGCATTCAAAATTAGAAATTATTTGGCAACCAGAATTTCTTCATTCTATTCCAAGGCTGTGACACGATTTTCGCGCAGTTCTGAAGAGGAAAATGTAAAGGACTATTATGTGTCCGCCTAGGCTTACTAGTGGGCAGTGTCCGCATGACCCATATGCAGGCACCCGCCTAACCCCCATGTTCAGTACGGCATTGCGCCCAGCTTTCGAACGTCAGCCCAATAGTTTAGTTTGTCAGCTTCTCCATCAGGGGTATCGTTCTCTGCCCAATCCAGACCAACCTCTTCCCAGGATCAATTTCGGTCAATATTCTCCATCTGTACGTTGCCCGTCTCCCTTGTGCTTTCGAGAGACTCTTCTATTCTCAACTCTTGGCAGGATTTGCTTCAGTTCAGGACAAAAACACAAAAGCGAGAAAAGCGAGGAACGCGAGAATGTAAAAGAAACAGCAAACTCGTGTCTAAATCAGCATTAATCAATAATGTCTTGGAGGATGCTACATCAAATGCATTTATCCCTGAATCAAGAGACCTAGGCACAGGATTTTCTTGGGCCATGTTACATCCCAAGCATTATTATTATGAAGGACTGGGTCGAGAAGCGTCCGAAGTATGCACCATAATCCCCTGAGCTTGAATCCTAGCCAAAGGGCGCTGGTGTACCCACAATTCTCAATGATATAAACGCGGTGTGTTGTCAAAGATCAGATTTCAATCAGTAGGAGCTATTGCGCCCTAGCTACTAATCATCGCTACTTTGAATACTTAGTTCTGGTTAGCATGAAGGCACTGTCTTTCATACCCGCCATACTATGGCTGTCCCATATTGTATTTGCGCTAAACTACATTGATCTTGAGCCTCTCCCGCGTCATATATGGGATGATTCTGTCCCTATCCAGAAAAGACAAGATGTGGAACAGCCCGCCAATGTCACTCTGGGCGACCACGAGCAATTTATGTTCACCACTCCACCAAATGGCAAGTCATGTTTACATCTCTGCCGCTGGTGCTAATGAGTATAGCCCCGAACAATACGCAAATGATTGTTTCCATGGTTGTTTGGACTCCGCAAGATCGCCTCATCATCGACATGGCCCGTTTTGCTTTCCAACTGAAGGCTGTCAATTGCACACAGGACATGTGGGTACAATTCAACCACAACAAAACGTTCCAGGAAGCGAAGAAGAATTGGGATTGGGTAAATTTCAACGGAATGCGCAGCTTTGTTGTAGTTGCGGATCATTTCAAATGCGGCAAAGACTGGTCCCTGGACCCTTGGCTCGCGAGCAACGTAAGGTTTGACCATGACACACTAAAGGTGCATCTAGACGTGGAAAAAAGGACTTGGAAGAATGTAACGCGCTCATACACACTTGACTTCGGAGAAGTGCAGCGAGGGAGAAATAAGCGCCAGATAAGTCTAGACAGAGCGTTCACCCTTGATCTGAGCTCTAATTGGCCTTCCAAAATACTTAACGAAAAGTGGACCCATAAGAGCGGCAGTGTTACTTTTGGTGTCAACTGTGTTGAATGCGGAACTGACGGGACACTGGTCTTCGCTGGTCACATCGAGGGGAACCCCTTTACTGGAATTGAGAAGTTGCTGGTTTCAGCCACCCCGAATGGCGTCAGGGCCGATCTAAATCTCGAAGTCGCTTTTTCTGGGGCTTATAACTTTAAGGGAAAAGACTTTGCGAAACGGGAATTCACACTCGTTCAGATTCCATTGCCATATGGCATTAGGATTCCGGGAGTCTTCACATTTGGTCCACATGCAGACGTCATTGCCGGTTATGAGTTGAAGAGTATTGAAGGCGAGGCAACGATAGGAACCGGAGTGGCAGCCGTCATACCCGATGATTCTTTTGCAAAGATTGATGTCTTTGGAAACGAAAAGCTGGATGTCCATGGGTGGATACCAAAGTTTGAGACGAAGCCATTAACTATCGAAGCCCAAATCAGCGCTAGCGGAACACTATATACTAAGCTCGCTGTAGCTGCGAGCATAGAGGTGTTTGGTAAGTCTATCCATCCTTCTGATGCAACTTCGCTGATAGGGTTGAAGATGAGACTGGCATAACTATTGATGTAAACCTCCAATTCCCAAAGATTTCGATTGAAGCCGTGGCCGGATACGATGCCGATGGGTTTTGTCCCGACAAGCCAGATCCCTTTGGAGTCTCCTTGGATGTTTTTCTGGGCGCAGAAGTTTCCTTGGAGGCTTGGGGCGAAGTCGATGGCAACAGAAAGACCTTTTTCGATGTCGATCTTTTTGTCGATGACGACCTGCACCACTTTCCTGTCATTTGTCTTTCTTTCGGAGGGGGCACCCCAGGCTCATGTACTATCGATTTGGAGCCAGAAGATCAGCTGTGGTATGAAGTTGAAGTTGCCAGTGGCATATCTAGCAGTCTTGGTTCGCGCGAGCTCCCTGACATCGCTCCACGCGCTTCAGAGATGCAGCTTTTGGCTGATGAGCGTAAGTATGGCTTGGAATGCGATGATAAGTCGAAACCAAAGTGGCCGATTGAACTGAAGGAGTATTATGTGCCGACAGCAATAGTCAGCCGCGGCCATGCGCCGACCCCTGTCCCAGTTATGAAGTCATTGTTGGGGTGCTCAAACGATAAAATCTCCGAATGCAGTGCGGACAGGTGGAAAATCGAGGAAGGAGATGTGAGCGATGTGACTTCGTCGTACAACGGTAAGGCTGATTAATACTTCGGAGAGATCATGCTGATTGTCACAGCGGAACATATATACGAAGGATTTTGGATGAAAGAGTTTCTTGACAAGGTCAAGACGGAAGTTTACGGGAGCCAGCAATGCGAAAACTACGCGACAGGAATACTAAAGCTTGGCGACACGAGTGGCTGGGCAGATAAACTGGTGTCGCAACTTGGAAATACTAACACGTATCAGGACACAATGACACTCTTGAATGGAAGAGAAAATCGAGTGAAGCACAGAGTACGTCGGTAAACTGGACCAAATCGGCCATGACTAACTGAGCTAGATGTTTAATAAAGGCGTCCAGAACATTTATGTGTACGACAGTTCGTCGTTGACTTTGGCCAACAGGGTATGTCGGTTGGGACGCATCGTGGCCGCGTGCAAATACATGGAAATGCCACAGACGAAGAGTTATCTGGACAACACTATTTCGGACATCGTTCGCGTCTTGTACGTTTCACCAGCTCTATCTAATGATATTTTTCCTAATCTCGTCGATAGGTTTGATATGGATGGAGAGCTATTCAGCGGCAACGATGTGCTTCGAAATGTGCACAGAACTTGGTTTCCCGAGATGTATAACGCTGGGATCAAGAAGACAAAGGAGTATCTGATTGATATGGCTACGTATATCAAAGACAAGACCGATGATGATGATTTCAAGAGACTGCCTGAGGATGTGAAAGCAGCGATTCTGGAACTGAAAACTGGTGAAACCGCGACGGTGGAGAAATATTGCAATGCCACAATCGATTATCGATGGTGATCATCAGTCATATCAGTTAGATTGGCCAAGTAGTTTGCATTTGTGGATGTGAGGATGTTTATAGTCACATTATTCACACAGACAGGCGATGGTTGCATCGCCAATTGGATCTTTTTTGGTATGCAGCGTTTGCAAAATTTAAATTTAGATCATTTTGGCAAGGGCCCAGAATTTTGAGGCACAGATTCTCTTGACCTTGTGGTTCTCGATTAAGGGTTGGGTCGCATTAGTTGGCCGAAACCCGAAACCCGCATATAAAATAGCCCGCCTTACAGCTATACCGATACGTGAGCCTAACACTCGTACTCACTGATGTACTTAGGTCAAATGTTATACACAGGCATCAATGATTGGCGTATACGCGTCGTTCCCTATATGGCTGACTCGTTGGGAAAACTAGCCGCGTAAGCGTAGGCTGTCACAAGTAGCTGCCACACTTTGTAAGATCGACTACTTTCTAAACTTAAAACTACAAATCAATATTGGCCTCATAACTATCTAGTTCTATTATTGCCTCTTGACCATATCGTATCCAATTCCAACCTAGCATCTACAGCACCAGCCAAAGCACCCAGCCAATCGCCATGTCCTCAATCGCTGGGATACATCTCAATTTTATACCACATAACCACCAAGTTCAAAGCCCTCTATTCGGTGTCTTGCCTGAGGAAATTCGGAATGAGATATTGGTCCTGTCACTTGTCTAATGTGAGGACGATAAGGTGGCCTATTCCAAGGATTCGTACTGGTACCGCCCAGGCTTCGCTGGGCCACAGAAAGGCAGTGGCGCGCTCCTACGCACGTGCAAGTTGGCATATCAAGAAGGTTGTACGATATGTATCTCGCAGATTGAGTGGGAATTTTGGTTTGGTAGGTGTTTTTTTGTGTTGTGTCTGAAAGATGTATGGATGGGTGCCAGTTCTGACGGCTGTATGTGTCAACTTAAGCTACCGTTCTGGTCCTACTTCATGCACAGTCATTGAATCATATTTAAGTATTTAGTTATGACGGCTGTTTTTTCTTTTTAAGTAAAGTAAGGAGCTGGCGCGCACCCCACCCGATAGATGACGGACCTCCTGGCTTCTCCGGAAGCAACATCTGCATCCCCTTCTTCCGTAGCCTCAGCGCTCAAAACGTGCAAGGTCTCCAGAAGGTCCGATTCTTTACGCAAATGTACTGGCTAGAAAACGGCCACAACCTCAATGCCATTTTTCGACTATCGAACTTTCGACCTACAAGCCTCACCATCACGATCCGCTACTCGGATAGGTGGTTTTGGGAGTCGGAGACCCCACTGCACATGTTGGAAGACTGGCTGCGTAATTTTAAAGGCACCCCAGGCCTGAGAGAACTGAGGGTCGAATATGGGACGCTGAGTTGGAAGAAAGAAGAAATGGCGAAGATTGTAGAAAGAAATAAGAAATGGAACTTGGCGCTTCTCGGTAAGGAAGAAGGATATCTTAGTGCCGAGGGAACTAAACTGATTGAGTCGAAGTGGAAAGGGTCAAGTAAGCCAGCTGGACTGAAATTGGCGGCCTGTAGAGTGGATAAAACGGTAGAGTACGTCGTCATCACTGACACCTGGAGACATGTCGAGAGTCTGATGAATAAAGAGGAGACGGAACCTAGATTGGGTGATGGTGATGAGGACTCAGAGGGTTCATTTTCGGATGACGATTTCTTTGAAATCGAAGTCGGAAGCGAGAGCCTTAATTCTGGTGAGTGCTAGAAGATAACCAGGAGAAAGGTTTTAGCATAACAGAACGATGCCTCTGGAGATATTTCTTTGCAGATTCTTATTCTAGCGCAGCAAACCCACTACCCTAAGTAAAATACCTTACATAAGGCAGCCATGGGGCACCCTATAGTTCGAAGTATATAGATTTATACCCTATTTATCTTCTTCTCCAGGATTTGCTGCTTTACTTGGTTCATTTGGTGAAATAATTGGAATAGTAATCGAGCTCGGATATATTCCACCCGTATAAATACAATTGAAAGCATTATTATGGTAAGAGCTATCATAGGCGCGCTCAAATCCGGGAAAGCCCCCTGATCCCTCGACAGGTGTAATTTCGACACGCAGCCGTTGTCCAGCTGCTATCTGACCTGTGGTGGCGAACAATTCGATGTCGAGCTGAACTGGTTCATTGGCGTTCAATTTTTGGACGTCTTGCTCTCGATGGCTGTGCCGTGGCCGATCAGGGGTGCTACGAGTCGAATCAATTGCTCTTTGTGAAGCTTTCAAGCAGCCCATTGTAAGTGGAGGGGTCTTTCTATTTTTTTGAGCTTGGGAATCGCCTTGGAATGTGTCGGGTGCGAGGGTCCTGTATGGCACCTCACGCCCGTCCTCAATAACCCTAAGCGAAACCCAAACATCTGCATCTGCTGAGGTCGAGGATACCCATACTGTCGCTTTAAAATGTCCGGCAAAGTCGATGGTGCTCTCGAATGGTGCTGACTCAAATACAACTTTTGGTCCACCTTGGTCCTTCGCGTTCCTTATATCAGCGGAATACTCAGCTTTGCGTGCTGTTACAGGCGGAACGTCGTAAAGACCCCCTTTTCCATCTTGTGTATCAACGTCCATGAAATATGTACAATAATGCGTCTTAGGGATTGGCCAATCAAGTTCGTCACGCCAATGGAACTTCCCCTCACCAGTGCGCATCATCATACGCACGGGTGGGAGTTCTTGGTCTGGTTCTATACCCTTCAGATATTTGCTGAAGAACGTGTGTAAGTCTGCATCACTATCCTGGATCATAGAAGGCATATAGAAAGCGTCCCAAACAAGAAGGTGCTTAACAGATGAAGATAAACCCCGAAATGCTTCGAAACCAGCGCGGCTGTGGATGATTTCGGTTTGGCTTACAGATGTCAAAACAGGAATGTCGATTTTTGAGAAGTCCGCTGACACCAGGCCTTCTCCATGATAGAACTCCTCGTCGAATAAATGTTGTTCGAATCCTCCTAAGAAATCGACAGCATCCGAGTCCGGATTCCGTGCTTGGCCAACCAAAACATCCCACCAGTATTTGCGGTAATTGCCAATGAAGATTCCTCCAGGATATGAAAGGTCTCGATATGCATCTGCATCACTAGCAAGAGGAGCAATTGCCTTGAGAGATGGTGGGCGCATAGCAGCTACGCTCCACTGGTTTGTGGCGTGATAAGATGCTCCAAACAGACCAATGTTCCCGTCACTCCAAGGCTGCTTTGCGGTCCACTCTATAGCATCATAGTAATCTTTGGCTTCCTGGGCAGAGAAAGGGTTAACTTTCCCGGGAGTATTACCAATGCCGCGATGGTCCACGCGAACCATAACATAGCCTCGAGGCACCCAGGTGGAGGTATTGGGCCTAAATGCAGCTTCCGACCATCTGAAGAAAGGTGGGATATCGTCTTTTATGTTTTGAAAGAATTTGTCTTCTCGCTCCTCGCTCTCATGAAATTCATCCTCATTCCGAATTGCACCGATTCTGAAAGCTCGACCGTATACGCTCATATTCATTAGAACCGGCCAAGGTCCGTTCCCATGAGGATAGAAGATATCTGCACCAAGCCAAAGGCCGTCTCGAGTGGGAATGCGCACATCTCGTAGTACCTTGATGCCTTGATGTGTGCGCCGAAGATGATTGCGCACCTCGGCGACTCCGCGAATCCGGAGATTGAGTCTAGAAAAGACTTCGCGAACGGATTGTGATGCCTCAAATGATTCGATATCGGAGTTGAAGAAAACACCATTCATATTGTCATTGATTGTATCAATGATCGTCTCATTGATTACCACACCATTGCGGAAATCACGATCGCCGGAAAGACTTAGGACAAAACGAGCGAGGTTGATCGTAGCGGGTGCGAAGGTACCCTTTACCGCTTCTCCATGAAGAGATGCGAGCGACAGAGTGTCGTCACACACTGTGGAGCCAATTATGAGGTCGCCGATGAAAAAAGTAACCACTTCTCCAACAGGATATGAGAATTTTCCCTGTTCATCAAGAACACCGGCATGAGTCTTTGTTTTGTACTGCAAACCCACAAAAGGTCCATCGCGGAATTCACCAATATGAGTGAGCTGCGTTTCAGTCATTATGGAAATTCTCTTGCAGGACCAGGTCCAAATAGGCTATTCAATAAGGGGTAGTGATTCGGCAAAGACGAAAGTTGAGCTCTTGCCACACTCGAACAGGCTAAAGGCAGTAGGTTTTATAGAACTTATCCTAGAGACTAATTGTGCGAGTGAGGCCTCATCATGGTTCACCGCTTTTGGTATCAACACTTACTAAACCTGTTGTGGCTCTTGTGATTTGAACTATGTCTTGATTGGTAATTCTGGGGGACGCTTCCAAGGGACTGGTTCGGAAACTCGGATTCAAGACACTTGAAAGTGACGCAACCACGGCTAAGTGCTCCCGTGCGGAAAGAAGAGTACCAGGGAGCACCAGAGGATTTGAAATTTGTTTGTCAGGCAAACATGTAGCGACACTAACAAGGATGACCAAGTCAATCACATTTGTACGGATCGAGGAAATGGCCCACCCGTGCTTGGCTAGACAAATGCGGAGACCTTCCGCGGACGATCTTTGTGTTTCTTTCGGAACCTGACTGATTGGTACTCCTAGATTTGTGAGCATTTAGTAATGTAGGTCGCTTCTATGCTCTCCACAAGCCCATGGGGATTTCGGCCGCGGGAACTGACACCTGAACTTGGGTATTGAAAAAACATCTGGCTGGGCGGGAGTGGTATAAAAATAATGAGACGAACATACGACATGGATATAAGGCCCCTTGTCTATCTGATTCACATACTACAAGTTTTTGCAAGATAACAGTCTCAATCCTAACCATGACTTATCAGTCGTACATCCCCGGTACAGATTTCGCTGTCAGGGAAATCTACAGCTATCTTGAAGGGTTCGGAAATTACCATAAGTTAGTTCGCATCTTTCGTAGTAACATAGCACGTCATATATTTGTAATCTAACCCATCGCCGACAGATCTGAAGCTGCGCCTGGCGCCGTGCCACTGGTGAATAACAGCCCTCAGCGCCCTCCCCTCGACCTTCGAACCGAGAAACTGTCCGGCAGTGCGTTCGTAGGACCGCGATCCCATGCTGTTCATACGTGGACATATCGCGTTAAGCCAAGTGTTATACATGGACGTAATACTCCTTATCACCACGAACTGCAAAGTAGCGATCCGGCAAAGCCGTCCATCCTGAATCCAGACTCTAAAACATGGAAACTATTCCCACTATTAGAGGAATCTGGTTGGTTGGACCAACGCCTGGTCGGAAGCACAGGTGACCCTGCCCAGAAAACCGGCCTTGCAACCTGGGTATTCAATGTGAACAAGGACATGGAGCCTTATACAGCTTTTGCGAGCTTAGACGGTGAGGCTCTTATTGTTCCTCAAACAGGAGTGCTAGATATCACTACTGAGCTTGGAAATCTCTTGGTGAGATCCAACGAGATTGCTGTTATTCCGCGCGGCCTGCGATACCAAGTCAAGCTCGTGAATGGCACACCTTCTCGAGGATTCATTTGCGAGCTATACCAAGGGCATTTTCGGCTACCAGAACTTGGCATCATGGGAACTTCAGGAGCTGCTCACAGTAGGGACTTCCTGATTCCTACAGCGTACTTGGACGGGCAAGTCGTGGAGAGGGATGGGAAAATGGTTGCAACCTCTACATCGGCTAAATGGACTATCGTCTCGCGTCTTGACTATAAGCTGTACTCTTGTCAGCAGGAACATACGCCTTTCGATGTTGTAGGCTGGCATGGGACCCTCTATCCATACAAGTACGACCTTGGGCGCTTCGACTATTTGGCAAACGTGCACTACGATCACAAAGATCCGAGCGCGCATACTGTGCTCACAGCGCCAGCATACGGCAAAGCGCCCAACACTGCCGTCATAGACCTTGTCATCTTTGGCAAGCGCCATGAAGCAGCCATTGACACTCATCGTTTGCCCTGGTATCATCGCAACACTATGAATGAGTTCAGTTTCGCCACATTACATGGCCTAGCTGATGCAAGTGCTGCTGACAAGGCAGCATTTCCTGGTATCTTTTACTCAGGTGCTGTAACCGCGCATGGCCCTGCGGAGGAGGAGTACAGATTTTTGCAAACCGTTGACACTACGAAGCCCGTGCTAGCAACTGATGGCCCTCTAACGTTGGTCATGTTCGAGACAGAATGCCCATTGTATCTCACAGAATGGTCATGGAAGATGTGTGAGGAGAACGAGCCCCCCGCTTTTAAGGCAATAGCTCAAAGCAAGGAGGACTGATAAGTTCCGGAGGGCACAGTATTACCTGGAAATTCTGTATAGAAAGTTATAGTATTATATATTGGTACCCACTAGTTTGTAATGCCTACCCCCGTGAATT
This sequence comes from Pseudopyrenochaeta lycopersici, assembly GCA_003313425.1. Lineage (NCBI taxonomy): Eukaryota > Fungi > Ascomycota > Dothideomycetes > Pleosporales > Pseudopyrenochaetaceae > Pseudopyrenochaeta > Pseudopyrenochaeta lycopersici. Next base: position 129,870 of record NHZP01000012.1, on the reverse strand, counting down.
TGTTTCATTTGCGCTCTTTGCAGATAATTTCTGTCAGGATAGTTCGTAGCTTTTTGAGAGCACGCTCAACCTGTTCTAACCTCACTGAAATCAGCGATATTGTGTTGCATAATTATGTGGCTTCTAGAGATCATACTTTTCCTCGAACATAATCACAAGGTCTCGAATCGGAAAACTCTCAATTCATGTGACCTGATTCGTCATTTGTGCCATGTCGGAACGTCACAGAATCTGTAAGGGATATGCCGAAAGCCCTATCGCGTAACAGCCTAGCATCGTTATCTTTCGCTCCATACAAATAATCGTGGAGGAGAAATTTAAATCTAAAGTTGATCCATAGGGTTGTGGAGAGGAAGGGCGGGTTTGATCCGCATTTCGTCCGTTGGTTCGGACTGGCTAGGGTTATGGTGGATCAAAGCATACCGGATCAAAGTCCGAGTACACGCGCGATCGGACACGAAGACGCTGAATAATGCAAAAGCTAAACAAGTATGTTAGCGAATTGTTCTGACTAAGGGTTTGCCAACGTAGTGCTTAGCAAGCTTCGGAAGACGGATGTTTCAAAGTTGTGAATTCCACGCTGCCATTTTCCAGGCTCTGGCCCTTCGGTCGCCCATAAGCTAATTCAACCTAAACTCTAGACCATTACACATAGATTAGTAGATTGTTTTGCAGAGGTACTCTTATGTATAACCACGATGAGATTACAGAGCAATTGGTAAGTTTGGAGGACTGGTGGCAGCAGAATTGGGCCAATGTCCCTAGTTCAAGTACCGCCTAGGTCAAGTACCCTTCACGACTGCAGTACAGAATGAACCTTCATTGCCTTGAAAACCTGCACGTCCGCTTCGACCTTTAAATCAACATTGATAAACACACGATGGCTGCGAATCGTGAAACGCCTTACAAGCGTGCCAAACACGCCGATTTCAAGAAGATCGAAAGTACCCGACCATCGTGGGAGACAGCCGCTGAGCCCTTCGAGAACATCCAGGCCCCTGAGCCAACGTGGACTGTTGGTGGCGGCGCAAATAAGTACCATAACCCTGCCGAAGCCTCCAACCATATATCAGTCGATCCCTGGGCAGCTGGGCGCCACCCCATGAGCAATTATAAGCTTCTCATTGGCGCCATTGTGCCTCGTCCAATAGCACTAGTCTCTACACGATCAAAGGATAGTAGCACAACCAACCTTGCACCCTTCAGCTTCTTCAATATGGTACACGTAGACCCCCCGCTCTTTGTGCTTGGCCTAACAACACCGCTCGTTCAACCTAACGACACATTACGCAATTTGCAGGAAACCGGAGAATGCGTTATCAACCTCGTACATGAAGCCATTGTCGAAGCGGTTAACGCGTGCGGCATCAACTCTCCTTACGGCACGTCAGAGTGGAATATCAGTGGTCTGAGCCCGGTGCACGATTGTGAGACTATTACGTGCGCAAGAGTTGGGGAATCTTTATTTAGCATCGAAGCTAAAGTGGAAAGCATCCGAGAATTCAAAAGCCACATGAGGCCAGGGGCGTCGTCAGGCTCCCTAGTTGTATTAGAGGGAACACGGTTTTGGGCACGGAAGGACGCTATCAATGAGGAACAGACCCTGTTAGACATGAAGGTCAGATATACCCTGAGACTTTCGTGCTGAGAAACTAAGTTCTCGATTTAGATACTGAAGCCAATTAGTCGTCTTGGAGGTATTAGCTATGGTCGTTCAACTCAAGCTTTCGAGATTCAGAGACTAGACATTAACACTGATTTATAGAGAGTAAACGAAATATTTCAGCTAGAAGGAGACCGAGGAAGGAAGGCAATACTATTCGGATAATAGAATCTTGGTTAATCGTAAATTTGAACTGCCGTATACTCTGCTGTTACTCCTAACTAGAGAGTATCACTACCTTCGGGTGAACCATACGTGATGGGCTTGACCACCGGTTTCACGTCGGAACAGCCTTCAACAATGAACTGTACGTCAATCAAGCTGCCTATGTAGATACCAAGGAAGGTCTGCCTAACGTGTTCTGTCAGTCACCTGCGAATACCAGTCAACCGGGAACGCGAAAACCCACCAAAAATCAGGAAAACCAACTATTGTAATCTTTACAACAACTTAGTTTAATCTCTTGTAACTTAATATCTAGCCTTCTACATTATTTTATCGCTTCTTTTATATCCTTACACTATCCCTTCTACTAATATCTAGATACTGAGTTTTTGTGTTAATTTTCATACAACTTTATGTAATTTTACTATATTTTAAGACTTATTGCCTAAAACCTTTAATAATTTAAAATATAGATTAAAGAGTATATAGGAGGCTAGATACTTTAGTCTTAAGATATAATACAGTTTTTAGTTATATGTTTTCGTTGCTAAGCTTGCCCCATGTATCGCTAACACTAGGGCTGTATCACAACAATATAGAAAAATAGCCTTAAACTTAATAATAATATAGATTTTTTAGGCTAAGGAGATATCTAGGAGCTAGTACTTTATTTACTAGCTTTACGCCTTCTTACAGGTGTAAATTTAATAAAGTATACTTAAAATTAGTGTCTTAATAAGGCTGCTTAGTATACTATATTAGTACTTCTTTAAAGCGTTATAGAAACTATCCTAATCCTATTTAGCTACCTTGTAGTTATTATATTAAGGATAGAAGTAATTTATACGCTTTTTAAGGTGCTACTAGAGGTACTTAATAGGGTTAAAGTCTAGTAAGTAAGGTAGCTAGATAATAGTATTAATACCTTACTTAGCTAGCTAAGCCTTTCCTCTCTTTAATATATAGATACGCGCGTTATCTTATATAAAGAGCTATAAATACTTATAAGTAGGCAGGAGACCCTCTATTAAGGCTTAGATATAACTTTTAGTAGAGTAGCTACCTTATAAAGTACTTAGATTACGCTCTATTATAACTAGCCTACTCCTCCTTACTTACCTTTATTTATTAAGCTATATAGCGCTTTATACTATCTACGTAAGCTTTATACTAGTACTAATAAGAGTAATTATCTCTCTCTTCTATTTCTCTTATAAATAGTAAAAGTACTACTTATTATAGCCTAAGCTCTTCTAAATTAAGTACTTATCTAAAAACTTAAGAGTATAGTAATACTATAGAAAAGTAGAGTACGTCTTATAGAATATATAATACTACTAAGTATAAACTAAGTATAGGTTTAGACGCTTTTTATAGTAATATTTAGTAAGGCCTTATCTCTTAAGTAATTAATATAATATGCTATTACTAAGTAGCTTTAAAGAGGTGCTATTATAGTTTATAACTACGCTAGCTTAAGCTAGCTCTAAGTACTTAATCTTTAGCTACGCGCGTACTATATAATACATAATCCTTTACTAATAAAGTAATAGTAGTTAAGGGCGCCTAGAATAAAGAGCTTTATTTTATATTACTTAAGTTTAAGTAAGTTAAATAGTAGTGTAGATATAATTTAGTAAACACTTAAACTTAGCTATAAGCTCTATAACTAAAATACTAGCCTTAGCTTTAGAGATAATTACTTATTACTTTAGAGGTGTTAAATTAGGCCCTTAGCAGGCATTTCCTAAGATTTCTGTGCTAAACTAGCGAAGTGGTGGCATTTTGAGAGGTGGCTGAAATGTGCTGGTTGTGCGACGCGTATTAAGCGACCTCGCTTGGCAACCAAAACAATTGACGTGTGACTGTACTAGGTGGTTGTTGAGACTGCATAGGTTAGTTTTCCTGATTTTCGGTGGGTTTTCGCATTTGTGGTTAGCTGGTATTCGCAGGTGACCGGCAGTGGAACACGTTATAGTAACTGCGCTTACCACTCAATATAGCCCAAAAAAGAGCCCACCATGAGAAGAGAAACCACGCCAAGTTTCTATCGCCCGGAAAGCCAAAGGTAACTTATGATAAAGACCGGTAGGTCTAGGAGTGTAAGCTAAGCCACTGCGTTGATACATGGACTAGCCAGAAAGAAGGCATTAATGGTAATCAATATCGGGTTATGATCGTCAAGTTCTCATATATGGCGGTGGGGGCCCGTGACCACCCGAAATCAAAGACTGCTAGTAGGCTTTATACTGTCAAAACCATCACAATATTATGAACAGCCCACCAAAATGTCGCGAACAGGGTCACCCGTAGGGGAAAGAGACACAGCAAATCATTGATGGAAAAGTTGAGAATAGCATGCGAGCGAAGTCATAAAGCAGCGATAAGTAAGGAATAGAGTTTATTGTTAGAATTTCAGGATATCCCAGATAAAATTGCCCATTCCTTTAATTCTGAGTCAGGACCTTGCATTGTCTTCAGTTACTTGACTTTCTCCTTGACAACGCCGGTCAATCACCGTGCATTGTACAGCAATTTTGCCGAACACAATATCCAGAACCTCTGATCAGGGGCTTCCAACCACATGGTGTAGCGTAGAATTTCATTGAAAAATAGTTCCCACTGCTACAGTTGCTCTGAAAGTTTAGGGGGTTGATAGTTCTATCAATATTCTGGCGCTGCAAACAAGTCCATAGCTCTAGTCTCTGCTATTACTTCTAGGGTGGCTTGTTAAAGCAGCCAAGGTAGCATAACTAGCATTGAAGATTAAAGAGCGTTGATATTTAATTGATATTTAATCTGGATAGATCAGGAGAAAAATCAGTGTACACGTATGAAAAGGAGCGACCACAAACGAATATTGGCTCAAATAACCTTCTTTAACCAGTCGCAGAACGCCACTGCTCGAAAGCAAGCTGCAGTACTTCCTAACCGCATTTACTGTATGGACATGAATTGGGTATACACATAATTTTTGGCTTGTCCCAGCAATGCGGCAACCAATATTTTCACTCTGGTCTGTTTGTTCGGCTCATTGAAGATCGCCGTCTTTACCGTCAACGTGGATAATCCTATCGTCATTTACCATATAACTAAGCTCATCTGAAGCGGCTAAATTATCACATGCACCGTTTATCTACTTTGCGCCCCACGAACCAACACCTCCTGCAGGCTGGCCCATATAGGAATTCCCAGTGGTGTTAGATTCCAGATATTTTGTCTGCAAACTCAGTCCGGAGTACCTCCAAGGGTGGATGAGACAGTCGCTCTGCCTCACATTGGGTTCGAGAGAACGCTGCTATGGCATACCACTTCCACGCCCTCGTGATCCTATGCAAACATACAAACCCATAGAGAAACTTCATTGTAAGACTTGAATATGTTGCACTCAAGTAAAACTCATACTTTATATGCTTCTCTCCGCTATTGATTGCTAAATCTGCCATTTTTGGAGTAACAGCATTCAAACGATTCGAGGCTTGAGCACTGTAGTAACCACCATAGAGTGTTTGGTAGCCTAGCTACGTCCACGGATTAGGGAATTTTCCGAGCAACATATAAGACTTTTGCAGAATAAAAGTCTGCTGTTTGTGTAGATAAAGTATGCAGCCAATTTCTGGGCGACTTGAGCGCGATATCATCAATGAGAATGTAGGACGAATGACATCTCTGCGGCAGTGTTTTTGACAATGGTTCCTACGCCAGTGCAGATAAAACAATGAATTAAGAAGAGGGTTTCACCTGAGAAGTAGCACCACGGAACGCAAAATTGAAGTCAAAAACCCTCAAATTCCCCGGAGATATCGATCAATTCAAGCAATTGGTCGGAAAGTTGTCAGGTGGAAGTGACGCAGTTATGTGGTAGGGGCCTGGCTAAAGCAGCCTGGATGCATTTCTCAAGCTCGACAAATGGTGGTTCCGAACGATACACATTTCTAGCTGATACAAGGGGGTAGATCTATCGAAACATAGGCAGAGCTATCATAGACTGTTAATTAGAATGCCGCAGCTAACCACTTAATTTTACATCTGAACTATGAGCATCGGCGGACTTTGACTTTTTCATCTCTGCACAACTAGCGGATACTTTGGAGTCATGCTAGACTGAATATCTGCCCGCAGAAACCGGCAGAATAGGCCGCCGATGATTTCAGAAAACATTGATGTAGTAAGTGGAGCTTGGTCCTGCGACTTCGGGGGGGATAGCTATTTACTGTGTTGGTCTCCGTAGGAGTAGAATCATGTCTGGCGCTGTTATAGTTTGGCATTGCGGCTTATAAAAGTTCAAGATGTTCTATAAACTAACGAATAAGTGAGACCAAGACCGTCTATTCGACAGTCAGTCCTGTGCTTTCTTCAACTCCACCCTGTGGATCTTAATTTGTTCCGAGTCCTCGCAAAGATCGACCAAAATATATCAGCAAGGGCATCGTCAGTTCGATTTGTATTGTTGCCACTCTAGCCTCTGGAGGACTTTTCGCTTACTTCATGGAACCTGAGACAATTTGGTGCTGGAGAGGATGGCAGGTTGCGAAGACCAATCGAAAGCTAACTTTGCTGCATTGCGTATCAAAGATGTTTAACCCGAGAATCAGAGGTCTGTTTTGAGGAATTTCCGCACATCTCTTCAACTACTCGACCGCTTCTTGCATTCAATCTTCACGCGTTCTTTATTTGATAACTGCTTATGCATCCCTCTCATTGCCAATTTTCTCCGAAACGATAGTTCCATTCTGTAGTCCCACTCTCCCCTCTCATTAATCATAACCTGCAACTCGGCATGGTCATCCTCCACTAACCTTGCAGAGCCGAGGTCCGTCGCCACATAGCGGAACACGAGATGCTTTAGATTCGGTAGCTTGCGAAACTCGTTGATAAATCCTCTGTCTGGGAGCTGCATGGACTTTCCATTCTGGTCGCTGCGATGGAACTCCCGAGCTTGCCTATACGGCCAGCAGATACGTTGAATAGCCATCTTTTCGCGCGCGCTGAGATTTTGTAGAAAAGCAGGAAATGCTTTCGCGTAGTTAAATCGCGCATCTATAAATGCAAATGAGGGTAGTTCGTAGAGAAGAAGCATCGTTTCTGCGCGTAATTGTCGGCACACGCGCGATAAAGCGAAGAGGCCCTGGATGCTAGCGCACCGCTTTTTTTGCGTATTTAAGCCGACTTGATCAAGATGGAATTCTTGATCAGTCCTTTCTTCGATACGATACCAGCATTGGTCATTTGGGTACGGGTTGTGATGAAGCGGAGCGCCGTTCACATCTAACGCATTGTATTCGGACTTGGTGAGGTTGACGACTTCTATGGTGTAATCACACAGCTCCAAGTGGGTGTAGATCTGATTGCGGAGCTCAGCTGGTAGACGCAACAGAGGGGAGGATAAAGCATTGTTTTTGATGGTCACTGATGCTGTTCGTGCGTTGGCTGTAGCCTTTGCATTGTCCTGCTCATCTAAGTCAGTAGCCCTGTGCTTCGCACTCTCGATCGTTGAGGAAGACGTCCAGAGATTGCGCAATGTGGCAGTTAGGTTTGATACGGCCACCATTGTGTGATAGGGGATCAATGTTGGGGGATGAATGCTGGGGGAAGCCAACGTTGCATATTTCACGCGGCGACTGCGCCTCTTAGCCAAGCGCATCACCGTCATCGTGGGGCGGTGTTGCGGGGTTTTGTGAGGATCGTCAACTAATATAGCTAGCTTAGGAACACAGGGTTAGGTCTCACGGATAACGTTTCTAAAGAAATAACTTTTAGAGACGTGATAGAGGGTATCAGCTAGAGCAAGAGAGGTTATTATAAGCTAAATCTTTACAGAAAAGGAAGCTGCAAATAAGAGCCTACGTTTCTTCCCAGTTAAAACTCACTATATTAATAAGGAGGCAGCGCAGAGCTATAAAAAGCTGTTAACTCTAGGTTTTAATAGTTCCTATAACGTAGTAGAATTGTGCGTGCGTGAGCGTATAAGCATTACAGGTAGGGTTCAGGTGGTTCCCGACACGCCTTAGAGGGCTGACCGCCTCCCCGCACCTATGCATACCAAAACAGAATGGTCGACATGTGGTAGCGATCATAGTAGCTGGTAGATAAAACAATACTCATTCGTCCCAGGTTTTGAGAACCTACAGCCTCTATCACTCAATCGTCAACCTCACTACATACTCACAAGAGGCCACCAAACAAGCTGTCAGATGTTTAGGAGCATTTCGCACTCACAGCAAACAGTATTAATCTAAACTCACTCCTCTCTAGAGAGATTCACAGAACCTAAATTAAGTAAGTTAACAGTAACTGAACGTAGAGTCAAAAATACGAGCCATCCATTCTCCAATGCCCTCCCATTGGAGCCTTTCAGGAAGGGATCTTCAGTTTCCAAGCATCTAGCTCCTACTCTAGCTAAGATCGTTCTACTGAGCGAGTCGGGATTACTATTATATAGCGAATTTTAAGCTTACGCCGATAAAGAAAACCCCTGAAGGAGCGCTCCACTTCACCTAGGCCTCAAATTGATACAGATACAAGGCGCACTCTTACCTGTGTAGACAAAGTCGTTACTATGGATTCAGCCTCACCGGAGCAACTTCTTCTTAGCCGATTCTGCTGCAGCAATCTTTAACATGTCTAAAAGAATAATCTACTACTAACGTGCTAGGGCTACTACTTAAAGCCACTAGCCTAAAGTAAAAAGCCTTACCTAGCTAGAAGAGGAGGTAATAGTTAATTAGGTGCGTTCTCTTAGCAGGGTCCAGTCATATTTATAGCTAATAGCTGTTCATCGGAACAGCTCCTTAGCAATACAACGAATAGCTAAATCAGAGTGTCAGGGTTCAATCCTTTCAGGTTACTAGACGCAGGTGAAAGGGTTCAATCCTTCCAAGTTACTAGACGCAGGTGAAAGGTAACGATCCTGCCAAGTTACTAGACGCAGGTGAAAGGTAACTGTTACCTCTTACCTTTCACCAAGCTAGGTAACTGGATCGGGACTAGCCTGCTCTAGCTCATGTATATAGGCAGCACCTCTCCCCCGAAAGTGAGAGGTATCTGCTATTTTGTCCATTTCCTTTTAAATTGAGTTTCTTCAACTAAGACCGTCCCAACTGTGCGTGTTGACTGCCTTACACAGAGATTACTTGTCTCGTACCACAAATATTATAGACATTAAATAACTATTACAGGTCCCTAGTCTAACCTGCAATACCTAGTAATTTTACTGTTATCTCCAGTACAGTTGCGGGTTCACAAAATATCGTAGCATAAAAATTTCCTAATATATATAAGGTTAAGTTACCAAAGAGTAAGAGTAATAGCTTTGGGAAAGCTAGTAAGGTAATAACCTAGTAAAAGCAGTATAAGAGAACGTAGATTTAGAAAGGAGGTATATTATTAAGAGGGTTAGAGAAGATACAGCTCCTTAATAAAAAACTAATTTATAAATTAAGTGTAGATTATACTAAAGTAGGAAGTAATTAGGGTTTAGCTATTAGGCTCTATCGCGCTGTAAAATATGCAGGGAGACTAAAAATAGATTACAGACGTGTTAGATGCTATACCTTCAATAGTCATCTATTTTACTAAGGCTGATACAGCAGCGGCTAATACGTTGCACGTAGCAAATGCTCTATCTTAATCCTAGCACTCTTCGCTACAGCTCCTAGGTTCATAGCATCAGATCACGATATAATAAGGGATATAACACTTAGTAAATCTCCTAAGGCAGTTAAAATAGCAACTGCAGCCAGTTGCCGCGACCGCACTATCCGAAACATACAGTCCAATATGCGACGGGTTGGCTCAACCACGGCACCTTCTAACAGGTAATAGGCAGGTTGGCGTATAAGATCTGTGATGTTAATTGGTCTTCAAGAGAAACTCCTAGAAAAGTCTGCTGCCGCTATAACTGCATTTGTTGTGCGCTTGAGGGGTGTGCACACTTGTGTCAAGTGTTGCCCCTCAGCTGGTAAGCCCTCTATAGATGCAGATACCAGTCTCGCCGTTGTTACTCTTATCGCTTCCTTTCGACTTTTCCATATGAGAGGTTGCTTAAATATTGAAGGTGCTACAAGTAAATAAGCATCTAAGTAGACGCAGTCAGATAATGGCACAAGCGGGGCCGTGCTTCGTTGGAACCCCTGGATCTATCCTGGGATAACTTTACTTTTCTGCATGCGCATCTTGACTCTAGGCATACTACTTTACCACAAGAGAACCTAGCATATGTACGGAGTGAATTACTTCGTCCAGTGTGCATACACAGCATATGGTGTGGTCTAAACTTTGTCGCCTACCTAGACCAGCTTCTCATTTAAGAATAAATAAAAACAGGCGTACGGTTTCTTTTGAAAGAGATTACGCAAAGGGCCCATGTAATTTTTGAAGCGCTGTTGTGCGGCATGCTGGATCATAACCGATATACGAAGAAAGTTCGTATTTTCTGAGCGCTGAGGCAGGACAAACCTAGCGCTCCGAAAATACGAGCCCCTTCGTATATCGGTTCACTGCCCACCTATCCAGCGTGAACTTTTCACCGCGAGTCATGGTAGGGCATTATAAATTGCACATATTTTCACCTTCCTTTTTGAAACAATAATAGTTTTGGCAATGTGGGTTTTACTTTTCATTTTATTAGAGACTTGCAACAATACATATTATCCAACGGTTTTAACAACTGACCTGAGGCGGTACCTATGCTAGTGTTTGGAACATACACAATAACTTTCCCTTGGACACAGTACTACTTGCGACAAATCGAAACTTTCCTGTCTATGAAGCTGTATGAATCGATTGGAGAGGCAGACATACAAGTGCAGGGAGTGCAGGGAATGCATGCGAATACCAACCGAAGGGCGCGAAATGTCAAAGGTGAGCGTTTGTAATCTCTGCCAAGCAAATGACGAAAAGCCCGCAACTATAAAGTCTTGACCAACAGCCACATTTTAAAATCAATAGTCTCGATACCTTTGCAGGCATCCCAATAATCTCCTGGTTAGCGGCCAAGCTCTGCGACGTGCTCAACATACCTTAACAGATCAAGTTTATGCCAATCAAAATGAAGGCACTCACACTAAGCGCCGAAGCCCGCACCGCAAAAGTTCAGGACATCTCGCAACCAGTACCAGCTGCGAACGAACTGTTAGTTCAGGTCTCGTCCATAGCGCTAAACCCTGTCGAATCATTGTATGTTCGACACCCTATAGCAAGCTCCGGTCGAATTATTGGGAGCGACTTTGCCGGCTTCGTTGCCACAGCTGGATCTACCGAGTACAACGAAGGAGACCGAGTCGCTGGATTCCTTCAGGGCGCGTGCAGTATTAATGACCGGCCTGGTGCATTTGCTGAATTCCTCCCGGTCCCTTGGGACCTAGTCTGGAAGATACCCAGCAGCGTCTCATTCGATGAGGCTGCAGGCGTGAGTCTAGTCGCTCTTACTGCCGCACAAGCGATCTGGTACCGATTTGGATTGAAGGCACCCTTTCCCTACGACCATGACGCGGTACTAGAGGAACATCCTGAATGGAAACAAAATAATGCAGCTAGCATTATTAATTTCTTCATCTATGGTGCATCTACTTCTGTTGGGTTATACGCTGCGCAAATGGTACGGCTGAGTGCAAAGGCAAGCGGGAAAACAATCCGATTATTTGGTGCAGCAAGCAAGGCTCGATGGGAGATGCTAAAAGAAGAGCCCTATGGGTACGATCACCTGGTTGACTATCGCGATAATGATTGGCCAGAACAGATTAGACAGGTCGCTAGTGACGCTGGCGTCCAGTTTGCATATGATTGCATTTCAGAAGGTGACACAGTTCAGCGCATCTCATCAGTTCTTGCACATAATGGAAGAATTGCTATTGTAAGGTCTCGTGAAGGCGGAGCTTGGAAAGCAGTTGACCTCCCTGTTGAGCCAACCTATGGTGTGGTTTGGGAAGGCCTTGGAGAGGAAGTTCAATATCAGGAGTTTACAGTAAAGAAGTCGCTAACTGCTCGCAATTTTGCAGTAGCATTCTATAAGTATCTTAGTAAGGCCTTTGGTTTAGAGATAAGGCCGACTCCATTCCGGTTAATGCCTGGTGGGTTAGAAAGGATTGTGGAGGATGGCTTCCAGCTGCTCGGTGCGGGGCTAATGGAGGACCGACAAGTTAAACGGACAGAGGAATGGATGCGACCTATTAGTGCCGAGAAAGTCGTGTACAGGATCTCAGAAGTGCAATAGAAAAAAGGCGGATGCTTCCCAGTTTACAATAGGCTGGAAGGCTTCAGCAGTTACAAACAACTCACTTTAAATACTTTTAGTCGAGCAAGTGAGATTAGAAGTGCTTTTGTCCTAGTAGCCAAGCGTATTATAGATATCTCCACAATACTATAGGGATAATTTCGTTAGGAAGCGCCTAGAATGGATTAATCTAAAGTCTGATGGAGACATCTTGCTAGTTAATTTGCCGTCGTTTCTCACTCGACTGGCTTTTGATACCGACTTTGTCTATAGGCTATTGATCTGCTGCAAGAAAGTAGTACGTATCATGTTTGTTGGCAGGTAGGAGAGACCGAAACTCTAGGTTGTCCGTGAGACCGAGAATACAGGACTAAGTGTTGGCCAGACCGAAGAGCTGAAGCTAAGACTGTAAGGCAGTCAACACGCACAGTTGGGACGGTCTTAGTTGAAGAAACTTAATAGATAAAATAGCAGATACCTCTCACCTATAAGGGAGAGGTGCTGCCTAAATATATAAGCTAGATTAGGCTAGTCCTAATCTAGTTATCTAGCTAGGTAAAATGTAAGAGGTAATAGTTACCTTTTACCTGCGTCTAGTAACTTAGCAGGATTATTACCTTTTACCTACGTCTAGTAACGTAGAAGGATTAAAATCTTTTACTTATATTTAGTAACTTAAAAGAATTAAACTTTAATATAACCTCTTCTTCTAAAATAGTAAGAGCTTCTAAACTGAAAAATAAAAACTTAAAATATAATATAAGAAAACTATTTATAACTAAGTCTCTTTAACTTAGTGAATTTAGTAATAAGCTTTATATAGCGCTGTATATATCTAAATAGTTTTTTATATAAAATTACTAAGCTTTAAAGTATTTTTCAATACTTTTACTTTATAATATAAAAATAGAACTTAAAGACTTTTATATAATATATATAAGAGTAACTTTTATAATTTTTATTTAGTTATAAAGTCTCTAGATATAGCGCGTAAAGTAAAGCGTACTATATAAAGTAAGGCCTAAGGTAAGTAAATTATAGCTAAAGGTACGTAAATTAAGGCTAAAGGCGCGTAAATTAAGGCTAAAGCGCGTAAATTAAAGTAAAATTTTAAGTACTCTTATTACTACTAAGGCACTCTTCTATAGCTAGCTGATCTTTATTAAGTAGTAACTAACTTAGAAGTATATAATAAGTAAGTAGCTTAAGCCTATTAAGCTATTACTAATAGAATAGATAAGTATTATAGTTATTAAAGTACTTAGCTATAGAGTACTAAGTAAGTTTTAAGTAGCTAGTCTATTTAATTAAGTACTACTACTTTTATTTTTAGTAGCTTTTAATACTTATTTATTAATAATTAAGAAAATTCTTAATAAGCTACTTATTTTAAACTTTACTATTAAGATTAATTACTTTAATAGCTACTAATTAAGCTAGTACTTAATCTAAAAGCCCTTTTAAAAGTATAAGCTAAAGAGGTCTAAAGTAAAATATAAGAAAAACTTTACTACTTAATACATCTAGTAGGAGGTCTAATTAATATACTTAGCTATTATATATAACTCTTATAAAACTAAAGCTCTACTTACTTAAGATCTAGCTTTTTTAACTTTTATTTAGTAAACTAATTAATTATATTAACTATAACTTAGTTTCTAATAGTATACTTTAAAACTAACTAGTAAGAAGTATTAGTATAGTAAGCTTATTTTTACTAAGCTTATAGTATCTATTTTTATAAATAAGTAACTAAATCTATATAAGTATTTATAAGCTTATCTACTTAAATTTTATTACTAGCTATAGTACTACTACGCTTTTTATTATAGTCTTCCTTTAGGTATATACTACTATAAGAGTAATACTTAAGATTAGTAAAAAATAGTATTATATCTATAGAGGTATTGACTATATTATTAGCTTAAAACCTAGTAATATAAAGCTAGGTAGCTTAGTTAGTTTACGCGTAATTAATATACTAGTAAAGATAAATTTCTAAGGCCTAATTTACTTACTTAGTCTACCTATTTATTTTAGAGTAATAAGCTATTAATAAGTACTATTAAATATATAGTTACTTATAGACTTACTTCTAAAACTAACTAATAAAATTTAAACTATAGTCTAAGATAATACTAAGAAGAATACTATAGGATTTAAAAACTTTTATAATGTACTTAGTAGCTTTAGCTATAGTATAGCTATATATAAGAAAAAAGTACTACCTATTTATAAAGTAGTTTATACTAATAAAGATATTCTTAAAAGTATAGCTATCTAGCTAAAATGTAAGTAAATCTTAAATAAAATTAACTAAAATTTCTTTCTAGCGTTTATAAAGTACTAGTAGTAGCTATAAGTATTTATATTTACTATTATAAAGGTTTTTTATTTAGTAATAAGTAGTATATATATTATAGTATTATTTAATTAATAAATATATTTTTAGCTAGTAGTACTATAAGTATATAAAGAAAAATATATTATAAAGACCTTTATAACTAGTAATTTAGTAGTTATAATATAACTCTATAATATACTAGCGTAACTATAACTTAGAAGGTATATATAGCTTACTCTTATCTATCTAAAAGTGTTAAGAAACTTTTTTACTTATACTTAATAAGTTTATAAAGGAAAAGTAATAGCTATTCTTATAAAACTAAAATAGTTACTTAGTAGTTTCTATATTAATAGCTTTAAAGGCCCTTTTTACTATAGTATTATCTATATATATAGTATTAAAAATTTCTTTTATAGACTGTGGAGGAAAAAGGGAGAGCTTGGCAACAGTTACCCAGGTGATCTATGAGATGGACCACTGTTTTGTCTAGGAGGCTTTGAGAGCCAGCTATATAAAGGAGAGCTGAGCACGGCCTATTACAGGGGCCATTGTACGGTAGGAGCGTGAGCAGCGTGTACGCGTGCGCGAGCGCGCACGTGATCGCGCACGTGATCGCGCACGTGAGCCTACCGTACCCCAGGTCACAGCGCGTTGTTTGCAACATAGACTAATAGTTATCTTTATAATAGAGTAGTAAAAGATCTATTATATTATTAAAAGGCGAAAGATTATTATTATTATTATGATTATTAAATTTTATAGAAAAGTCTATTTTATAAGCGTAAGTAAAGTAAAGTTATACTACTTTAGCTTATTCTTAGGATATTTAGTCTAAAGACTTAAGTTAGCTAAAAGCTAAGGCGCGTAAAGCTATTATAACTACTAGTTATATACTTAGAGAAAGTATTTAAAGTTTAAAAACAGTAGCTTATATACTATAATAAGAGTCTTCTATATCTATTAAAGTATCTTAAAGTTAATAGCTGAAGGTATTAGCTTTACTATTAGTTTTCTTAGGAGTATAAATAATTTTAAAGTTAAACTAACTAAGAAATAAAGACTACTGTACTTTACTATTAGCTAAGTTTTTTAGTTATTATAAACTATTCTAGGTTCTTATTTTTTAAATATTTATATAATTACTATAAGTTTAAGATTATAAATATTATAGTTATATTCCACTAAAAAGTATTTCTTTAAAAAAGAAAGTAATAAGTTATAAGATATTCTTATTAGTATATTATTTTATAACTTTACTTAAAGCTTATCTTAATATATTAGTAAAAATATAGATTTACTTAGTAAGATTAAAATACTTTAATACTATACTTATATAAAATACGACTTTAAGAGCCTTAAAAGCTATTACTTCCTCCTTTTTTTATATAATTAGCTTATAATAAACTTTCTTATAAGTAAGTGTTGCAAACAACACGCTGTGACCTGGAGTACGGTAGGCTCACGTGCGCGCTGACGTAGGACCTTACCCTGGAGAGACACGTCTTTTGTGTGCATTCAAGGGCGCGCTCACGTACGCGCTCACGTGCGCGCTCACGTGCAAGTTGATGGGCAAGCTCACGCAGGAGACACCTGAAGGTAGACTCACGTGCGCGATCACGTGCGCGATCACGTGCGCGCTCGCGCACGCGTACACGCTGCTCACGCTCCTACCGTATAACGGCCCCTGTATTAGGCCGTGCTCAGCTCTCCTTTATATAGCTGGCTCTTAAAGCCTCCTAGACAAAACAGTAGTCCATCTCATAGATCACCTGGGTAACTGTTGCCAAGCTCTCCCTTTTTCCTCCACACTACTTAATAAGAGGCTAATTAACAGATTAGGCGTAAAATGCGTTAAAGTAGGGAGTAATTAGGCCTTAGCAGCTAGGCTCTATCGCGCTATAAAAGGTGCAGAGAGACTAAGTATAACTCGCGTACGTGTAAAAACGATACTATAGGTGCTACTTAAGCTTATATATTAATATCTATAGACTACTTAAATTTATAGTTAAGCTGTACGCTAGTAGAGGTGCTTAAACTTAGTGAGGTGCGGCGCTCGCTTGTGCGCGGCGCTCGCTTGTAGGACACGTTAGAAAGTTTAATACTATATTGAGTATATAAAGTAAGATAAAGTAACCTGTTTTACTATATTTTAGTAGTTAGTGTTAGAACCCTACTCGGGTATTCGTTTGGGAATGCCGTCTCCATTCCAAAACTAAACCCTGTTAGGAAATCCATCGACGCTCGGGCCACCCCCTGAAGTTGGGGTTAACTTAGGGTTACACAGCGTGAAGTCATTTCAGGCGAGGGCAACAGTTGCCCTCCTCAGAACACCCCCACTCTACTTCCCTTCATACAAGAAGAACCTCTGTTGCCCTCGTCGGAACAGCCCTCTCTCTACGGACATCCTACTAATTGCATAACTTCCTCTACACTAAGCTATAATGGCTAATCATTCAATCTTATCCCCGCTGTCCCTAAGAGAGCTTCTTGAGCAGCTTAACCTCTATGTTAATGAGCCAGAACCATCTATTATCTGTCGTACATGCCAATTTGCTTTGAATAGGATTTATCCTTAGTAGATCATGTTGTAGAGAAGCACAAGCTTCTAAGGCCCTTAGCAAAAGAGGCATTTCAACGGCTAGGACCATACACCATTCTAGGACCGAAGGAGCTTCGCCTGCGACCGGATCATTCTTCCCCTCACCTCCATCTCGCTAAGCATCTTGGGGTTATGTGCAAGCATTGCAGATTTAAAACAACAAGCACTGAAGTCTTGAGCCGCTACCTCTCAAAGGAACACCACATAAAGCGGAAGACATCGACATGGCGTGGCGAGCATGTAATCGATGGACTGATGCTCCAAAGCTGGGACCGAAATGGAGCGTACGGATACTGGATAGTATCAGAACCCAATCGCTCAGTGCCGATTAGCAGCTCTTTCGACAACAGCCTGCTACAGCAATCTGTGCCACGTATGCAGCGTCTGGAACAGCTACATCGTGGTGAGCGCGAACGCGTCAGAGGCCATTTGAAAGAATCAAACATCGATGCCAACAGCTCTGACATGGCTCTTAACACCAACTGGATGCGGCGCACTCAGTAGGCCGAGACCTTTGCTGGCGCCAATCGGAAACATACTGTCAGATGTAAAGCCCGATAGGGTGTTAGATGTCACGTGTCGATCTCCAAGTTGCGAGATCCTAGATGGTAGCACAAACTCTCGGGTGTAACCACTTGGCAGAGGGGCACACAAAAGCAGAAAACGGAGAGAACACAGAATTAATTAATCACGTTTATTATTAAAATTTATTAAAGATCAAGCTAAATAGTCCTTGAATCTAATAATTAAAAGTCTTACTGCCTTAATTGATGCGATAATAGCCTACCTAACCTAACGTGATCCTACTGTAGTCCTTACCAGCCAACTCAATTTCACGAAATAGAAGGCGCAGCTATTAGTAAGGTGCGACGCGTACAGAATATAGCATAAAGTTAATCTAGAATCTATTCTTATATTCCTTAAAGAACCTGAACCTCTAGAGGCTCTAAACGTCGCTAATTACTGTTAAAGATCTAATTAAGTAGTTACAATATAAAGTAACTGGTGTTAACTAGTAGATATCTTTAGAGTATTCTTTAGATGTGCAGGCTAAGTTAAAGGTAGAAGTATTAAATAGTAGTATACTTGTAGATTGTCTTAAGTTAATTATAATGTGCTGTAGGGCCACATTGTGCGAGTCTATATACATAATTATCTTATAGGATTCTTATAAGGCCCCCTCTAGGATTTCTAGGTTTGTCTCCGTCCTATAGGATATAGTCTGTCTTAGCGTAGGTTTCTTAGGATCACGTAATCCTGGCGTTATTAGTTAGTTCAGAGGCTTGGCCTCCTCGCTGGCTGTCTGTGCCTCTTCCCTCATCCTTATAACCGCCGCCTTCCTACTTCCTGTTTATAACACTATCCCCCCTTCTAGTCCTTATGTCCTTATAACTAACCTATAGCTTCTTGTAGTACTACTTATTATTATCTTATTAGAGATCGCATAAATACTATTAGTTAGGTCGCTATAGTCTCTTATAAATATTGTTTAAAGAAGAAGTTAGAGTATAGGATGTTATTGTTAAAAGAGAAGTATAGGAATTGTTATTAAAATAGGGTGTTATTATGTAAGCTGGTAGATATGCTAGTTCTAAACTTTTCTTATTTAGATAAGGAATTAGCTTAATTAGATGCATAAGAAGCTAAGGCTGATAACGCAGAAGAGAAGACGCTAAATACCCTTCTTACTACTTACGCGAAAAAGAATTAACTTTATAAATAATAAAAGTTATTGCAGCGTTATAAGTAATAATAGGTAGACAATTCTAGTTGTATCGCGGAAGAGATTAAGGCGTTAGAGGCGATTAAGGATGTTAATCGTGAGGTCGATATTCTTAAATAAGGGCTGATGCTTAGTACTTCTGCTTTAGACTAGAGCGTCTTTACTCTGTCCTAGCTTAAAGGTGACCCTCTTCCTCTAGCAATTACGTCGTTAGATTAGGTTAGTTATAATTCTAATACCTAACTTCTTTTTATTCCCTATTACAGTTGTATTTGCTAATTTATTCCTTATAGTTTCCTAAGTTTAATTTAGGTTCTTATATATTTTCTAAGTTAGGGTAGTCCTTCTATTTTATAAGGTACTCTCTTTCTCTATATTAGTTTTCTATAATCTTTAAGCGTCTCTTATTAAGGATCTTCTTAACTTTGTACTTTATCTCTTCTTTAGTTTTGTACCTAAAAGTCTTCTGTAGTAGCGTTACTAGGTGTGCTAGTTCTAGTAACTTAATATAGAACTTAGGGTAGATTTTTACGTCTTTAGGTAGTTCTAATATATACGTAACTAGTCTGTTACGTTATTTAATTAAAAACAGTCTAACTTTAACGTAGTCTAACCCCTTATTAGGCCGTTTTGTGCGTAGGTTTTTTGTAAGTAAGTATACTTTATCCCTTTTTTTTTAGCTAAAGTACTGTTTTTCTTTTCTTATTAATATATAAAATTTGTTGTCCTTATCTTTTCTTAAGTCTTTCTTATAACTGTTTTAGCGTTACCTGCAGTTCTCCTGCTATCCTAACTGCGGCTTCTGCTTTAATACTTAGAAAGTTTCTTTTAAATAGGTTTAGGTGTTTCCTGTAATAGGCGTAGAATAGTGTTTCGCCTGTTGCTTTAGATTTGCTATTATTAAACGCGATTTAGGCTGTAGGTAATAGTAATACCTAGTTATCCTATTGTTTATTATAGTACGTTCGTAGATATTATTTTAAGGTCCTGTTTGTTTGTTCTGTTTGTCTATTAGTTTCTGGGTAGTATACTGTAGATAGTTTCCTTTAAGTACCTATCTTAGCTATAAAGGTTAACTAGAAATTAGATATAAATAACTTATTTCTATCGCTAATAATAGTTTTTAGTATGCTGTAGTGTTAGAATATTTAGTCTTTTATTATTTCTGCGAGTTGTAGTGCTATAAAATTCTTTCTAAACAGTATAAACTCTACGTATTTAATATATCTGCATACTACGTTGTATATCGCATTATACTTATATCTAGTTACTTTATCTGCAGACTTAGGTAAATCTATAATAAAGTCTATTACTATATCTTCCTATAGTTTTATAGGTATCTTAATTGCCTGTAACTCGCTGTAGGGTGCATAAGTAGCATGTTTGTTTTATTAGCAGGGTACACATTTCTTAATATGTATTTCTACTTTTTACCTTAGGTTTATAATGTGATAGTTTTATTAGATAAGTTCTGTTGTTTTCGTAATTCCTAGGTGTCTATATATTAGATTATTATAATGTTGTTAGATAATAGTTTTATGTAGGTCTTTAGGGACTTCTGCTTATATTTTTAAGATTGCGTAGCATTCTTATAAAGGTCCTAAAGTTCTATCTTTATTTATTTTCAGGATTACTATATAAACTTTAGTTTTCTTCCCTATTACATCGTGTCTTCTGCTTAGTACGTCTGCTCTTCTATTTTCTTTTCCTAGTGTATAGATAATCTTAAACTTATATTATTCTAGGAGTTCTAACTATCTTACTTATCTTTAGTTTAGTTATTTTATTATTATAAAGTATATTAGGTTCTAGTAGTTAGTGTAAATAGTAAGTTCTAAGTAACTTTCTGCATATACTCTCTAATATCGCAGTGCGTCAACGATAGCTTTTAGTTCTTTGTTATAGATATTATATTATTCTTCTATTTATAAGAACTTACGCGAGTAATACGCTATAGGGTACCATTTTCTGTCCTTTTTCTGTAAAGCTACTGCTCTAATTGCGAGGTCTAATGCGTTAGTTTTAATCTTTAGTAGTTGTCTACTAGTAAATAATATAAGTACTAGTTTAGCTACGCAGGCTTCTTTTAACATCTTAAAGGCTTATTATTATTCTTTGTTCTAGTCCTACTTTTTATCTTTTTTTATTAGTTTTATTAAGGGTGTTATAATCTTAGTAAAGTCCTGTTGCAAACAACGCGCTGTGACCTGGGGTACGGTAGGCTCACGTGCGCGCTGACCTAGGAGCTTACCCTGGAGAGACACGTCTTTTGTGTGCATTCAAGGGCGCGCTCACGTACGCGCTCACGTGCGCGCTCACGTGCAAGCTCACGCAGGAGACACCTGAAGGTAGACTCACGTGCGCGCACGCGCACGCGTACACGCTGCTCACGCTCCTACCGTATAATGGCCCCTGTAATAGGCCGTGCTCAGCTCTCCTTTATATAGCTGGCTCTCAAAGCCTCCTAGACAAAACAGTGGTCCATCTCATAGATCACCTGGGTAACTGTTGCCAAGCTCTCCCTTTTTCCTCCACAGTTATGAGCCCGGCGCTTTAAGGACGCAAGTCGATTCTCCCTGCGAACTTGAAGAGCTGGTAAACAGTTACCTTGCCGCTCCAACCCAAATAACCCCTGTGTACAGGTCCAAGAAGTCATCAACGCTCACGAAATGGACGATGAAATCACCAAGCCTACGCCTATCCCGCAGATCCTGCTCAAGGATCGAATGAGCTGGCCAGAATGGTACATGCAGCTTCAATATTACGCACACGCGAAGCGAGTCTGGCACTTAATCGACCCATCAGGAGCAGATGCTCCAGATCCCTACGACGCTATCCCGCAGCTCCCTACAATTGAAGAGGTTGCAACTAAAGAAAGAGCAAGGAGGCAGCTCTCTCAGGAGAGAGCTCAGGCCAGCAGAGATGACCTGAGCGACGAGACAATCCAGGCGCTCTATCAGCAGGAGCTGAAGAAACATGTGTCGTTAACGAGCACTAGAGCTATTGAGGATAAGCGCGTAAAGCAAGTCGGAGATTGGGTTCAAGCCACCGTCTTGATAGAGATCATGGCGCCAATCACAATGCTGCTCATGTCTCAGAAAAAGTACACCGTGCAGGCTCTGATTCGAGCCCTCAAGGTCGAGCTTGCTCCCTCAGAAGCCAGTACGATCAACCACCTCAGAGCAGAATACCGACATCACCTGGAGATCGCGAAGCAGGGGAACATGACGCCAGAAGCGTGGTACCAGAAGTGGAACACCCTGCATATAAAAGCAAAAATGTACGATCTCTACGAAGTAAAAGGAGAGCTCGCAGCGCAAGACTTCCTAGAGGCACTAGCTCCAAAGCTCGCCCCTGAGTGGGCACGGACTATGTACAATCAAATCCTGCAGAACACGGCACTCGGAGAACCAACGATCTCACTGGATAAGCTAGGCCGAATCTTCTCAGTTATGACCCACGAGCACGCCGTGCACGCAAAAGGGAGGCGAGCAGGGGTATTTGCAACGTTCGGAGGACGCTCAGACGAGCACCAATCCCTGAAAAAGCAATACAAGTGCCCCTGTAAGCCAAATAAAGCTTCTAACCACTATTGGGCACCAGAGGAGTGCCGTACCCTAAAGGCAGTCGTGACGAGATCGTCAACGCTCATGACTGCTAGTAAGCAAGAGGAGATAATGAAGCGGCTCTTAAGTAAAGAATACAAGGAGCTCCGAGACCGCCTAATAAAGAAAGGCTGGGTGATCCCTAAGACAGAGCTCCCGACGATCACCTACCCTGGAAGCATTCAAGCTGCAGTGATCGACCCACGGCTGTTTTCACTGAGCTCCTCATTAGGCGTTTACGCAACGATGGACTTCGCCGCTCATCCCCTCTCAACGAGCACCATCCTTGACAACGGAGCTGCCACGCACCTCGTTAACACGAAGGATCTGCTCGTACCAGGAAGCTTTAAGAAGGCGCAGGGTGTACAAACAGTCGAGGCAGGAACTCAAGCGTTTCCTATTCAAGGCACAGGCACTAGAGTACTCAAAGGAGCTCTGTACGGAGTAAGAGGCAAGAATACAGAGGATCTCACCTTACAAGAAGTAGTGGTTGTGGAAGGTTTCCATGTGAATATAGTATCAGAAGCTCGTCTTAACGACAAAAAGCTCTGGTATCTTGGATTAGATTGCACACTGCGCATGGGAACACTGGAACAGAACATAGTTCTCGCGAAGCTCGAGAGAGCTTACAACCTCACTTTCATTGAATTGAAGTATAAGCCTTACTCTCACATCTCAATTAACGCGGTGATCCCAGAGCGCTCACGACTGAGGTCATGGAGAACTCATCCAAGGAGTGATTCTGAGGAGCTGTGGCACTTGAGAGCAGGTCACTTGGGACCCACTGCTCTTCGAGCGTTAGTAACGAAGGCGCGAAACGTGAAAATCAAAGGGACAGCGCGTGTGAAGTGCGAGCACTGCGCTGTAACACATGCAAAGCAAGTAATCTCACGGAGACCTCGGGAACGATCACCTCGGCCATTCTGGAGAGTGGCATGGGATCTATTTGATATGCCAACAGGAAGACTCGGGGAACAATGGTTTATCCTGCTCAAATGTGACTACAGCGGGAAGATCGCTGTGTACCCTCTACAAGGGAAAACGCTCGCGGAGATTATGAGGATCCTCACGAACTTCCAGAGCAGGGTAAAGACTCAGTATCAGCTCAAGATCTGCAAACTGCAGCAAGACGGAGACACAGCCACACTTCCGTGGAGAGGCACCTCAACCTACGAGCTGTGGGCGAAGGAGCAAGGGATAGAAATAGAGCCCTCCCCAGCCTATACCCACGAGCCAAACGGAGGCCCAGAAAGAGCAGGTCAAGAGATTATTACTAAGTCAATTAAAATGAGAAGTGGAGCGAGGCTCCCAGCAAAGCTCTGGCCAGAAGTAATAGAAGCAGCAGCTTGGCTATACAATATGAGCCCTTCACAAGCGCATAATCTGAGCTCACCAAACGAGGTGCTCGACGCATGGTTCACACAGTACTTCCGATGGTACAGCCCTGCGCAAGTACGTCACATTACAGCTGATCTAAGACCCGATTGGAGCGGGATACACGCGTACGGCTGCCGAGCTTACCCTTTGAACAAGGAAAGAGCAGCTGGACGCAATAAGCGAGGGTTCAAAGTAACCCCGAGGGGCCATATAGGTTACCTAGTTGGATACAGAGCATCTAACATATACCGCATATGGGTCCCAAAGCTCGATCAGGTGATCACCACGAGAAACGTGACCTTTGACGAAGAACTGTTCTTTGAAGATAAAAAGGAGATCACCGCAATCACAACGGAAGAAGCTACAAAGATCGTCTATATTCTCCACGAGCCAGACGAAGTACTACACGCTGGAGAGATCCTAGAGCTCTTACCTGAACGAACGATTGAGCAAGAAGGCCAAGAAACTCATCAGTCCTCTGAGCAAGAGCTCGGGGGTGCTATAGTTCAAAGAAACGATCAGACGGTCGGCCAACCAAAAGATCAGGACGTTGGACTAATACCAACTGCGCGAGAGGAAAGCTGGGCCGGCAATCCTCTAGAGATCCACGCAGGACTAAATGAGCAAACAGGTCTTCTATCTCCTGAGCCAACCCCAGAGCCAGAGAGCCAGAGGGAGACAAAGGAGAACGAGCCTCCGAGGAAACAAGGAGAAGGTGATCATACTAGTAACCCACGGGAAGTGCACTCAACCGGAGAAGGGGGTAAGCTGGGCGAATCACGAGGTCATGAAGACCAACGAGCTGAACAAACAGCTCCTGCCTCTCGGAGTAGGAGCCCTCATTCTCAGGCTCCACACGACGCAGATCAGGCACCTCCAAAGCGAGCGTACAATCGCAAAATCTGGGGAGAAGCGAGCCGCGCGAGCCGCAGGCTTAAGAAACAGGACCCGAGGGATCCTGATGAACCAGATCAAGTGGGGGGTGCGAGGAAGGGAGCGCAGCTCGCAGTGATCAACAGAGACAGCTTGCTGTACAGTTCAGATGATCAAACAAAGCGAGAGATCCTCCAAATAAACTTCCTAACCACAAACGCCGCTCGCGAAGTAGGAAGTAAGGAGTATAAAACGCTGCACGCAGTGATCGCTGCAGCCGTACTTCCGAAACGAGAGCAGGAAGAACGATTGCATCGCAATCAACTTCCAAAAGAACCAAACAAATGGAAGGATCTGAATAGCCACCCGTATGGAGCTCTGTTCAAACAAGCAGCTGAGAAAGAGATTAATACGCTGCTCGAGAAAGGGACATGGGTAGAGATCGATCGAGCTGAGGTGAAAAATAGACCGCTCCCTCTCAAATGGGTATTCACCTATAAGCTCGACAAGGATGGTTACTTCGTGAAATGCAAAGCGCGGATCTGCGTGAGAGGAGATCTCCAGACAAAGGACTCAATTGAGTCAACGTACGCAGCCACGCTCGCAGCACGATCGTTTCGAACAGCCATGGCAATTGCAGCTCAATTTGACCTGGAAGTCCACCAACTAGATATCACAGGCGCTTTTCTAAACGCGCGGAGGGACAACCAACCAAGCGTCAACTGCGAGCTTCCAGATGGCTTCACAAAGCCAGGCAAGTGCGTACAGCTAAAACGAGCACTGTATGGCCTAAGAGATTCGCCAGTTCTCTGGTATCACGAGTTCTCAGGCACCCTTCAAAAGCTCGGTCTCACAGCTTCAAAAGAAGAACCGTGTCTGTTCTACGACCGCGAGCGCCGTGTGATAGTACTGTTTTACGTGGATGATATATTGGTGATGTATCACCGCAGTGACGAAGCAGCAGCTCATCAAGTGATCAATTCGATCAAGGCAACCTACAAAGCTGAAGACCAAGGACCAGTCGCCTGGTTCCTTGGGATACGAGTGATCAGAGACAGAGCAGCCAGGAAGATCACCCTTGTTCACGACTCCTACATAGACAAGATCGCCACGAAGTTTAACCTTGCCGACACCGCTCACTTCCCATCGACACCCCTGCCTACTGAGCAGCTAACTCTAAGTCAAGGGAGCGCGACTAAGCAGGAGATTAAGAACTACCAAGAGCGAGTAGGATCTATCTTGTACACAGCGATCATGATAAGACCTGATGTGGCGTACGCAGCGTCGCAGCTCTCGCACTACCTCACGAACCCAAGCAAAGCTCATTTCGAAGCAGCAGATCAGGTGATTGTGTACCTATATCGTACAAAGAACCTAGCGATAGAATATGGAGCCAGCCAAGGAGCTCAGCTAATAATGTGTGGAGACGCTTCATTTGCAGACGACGTGGACACAAGGAGATCATCCCATGGGTTTATAGTCAAGCTCTTTGGAGGCCCTGTCATCTGGAAAGCAGCTCGGCAACCGACAGTAACCACATCAACAACTGAAGCAGAGCTCCTCGCCTTAGCGCACACAGCCAAGGAGTCTATGGCACTGAAACGGTTCTTCCACGAGCTACTCCTCGATCTTGGAGTAGCCTGGCAGATCTTCTGCGACAATCAACAAACGATCAGGCTCGTGACAGGCGAAAACGAGAGAATAACCACGAAGCTGCGCCATGTGGATATACAGAACATGTGGCTACGACAAGAGCACGCCAAAGGATCGTTTCAAGTGCTCTATCTCAAAACGAGCGACATGCCAGCTGATGGGCTGACCAAGAGCTTACCAAAGCAACAGTTTGAAAGATTCAAAGAGCAACTTAACCTTCAAGACACGACACAAAGGCTTAAGAGAGCAGAGTAATAAGAAGTGAACAGATCCAAAACCATTTGATATTACCGGGGGGGTTTAACCTCCCCACCCCTAAGGCCCAGAGCGTAACGTTAACCTATATGAGAGGGTTTAACCCACCCCACCCTTAAGGACCCAACCTAACCTCATTACTCGAGGAGGAGATCGACGACCTCGCCGAGGAGAGTCATGATGCGCTGGCGGCGCACCAAAAGCTCTCCACCAACGGAGCCGCCACCTCCCTCCTCATCGTCCTCCTCCTCCTCCATCTCCTCCTCCCGCCCCTCCTGCTCCTCGGCAGCGCGAGCCGCCGCGGCCGCGCGCTCCTCCTCCTCCTTCCCCTCCTTCTCCTCCTTCTCCTTGCCCTCAACGTGTTTGAGGAGCGCCCGGATGACGGTCCTTAACTCCTTACTTTCCTACAACTAATAAGCACGAGCACGGTATATTACACTGAGGAGCTTACCTTGGCATCGTTCTTTTTAATCGCCTTTGTGAGGCGCAGCGAAAAGTCGAGAATGATGGGGGGGCTATACATAAAGGATCAGCTCAGCAACTAAGCCTGTTGTAGAATGGAGCTTACCTGGGGACGCAATTATGCCCGGAGGCACAACGGAAGCAGCGCCGACCACCACCAGAGTTGTCGTGGCACTCCCCAGAGGAGTGCCCAGAGAGCGCGCTCCTCACGCACCGAAGGCACGGCGCAGAGCGGAGTGCTCCCTGGGTACGCAACCGGGGAGTGCGCACGACCTCCTGTGGATCTTGAGGAACCACAGGAGGCGTGCGGGCACGCGCGCGCTCGAGCGCGGCGGCGGAGGCGGCGGCGTCAGCCTGGGCTTTGGCCAGGGCGGAGGCGGCGCGATCGGCGGCGGCGAGGAGAGCAGCTCGATCAGGTGTTTTACCACCGTCACGAGCTGCCTCCTCGACCCCAGAGAGGAAACCGGGCACCAAGGGAGGCAGCGAGGGCGCGGGAGTGGGCGTGGGCGCAGGCGCGGGCACGACGGGGGCAACGGCGCCAACAGCAGAGTTGGGCCTGGAGGCGGCGGAGCGGGTCTCACGAGCCTTTTGGGCGCGGGCGCGAGCGGCGATTTTGGCTTTGGACTATATAAATCAGTATGATCCCAGGCTCGCGCGCAGTGACTTACAGCAGGCATGATGATGGTGGTGGTGGTGGTGTTGCTGTTGTTGCTGCTGGTGCTGCTGTTGTTGAAGAAATGGAGCTGAGGAGCGCGCGAGGCGCGCTATATGAGGCCATTTTTTGAAGGTGAAGGTGGGAATTGATCTCAAGCAGAAAACGGAGGTGAAGGGGGATATTGAGCACAACGCGCTGATTGGTCAGTTGAGCAGCCCGAGCTGCCCACCTGGGGGGTGTGTTGCAAACAACGCGCTGTGACCTGGGGTACGGTAGGCTCACGTGCGCGCTGACCTAGGAGCTTACCCTGGAGAGACACGTCTTTTGTGTGCATTCAAGGGCGCGCTCACGTACGCGCTCACGTGCGCGCTCACGTGCAAGCTCACGCAGGAGACACCTGAAGGTAGACTCACGTGCGCGCACGCGCACGCGTACACGCTGCTCACGCTCCTACCGTATAATGGCCCCTGTAATAGGCCGTGCTCAGCTCTCCTTTATATAGCTGGCTCTCAAAGCCTCCTAGACAAAACAGTGGTCCATCTCATAGATCACCTGGGTAACTGTTGCCAAGCTCTCCCTTTTTCCTCCACAAGTCCTTAATAAATTATTAATTAAAGTTAACAAATCCTAAGAATAACTAAATATCTTTAACTGTTTGTGGTGTCTTCTATTCTTAGATTATCCTAATTTTTAATTTGCTGATCTGTACTTCTTATCTTCTAACTATAACGTCAAGCACCACCGAACCCACCACCCCACCGAACCCACCGAAATCTGCCAAGACCACTATACAACTCATCAACGCGTAATAGCTGAGCAACGCAACGCGCTTTTAGTTCAACATGAAGGGAGACTACAGCTTACTCTTCAAAGTTACAATCTTGGCCAATTTAAATCCTATACAGCTGCTGCCAAAGCCTTTAACGTGAAGCGCCCGACCCTTACTGAACGCGCCCGCGGGGTACCATTTCGACTCGAAACACCACCTAACAGCCGTATCCTTACTACTACTGAAGAACACTCAATCGTCGGGTGTATTCTTGATCTCGATGCAAGAGGCTTTCCACCTACACTGTTAGAGGTGGCGGATATGGCGGATCACATACTAGGAGCGCGGGGTGCAGAGAAGGTGGGCAAGAATTAGACTGAGAGATTTGTGGCGCGTACAGAGAAGCTTAAAACAGCTTTTAATCGAGCAAAGGACCGTCAGAGGATACTGAGGGAAGATCCTGAAGAGATAAACGCGTGGTTTACACGCGTTCAGGACACAATGGAGCAGTACGACGTCCACCCAGATAATGTGCACAACTTTGATGAGACTGGCTTTCAGATGGGAATTGCTAGCTCATCAAAGGTTGTTACTGGTTCTGAAAGGTGTGCACGGCCTGAGCTCGTCCAGGCAGGCAATCGGGAGTGGGTTACAGCTATTGCGAGTATCTGCGCTACTGGATACTCCACCCCACCTTTTCTCATCCTCAAAGGGAAAGTTCACCTCTCAGCGTGGTACAAGGAGGTGGATATCCCGCGCAATTGGAAGGTCTCAGTCTCTAATAATGGCTGGACAAACAACGTGCTTGGTCTTGAGTGGTTAAAGCACTTTAACAAGCATACAAAGGAGCGTATGGTAGGGGCACACAGGCTCCTCCTTTTGAACGGCCATGAGAGCCACCAGAGCTGGGATTTCAAGCAATACTGCCTTAACAACAAGATCCTTACGCTCTGTATGCCGTCACACTCGTCACACATCCTTCAGCCGCTTAATGTAGTTTGTTTCTCCCCTCTAAAGCGCATATACGGTCAACGCGTTAGAGACTTGGCACGGAACCGCGTCTTCCATATCAGCAAGGAAGGCTTTCTACCAGCCTTTAAAGACGCGTACGAACGCGTTTTTACAGAGGTTAACTGCAAAGCAGCCTTTGAGGCGTCAGGACTTGTTCCTATAGACCCTGATCAAGTGATTGATCGCCTTAATGTACGTACCCGTACCCCGCCTCAAGCCCTACTACTAGAGACGCCGTAGCAATCAAAGACTCCAAGCAATTCGTTCGAATTTAGCTCTCAATCAAAGCTAGTATTGAGTAAATTTACTCAATCGCCTAGTACAGCTCAGGAGGCGTATGAGCAGCTTGTCAGAGGCGGTGATAGTCTGTTGGTTCAGTTTAACCTTTAAGCTTCCCGTATTAGGGAGCTTGAAGAGCAATCGGCAGTGCAAACTGCACGGAAATCGCGTAAAAGGAAGCAGATCTAGAAGGGAGGTACGTTAGAGTATGGGGCTGGAGCAGAGTTAAGTATTACTGGATCGTTGAGTAATAATCCAGTAAAAAAGGCGCGTACACAGGACGATCGAGTAGGGCCTCAACGAGCTGCTCGGCGCTGTGGGAACTGTGGAGAGACTGGCCACAACAAAACAACATGTAGAAAACGTCCAGACGATTCAGAAGAGTCAGAGGCAAGCACTTATTGCACAGCTAGTCTTGTTGATAGTGATAGTTCTAATGATGAATGAGCTGAGTTGGTAGCGCCAAGCATTTTCGGTGGGTTCGGTGGGGTGGTGGGTTCGGTGGTGCTTGACGTTATATCCTAGGAATTCTACCTCTTCTTTGTAAAATTCGCACTTTTCTAGTTTTAACTTAAGGTAGTAGTTCCTTAATTATCGTAGTACTTCCTTAATATGTTCCTTATGTTCGTTTATGTTTCTAGAGTAAACTAGAATATTATCTAGGTAGGCTATAGTATATATATTAAGATATTCTGCTAAGACGTTATTAATTAAATCTTAACACGTTACTAGTACGTTTGTTAGGCTAAAGGGTATTACTATATACTTATAATATCTGTATCGTGTCTTAAAGGCAGTTTTCTATTCTTCTCCTTCTTTTATTCTAATAAGGTTGTACGCTCCTCTTAGGTCTAGTGCGGTAAAGTATTAAGCTCCTATTAATCTGTTGCGTAGTTCTTATATATTAGGTAGCAGGTAGCAGTTCTTTTTAGTAATGTTGTTTAACTTCCTATAGTTAATGCATAACCTTAATACTCTATCCTTCTTTAGCGCGAATAGGACGGGATATCCTGCTAAGGACTTAGATTTCCTAATAAAACCCTTCGCCAAATTTTTATTAATATATTTCTTTAGGACGCCTAGCTTATAGTTACTTAGGCGGTATATTAGTACAAACCTAGGCTGCTTGCCTTCTATAAGTTCTATCTTATAGTCCTATTCTTAGTGTTTTAGTAGTACTTCCCTTCCTACCTTTTTAGTAAATATATCTCTAAATTCCTTATATTCTTCTAGGATCCTAGGAGTAGTAACTAACTCCTTATTCTTCTTAGCGTTCTTTACTAGCTGCTAACAAAGTAGCTGTTTCTTAGCTTTTCGCGAAGGTTTAATATTTATTATTATCTTCTTATCTACTAAGGTATACGACTATTACGTAGGCATTCTTGCGTTATTCTTTATACGCACAGACACTCTTTATTTTGTCCAGTTAATTACTAGGTTATAGTGCCTTAACTAAGGTAGCCCTAGTATAATATTATAGGCGGCCGTCCTAAAGACGTCTAGTCTAACCTAGTATATTTTAGAGGCTAGGCTGAGGCTAGTAGTAACCTTATAGGTTATTATCCCTCCTAATTTTCTATTTGCTACTGTTATCTGGTAGGGTGTCTTCTTTAAGACAGGTTGTAGCCCTGCTTTTAACATAGCTGTCCTGGAGATGTAGTTTGCTTGTAATCTAGAATCTATTAGTGCCTTTAGCTCCTTTCCTTAGAGTTCTATTCTAAGTTAGAAGAGACTCTCTTCCTTTTGTTAGATAGCCTAACACTGCTTGTTGGTGCTATCTGGTCGTAGATAAATCCCTCGTCTAGTTCTAGCCTTCTTACTATAGGAAGGTTTAACTTCTAGTTTCTATCTAAAAAAGAATTTTCCTTAAAGCTGTTTGTTTCCTTTTCTAGCTTATAGCGCTTATATCCTAGATTTATGCAGGTTTGCTATAATTTATTAGTGCATCGCTTGTTTATAATAATGTTTTAGTTTGCAGTGTACTTATTATTGTGTCCTAGGAAATAGTTTGTTATTTATTTGTTCTATAAGTAGTTAATATAATCGTCCTGTTAACAGTTATACTATTACTATTTACACGCCCCTTTTAGTGTTAGGAAGTGTCCTTCTTATAGCTTAATAGCGTAATAGTAATTATAGTAATCGTATATACAGTAGAGATATAATAGTAGCTTGTGTTTTAGGTTTCTCTAGTCATAGTTATATTAAAAGAGTTTCCGTCCCTTCTCTGCTTAGGCTAAAGCTTTTTATTTAATTTATTACTTAGCTTATTCTATAAAGAATCTAAAACACTTAATATTCTCTATTACGTATTTCTAGTATATATTATTCTAATTTAAAGGTTTATATTTTATCTTCTAGTCCTAGCATTACACGTATACGTATTTTCTACTATGTATTTTCTATAGTGCTAGTATACCCTATATTCTCTATGTTTTATTATCTAGTGCCTGTACTTCCTTAATACTTTCTGTAGGTAGTAGTTAGTCCTAGTTAACTAGGGTCCCTAGATATAGTTCTGCTAGAGCCTTATTATTCTAGTTAATCTCCTAAGTATTTAAGGGAACTTATCTATAGGTTCCTATAATCTAGTTATTATCCTACTGTAGTAGTAATAAAGGTCTAGTACTATAGTTAGGTGTAGTAACTACCTCCTAGTCTCTAAATTAGGAGTTATTAAAGTTTTTAATTATATTAACTTTAAATTAAGTAACTTTATTCTTTTATCTACAATTTTTTGCGAAGTGCCCCTTCTTCCCGCAATTATAGTAATTACCTTTTATCTTCTCTGCATCTGTCTTCTAGTTTCCTACCTTCTTATTCCCTTACTTCTTATTAATATTATCTAGATATATTAGTTCTAGTTTATTAGAAGTATAGTAGCTAGTAGTATAAGTATTCCTTAGGTAGTAAATATAGCTTTTCTATTTACCTGTGTAGTTTATTCTTCCTTTTCTATAGCTTTATAGTTTCTAGTTTAGTTTATATAGGTTATTATTAATCCTTATATAGTTATTAATTAGGTTATTTAGGTCTTTAATAATAAATCCTATTCTTATAAGTTCCTCCTTAACCTATAGTTTTAGGCCCTGCTAGAACATTCTTTTAAGAGCTTTATTATCCTATCTAATAATTATAGAGTATTATTTAAACCTATTAGCGTAGTTAGCGACAGAGGTGTGTTATTTTAGTTCCTGTATGTATTGTTCTGCTGCGACTTTCTTAGTCTGCATCTTAAAGATCTGCTAGATATATTTTTTAAACTTATCCTAATCTTTAAATATTTCCGTGTTCTCTGCATCTATAATTCCTTAGTCTATGTATTATTCTAGTTATAGTGTAATCTAGTCTAGCGCTTCACCTATAAGGTAAGTAATCGCAATAGGTGCCTTATTACTTTTGTTAATATCCTTATAGAGGTGAAAGTAGAGGTTAAGTTAGAGCAACTATCCTTTAAGGTATTATTAGTTACTACTAAATATAGTAGGTTTACTAATTAGACGTTCTTTAGTAGACACAGTTAAAGAATTAGGGGTAGCTACGTATTCGCTAGGGCTGCTTATCTTAAGGGTAATTAAAATATTAAAGATCTAATTAAGTAGTTATAATATAAAGCAACTAGTGTTAACTAGTAGATATCTTTAGAGTATCCTTTAGATATACAGGCTAAGTTAAAGGTAGAAGTATTAAATAGTAGTATACTCGTAGATTGTCTTAAGTTAATCACAATGTGCTGTAGGGCTACATTGTGCGAGTCTATATACATAATTATCTTATAGGATTCCTATAAGGCCCCCTCTAGGATTTCTAGGTTTATCTCCGTCCTATAGGACATAGTCTGTCTTGGCGTGGGTTTCCTAGGATCACGTGATCCTGGCGTCATTGGTTAGTTTAGAGGCTCGGCCTCCTCGCTGGCCGTCCGTGCCTCTTCCCTCATCCTCATAACCGCCGCCTTCCCACTTCCTGTTCGTAACAATTACACGCCTTAAAGGGCTACTGTTAGACCTTAATTAATAGCTAACCTCTCTAAGTTTAGGATAACTGCCCTTAAACAAGACATAGAGTACTTTAAGATAAGGAATAAAAACTATAAGAATTAAGAAAGGAAATACTTAGATAAGCAGAAGGCTATTAGGGAGATTATAATCTTTATATAATCTACTATCTTACCTTACCTGCAGGAAATATGCTGTAAGATAGGGCAAAACCTGCATAAATAGATTAAGAACCTTACAGACACGGTTAGCATAGATAAGCGAATTAAACACAAACGCGCGCAAGACTGATACCTTAAATTACTAAAGCTGATAAGAAATACAGCTAACTTGGATCTGTAGCTTACTAATTATAATTAAGCTGCAACATAAGCAGAGGTAAAGGGAGTTACTAAGGTAAAGAATATAAACTTAGTTACTAAAGACTTTGTAGTTACAGTATAGAATGTAGCACCTATATAAGCTACCTTATTTTAGGATACTAGTTAATTTACTCCTAGTATTACACGCTGTAAGATAATAAAGCAGTTTAGAGACTACATAGTTATAATAAAGCCTTAGAAAATAGGTAGATATAAAAGCGCATATATAGTATTAGATAACTTAGCGTTTTACGCGGATAATTTAGAAAGTACACAGGGAAATAAGAAGGAAAACTTCTATAAACCTAGTACTCTAAATCTATAAAGGCGGAGTAGACTCTAAGATTAACGTAGTTAGAAGGAGATAAAGAGATTATCCTTAGACTAGGAGCTATCTAGTAAAGTTAGAAGCTCTAAGTACCTAGCATGCGAGATGCGCTATTTACTTAAGGAGTGTTACTATATACACCCTAATAAGGCGCTAGAATAGTTTAAACTAAAACCTATGCTAGAGAACTACGTAAAGATAAAGTAAGAGTAAGATCCTAAGTTCTAGGGCCTCTTACAAGAGTAAAGTAAACCCTGTTTAAACATACTAATTATAAAAAACTTGTACACTCTTACTCTAGAGGTGCTAGATAATTAACTAGAAGGACGAAGTATTATAAGGATAGATACTGCCTTTATCTTAGCGTTATTTAGAACTAACTTTAATAATTACCTATTAAGACATTTATTTATCCTTAACTTAGGTTTAACCTGTTATGTAATAAACAACTCTAATAGACTCTATAACTTTAGACTACCTATATATAGAGACTTTATATAGGCAGGTAATACAAAGATATAGGTTAAGGGGTACAAGTTAATTAAGCTAACTCTTATAGGGCGGCAAGGAATTAACAGACTAACGTTACACAACGTAGCTCTGTGCCCTAACCTATACTATAATCTAGTATTATTCTAATTATGAAGGTAAAGAGGTATATAGTAGGACACTAAAATTAAACTAACTATACTTAGAAAAGTAGACAGAATAATTATAGGAAGTCTTACTAAGATTTATAGCTAATAGGTAATTAAGTATTAACTAATATACTAGGCTTCTAATTATACATATAAGACAACGTCACGAACAGAAAGAGCCGCATAAAAGGTATTAGCCTTACTCTAGCATAAGCGATTAGGCTATCTAGGGCCAGTTGCCGTCGAGCACCTCCTTTCGTAAGCTTAGGGGGTGCGGATAAAAGGTATTACTATAGTAGAGTGCGACTCCTATAGGAGATCTAAGTCCTAACGCTAAATTAGAAGAGCACTACAAACCTATAAAGATAGACCTAGTAAAAGACTAGCTATTAATTTCTATATATATAAAATATAAAGCATAATAAAGGAGAAGAGTTAAATACTTATTATAGATAGGTTCTCTAGCATGTAATAGGACTTCTATTTTATAGATAATTGTCCTGCTAAATTAATAATTAAGACTCTTTTAAACTTTGTTCTATTTATAAAGAACTAGTTTAATATTATAATTAAAGTTATTAAGTTAGATAATAAAATTACAATAGTTAAGCTAGAAGCAGAACGCTAGTTAGCATCGCAAGGGATAACTGTTAAGCCTTCCGCCCTAGATACATAAGATTAGAATAGAGGTGCTAAACGCTCAGGGGGTGTGAATAAGGAGAAATCGCGTGCTATGCGCCTCGATGCTAACCTATCCTAGGAGCTATAGCCCGAAATTACTTAAGCTAGGGTGTACCTATATAATTAAACACTAAATTATGCAAATAACTAGAAGACACTATACAAGGTCTTTTTTATAAGGGTTGCACTTAATAATAGAGTCGTTACGATATCTAAGAAGCCAAATCTCGCTTATTTAAAAGCCTATAGCTGCAAAGCATTTATAATAACAGATAATACTTACTAAGGTAAATCACGACTTTAATAGCTGGATCTGAAAGCCTAGGTCGGCTACTTAGTTAGCTATGAATCCTTAAACATCTATTAAATTTAGATCCTATTACTTATAAAAGTAATAAGCATACGAGATGTCGTATTTAATAAGTAAACGGTGTTTAATAGTAAAACTGAAGACCTAATAGATAACCTTATGTATAGTACGCTGTAAGAAATTGTAACCTATATAAGGATAATAGAGCTTCCTGCTCTAGTCTATTAACTAGAGACTAAGTCCTTTTATAAAGATAATATAGTTAAGGACACTAATAACTCTAAAGAGGAAGATCTACTAGGATACTATTGCGGAAGGAGAATTAGGGACACATACCTAACTCCTCTATCTACGCTACTACTAGCAGCACTCCTTACAAGTCTAATAGCAGGTGTGCAGGCAGCTAACATAAACTTATGCTTACTAAAGCTAATTCCTTAGGCAGCTGCCTTTATAGCCAGCACCTAGGCAGGCAACGTAGGGAACTATAGAGGGAAAGTTATTAATAAGGCTTAGATAAAAAGGATGCTCGCTAAAGGCTTAAAGATCTACTAAAGCTAACTTCTACTACTACCTACGCTGTATACTAACCTTAAATACTATCCTATAGGAGAGCTATTTAAGGAGGTAGAATAAGTGCACCTTAAAAGCTATAGATAAATAAAGTCGTAGACAGAGGTCCTGCTTAAGCTAATTAAGGCCGCAGGATAATAAATCCTTAACTGCATATAGGTGTACATATATAAGCTAAATAAGCATAATTAATTTCTTAAGTGTAAAGCACGACTCGTAGTCTAAAGAGACTAACAGCAACATATTATAACGCAAGACATATATACTGCTACGTTAGCGAGCAGGTCCTTTTAAATGCTAATAGTAATTATAGCTAAGTATAATCTTAAACTAAAGTAATATAACGTAACAAACGTATTTATATATGCGACTATAGACTAAGAAGTATATATAAAGATACCGCGCAGATATTGCAGGAAAGGCATAATCCTCTAAGTTTAGAAGGCGTTATACGGGCTCTAAATATTACCTTTACTATAGTAAAAGGAGTTTATAATAACCCTTAAAGCCCTAGGATTTATAAAAGTACTATATAAGCTATGCTTTATAATTAAAGATAGACTTATTATCTTCTTCTACATAGATAATATTATTCTTATATATTATAAGTTAAAGACTATAGAAGCAGAATAAGCGGTTAAGCTGCTTATAAGAAAGTACACGACGATAGGCAGTAACAACCTGCAGTAGTTTCTAGGAGTTGAGGTCATCCGAAAGCAAGATTAACGACTTATCTATCTCTCTTAAGCTGCATACGCTAAGAAGATAAGCTGTTTAGTTAATAATTAGAATTGTTAACACGACACACTAATAAGCATAGTTAAACTAAAGCCGCGCTTAGGAATAGTAATACTATCTAAAGTTAACAAGTATTAACGCAAAGTTAGTTTACTACTATACGCAGCAGTTACGACAAGGCCTAATATTACTTTTGCTATATTAAGACTAGCACGATTCCTATTAAACTCTAGCAAAGAGCACTACGATGCCGCTGACAGAGTACTACTGTACCTTAATAAGATAAAGTCGCGAGCACTGCAACTTAGAGGAGGCAATTACCTATAAGTCGCAAGCGACGCCTTATTTGCTAATAACACCTTAGATAGGAAAAGCTCTTAAGGATATGTAATTAAGTTGTTTAATAGGCTGATTGTATAGAAAGCAAACAAATAAGATACAGTAACTATATTAACGACTAAAGCCGAACTACTAGCACTGTTACAAGTGGCTAAAGAAGCGATCTTTACGACGTAACTGCTAGAAGAACTAGAAGTTAAGCTACTATTACCTACAATAATAATTTAGTGCGATAATACTTAAATAATCTAGCTAGTAACTGCGGAAGTTTTAAAGCTCTAGACTAAGCTTTGCTATATTAATATCTATAATTATTAGCTTAGATAAGAGGTTTTATTAGGAAAGATAAAAATAGAGCACGTATATTTAACTAAAATAATCGCGGACGGCCTTACAAAGGCACTACCCTATAATAAATAGAATAACTTCTTAAAATAACTTAGACTAGTAGAAGTAAGAAACTATAAGGTAATAAAAGAAGCACTACTTAAAGAGATCTAGAGATAACTTAAGGACCTTACAATCGCATAAGGGGCTTGTAACTAGTTATCTAGCTTACACAGTTATCTAAGCTAAGGGGGTGTGTTAGATATAAAGCCTGATAGGGTGTTAGATGTTACGTGTTGATCTCTAAGTTGCGAGATCCTAGATAGTAGCACAAACTCTCGGGTGTAACCACTTAGCAGAGGGGCACACAAAAGCAGAAAACAGAGAGAACACAGAATTAATCAATCACGTTCATCATCAAAATTCATCAAAGATCAAGCCAAATAGTCCTTGAATCTGACACATACCCATATGTCACTACCGTTAAGGTTAAGACAGGAAATCCAGCAGTACATAAATAGGTTACAACTTGCCGAACCGCGAGGAAAGATCCAGGAACTAGTATTGATACAACAACCCATTCAAGGTCTGAAGTTATACAGCGGTTACAAATGCCCAAAGTGTGGCTATCTGTCAGCAAGCGAGGGAACGATGATAGTGCACTTCCGGCGTCAGCATAAGTGGTTAGGGAAAGATGGTCGACTGTGGGTGCCGGCTGTAGTTCGAACTGTATTTGGTGGGAATATACGAAGATACTTTGAGGTAGAAGCGAGGGAAGTATAGTGAAAAGTGTAGTAATAAGACGGCGATCTCAACGACTGCGCATCAGAAAAAGCTCGCGGAGCTGGATCAGCTACGTAAGATTCTGTGCCAGTATGTGCTGCTTACAGGGACGTTACCGCCTACGCTTCAGGCTAGGCTCCACGAAGTCCTCCTGCTTGGGACGTACGACGACGGACTGCGGTATGTGCGGGCCTTGACTGATAAAGGCAATGTCGCCTACCATGTAGAGCCGAGCCGAGATGGTCAGATAGAGCGAAGAGCCATACAGCTAATAAAGCAGATCCAAAGTCGACTCAACAGCGGCCAGAAGGCTATCCTCTTCTGTGTTGATACCGCTACGTGCGAGAACATGGCCAGGCTTCTGGGGTGCCAACCCTACCTCCACGCGACCACCACGAGTAGACCCTCATTCGTGCCTAATTCGTGATAGTGCGCGACTTCGGCCCTGATTCGCCCCCTTTCGGCCTTTATAGTCTGGAGTCGACCCCTTTTAATGATCTCTTCCGGTCTAGCTCCGCCCTGCACAAACGTGCATGCTTAAACACACTACGCCCAGTTCTTACACTTGCCTTTTGCCTCTGTTACCCGTCTTTCTACAACACGGTATACCTATTTACGTATTACCCAGGGAACCTATCCAATATGATACTGGGTGTAAGGCCTACAACATGATAATCCCATGGACAAACCCCTCATCCGCCCCACTTTCCTACTTAGATAGGAAATGGTACGCCTTCCCCTCCATTCTTGCCATGGCGGAACTCCTTCGTCTCGCTAGATATAGAATAGCACGTTTTCCGCTCCTAGATTGTCCATTCCTTCATTTCCACCTTTGGTAAGCTTAGACAAGATCATCAACCATAACCTTCTTTCTCTCCATCTTTCTCACTCCCTACTTTATTAATTCCTGTTTCTTGCTTTTATCTTTTCTCCTGTAGTGCTTCCTACAAGAATAATAATTAGAAGGTCCTGACCCTATCCACATTCTTGTCAGCTTCTTCTTATATAGCAACTTCTCCCTTTAAAGATGCTATAAATTCTGTACTTTATTCATGCCTAACGAGCGTGCCATACAATCACCTGACAAAAGTTTGTGCGCGTTGGTGCGTTCGCCACAGCATCAATACCACGGCCTCAGCGTACGGCTGATCGTGAATGTGCTTCACTCATGACCAAACGTTTCTACTGCTTCTGCTACAGGATAGGAAGTATTGTCCTATGATGGTAGATTGCTTGATTAGAGAGATAAGCCTGCTCAAGTAAGAGGCCTGTCCGCTAACGCGAACAAACCTTTGTCAGGTGATTGTGACACCACGGTGGATGAGCTAGTCTTTTTTTGGCAATAGTGTGCCCCAATGCCCACCCAGCACCGTCCTCACCATCGCTACCATCATTGCCTTCGTCCCTTCTCCCCCAGCCGGATGATGGATGATGGAAAGGATAAGTCAAGTACAAACTGTAGCTCTAGCGAAGGAACCAATGCGCAAAACACGACAATGGCGAGTATTGCAATTCTTGGAGTTTACGCAGTAAATCGCATGTAAAAGTGACTGCCCACTTTTGTCCTTTCTCCGGTGAGGTTTTATAAGGTAATGCATTGGGTCCACATTCGCCAAGTTATGCAAAAGTGCAACTCACTTCGTTTGCACTCTAGAGATTCATAGGGACAATCGACTTCATGCAATTGCAAGGCGCCTTGAATACCGGGGTCGGCTCTCGATGTGGGTTTTTGCGAGTGCGATTCACCTTCGTCGGTTCGTTCGGCTTGACACTTGCTTGTGGTGCTGCCCAGGGATATGACAAAGCTGCAGCAGCAGCAACAAAAACAAGAGTAACAAGAGTGAACATCATTGTTGTATTCGT
Source organism: Pseudopyrenochaeta lycopersici (assembly GCA_003313425.1). NCBI lineage: Eukaryota > Fungi > Ascomycota > Dothideomycetes > Pleosporales > Pseudopyrenochaetaceae > Pseudopyrenochaeta > Pseudopyrenochaeta lycopersici. The sequence goes on along the minus strand of NHZP01000012.1, from coordinate 89,284 downwards.
CGAGTTTTCACAGTACGAGCCAAAAAAACAATGTCGTCGTCACTGAAGCCAGGACGTCGATTTGAGATGTGGGATTCTTCGACTTTTATCAAGCCTGGATGGCGCGCGGCTCAATACATGTTGGAAGTCCAGTACGCGGCACAATTTGTGTTGATGAGATCCATATATGTGTACATAGGAATTGGGCCAGTGAGCGTTAGGGCGGCTAAAGAGCAGGGTCCAGATTCGGCAATTCGTATGCACACTGAGCGACCTGATTGGCAGGCAGTTTGCGGATGCAAGGAACGTGTGTAAGCTCTGGATGGCGATCCTCGCCTGATGGATTCAGACCATAAATAGCTGGCGGACGCTGATTGTACTTGAAATGGTCATTGTAGCCATGTAAGCCTCGATGTAGCGATCGCCAATCGTACAGTTGTACCTTTGTAAGAATAAAGTCGAACTAAATCTTGAAAAAGATGCAAGGGAAATGACCAGTCCCAATAACCGTTTTGATAGGAATTTGCAAACATGGTTGCATTATTTGTGTAACCTTTACTATCCCGAGCACTACGTGACCATTCAAGCACGACCGATATACGTTCTAACAAGGGTAAGCTTCCGAAAGAACTCTGTCGACGCGTAACAACGACTTTGCCTGCTTTGAATCGAACACCTTGCGCAATCTGATCTCATCATCAACAGGCCAGGCCAGGCCAAGCTAAACAAGAGATACTTTCGGAGGACTGCTCAACAGGCCGACCTCGATTCTCATTTTGAGACGCCATGATCAACCACCTCAACATTATTTCTACAGTCCAATTAGTACGTGAATCCTTCGTTACAAAATCACCAAGACTACCTACCCAATTGGATCAAGCACAAACGCCGCATAATACTTCTCATGATACATTGGCCTGAACCCAGGCTCACCATTACACTTCCCACCAGCCTCGATAGCCTTCTTGTGAAACTCTTGGATGACCGCATGGTCGTTGAATCCAAAGGCAAAATGCGCAGTCCCAATAGGCCCATCTCCCTGCTGTGCACCGATCCAGAATTCCGCATTCCGTAGGCTTGTGCCTATGCCGACAGCGACGCCGAAATCCATTTGCTTGGTGTAACCTAGAGGGGCAAGGGCTGCAAGGTACCAGTTTGTAATTTCTTGCATGCGGTCGGCGGGGACCGTGATGCTGAAGTGGTCGATCATGGTGAATGAATGAGGTTGGGATCACGTTTCAGCGGCAAGGTGTAATATGGCAGGAACAATTATGCCTTCAAGTAGTAATAATATCTGAAAGGCGGGAGGTTCAGTGCTTTGATAAAAGATTTACTGAGTTTGGTAGACTTATTTGTACTGCTTTAATGGCTTATTCCGCTTCATCACCTGAATCATGTGCTTGTCGAAAAGCTGCCGAAAAGTCGGCCGACAAGCTTGCCGAAGGGTATTTGAAATAGCTCAAAGGACGCGCCGAAGCCGGCATGCCAGGATCTCCCCAAATATCGGTCCTATTACTAACAGTGTACTTGACAAAAGGAACGGTCGATTACGCTGTTGTGCAATTTGCTTTCGTCCATTCGGACGAACTTGCGCTGGTCCGTCTAAATACGGGTAGTTTCTGGGTGGAACAATGCCAGTCACGATTGCTCATACATGGGCAAACCGATATCGATATTTTTTTTAGGGTTTTATATCGATATCGATATAAGGCAAACTGAAAATATCGATATCAATATTATTATTAATATTAATATAAGCTTTATATATTAATTAGCTAGCTAACGGTCCTTAAACTACCTTATCTCCTTAATTATCTTATTAGTAAAGCCCTGGATAGCTTTATCGTCGTCTGGTTCAAGCGGAAAACCTATTCTAGACTTAGATAACGGCGTAATTAATCCCTAATAAAGCTAACTACCTATATACTTAATTTTCTTGATATTAGCATACAATAGCCTAAGTCAATCCTATGTACAGGTCCTTCTCGCACCTAAAAACACCCTCTCTGCCTCTGCAGATTCCGCAGGGATTAAGAGTATCGCAATAGCTATATAATAGAGCCTCGGATATTGACGTCTCTAATTCTTATAACACTACTATTCTAGAGGCGTACAGGGTATTTGTATAGGCGAAGCCTTAATAAAGACTTTAAAATTATTGTCGTCTGCAGTCTCTGCTATTACGGCTAACTCGCGGCGTAGGCGATTAAGCGCATTTAAGTTACGCTGTTGACGCTTTAGCAGTAGAGCTTCCTCTAAAATAGGGATTAAGATTATTTTATAATCCTCCTCCTAAATTATATTAGCTTGCGCAATTGCTGGATCTACCCACTCTTATAACTAGTTCTTCTTAATATAGGTGGACTGCTTTAAGGGATTAAGAAGGAGGGCCGCAGCGTATACAGGCGCGTTGTCTGTAAGGGCGTAATACTTATTAAGGATAAACTAACCTATCTCGATGGCGTGGAGTATCCGATTATTATAAGTATCTGGTGCTTTATACAGCTTCTAGTTATTTATTAGTAAAGATATGTAATAAGATATCTACTTTACCTTCTGTTGTTTGTAGTAATGGAGGAGAACGTCTATTAATTTAAGACTCTGTCTGATAGATGACTTGTCTGTCTGTGTATACAGAGTCGCACCTGCGAACAGTTATAAAAACTTGCGTATTTTACTAAGAATATCCTAATCCTTAGTAGTGAGCTTAATACTATTAAGCTTGTAATCGTAATTAACTATAAAGACCTTAATAGCACTCTGTTTCCGCAGTGCTTTATTAATAAATATATACTATAATAACTACCGTGTTATGTTGTTGATTCCTAGCTGTAGACCTACAGCAATTATCTAGTCCTTATCGCGTTGTAATGAACGATGTAGCCAGATACCTAGATTATAAAGCTATTTGAGTGCAGGTAATTGGCCTATACTAGAAAATTCTTAACGTTAAGTGCTAGTTTTTAGTGTTGCTCTCTAGGTCTTTCGGCTGCCAGCCTCGTCTATTAATCTATTAGAACTTAACGTTAGGGAAAACTTAGTAAAAAGTTCTTCCCTATTAACCTCCTCTACTATCTGTAGCGCAGCGATAAGAGCTTGTTTAGAAGACGCGAGAAGGAAGGCTTAAAGCGAAAGATTAATAATATAGGCAAGGTATCGTACGCGGCGTTGTTTAGGATTAAATTTTACCTATATAGGATTAGCTAGGTTACTAGAAAACGTAGTAAATTAACCTGGTGCTCTTTAAGTAATTAGGATGCTAAAGATTCCAGGCAAGTATTGTTTAACGTCGCGTTATCGCCTGTGTGCTAGCTAACGTTTAACGTAATGTCGTACTGTTTAAGAACCCTATAAAGTAGGTCTGCTTAAGATGCCCTAGAGTAATCTCTAGGTAACTTAATTAGACCTAATAAGGCCTTTTAAAGCTTATAGTTATAATTGATCTATTATGCACAGATAGTAAGTAATCCCTTATAATGTGGTAATGTCTAGATATCTATTTGTAGGTGTATTAGGCTATTAGCTAGCTTAAGGATATCTTGAAGCTGATCTTAGTATAGAACATAGTTAGCAGCTATGAGGCGTACGAGAGATTATCAGGACTTAATAAGATAATCGCTACACTTAGGATTCGCGGCTAGAAGTAGAGCTTACATCTCTAGCTACTTAACATAGGTAAATACTACCTGGCGTCTAGTAATTAGGCTAATTAGTGCTTCCTTGTAGGCATCCTAATTAAATGTACGGCGTAGGGACGAGATAGAGGGCAGAAGATGTTATAATAACGATGTATTTGAGTTGTTTAAACGCTATTAAGATAGTATAGATAACTTAGATTAATAGTAATTGCGATAGTGAGTTATGGCGTTACTTTTAGGGATCTGTGGTCCCTATGCTGCGTGAAATCGACATCTAAATACTGAGGGACCTAAGGTTTTTCGCTTCTAACTAGGTTTGGGGGATAGATCCTTATTGCGGCCGCGGGTTATAATATCCTAGAAGCTGGGAGGGTATTTGAGATCTATACGGCTAGTAGAGCTAGATAGAGCGATATTAGATGAGATAGAGGACGATATAATGTAATAGTAATAGTAATATATTAGAGTGCAAGAGATAGCACATGTGGATGATAGATGTGAGGACTGAGTTAATTGAGTAACGAAGGTATCTAGCTATCTCTATATACTATAGAGTAGACTAGGCAGTAATGCACTAGTATAGGCAGTAATACACTAGTATAGTAGTAATATACTAGTGTAGGCAGTCGTAGGCTGTGATAATATACCGTGATATAATAGTACTAGAAAACAGGTGTTTGCAGAGAATTTCTAGGTGTGGGAATGCTAAGCTTTTAAAACTAATATTGATCGATATCAGTTTAAGGGAACTATCGATATCGATATTGGTTTAAGCTAAAAAACCTATATTAATATCGATAATATCGATATAAGGCGAAATATCGATATCAGTTTGCCTATGTATGCGATTGCTTTAGACATATATAAGAAGAGTCTTCTAGACCTGGAAGCTGTACCCTCACGAAAGTTGTAACACATCTCCTACGATTTCTATACAAAAATCTCTCGTTTGCATAATTCGCTTCCACGAAATGTCAGGAATAAGGGGATACGAGATCGGCGAGATCAACGCGGAAGCTGCATTCACCTCGGACATCATTCTTGATCCCAGAATCGATCTTTCCAGCTGTGTCAATGGACAAGAGTTAGGCCGACGTGATATGGATGTTCGGCAAGGCATGTATATTAAGTACGTTCCTTACCAACCACATCCTATTACTGGCCAGATTATGACAGGTGGACGATATCTTTTCGACACTTGGGACAATGTACTCGACTACGATCATTGGACCACCAATGTTTGCGAATACGGGAATCCTCCAGAGAAGTTCTGGAGCTGGTCCATGATGCAAAAGGTCGACCGATGGAACTGGCGTGTTGCCGGAGCATATCACTTCTCCCATCCTGAAACCCATGGTTTGAGCCGCTTTCAGCGTTGGAGCTACTCTGGCGACAAAGTCGAAGAACGTGTTCGAGGTATTTATCCCTATATTCGCGATGCAGCGAAGGCGTACGGCGCTGCAGGAGTGTGGCTTTTGTACCAGCCCGAGGCGAAATTGATTGGTCTCTTCACCATCATGAAAAAGCCGGAGGCACATGATTCTATCTCACTCTACGAGGCGATCGAGAGCCTAAAAGCTCAGCCATCTCTGGGGTCGCTTTTACCTGAGTCTTTAAGCGCTCGACCGGTTTTTGACCGCTCGAGCCTCAATTTGTCAATGTGGCTTCCTAGGTCGCGCCTTGCTGGTGGCGTTCATCAAGCCACCAATCTTGCTCCTGTCCTTCCTTCGGCCACTGTTTAGGTTTATCTTATAGAAATCGAAAATCTGAAAGAATTCATTAGATATCTGCTTAGTAGACGTAACTTGGTCACTGTATTAGAGATCTGTTGATAAGATATATACAAGTGTTTACTATGGTACTTCGCTCCTCTATGATACAGAACACTGGCCTCTAATACTAAGGACGTTCTTTGGTTTTCTGTCTTTTTATGACGTAACGCAGTTACTACGACCTTGGAATATAGTACCCCAAGATCTGCTCTCCTGTCAAGCCTGCGTAGCCGCGCAACAATAAAATCACAAGAATTTTTACACAATCAATCTCCTTATAACTATGTGCGAACTATACTTAGCCGTGCAAGCCCTGTTAGTACGTAGCACTCGTCTCTGCACCTTGCAAAGGCGAAAAGATTACGCTGAAATCTGTGCTTAAACCCGCTTCACCTTCGGTAGCAGTGTGGACAGCACTCGATCTCTGACGGTCGCGCAGAGAACCCGTAACTGTAAAGCGTTCTTACGCTTAATGAGATACTATAAAAAGGTCTGTATGTGCAGAAAACGTTCGTAAGATAGATGATGCAACTCACCAGCACACACACGAGTCCCCTTGACTGGAAAAGGCCACCCAGGCACTTCGGATTGCAAGATTACTACTACTCGAGTTCTTACACTTCCTCCACAGCTCGGCTGTATGTTCACCCCGACTGGAACGTATCCACAAAAGCACCTAGAGACACTCAGGCGCTTTGACAATACAAGTCACCGTACCATCGTCACAACCGCTAAGAGACCTATAATCCTCAAGGAATGTGGCCACTTCCCATCCCTGAATAGCCTACATCAATTGAACCTTTAGTCCCTGTTATGCTAGACATAGTGTCAGAACAACCTCATCCGAGTATGACCGTTTCCAGACAGACAACAAGGGTCTAGATGTAGGCCATATATTGTGGCGTTGAATATATTATGTTGATTCGAACTTAGGCCCCTGCTTCTAGAGAATTGAAAAATCAGTCAATGTGCATGCTATTACCTGTAATTATTATGTCCACGACATTCAATTTGCGATTGTGGCTAAGTGCTGACACGCCTTGCTTTCCTTTTCTGTATTGCTTCCTGTGGCGTACGGCGTCCTACCTATAGCTTCGAATCTAGACTGGGTCACTACGTGTCAACAGTATTACCGATTGTAGTCTGCGCATCTTACATTGATGCACTTTCGCTCGGCCTTTTCGGTTTGGCAATCCAGGAAAGGATGATAGTCAGATTGCTTATCTCGTCTTATTACTTGCTATCGCTACAGGGGTGCGGTATGAGCTCAGCGAACGTAGATAAATGTCATCTCATGAAAGATACTTTTTGAAATGATGAACAAAAATCTCAGGCCTATTGTAATGGCCAGCAAAATCAAATGTATGCTTGTACCTCTTCACAGCATCCAAATCGACGTCGGCGAACAAAAGACCCTCTCCTATCTCATCGTCGAGGGACCCGGCAACGACACCACCTCCTGGTGCAAAGATAGAGGCTCTTCTTTTCTTCTGCTCGGTTCGCATGAAATCTTTTGTCCTCTCGTCGATTCCATAGGCCTCGATCTCTGTGTCGGCAACGACAGCAGCCGCGTTGATGACATATGTTCCTACTGAAAATGCAACTGCCTTGCCAGCCGTATTGATAAAGTGCTCCAGATCCAGTCCAAAGGTAAGGAATTGTGGCCAGGAAGCGACGTGTACGACAGGGTGGTCTAGTGCAGTCGAGTACTGTCCTAAGGGATTGCCATTTTCACCACACAATAAACCGCTCAGCCCACCGAAGTCCGTCTGGACAGTCGTTTTGCTGCCTGTCGTGCCAGGAGCATGGATCATGCGCTCTCCTACAGTAGGCACGTACTTCTGGTGTTTGTGCAAGAGTGTCCCGTCTCGACCAATCGTTATTTGCGTGTTATAGAGTGTTCCCGTCGTGTCCGAGCGCCGTTCGTTGATGCCAACCACGGCATAGATGTTTCCTTCTCGACACGCGTTCTGTAGCAATTCCACCTCGGGGCCAGGAACTTCCACAGCGTTATTGAAGAGTTGCAAGTAGAGCGATTCCACAAGAGGATCACTGTTGCTGAGAAAGGGGAACCAGCCTGGGAATCCTGGAATGAAGTCTTCGGGGAACCCAATGACGTCTGCACCACGGAATCCCGCTTTTTGGATAAGTTCACACGCCTTCTGTGTAGAAGCTGTCTTATCCAAAAACACAGGGGAGGTCTGTACAGCGGCGAGCTTGATAGCCATAAGAAGATATTCTGAATATAGTGTAATCAAGGGGTGGTAGGAGAGACGTCTCGTGCATGAATGTGTTCTTGTGTGTATATCCAAGTGTGATCTAATCTCTAGGGTTAGGGTGCTTTCGTTATGCCTACAGAGCAGTCATGGGATTTCATCCTAGGCTTACCTGTAAAGTTGCAGATTGTCGATAGAAAGATTTCAGACCAACTTCGAAGTTAGGTCGTGAAATGCGAGAGAATACTTTTGACTGCATCTGTATATAAATGTCGGTGCCGTAGATGCCGCAGATGCCGAGCGGCGCGTAACTGAAGAAGGCCCGAAAACATTTGGTAACTAGCATCAGATTGAGGGGTTATGGCCGCCTGACGCCGACACAAAACCGGTAATATCTAGGAGAGTTCAGTAGCTGCTGGGTTCCTTCCCTAGAGTTTTGAGCCTGTCTCTATATTGCTTAGGGTGGAACGTGAGTGTAGGCAAGCGTAGCCAAGTTCATCGAGTAGCCACACCAGCAATCATTGGGGATTTCCGATGCGCAGCTACTCAACACTACTATCATCTACTGCGCCCTACAGTATATGATTCTAATTAGCGGGGTCTATGCATCTTTGTTGCATGTACATAAATGGTGTCCGTCTTCTCTGCAGCGCTTGCAGTGCCTCTTACGCTCTTTGCTTGCACCTATCTGCGCCGTACCTTCACGCATGCCCTCATAAACCTGTGCATCAGCGTCCAATTGGGCTATTTAGTCCCCTGCCTGTTCCTTTATGAATTCTTTTCCTTCTTAAGTTTCTGGCTCTTGCGTAATTGAACCTAGAGGCAGCTCTGTTTGGTGTTTGGAGTCGCACTATCAGGTTGAAAAGGTTATTTTGCGGCCTTGTTCGAATTGGAGGCATATATTTATGTGGTTACACGTAAGCTCTGTGCTACCAACACGACGGCCTATCCTAACCTCTTGCAACAGCCCACGCCCCAATAGCCGTGATTCTGACAAGTGCGTATATTTATAAATCAAACGAGCTTTGTATGTATGCCTGCAGAGGCAGAAGGATATGCTTAATACTGCTGTGGAGACGTAGAATCGTCTGGCATATGCACGTGATTTATACGAAGATACGCGTATCCGGGACAAAAGCAGTGACGTACCGAGGCTCACCTCGTAACGCCCGGCCCCTCGTAACGCCCGCTCCGAACATCAAACCCATCAACAAACTTGAGGCTATTGAGCCTCATACTATAGCTATTATCGCGATTTTTTCTGGTGGATCGATTCATAAGGCTAATAGCTATCTAGAGCTACTGGTACTTGATAGGAGCTTTGATTTCGCGGCCGCCACGTGACAAAACAGGCGGTAGGCCTGATTCTGCACCTGCGGCCTTCTCAACACTGCGAGGCCTCACAACCTGCCTTTTTCTAGTAACAGCCTTTGCAGCAGTTTTAAGGCTGCTCTTTTTTCCTTTTTGGGACAATTTGAGAGCTTGTTTGAGTCGTTTTGCAGCCTTGCGAGCAGCCCGCCTGGCGGCCTGATCAGCAGCTCGATCTGCCTTTTCCCTCTGCCTCAGTAACCTAGCCTCAGCCCTAGCTACTCGCCTTGCTTGAACCATCTCAGCCTTGGCCTGCTTTTGCTCCTTACGATGCTTAGCTGCTTCAAGCTTTTGACGTTGCTGCTCCTCCTCCTTGCGAGCTCTAGCCTCCTGTCGGTCACGTGCCTCCTTCACTTTCTTAGGTGACCAGAATACAGCACCACCATGATAGTCCTCATCTGGCTGCAATAGGAGGACCTTGCTCTGCTTCCTGCGCTTCCTCTCATAGATAAGAGCGCCTCTTATAGCTGTTACTTCATGCTTAAGGATAGCCTTTTTAGTGCAGATGTGGTGAAAGATCCTGCTGAGCTTTCTAGCCCCTTTATCCTCGCGATGCGTGACAACGTGGCGTACTAGCGCCTCTAGCTCCCTCCAATTCCCAGCACTCAGCTCTAAGGACTCACTATCGCTTATATTCCCCTGCATAGCTAGCCTAGTGTTGAACTTTTTAAGGATAACCTCAGGATTAAAGGGCGATAGGCCAGTTACCTTAAAGGCCTTAAGGATGGTCTCCTTTTTAAATGAAGCTGCCTAGGCTGCTTTGAAGAAAGGATAGAAGTCTCTTTTGCTGATAGAGACTAGCCCCTGGCTTCTCTCCATGAACTGTGAGATCTCCTCTGAGTACGCGAGTGAGAGAGGCTTGAACATGCTCACGTCAAGTAGCTGTAAGCTATGGGTTGAGTGAGGAGGATAGATAGCTAGGAGGATCTTGTTTTAGTCGCAATAGTCAATAAAATCCATAGAAACATGAGATCCATGGCCATCAAGGATGAGTAATCGATAGGAGGATCGAGCTTTTGCCTTGGTGTTGCGATCAAACACCTGTTTCAGCCATGCTAGGCCTATATCGTTGTTTGTCCATCCTGAGGGAGATGAGGTAAAGCGAGCTTGATCATCCTCAGGATCAAACTCTTGCAGCCAGCTGTCCTGGATTGAGCATGAGGCTGACTGAAATATCAGGGCAGGCTCCAGAGATGATCCATCCGCGCAGATGCAGGGCTATCAAGGTAATCCACTCTCTGTTACCACCCTGGATGAAGGATCTATAGTTCCCCCGCTCATATAAGGTCCTGCTGAATATCCTCTTCAACCTGCCTATTACTCCTAATAGGAACCCCTTTTCATCCATATTATATATATGCTGAGCTTCTATCTCATATTGCTTGATCTTATCATCTAAAAGCTTAAAATAGAGGCTATACTTATTAAAGGAATCAGCCTTGTGGCGGCTGTTATCCATACTAACTGCATATTAAGAGATGAGATAGATAATGTGCCGCTTGACAAAGCGATCAACCCAGTTCTTTCCAATCTCTTTTTTAGCTATTTAAGACGCAAAGTTTCGAATCATAGCCCTGCTAGGTGGCAGGCCTCGCTTAGTGAGCTGGATGATGTACTGGATGAGCTCCTTTTCTTGGTGTGGATAGAGATTTTGTTAATTTTGAGCTTTGACTTCTCGCGAGGTTGAAATGAGCTGGTGCCGCCTTGCGATCGTTCTACGGTCAACGCCATAGGTATTCGCTAATTTTGTGTAATTAATATCTTCTCCAGACTCTAAGGAGTTGATAGCTGTAAGCGCATCTATAACTGGGTCCATATTGGTTGAGATACGTAGTGTTGAAAAAACCGTGCAATTGTTAAGGAGCGGGCGTTACGAGGGGCCGGGCGTTACGAGGTGAGCCTCGGTATTTCAGGCCACCACGGATCGACTTTGGTAAAGCTTCGACGTCCGTCGGATACAAGGACACTTTTGTGAGCAACAAATCGTACTAAAAGCTATGTTTTTCGGGTATCGCGCATATCTTGTATCGGTGCTAACATGGACACCGAGGATTCGTGACCTCTTGATCCGCGTTCGGGCAAAGGAGCACCCATCTTGTCGATCGCTAGTCGGACGCTTCCGATTCCACATTGTTATCCCACGTAGCGACTGGGGCTACGAACCTGGGGATCTGGCATGCGACCTAGCGTTGAAGCGATAGTACTTCGTTATGTGCACTGCGCGTGTTTGATGCGAAACGAATGTCATCAGCATTGCCCACCAGGCGGAACGATACACTCATACGATTACTTCGAGACACTTGACGTCATTGCAACTTTGTCATTCATGGATAAGCCTTGTAAAATCTGGCACTTTAGCAAATTTTCTGTAGAGAATACGTCGAAGTCGTTTGAGCGAGCCAGTTGCCGGGTACCGGTGCGTGTGTATACTAGGTATAGATGTGCCATGCCATACGCTGACGAACCCGGAAGTCGGGCGGCCTGTCTCACTAGCGACAGATTATGTCCACAAAGACGCGTACACTCTTAAGAGGATGAGTGTTCCGGAATTGCCGTACGCTCCACATGTTAAATGAAGTTGCTGAGGCTGGAGCTAACCAGTTACCCGTAAATCTCCTGTGGCTCCGCGATCACCCGCCTCAGAAGCTGATCGGAATTTTGTCTAGCGTTGACAGTTGTCGATCACTAACATGCAATGCTCTCAGGTATATATAAAGGATATTCGCAAGCTCAGTACAACCGCAACTTTCGCCTCATCAATTCCTTTCATCATGCTCTACAAACGATTTGTCGCATTGTTGAGCTTGAGCGCTAAAGTAGCCCCTGCTGCGTTCAATTCAACGTGCAAATGCGTGTGTCCATCATTATGTTCAGGTTACGTAGCTGCTACTGACCACTTTTGCAGATTCCTTCTGATCCATGCTGGCCTTCTTCACAAGCATGGTCAACTCTTAACAACACTCTGGATGGAAGAATGCTGCCACTTACTCTACCAGAAAGTATTTGTCCAGACGGCGGAGAAGCGAGCCAGACCTACAAGGTGAACGCTACGGATGCAAAGCATGTTCAAATTGCACTACAGTTTGCCAGTGAGCATAATCTCAAGGTCAATGTCAACAACACAGGACATGCTGGTCCAGCAACTCAAAGGTATGATATTAGCCTTGTTTTGTCTGCATGTAGTTCGCTAACGTATGCGCTTTAGGAGTGCATCCTGTGGCGCTTTATAGTAAGTTATGGAAAACTCACGATGCTAAAATTGGAAGCTTATTATACTAGTATCCACACGCATTACATGAAAGGTCTTGAATTTTATCAAGAATACACCCCCCAATCTTGCCCTAGGAATATAACCCACATGGCCGCAACCCTCGGAGCCGGCGAACAGGATGACGACGTCTTTCAAGCTATTGCTAAGTACAATGCTGTCACAGTCGGTGGAACGTACGCTGTAAGTGTAGAGCGCTGGCTTACGACCGTTCTTGTTGCCCTCAGAAATTCAATGACTAATCCCGTGGTAGACTGTTGGAATAGTGGGCTGGGCAACCTCTGGCGGCCACGGATGGCTGACAAGCTCCTATGGCCAGGGCGCTGACAACATCTACGAGCTCGAAATCGTTGCCCCCACTGGTGAGGTCCTGATTGCGAACGAGTGCCAGAATAGCGACATCTTTTGGGCTTCGCGCGGTGGCGGAGGTGGCACCTATGGAGTAATCACCAAGATCACGATGAAGGCGTATCCTATGCCCCAAACTACACTGTGGCAATGGTACATCACATCGCAGAATGATACTTCAGCAGACGACTGGTGGAAGCTCGTTGCTGATTTGCATGCTCTCATGGTCGACATCAATAATGACGGCTTTCAAGGATACTATACAATCACTGGTAGCGCAGGGGGCGCACAGACCTTCGGCGGCTACTTCCTAGCATATGATAAGTCCAACTCTACCGTTGAGCAAATTCTTGCTCCTTTCGCTACGAAGCTGAACGCATCTGGGAATCTAGCCTTGGTTAATACTTGGATTGATGCCTATAATGCGCTGCCAACGCAAGACTCGACGGACAGCAAGGACGGTCCTGGCGGTACCGTGTCTGTCACACGACTTCTCCGAAAAGATGACTTAATCGAAGATACAATGAAATCAGCGAATATGTTTCAGAGTATTAGCCCTTCGGAGGAGGACAAGAGCGTACGTTCCACTGGCTTAAAGGCACCACATGTAATGACATCGAGCTAACTATTGCAGCTGAATCTTACAGGGCATATCATCGCTGGTAGCATGATAGCCAGCTCTAAGCCTGTTAACAACGCTTTGAACCCCGCTTGGCGTGACACTGCAGTTCACATGATTGTCAAAGCAAGCTGGGAGGACGACCTACCAGGCTCGCAAGTCCGGAGAATCCACGATAGATTCACCAACAAGATTGGATATGCTATGCGCTCAAATAGTCCAGATTCTGGGTGTTATGTCAATGAGGTCGGTTAAAGTATTCCGCACAATCCTAGGCACTATTTATAACCTGTTCTAGTGTGATCAGTACGAGCCAGATTGGCAGTACGCCTTGTTTGGGCCAAACTACTCCCGTCTCCGAGCTATTAAGGCTAAATATGATCCTAAGGACTTGCTTTGGTGTAGAAAGTGTGTTGGTAGTAACGAGTGGACGTATAAGCAAGAGACAGGTAGCCTCTGCAAGCAAAGCTTAACTACTGATTGGCCAAACTTTGATCTAGGAACGGCTGTATTCTAACCATAATAAGACCACGAAAGGGGCCCTAGAGATACATGCGCAACTGGACTCGACTATGAATCCAGTTTTTAATGTTTTGATTGGCTCGCATGTAATTTAGTGGCTAGTGCTACCGAGGCTCACCTCGTAACGTATTCCACCACCTGATGCACGTCCCCACCTAATGCACGCGCAACACTATGCAACTAACAAAATAATTAAAGCTATACAGCTACTAATAATAGCTATTATTTTAAGATTTTTTAGAGTTATAATCTAATAACTATATAGAAGATTTACGCAGTCTTATATTACGTAATATATTATTATAGTAGTTAAATAGGTTACTTAGAGTAAAAGCTTATATAAGAAGCTACGTTAACTTTAGTAAGATTCTTATTAACAATAATAACCTCTAAAGCTTTAATAAGCTGAAGGCTTTATCTCTTACTTAATTTAAATAATTTAAGGTTACTATTAAGCTATTTTTAAAGCTTATAAGTAACTTTTCACTTCTTATAATAGGTAGCTTTCTAAAGCTTTAAATACTTTCGCTCTTCTTTAGCTATAACCTTTATTAATTACTTCTATTTAAGCTACTTAGCTTTACTTTTTTAGTACTAAAGCTTTTTATTTTTATAGCTTTTCTACTCTTACTATATATAAGCTTCTTAAATCTTCTTAAGTAACTAGAAAATAGCTTTACTATAGTTTTCTTCTAGAGCTTAAAGTAGTAGAGCCTTACTATATTTATAATTGTCACGGTAACTACCGTAGTTCCCGCAACACCTAAATTGGCTAGCCCTGTTAAGGCCTGAGCTCGAGCACAGGCTTAGCCCCTAAGTATTCTTCTGCACCTAAGTTTCTATTCTCTGTTCTTCTTTACGCAACGTCTTATAGTACACCTAAGATTATACGTAGTATAATAATTAAGCTATTAGTTAAGCGTTAAAATCTCTACTTATAGCCTCTTATAATATTATATTATATTATTTACTATAGCCTCTTAGGAAAATATAGATCTATTTTAGCTTATCCTATAACAGCTACAGGAACTAAGAGTTAGTAGTAAAGTATTAAAAGCTAGAAATAAAGCCTTATAGGCCTCTCTATCTGTCACGAACATACTAGACCTAGCGGGGGACGACCCAGCAGAGGGCCCTTAGACCCATACCGGATAGAGCCCGGAAAGGCTTAGGACTACACTAGAGACAGGCTAGTATATAAATAAGAGCTACCCCCTTAGAGTAGAGGTTAAGGATTAGTCTTAATACTATCTCCTATTACTTAACCTTAACTTCTACTAATAGTCCCTAACAATTCTAATCCTTCTTACCCTAGGGGTAGTAGTTAAGAAACTCTCCTCTGAAGTACCGTCGAGAGCCTAGGGACAGCACGCCCACATCCTAATAGTAAAAGAAGAAAAAAAAAGAGGAAGTATTATAGTAGGCACTTGCAGAAGACCTAGGAGCAACGCTAACCTAGAGCCTCCCTAAGGAAGTACTGAAGACGCCTAGAGAGACCTAGGGACATTAGAAGACCCCTAACAATTAAACACGTTAGACGCCCTAAACTAAAACCCCTAGGACTCTAATATAATAGGTACTCTGCAGTAAGGGTCAGGACTACCTCCAGACTAACGCACTTACAGTAGTAGACTTAACTAGGTTAGCGAAACCCTAACGGAGGTGTCTAGTGCCGCTAACGTCCTAGCAGAAACCTAACCCCTTTCTGCTAGGAAAAAGCTAATAACAGGAATCTTAAATAAAACGTTTATCTAAGGTCTATTAGCTAACCTCTTTAAGGTAAAAGAGACCAGAGCCTTAGAGGAAGCGATCAAAAAGCTAAAGGACTAAATCAATTACGCGTTACAAGCACTAAGGGTAAGACAGGCTAGGAAGCCACTAGAACCCCCCTGGCCCGCCTTTAATAAGGCAGGGAAGCTTATTAGGGCTCTAAATAGTGTGCAACCTAAACTAAAAGTAGGATTAGAAACCTAAGCCCTATTAGCATAGTATGTAGACTAATAGGTAAAGGACGTTGAAACTGCCTTCGCGTACGCCTAGGTGCTAGAAGACACAGTAACCCGCACCTATTAGGCTCTAGGGACGATCCAGTATTACGTCTACTAAGAACTCCTCTAATAACGTATTAACAAAGGGAGTATTACCTTATAAGCTCACCTTAAATAGGAGGAACGTAAGCTAGTTTAAGATCCTATCCTCACCCGCTATAATAACTACCTCTAGTTCTTTAACTTTAAGTAGCGGAGGGACAATAATGTTAACACCTTCCTCCTCTAGCTAGGGAAAAAGGAATCCCTTCTAACCTACAACTTCTTTAAGCTAGAGGACGGGGAGGATAACTATAAGCTAAAGATCGCCTTTATATAGTTAAGACTTCTAGAGGAATACCGCAGGGAGATCATACGCACTAGGGTCCTTAAGACTATTAACTTGTAGCCTAAGTTTAAAAGGGCCCTACGTAACGCAGAAACTGTAACTTGCGCCAATCGCTTCCTAGGAGACACCTAAAAAGCTACTGCTAAAGGCCCTTCTTAGAGTAAACGCCTAGCGTTGAACTCCTTCTCTAACCCGCAGAGGACTAGTAAGAAGTAAGATAACGGACCCTTAGAGACAAACTACTCCTAAAGATTGCCCCGTCTAAAGCCTATATAGAACCTGCCGCGGTACTAGGGGACGCCTGAAAACTCCTAGGACCTAGCTAAGCAGGGCATAACCTAACCCTACTAGAAGAATCGTAATTAGGGAAACGCGAGAGGCGGAGCTAACGAACAAACTTAACCTAGGCCTTAATTAGGAAACGCAACGCTCTAGTCACTAATCTGTCCTAACTACTACTAGGGCCTAACACCTAGGGGAAAGCACTCTAGATAGCGATTGAAGTCTAGCTACAGGTAGCTAATAGACTCCCGCTCCCCCTCTAAGCCCTATATGACTTAGGCGCGGAGATTAATATCGTATTAAGCAAGATTACCTAGCTTTACTTCCTGCCTAGAGTAAACTACTACTAGAAGCCTACGGCAAGCCTAGTTAATAATCGACTACTCCTACTAGGAGCCGCATATAATCTGTCCATCTAGTGCTAGGACTTAAAAGGCATAGCAAAACAGGTAGGCCTATAACTGTTTTAGTCTACTAATATTAAAGGCTATAACCTTATCCTAGGATACCTATAGCTAAGGGAAGCTAATCCTAAGATTTAATTCTCTATAGGAGAATTTAAATAGTAGGCCGCGCGAGATACTAACTAGGTCTAAGTTGTTACCGCTGCAGACCTGTTAGGCGATGTCGGCTCTAGAGAGATAGCCTATATCCTCTACCTAGGAGCCCTAACCTGCAACACCCTAACTAGTAAGGCTAAAAGAGCAGTCTAAGAGGAGATGCGTTGGGCAACTGCCGCGAATCTATTAGAACCTGCTAAGCCTAGTAGAGATGTAGAATATAACGCAGAATAGTTCTATCGCTAGGGCTTACTCTAGCTGTAAAACCTGGTCCTTGGTATCGCAGACTACCTAAAGGAGTGTGTCTGAAGAGAACCCTAGCTAGCCTAGCTGCCCGCAGAGACGGCACGGCGCGTAGTATCCAGTATACGCAACAGGAACTCTAATCAGCGCGCCACCCTCCTGGTAGCACCCTGTATCCTCTCTAGTCTAGCTAAGGAGGATGCCCCGCAGGTTAACCCCGCCAGAGACCGCCTGGACGAAGAGGAATTGAGGCACGTCCCCTAGAAGCTGCACTATAAGTAGCTCGCCTTTAGTAAGTATTAGATAGAGGTACTGCGCCCCTACAGGGAGTACGACTACGTGATTACGTTAGAGGAGGGACAAAAAGTCCTAAACCTCCCTATTTATAACCTCTCGCGCTAAGAGCTAAACATCCTCTAGGAATACCTTAACACAGCGCAGGAGAAGAGATAGATCTGGCCCAGCACGTCGCTAGTAGGGGCCCTAATCCTTTTTGTACTAAAATTAGACAGAACGCTCTAGCTATACGTAGACTACTAAGGCCTAAATAAAGTAACTGTAAAGAACTAGTACCTAATCCCCCTCGTAAGCGAGATGCTAGACTACCTCTTAAAGGCGTAAATCTTTATAAAGTTAGATATCTAAGACGCCTATTATAGACTTTAGATTAAGGAGGGCGATAAGTAGAAAACAGCGTTTAAGACGCGGTATAGCTACTTTAAGTACCTTGTTTTACTCTTTAGATTATCTAACGCGCTAGCGACCTTCTAGTCCTATATCTACAGAGCCCTTAGGGGGCTCGTAGACCGCACTTGCGTAGTATATCTAGATAATATACTAATCTACTTAGAGAATAAGAAAGATTACGACAGCTACGTAGAGGAGGTCTTAGACCAACTTATAAAATAGGGCCTGTACTGCAAGGTAAGCAAGTATACCTTCTCTACTAGATCTGTAGAATTCCTAGGGTTTATAGTAACCCTAGGAGGCGTAGTAATAGACCCTGTAAGAGTATAAACTATTAGAGAGTAGCTAGAACCCTAGGGCTATAAGGACATCTAAGTATTCCTTAGGTTCGCTAACTTCTATTAAAGATTTATCTTTAACTACTCTGCTATAGTACGTCTGTTAGTGGACTATATAATAACTGCCTAGAACCTAGTAACAGACCTAAGTACGCCCCTTGCAGGTAAGGCT
This sequence comes from Pseudopyrenochaeta lycopersici, assembly GCA_003313425.1. NCBI lineage: Eukaryota > Fungi > Ascomycota > Dothideomycetes > Pleosporales > Pseudopyrenochaetaceae > Pseudopyrenochaeta > Pseudopyrenochaeta lycopersici. Next base: position 70,896 of record NHZP01000012.1, on the reverse strand, counting down.
ACGAATAAGGCTGTAAAGAGTTGCAAGGGACCTACAAGATAGTACCAGCCGTAGGCGTGGCCTAACTACGTGAGGAACGCGTTCCTTACGCTGCGTTAGAAGTTCTTAGAAGCCCCTGTGCTTTAGTACTTTAACCTAGTAGAACTAGTAATAGTTCTTACTAACGCTTTAGACTTTATAATAGCTGCTATCCTCTTACAACTAGCCTTAACTAGGCAGGCAATAGAGCGTTACTAGAAGCCTGTTACATTCTAGAGTAAGAAGTTCTCTAGACTATTCCTAAATTAGCACACCTATAATAAGGAGCTCTGCGCTATCGTAGAAGTATTTAGGACGTAGAGGCACTACCTCTAACACACCCTAATAATAATCTAGGTACTCTCTAACTATAACAACCTCTAATACTTTATAATAATAAAGGAGCTCTCTCCTAAGCAGGCCTAATAGGCTAAGGAGCTAGCAGAATTTGACTTTAAAGTAGAGTATAAACTAGGACCTAAGAACCTTGCTAACGGGCCCTCTTAAAGGCCTAACTTTGCGTAAGGACTCCTAGCGGGAGAACCTTAAGCATTAAGAGGTGCGATGCTCCTTACGCTCTAATAAAAGCTTTAATAGTAGACACCTTAAGAGTCTATAGCTCTAACTACCCTACAGGTAGCACAGGAACTATACCTCCCTAGGGACGGAACCTAGCTAGGTCCGCGTTAACTCTTAAAAGAGAATCTACCTGCCTAGGAATTCCCTAATAAGCAGTTAGTTATTAGTAATGCGTCGCCTGTCCCTGCCTGTAGCTAAACTATAGGCGATGAAGCTAGTATAGAGGGAAACCTATAAGCTAGGCTATTATACTTACTAGCTACTAAAGGGCCTTTACGTAGCTTAGGGTTCTAAGTAATAGCACCTAACTACCTTATAGTAGTAGCTACGCAGGAAGAGTCTGCCTACGCTTTAGAAGTTCTAGGACGCCTCCTTAAACACGTCTAGCTAGTGCAAGCACGGGATTAGGCCTGTCCTAGCTTTACAGCGCTAGCAGGTTAGGACGCAGGCGAAGTAAAGAAGGAGGCTAGCACTTAGGAAGTTAACTCTAAGAGCCTCCTACGTAGGAGCGGGAAAGTGTGGATCCCTAAGGACGCCTTACTCTGCGTAAATATACTCTAGAAGAACTATAATAACCTTATAAGAGGGTATTATAAAGTAGATAAAACTACTAAGGTTCTCTAAAGAAAATACTTTTAGCCCTACCTTAGGAAAGATACCTAGAAGTATATTAGCTAGTACCTGCAGTGCTAGCTAAACAAGATCTAGAGATATAAGCCCTAGGGCCTATTATTACTACTACCCCTTCCTAAGATAGTATAGAGGCACTACTCCCTAGACTTTATTACAGACCTACTAAAGTTAGCGGACGATAAAGGGAACAAGTATAACGCTATACTAGTACTAGTAGATTACTTTATAAAATATGTCTAGTACCTACCCGTAATAAAGATAATTATGTCCTAGCAGGTAGCAGAGTTACTGCTAAAATAATGCTTCCTTAAGTAGGGGCTACTAGACACCCTTCTATTAGATTAAGGGTTAGTATTTATAAGCTAGTTCTAGTTAGATATTTGTTACCACCTTAAAATTAAACACAGGCTTAGCACTGCTTTCTACCTCTAAACAGATAGGCAAACTAAACGCTAGAACCAGGAACTAGAGACCTACCTCCGCATCTATATAAACTACTAGCAAGATAACTAGGTAGAGCTACTACCCTACGCGGAGTACGCCTACAACTTAAAAAACTACTTAGTATACAGCGTAAGCCCTATTAAGGCGGCGTTTAGGATAGACCTAAAAGGATTTGATAGAATCCCTAACAGCTACTAGCTCCGTAAACTGCCTCTAACCTAGGAAGGTCCCGCAGGAGCACCAGAACTTAGGCGGCAAGTTAGTAACAGACTAAATAAATAGCACTAATAATAGGAGGAGGTAAGGGCACGCCTAGAAAAGGCGCAGCAAAGTAATGTAAAGTAGTATAATGCGAAACAGTCTAACTAACACTTCTCTATTAGAGACCTAGTGCTGTTATAGGTAAAGAATATAGTAACCTTAAGACCCTTAAAGAAGTTCGCAGTAAGACACTTAGGGCTGTTCTATATTAAAGAGCGTATTAGTAAGCTAGCATACAGGCTCGCCCTCTCGCTATTAATAGCGCGAATTTACCCTATCTTCTACGTATCTTTATTAGAGCTCTAGGTAGAACCCCTAATATAGAGAGGGTTCTAACCAGGCCCTGTCTAGGACTTAGTAGACGCCCCCGTAGGAGATTAATATAAAGTAGAAGGAATCCTAGATTACAGGGAAACTCTTATAAGGGGGCGCGAGCTTAAGGTAAAGTAGCTAAGTTAGAGTATTAAAGATGCGACCTAGGAGCTAGAAGAGAATCTTAACTACTATAACAAACTCCTATAAGACTACCTAGCATCCCTAGAGCGCAACCCCTAAGCACCCCTTAGAAGATAACTAGAACGACGACAGGGCTAGCCCTAGAAGAAGCTTAGAAGAGAATAGGAAGACATTTATAATATTACTATATACCTATAAACTAAACTAATACACCCTATATAAGGCCTACTAGAAACACGCCCTAAACCTGTTTAGTCCTCTATCTCTACGTTACTACCTCTACGCTAACTAGCATCCGCCTAACGCAGGCGATTAGAATAACGCGACGCATAACTACTAGTAGGAGGACTAGTAAAGGGCAAGAAACTACTATAAAAGACCTTATTAAACGCATTTATAGGAACAGGACTTAAGGGCGACTCCGTAGAACAAAGGGCAGCTTAAGGGCGGGTAGACTAAGCACTAGAAGAAACAGAAGGCTAAAAGGAAGGCAATATAGAGGTATTACGATCCCGCTTAGGACCTAACGTAGCTACAATCCTAAGCGCTAAAGCCTAGCTACTAACAGAACTACTAAAGGTAAGAGGTAAACCTAAATAAATAGACTTCTTAACAGGCGAAGGGGTAAAGGGCAAACTAACGTTAGACTTAGCAGGAATATTAGTTCTATAATAGTACTAGCGACGCTTATAGTTACTATAATACCTAGTAGACTAAAAGTTGCGCTTAATACCTTTATCTATAACTACATTTTCTAGGCGCTTTAAACCAGACGTACTAATTCCTAACTGCATATATTAGCTATGTATTACTAAAGGAAGCAGTAAGAAAGTTACTTTGTATCGCTTAACGTTCAACTCTTAAGACACCTAGCGGGCCTTCTTAAACTTAATCTCCCCCTTAGGATAGGAACAAACAAGGCGATTATAGGCCTGTAATATAGTAGAGAAGGCCTAACATAACTCTACAGTATAATTATAAGTACGCGTCTAGGTAAGCGCAATATAATTATTAACAACAAAGATCTTAGACAGCGAATCCCTGGGTTAAAGACAGGACAAGGCCGCATCAGTTTTATAATTTATAACTGCAATTAGCTAGTTAAGTAAATTAACAGCACGCTAAAATAAAGGTTTAATCTAGGAGACCTGTCAGCTAAACCTAGAAGTAAAGGCAAGTTACTTACCTTAACATAACCCCCCTTCTTCTAGGAGGAACAATAGCCGCATATACTAAAGTTATTCTTGCGGACATAATAGCTTTCGCCTAAGCAAAACGTACAAAACATGCCCTAAACTGTACTGTTAGGGTCCCCGCAGGACACTGTAGAGAGAGCAGAGATGCAGGCCTCGCACTAAAACTAAGTAAGTAATAGCTGCAGCTGTATGTTACTAGGCAAACTGTAGATGTAACTAGGAAGAGGCGCGTTACTTACGCTAGTTAGCATTTAGGAACCTATTAAGTAAGTTAAAGAGTAGTGTAATTGCCTAGAAGAAGGAAGTAGATGTGGGTAGCAGAGAGAAGGGGAGCAGTACACTTATACACCTCTGCGCCTACAGACCCTCTAAAACCTGGCCTCTCACTAAGGTAGTTGTAGGCAGCAGCTCGCTAGCAACTTACCTGTAAAGGGTAAACCACGTAAAGGGGTAACGAGCAGCTAGTAGGGACAGGCTATAATAACCTACTCACGCAACAGCGTTATATACGCAAACTTTATAAGCTAAACACGTAAGGCCCCAGCTAACAGCAGTTGTAAGAAAGGAACACGCTGAGGCAGCTAGGAAACGGCGACTGTATAACAGTCGTGAAGGCAGCTACTTTACGTAAAAAGATTTACAGGTAAAGCTATAAAAGCCGCCTACAGGAAATATATTACGTTACCTAGCAAACAACTAGAGACGCGTTAGGACTAGAGCGGCGCGAACAGCGTGCGCGTAACGTCCATACAGGTTAGGGACAACCCTTAAAAAAAAGGGGAAGGTAATTGTTACGAACACACTAGACCTAGCGGGGGACGACCTAGCGGAGGGCCCTTAGACCTATACCAGATAGAGCCTAGAAAGGCTTAGGACTACACTAGAGACAGGCTAGTATATAAATAAGAGCTACCCCCTTAGAGCAGAGGTTAAGGATTAGTCTTAATACTATCCCCTATCACTTAACCTCGACCTCTACTAACAGTCCCTAACACTATCTAAGCAGGAAGCCTGCTATTATAAAGAGATAGTAACTCTACGCTAAGGACTTAAGGTAATTAAGATAAAGTTTACTACTACTCTAGCTATTATAATAACTAAAGCTAAGAGCTAACTAAGTAATAAAAAGATATTATCTAGTAATAGATCCTCTCCTATAACTCTTACTCTACCTATAACCTAAACCTCCCTTTCTAAACCCCCTATAATTAGGCTAAAATTAGAATAACTCTCTAACCTACTTATATTTAGTAGAAGAAAGAAAGACTTCCTACTCTTCTTAATAAAACTATAATATAAGTTAAAAGGAAACGCTAATTAATTTATAAATAAAGAAGCCTACCTAATCTACGCATACTCTTATCTTAAGTATAACTCTACTATACTAGTAGACCCTTTTATAGATAAAGATATTATAACTATAAATTAACTTATTAGATTCTTTAATACTACTTATAAAGATCTAAACTAAGAACTTACTACGTAGAGCTAATTAGATAACTTAAAATAGAGAAAGAAGAACTTCTTATCCTACTTTATAGATTTTAGAAGGCTAGTAGCTAATACTAACCTAAATAAAGGAGCCTAGATTAACTAACTCTGCCGCTCTCTCTCTAATAATTTAAGAAGAATTATAGTTAGTATACTAATCCTTTAGTCCCTATAAATAATTATATAAACCTAATTGTTAGGGTTCAATCCTTTCAGGTTACTAGACGCAGGTGAAAGGGTTCAATCCTTCCAAGTTACTAGACGCAGGTGAAAGGTAACGATCCTGCCAAGTTACTAGACGCAGGTGAAAGGTAACTGTTACCTCTTACCTTTCACTAAGCTAGGTAACTGGATCGGGACTAGCCTGCTCTAGCTCATGTATATAGGCAGCACCTCTCCCCCGAAGGTAAGAGGTATCTGCTATTTTATCCATTTCCTTTTAAATTAAGTTTCTTTAACTAAGACTGTCCTAACTGTGCGTGTTAACTGCCTTACATAATAGCAGATTATACAGCGCTTTAGCTCCTCTCTGTAGTTAACATACAGTTACTTAAGCTGTTACCTCTTAGGTAAGTTTAACAGTAAGGTAGTACTAACGTACTAGGACTAGATCCTATCCCCCCTTAGTTAAGCTTTAGGATAGCCCTCGCACGATAGTTAATTTACAGTGCTATCCTCTGCTGCTAGTTTAGCTAAAATTTTATAAGCTATTCCCCCTTAGTTAAGCTTTAGAATAGCCTAGAATTTACTAGGTTTCCTTATAAGTAACCTATTTCGCACCTTAGTGCCTACGCTTTACGCTACCTAAACGCTAGGATTATTATTAATAAGATACGTCCTATTATTCCCTTCTTTAAATAGGAACACTCTAGGGATTATTCCTACTTTTACATACTATAGTCTATACGTGTGTTTTAATTACGCGCACGTGCTGCCTTAAGCACGTATTTACCCTCTAAAACTTCCTAATTAGGTAATTCTCTAAACTTAGCCTATATATAACACTCTTAAGTATTTATCCTAGTCCTAGTAACCTTACCTAACTAATAACACTACTTAACTAACAGTTAAATCTTAAGTCTACTTACTAAAGCTTAAGGATTCCCTCTAGTTTTACTTTTACTTTTACTTTTACTACTACAGCGACTCTTACTTCTATCTAACCTTCTTTATTTAGCCTAATAGCAGACAGCTCTTACAATAAAGGGTCCTCTAGCTAGCAGCCTAAATTTTAAGCCTATTAGAAAGACGACGCGTTAGCTAAAACACAGGCGGCTTATAATTAACTTAGGGAAAAGGCTTATTAACGCTAGGAGAAGAATAAGAATAAGGCTATAGAGGATTTAAAACTAGTTATCTTAGAAAACCCTATTATTAAAGACGTAGAGTACCCTAAATTTACGCTAACAAGCTCCTATACTAACTTGTTAACTAAGGAAGTTAACCTATATTCCTTCTCTCGCAATACAACACAGCATGCTAAGAGAGCTTATTAGATGCAGCTACGTAAGGAAGCTGCTAATCTAGGTCTCCCTAAGGACTTTAATAACTATCTTCCTCTAGGTAGCCTTCTAGGTTTACTACTATCCGCGAGCTTAAGTCTACCTGCTTCTATTTAGCGATTAGCACCTTTAGGTATCTAGCTCGTAAAGAACTACCCTAGTAAGTTCTTAAGCTTTAAGCCTACGCAACTTACATGCCTAATAACACTATTTAGGTATACCCTGTATACTCTTAATAAGGATAAGAAGTTATTAGAGATATACTACCTTAACGCTTCTACTCTAAAGCAGGAACTAACTAAATAATAACGCAGCTTTACTTAATAAAAGGATAAGCTAGTTAAAGAATATAATAAGCTTAGTAAGTAGTAGAATAAGCTTATCGCTAACTATAAGACCTTAGAAGGTTTATTACAAGAAATTAAGAATAAGCGTAACTCTGCGTTGCGCGACTATCTATTATCTAGCTCTCCTAAAGTTTTAGGCCTTACTAGACTTACTCTATTACAGCTAGCCCTAAGAGCTATAAATAAGCCTCTACTAGGAGGAATAAGTACGCCTACATAAATCCTCCTATAAAGTAACGCAGTAGGCGGTATTCTTAATAAGTTTAGTTCCCCTCAGCGTGTTCCGCTCTTAACTAACCTTCCTCTTACTTGCGAATACTAAACATCCCTAGGCGACATAGTAACGCTAAGCCCTTATCTAACTAAGCTCTACTATAAGATTAAGAGGTTATATTAGTTCTTATCTATAAAGAATAAGTAAATTCGGGTGCCTCTAGTATACTCTAAGGGTCCTAATCTTTATAGGTAGATTATGAAGATACTTAACTATTTTAAAAATAATAGGTTAGACTAGTAACATAATAATATATAAGCATAATTTATCTTTTAAGCTACTAGCAGTTCTGCTTAAACCTTACTATAAGAGCCTAATAGGTTTTTATGTTAATATAAAGATAACTTTAAGTATTTTTATGTCCTTAACTCTATCTTTAGCAACTATAACTACTACGTTACAGCAGAATAGTAATATAATACTTTAGTCTTCCTAGAACGTAGCTCGCTAGAATACCCTACTACAGTTAAAGCATAGGCTCTGTTCTAGACAGAGTTTAACGCTATCGCTACTTAGCTTAGATAGATTACCGTAACTTAAGCGTATAAGCTTTAGGCTAAGCTTCTAGGCTATCTCTAACAGAGCCTTAGCAGCGCGCCTGCTGTCCATACTACTACTAACTTCTAATCTCTTTATAATATAATTGATAATACATATTAGAGCTACGACCTCTAGTAATTGCCTTAGTATCTCGCTAATTAAACAAAGGGGCGTAACGCGCTAGCTAGACTAAGCCTAGCACCGCCTTATAAATTTATTCTAAGGACAGCGGCGGATAAGCCTATTAAGAAAGCTAGTGAGCCTACTCTAGGCCTACGTCTGTTGTTTAAAGATAATAGAATAGGTAACTACAAGCTAGCTAACAGTCCTAAGCCTTACAACGTAGACTCTAGCCGTAACTAGTATTAAAGAAATCCGCGCAGTAACCTAGCTACTAATTATTACGTGCACGTAAGCCTAGAGACTAGTAACTCTAACTATAAAGAAGCCTCTAATAGTAATAGTAATAAAGCTAAGGACGTTATTTATTTAAGGGAAGAGTAACCCTAGATAAAAGTCCTTTATCTAGGGTTAATAATTAGTCTTAGAAAACTGCGCTAGCTGCTACTTACTAGGGCGGCATACACAAGCCCGTAGCGCAGGCACTCCTGCAACGCACGCAGGCTGTCTAAAAAGATAAGCTGTGTCTAGACAGCCTAGACTAGTTTGCTTTCTTAAGCATAATTAGATAATAAGAAAACGCCCCCTACGTTACCTAGATATTAGCAGACAACAGGGTAGATACAAACTTTATCTTACAGTAGTTCCTCTAGCTCACCTAGGGGTTCTAACTAATTCCTTTTATTACGCCTATTATATATAAAAGATATAAAGGCGTTACTTTAGAATCTATTACTTACAGGGTTAAATTTTACATAAAAATTAATTCTTACTTTAAGTATACTTCTGCTTATGTTCTTAACTAGTATAGGGCCTTTAACCTAGTATTAGGATTCTGCTAGAAGAAACTACACGTACTACGCTTTAATTACTGTTAGGGTATAATTAAATTCCCTAACGTATACTACTAAACAGAATACTAGTAACACTCGTATACACTACAGGTTATCTGCGAGCGAGCTACGCCTAACACCTCTACACAGCCTAGTTCCTCTACAGGTAGCAGGAATAAAGGTAAGACTAGCTAACAACAGGTAAAGTTAGATACCGCAGCCCTAGTAAAGCCAGACAATAAACACTAAGTACTACACTAGCAAACTAAACCTATAGTAGGTATTAAGGTTATCTCGCTATAAGCTATTCAGGCGTTTACTAAACGAAAAAACTACCCTCTGTTTATAATATTTCAGCGCTTACTACTAGGAGCGTTATAAAAAATCCGTCGCGTAGTAGTACAAAAGGACTATAATAAGTTCTTTAACCCTCCTAAGGAAGTCTCGTTAAGAGATATCCTGCCTCTGCACCTACTTAAGGAATATGCCTTAATTATTCCTATATTTAATAAAGTAGCTGCGGCTAAGCTCCTAGATTACTTAGAACATAACTATAAGATTAAGCTTAAGCTAGGAGCTAAGGTGCCTAATTATTAAGTAAGACTATTTTCTAGTAAATAGTTTAAAGCTATTAAGTAATATATTTAGGAGATAGAGGCCCGGGATTTCATCTTCTAGGGACCCTCTACTGCACGAAATAACTTACTTATTATTACTAAACCTAGTAGTAGTATCTAAGTCTGCGTAGATTATTAAGACCTTAATAAAGGCTCTGTTAAGGATTAATACCTAATTCCTTTCTTCTATAAGACTTTAGCTAAGCTTAATAAAGCTGTTATCTTTTCTAAATTTAATATTATGCACGCTTTTTATTAAATTCGCATAAAGCCTAGTTTAGAGTAGCTTATTACTTTCTCTACGCGTTAGGGCACTTATTAATACTGCGTGATGCCTATAGGCCTCTATAATACTCCAGCCACGTTTTAAAGGGTAATTAACAGCGCTCTTTTTAAGTACCTTAATAAGTTTTGTACTACCTATCTAGATAATATCTTAGTTTTCTTAGAATTAGTAGAAGCCTACATAGAGCATGTTAAAAAGGTGCTTACGCGCCTTAAGGAAAAAGGGTTCTATATAGACCTGCGCAAATTAGAATTTTATATAGACTATATTAAGTTCCTAAGTATAATAATTATAAATAAGAGTATTAAAATTAACCTAGAGAAGATTAAAGCTATACAGTAATAGGAAACACTAAAGACTACCTAAGATATGCTTACTTTCTTTAGGTACACTAGCTTCTCCCGGCGCTTTATTAAAGGCTACTTAAAGATAGCGTTACCGCTTACACGCCTTATTAAGGCTACTATTATAGAAAAGAAAAGTAGCTATCCTAACAAACCCGCCTATAAGAAGGTTTATTATAAGCTAATTATATAGGGGGAGGAGGAAGTAAAAGCTTTTAAGGCTCTTAAAGTAGCATTTCGTGTAGGCGTAGTGTTAAAGTATTTTAATCCTGCTAAGTAAATCTATATCTTTACTAATACGTTAGGATAGTATGCCGTTGCACAGGGTACCTGGGCAATTAGGTGATGATGGGTTTCCTTTGTCAGCGAAATTTTAGTGATAAAACTTGGAGATGCGAGAGATCTCAACATCATGCACCAAAACCTCATGCACCACACTCCACGAGAATTCACTTCAAAAACTGAGATTTTGCAAAGTAGCTAGTGCATTAGCTACGTTAATTCATGAGATTTCAGACCATTTTGTTTATTACTTTTAATCAGGCTCTATACTTACCTTCGTTTCTAGCAGACTGCACAGGCAGAGCTGCTCCTGTTATTCACGCACGTTTAGATTCCATCGTTACCTCTCATTCACAACACCAGAACTGCGGGATTGTGCCGAACTACCTTGTTAACTCCACAAATAATGGCGAAGCCTAAGGGGCATAACGGTCTGTTCTAGTTAGGCTACAGCTAATAAGAGCAGAAAAAGCCTACATAGCATTGAACTGTTAACGTTGAAAACATAAATATAAGAGCGCTACATTGCGATACAGAGATCATAGGATTACCTAGAAAGAGCTGGGTATCTGTTTAACTCTGACAAACCTTTGAGAGGGATAGCGCTGTTGCGGCCAGCCTTTGGAACCTTTAAGAGGGATGGCGCTGTTGCGGCCAGCCTTCAGAACCTTTAAGAGGGATGGCGCTGTTGCGGCCAGCCTTCGGAACCTTAGAGAGGGATGGCGCTGTTGCGGCCACCCCCTCTACATTTTTAGAGCTAAGAGTTGACAGGGACCAGCTCTGTTGAGGCTGTATCCTTATTATCTTGCTATAACAAATTAAGACTTCCTATATAATAAGCGGAAGCTAACTTAGTAGTAGCAGGATAATAATAAGAATAAGAATAAGATAACAGAAAACAGAAACGAGAACAGCTATAAACGATTAAGAAATAATTCAGAAGTAGTACAGTATTAGATTTTAGTTAATTATTAGCGTTAGCAAGGAACTGCCTAGTAGTTGCAGTCTCCTTATTCAGTTATACTAAAGGGCTGCAGTAGCCTATTTAGGATTCAGCCTTTAGCTATCCTTATGGCTGACTTAACACTAGATTCGCTGTTATTTAGATTAGATCTTACGCCTGCTATTAAGGTTATTGAGAAACACACTATAGATACTAGTAAAGTACTCGTGCCTATAAGGCTGGCGAGGAAAGACTTTCTATTTATAGGAAAAGACGTTACTGAGTTCCTAGATAACTTTAATCGCTAGGCAGATAATAGCAGCTATAACGACTATTAAAAGATAAGAATCTTTCTAGACTTCTGTAACACTATGTGCAGAAGCTTTATTAAGAAAATAAGGCTATATAGGGTACTAGACTAGAAGAAGCTTTAAGAAGTAATAAAAGAGTATTAGCACGATTAAGATGTAGCTTAACGCATAGGAACGCGAGCGTTCCTAGAGACCTATATTTCTGAGACGTTAAGAAAATTCCTAGGGCTATCTAAGTATTTAACTAACTTCGCGGCGTACAGTAACGCTTATATTAAGACAGGCTAGCTGTATAAGACAGAGGCTAGCTTCTTTTTCGCCAGAGGCCTTCTAAGAGAAGACTAAGACATAATCTTTATCTATATGCATAAAGGGCTGATTCTAGATAAGCTAGAGAGTTTTAATATTAAGAAGATTTACACGTATCTTAAGCGCGTGTACCGCTAGAGAGAGGGGATGAAACAGATATCCCTTAGCTATGCAGAAAGAGAGGCTAAGCTTGCCTACTAGATCCTAGATTAAGAAAAGAAAACATTAATAGCTGAGCAGCTAAAAGATGTAGTTAATAAGTATAAGAAAAGTAAGGTTTAAGAGGAAGCTAGGCCTACTCTTCTACCTAGTATAGATCTAGAGGTTTAAGACCTTATTTTAGCCCTCGGCGACTAGAAGATTAGCCTAGCTGAGGTTAACGAGATAATAGTTCATCCTAAACTGGGTCAGATTCTAAGGAACCTAGCTACGTACGCGTACTTCATCGGCCGAGTCGTCTTAAGAGATAATGCTAAGCAGCCACTATTAGAAAGGAATAATAGCTCTTACGTGACAACAGCTTCTCGCAGCTTAAATCCTTAGTAAGGCGCGATTACTATCTAAGGCTGTGAATATTAAAATACTTGTAATATGTGCAACCTCCCTAGTTACATTGCTAGAGAATATAAGCTATATTAGCTGCTTTTGCATCTTAGCTAGATTAGCTTTAAGTAGAACAGGGAAGTTAGATATAAGACTTACTATTTTAGTCCTTCGCATAAGAGGTTAGGGTAAATCTAAGGAACGGCACCCTAAACGCTGCAGCTCTATTAGTTAAAATAGAAAATTCAGGAGTATTATAGAGTTACTAATAATATTCTAGATTAGCTAGCGTCGGCAGTATGTCTAGAGAAGTTTAATAGAGTAGACTTAAGGCCTACTTAATATTAAAAGCTTAGACTACTAGCTGCGCAGTAATAGAAGGTAGTTAGTCCTAATACGAATACGATTGCAGAAGATAGATATAGCAGGGCAGCTATAAGCCTAGCTAAGGATCTTCTGAACTTTTAGAACGTTAGGATATTGCTAAGAGGCTTAACTAAGGCGTGTTTTGCCCTTAATAAGGTTACATCTTAGGATATTATTCTTAGTGCTTTTAAGGAAGGAGTAGTAAATGCTAGCTTAACTTATGCAGTAACATGCTCTTAAACGCGTTAGAATGTCGGGAAAGATCTAGTTCTTAAGAAAGTTAGGCAGAGCAAAGTGCAGAAGCAAGCTCCTGCTAAACCTCCTTATTCTGAGTAACTAAAGCGAGTTATAGTTAAGGATTATCGTATGCCTGCTATAAGGGGCAACACTGCATTCAAACTAATAGATATTAAGGAATTTGAGTAAGTAGAGCTAATTCTATTCGCTAGCTAAGCCTATAATAAGCTATTCTCTCTTATACAGCCTTTAGACGACGATAGAAGCTTTTAAGATTTAAAAGCTAAGCCTAAATTTATTAGTTAGAATAAGAAAAAGAAGAACTAGAATAACAGCCTTACTAACACAGAGCTCTGTTATTTGCTAGGCCTGTATCTAAACTGTATTACTACTACTATACTGCGTTAAGAGGTGCGTAGTGTAACTTTTAGGGACCTTATAAGCTAATATTAGCTTTAAAAATAAGTTGGAAATATATTAAAAGCGATTGATGAGCCTGCTGCGTTGTTAGCTAGCGTGAACGCTGTGGAATTAAGTATTAGGCCGGCCAGCTAATTAGTAATCGCTAGGTTAGCTAAGTAAGACCTGCTGAAACTTGATTGGCTGACACCGCAGTGCCTTACCCTGCACAACCCTGCGTCTGCCTAAGTTATTGGGGATGTTCAGAGGCATTTTTCTGATAAAGAAAAGGTTAAATTAAATTAAAAAGAGACTGTTAGTCTTAAAAAAGGACTAAATTTAGGGCTTAACTTAATATAATTTAGGACTTTTAATGCCTAAACTAGGCATAAGGCCCTAGGAATATATAATACTTAGTATAAAGCTTTAGTTAATCCTACTAAATAAGAAGCCATAATAATTTAAAAGAAGATAGGTATAGCTTACGTACAGTGTGACCTTCTAACCTGCTAGGCCTCGTTTAATAGGTATGTAGTGAAGTGTCTTATTAACACTAGCGTATAGATAAACCTTTTAAGATACAGTGCGGCTAAGGTATTAAAGCTTATATATAAAGACTATAAGTAAGGTAGCTCGCATTAAGATAGAGTAGTTACTGTAAATAGAAGCACTAATCCTTTTATAGGAACTGCGTAGAGTGTCCTAGTTAAAGTAGGGGAGGTAACTGTTATTAGTTACTTTAGGATCGTTTAAAACCTAACAAGATTAGCGATTTTAGGTAGACCTTAGTGCGCTTTAGTAAGGTTATTAATTTAGTATAACGTATATAGAAGGATTACGTGCAGGATTATTTCTAAGAATAGAGACAGAAACGCCGTCTTTATAGCCTCTGATTCTGCTCTGCTGCATCTAAGAAACTATATACTAACTCCTAAAGATAAGGAAAACACGTAGTAGACACCCTTTCTAGGGAGGAGTGTCTAGATTTAAGTAGAAGATACCTAGGACGATGTTTTAGTTTAGAATCTTATTTATCTTATACTTAGGTTAAGTATATTTAGGAGGCTGAGTTTATAAAAGCTTCTATTAGATTTAGTAAATTTTTACTTATTTTTATAACTAATAATAAGCAGTAATTTAAAGAATAGGTAAAGTAAGTAATAAGCTATAGAGTTAGAGCCTCTAAGGATCCTTTAGCAGTGCGAGAATTAGAGTCTTTTTTAGTTATGTGTAAACTCAACCGTCAGGCGTAATAGGAAAAGAGAAGGAAGTGCACAGACAGTTAGGTTAATACCCTGCATAAGAGGGTAGCTAATAAGGTATAACCTGTAGATATTCCTGCGGTATTAGATATTAAGGAGTTCAGGCGTGAGGATTAGAAGTAACATGCTGTTAAACTGTAACTCTCAAGAAAAAGTCTAAGACCTCCTAATATTAGACCTTTTAATTACCTTTTTAAGTGCAGATATACAGCATTCCTACAAGGCATAAGATTAATACTAGAAAGGCTAGCCTTATAAAAGTTTAGATCTAAGTTAATAAAATTAGAAGTTTAGTTATTTATTAAAATGTTAATAAATAGAGAAGGCGTGATCGCCTTCACTTTCTCTAAGACGGGACGAATTATTAAGGATGTATGTCCTCTATATAAGATACAGACTATTAAATATAAAGCTTAGTTAGAAAAATTATTCCTAATAGCGCGAGCTGTTAAGGAAGAGGTAGTTACAATATTTAATAACAGACTTAATAGAGGGGTACTAGAAAGATGCGCCAGTTAGTATAGAAACTTATAGTTTCTAGTTAAAAAGAAAGATAAGAGTTATTAGATAATACTTAAGTTAATTAAGATAAATGTAGTATCTCTTAGGGATGCTAATCTGCCTCTAACAGCAGATAAATTCTCTAAGCGTTTTAGTAGATATCGTATTCTGTCTCTTATAGATCTATTCTTAGGATATAACTAGATTACACTTTATCTAGACAGCAGAGACATAACTGCCTTTTATACGCTAGTTAGTTTACTTTAATACTGTATAATAGTTTAAGGCGCGACTAACTTAGTTACAGTCTTTTAGCGAGTAGTTACAAAGATTATAGAGGATTATTAGCTATATACTATTCCTTTTATAGATAATATTACTGCTGGCGGTCCTAAAACTAACTATAGAGGAGAAGAAGTATTTCCTAGAGTAAGAAGATATGTATTAGAACATATTTAGCAGCTAGACAAGGCTCTAGCTAACGTAGAAAGAGCTAAAGCTATAATTTTAGGTAAGAAGTATTATTAGGGAGTCTCTAGATTAGGAGTAGTTAGATATAAGGTTACTGCGTAAGGGAGATATCTAGATTAATAGAACGTGGCTAAGATTCTAGATTAGCTAGAATGTAGAAATGTAAAAGAAGTAAGGGCGTTTATAGGTATCTGTGTCTACTACAAGATATAGGTGCCTAGCTTTACTATTCGCGCAAAGCCCCTATTCTAGTTAATAAGGACTAGCGTTAAATAGATATAGCAGGAAGCTTAATAAGAGGCTATGCGTACCTTAAAGTAATATATTACTTTAGCCCTAGTATTAGCGAGTCCTAACTATAAGAATAGAGGCATAATTTTTATAGTAGTAGATGCGAGTAAGGAAGGCGCAGGCGCGTCTCTTGAACAGATTAGAGCAGATAGAAAGAGACACCTATGTTAATTTAAAAGTATAATTTAGTTAAAAGCTAAGAGTCTCTAGTACTTAATAAAGCTTAAGTACAAGGCAGTATTATAGGCGTTAAAGAAATTCAGAACCTAGCTATATAGATAACATTTTACTATTAAAACGGACGCTTAGACGCTTATTTATTAACTTAACAGATTATCGCCTAACGTCCCTAGGTTAGTCTAAAACAGGTAGCTCGCAGCTATCCTTACCTAGGACTTTAATATTAAGTATGTTCCTAGAAAGAAGAATATTATTACTAATGCGTTGTTACGTTACCTAAAGCTAGAAGGATAGGAATAGCTAGACGAGACTAAAGATGACCTTAAAGATTTTATTAAAAACGTGATTGCTAACCTTAAGTTTACCTTACCTGCTAAGACGAGTAAGGTACTAAATAAGTAATTACTTTAGACTCGTCTAAGTAATTACTTAGTTCTTAATAAGATTTAAGAAGCTTAAAGGCCTTACGAGGGTACAACTTCGAGTATAGAAAAAGAGGGTAATAAATTTCTTTATGCGAGAAGGGTATCTCTTCTAAAAGTCTATAAGGAATATAGCTATTTATTAAGTTATAGATAATCCTAATCTTAAGACTGTAGCTATATAGGAAATATATTAATAGATTAGTTATAGAGGAGTGAATAGCGTCTATTTAATGCTTGCTTAACGATACTAGTAGGAAAGGATACATAAGGAGGTGCGACGCATAATTACATTATACGAACAGTGCTAGCAAAGATTATTAAGTCGCAAGTAAGAGATGCTAACGAATACCTACTATCACGCGTTATAGGAACAAGTTACTATAGACGTTATTTACATGCCGCATTATTAAGGAAAGAAATTTATCATAATTGTACAAGAATACCTTAGTAGATAGCTAGAGGCACGAGCAATAGCTAATAATAAGTTATCTACTGTTGCTAAATTTTTATATAAGGAAATCTTATGTTACTAAAGTATAATAAGGACGCTTACTATAGACGGTGGGCCTAATTTTAGAAAGGTAGTTAAAGCCCTTACTAAGATTTATTATATTAGGAGGATCTAGGTATTAGTATATAACCCTTAGGCTATAGGAAAAATTAAGGGTAGTTATAAGCTAATATGTAACGCACTTATAAAGCTTCCTAGACCTTAGGTTAATAATCTTCTAACTGTATTATGGGCAGACAGAATTTCTACGCAGAGTTAGACTAGATATTCTCCTTATTAGTTAGTTACTAGTTAGAATCTAGTACTTCTAATTAAGCTTACTCTTCTAATATAGCAGACATTGCTATTCAGATAAGTAATATTAAGAGGCTAGTTGTTAGCAGTGCGAGCTATACAGCTAGATTTAAGAGATTAATTTCTTAAGGACGCAGTATTAAGAACTAAGCGCCTACGACGCGAAAAGAAGGAATATTAAGATAATTACAGGGAGATTTATTAAGAAGAAATTAAAGAAGATAACTTCGTACTAATGTAGGACTTAGCTAGAGATATTAATATGTTAAGAGATAAGAAGCTTATAAGTAGATAGCTAAGACTATATAAAGTCTTTTATGCTAACTAGGATAAAGGTAACTATTAACTTATAGACCTTAACAGCACGCGATTTAGAAACACTACCCTAGGATAGAGACTTAAACTGTAGGTACCTTAAGATAAAAGCGAGGTTACTTAAGAGTATTAAGGTCGCGCAAAGTTATAGGATCTATCGTTATAGGATGTTAAGGCTAACTTTTTACCGCCGCCTACTTAATTTAACAACTCTTAAGACGATAAGTTTACAGTCATTAAGAATCCTAACTAAGACGCGATTTAGTTACAAGAGATAGAGATTAACCCTCCTATAAACTTGGATTTATCTGAAGATATAATATAGCTAACTGCGCGCAGCTATCCTATTATTATACTAAGATCTTTAACAGAGACTAAGAGACAATAATATATTCAAATACCTAATTTAGAAATTAATTCTAACTTAGAAGATAAGCTTCCTTAAGCCTAGGGGACGGGCTTTCATCTTAAAGCAGGGGAGGGACTGCATTTCCTTTATTAAATTTTCGCATATTTTTACACATTTAGTATTACACACACGCAGCGTAACCTCCTAGGCACATAAAAATAAGTTAAAACTAAACAAAATATTATTTAGAGTCGCTAGGAGGTTAATCTCCTTATTACGCGATTAAAAATAGTAGAGAAACTAGGGTGTTAAAGAGTCTAACTAATCAGCAATCGCTAAGTAAGCTTAGCAAGACCTGCTAAAATCTAATTAGCTAGACAACTTAATATCTGCGCCAGCAGCAGCAACGCAACCACGAGATTACAGAGCGACAATTCGAAGATGCAGAATCAATTAAAGGAGGTAGAAGATAAGATAATTGATATTTTTAAGTGTGAAGGTGAGTTTATAGCTGCGTTTAGCAGTAAGATAAGACCTACTCAGGAAACGTTCCTAAGTAGCTAACTCTTAAGAGGACCTGCTATGCTAGCTAATTAGGTAACAGGAAGGAGTTAAAATAATAGCAACTTTACCTTTTACTACGTCGTTAAGCCTTAGTAGGGCTTTTAAGTAAAGTTAAGGAGGGAAAGATACCCTCCGCCGCTTAAACCTCTTCTAAATCTTAAGCCTGTAGTTAATCCTACAGGGCCTAAGTTTCTCTTTCTTGCTTCCTGTTACTATCTATTAAAACTTTCTAAGGTAAACACATAAGTGCCTGTTAGGTACAAACTTCAAGCGATGTTACAGCCGCCTCAGACACCCAAACAGCCTAGGAAGCGTCTACCCCTACTGTCAAACCTAAATCCTTAACTAACCATAACTATAATTAAGCCTGCGCTAACAGAGATCGTGCGATTTACTAGTAAAGAAGCTATTAAAGACTACAGAACTAAGCTTAAGCGTTATAGTAACTTTAAAGTCCCCTAGCACGCAGGGATCACAGTAGACACTTAGGTTTAAAACTTGCTACAAGTCTCGCCTGTTAAACAGAAGGGCATAGTAGATAATTAGATAGGGGCCTTAGTAACTTACTTTAACAAGACTTTGACCCTTATTATCGCGACTAGAGAATTTCTAAAAGGAAGACTAAGCCTGATGTCGCAGTATAGAGGTATCGCTGCTTTTGAGCAGTAATATCCTATACTTAAGGACATAGACACTTATAAGAAGAAGAGGAAAAAGGAGACAGAGAGCGCGTTTGCCTATCTGGACGAACACCATCAGCATGTACTGAGGCAGGTCCTCATTCCATATTCTGTTCAGGACCTCGCTGGACAACCTCGCTCCCTTCCTTAACACAGCTCTTTACTATCGACAACAATCTGCAAGGAGGAGACAGGATAGATTTGTTAATATTACTGACTAGGAAGAAGTACGTTAGCAGATAGCTAACATGCCTACTTAGATAAAGAAGCATTATAAGGACGGTAACGCTAAGTTGCGCAGTATCGTTAACAAGTATAAGATGCCTGCCTCTAGGATTACGGCCGATAATATAGACACGCGCTCTAAGGAAAAGTATCTTAACTAGATGTTCTAGACAGAGGTAATCAAATAGTATAGAAAGTAATTACATGCAGGAATAAAGCTTCCTCTAAATATAACTATTCCGCCTAAGTAGCTGCGGGAGAATTATTTTAGGTATTATAAGCAGACTAAGTTACTTCTTCCTGCTGCTAGTAATAGCAAGAATAATTCTGCAGCTAAGGTTAGCGTCTAGACGACAGCCTTAGCGATAACTGCCTCTAAACGTGCTAGAAGCTAAAGCCCCACTACTTTATTAAATATTAAAGGGCGCACGTAAGTTATTAAGCCTTCTAGTCTTAGTTACTAACGCATAAGTAAAGAATTTAGAGGTGACATCTAGAATAAGCTAGAGAAGCTAGGCGAGCCTCGAACAGACAGGCTGTCTGTTACAGCTAAAAGCATTCAAGAAATCTAGCTAGAAGAACAACGTTTAAGAGGGAATAGGCGTACTTAATAACAGGTTAAGGCAGTAGAAGCCCTTTAAGAGAAATTCCGTCTTAGGCAGCGTTAGAGATTTCCCTCTACGCAGCCTCTCGCTCTAGATAAGATTCGCGTAAGAGACTTAGAGTTAGTAAGGCAGTTACGCGAAGAGTTAGAAATGCTGCTAGCGACACTTAACGACAGTATTAACGTTTAAGACTTAATTAAAGAAGACATCTTACTTAAAACTAGCATCGCAGTAAAATCGCGCAAGGGATGCAACTGTATAAACAAACAGTCTGCTCTAGTTAAGATAACCGCGTTACTTACGTCTAGGAAGTTAAATAATAGTAAGCGCGTTTAGCTAATTAATACCTAGTATTAAGAGTATATAAATTTCAGCACTCTTAAGGATACGCAGGGTAGTTAGGTATTCAACTATCGCAGGGTGTGCTAGCAATATTACTATTACGTGGCTGGTAAGATAGGCCTGCTTACTTAAAGCCTTAGCATTTTAAACACAGTTTAGCTGCTTAAGATACTATACTATTGTTAGGATTGATAAGGTTAGCTTTAATCAGACCTAGTAACTTAAGTTCTGTTCTTAGCCCTGTTTTAAGGAGACTATACGCATTAAGACCTAAAGAGCTATTATTATCGCCTAGTAAAAGTTTAAGTCTAAATTAACTAGGACAAAGTTACTAAGGCTCTTAATTAGGGAGTATATATTAAAGCATTTAAGGAGTACAGCAGCATTACCTACGACGCCTTCAGCTAGATTTTTAAGGATCCTGAGCTAGTCTTAATCCTTAATTAAAGTTTTAACATGTACCTCTACTACACGCGGCTAATTGATAGCAAGAGCAACCTTAGCTAGTGTTAGGTAATGTATTATTCGTTAATACAGCAGCTTGTGCGTAGTAACGTTAAGTATTGGCTGATATACGCAGTCTTGCGAAAAGAGCCTAACCTAATTTCTTACCCTTATTACACGAAATACACTAAGCCTAGGGATAGGACTTACTTCTGTTATATTAACTTAAACATCTCTAAGGCTGTGTACTTAGGCAGGGGCGTAGATATTATCTAAGGAAGCGTCTCTTTTAACGATAAAGATGAAGATAACTACACGCAGATACTACGTGGCTTTTATAATATTATCTATAAGTACTAGAACTAGTAAGAAAACTTAGGACT
Organism: Pseudopyrenochaeta lycopersici; assembly: GCA_003313425.1. Lineage (NCBI taxonomy): Eukaryota > Fungi > Ascomycota > Dothideomycetes > Pleosporales > Pseudopyrenochaetaceae > Pseudopyrenochaeta > Pseudopyrenochaeta lycopersici. The sequence goes on along the minus strand of NHZP01000012.1, from coordinate 49,723 downwards.
TAAGAACTCTACTAGTTATATTAAGGGATAGGACGATAAGAGGGACTGGCTAGAGAATTGCAGTGCGAAATTTCCTAACGTTAAATAGTTTAGTCAGCCTTGCAAGGCTGGTCATGTCTATATCTCTGATCCTAGGCTGCCTTATGGATCTACTGGACCTGCAACTAAGTAACGACGAACTATCTTGCCTTAGTTTGTTAAGGTAGAAGAGGACATAACTATGATAGAGATTCCTGAGATAGGCTCCTATTAAGAGCTTACTGCTGCCTTTTAAAGCTTAACTACCGCGCTAAAGTTACCTTCTAGACACTTAAATTACTATAGAGGCGTTAAGTAGGCCTTTCTTAGAGATGTTACACTAGTATACTCGTCAAACATTGCTAAGGCTGTAAACTATTAGCTGAGATAGGACTCTCCGCTAGTTTTAGAGGAACTAACGGACTTGTTTACAGATTAGCCTAATCCTAGTTTAATCTGTTAATTTATTAAGGATACTAGGAAAGCTACAGTAAAGATAATTAAAGAGTATTAGGTTGTCTGCTAGCATTATAAGAAGCTTACTTTTAGTAAAGACAGAGACCTCGGCGTACCTGACAGGTCGTTCTTCTTAAATAAAGGTATAAATCTAGCTTAGGAAGCTAAGTAGTAGAAGCACGATGGGCAGGTTAAACAACGCACTGCCCTAGACAAGGTTCTTAAGGAGCTTTCTAATAATCCTAATAGCAAGGCTGCTAGGATGCTAGACAGGAAGGAGAAACCGAGGCGTCTATCTATCCGAAGCGTAACTAAGTCTCTACAGACTTTAGCTTATGCTAGTTCACAAAGGTTATTATCGCAGCAACAGGCGCTAAGTTAATATTCGCCTAGTCAGTCACCTATAGGACCTCCTCTCGCGCCTTCTCGTCCTGGGCAAGCGCAACCTGATATAAGCGCGTCAAATCTGCATGCACCGTCGCAGACTCCTCGTCGTAGTAAGAGGATTAAGGAGATTAAGAAGAAGAAGTGAGGGTGATTTGGCTGCACTGTCGAGAGCCTAACTAATCAGCAGTCGTTAGGTAAGGCTTAACAGACTCTAATTGGCTAAGTGCCTCCAGGTTGTTTAAGGGATACTAGGACGATGGCATACTTGCCGGCGTCTTCAACAGTAAAGTTAAGGCGCGTTTTCTTTTGTTTTTCCTACTGTCTTTAAGAGATTTGACGATGAAGTGCGAGATTTTATAAAGGAACCTGCATAATTACGAGGACTACTCCTCCTGCAGAAATACAGCTTATGCTGCCTTCCCTTTATTTATAGGGCAACGATTTCTTTCTTTCCTTTCTTTTTTGTGTGTCTTTTCTTAGCTCTCTTCTCCTCCTGCTAATAGTTCTGCTTATAAAGAGAAGGAATAATAAGCAGGATTTGTAAGCTTAATAGGACTAAGCTTAAAGTAGGGGAGGTTTGTGCTGTTGTATAGGGTACCTGGGCAATTAGGTGATGATAGGTTTCCTTTGTTAGCGAAATTTAGTGATAAAACTTGGAGATGCGAGAGATCTCAACATCATGCACCAAAACCTCATGCACTACACTCCACGAGAATTCACTTCAAAAACTGAGATTTTGCAAAGTAGCTAGTGTATTAGCTACGTTAATTTATGAGATTTCAGACCATTTTGTTTATTACTTTTAATCAGGCTCTATACTTACCTTCGTTTCTGGCAGACTGCACAGGCAGGGCTGCTCCTGTTATTCACGCACATTTGAGTCCAGCGTCACCTCTCATTCACAACACCAGAACTGCGGGATTGTGCCGAACCACCTTGTTAACTCCACAATAGGTATTAGGTAGGGTTATAAAGTAATACAATAATAAGGACGTCCTATAACCTATTACTTTCTTTTTAAAGAAATACTCCTTAGCAGAGTGTAACTATAATATCTATAATCTTAAACTTATAGTAATTATATAGGTATTTAAGGAATAGGAGCCTAAACTTATAGGCTCTTCTTAACTAATACAGGTAATAATAGACTATAAGAACCTAGAATAGTTTATAATAACTAAAAAACTCAGCTAATAATAAGCATAGTAGTCCTTATTTCTTAGCTAGTTTAACTTTAAGATTGTCTATACCCCTAGGGAAACTAACAGTAAAGCAGACGCTTTAAGCTGTTAACCTTAAGATACCCTAACAGACGCAGAAGACCCTTGTTATAGTACACGGGCTGCTATTCTTAGACTCTAAGTACTCTCCCTAGGCATATAACTAGCAGTTACAACAGCCTTACGCGCCTTAGCCCTTAGTTAACCTAAGTCCCTAGACTAAATATCCTAGGAATAAGCTAAGGTAGTGTAATTTTACTTTACCCGCGCTTATAGAACAGACTTTCCTACAGAATTTAATAATAATAATAATAATCCTACGCCTATTAACAGTACAATAGATCCTTCGCTGCCCTATTATAAGAACAACTATCAGTTAACAGAAGAAATCCTAAACGCTGCGTACGCTAACAACGCTATAGCTAAAAAGGCCTTCAAAGCTATTAACACAGAAACCACCAAATTACTATTATAGTTTTACAAGAATAGCTACTACTTCTCCGCTGCAGACCTGTTAAGCACAGGTAAAGGAGCTTCCTAACGCCTATAGATAGACAAGACTAGGCTTTACGTACCTCCTAACCTATAGTTGCGCCAACGCATTATAGAGTTGTGTTACAACTATTAAATCGCCAGTCATAAGGGCCCTCGCAACTCATTCTTCCTTATATACTCGCAGTATTACTAGCTAAAGATACACCTGTTAATTAAACAGTATTACGACGCGTGCGCTACTTATTACTAAACAAAAAGACCTTAGGACAGCAAGCATAGTTACTTACAGCCACTGCTAGTGCCTTATAGACGCTAGACAGAAATTTTAGTTAATTTTATTTAAGATTTACCTACCTCTTAGCTAGATAGCTATACTTTTAAGAATATCCTTATTATTATAGACCGCCTTACAAAAAGACAGCATTTTTTCTCTATATATAGCTATACTGCAGCTAAAGCCGCTAAGTACTTTATAGAGGTCTTTAAATTATATAGTATTCCCCTTAGTATTATCTCTAACCGCAGTTCAAATTTTATTAGTTAGTTTTAGAGGCGGGTCTGTAAGTAACTACGTATCTAACAGCGCTTATCAACAGCCTATCACCCTAAATCAGACAGCTAGACTAAGCAGGCAAATTAAGCCTTAGAAATTTATCTTCGTTAGTATATTAACTACGCGCAAACTAACTAGGCTGCCTAGCTTTACGTCGCTAAGTTTCAGGCTAACAATACAGTTAACGCCTCTACAGGCATAACGCTATTCTTTGCGGATCTTAGATATCACCCTCGTAGTAGTATACACCCAGGGGAAAACTGCGACGAAAAGCTTAGTAGCGCCACAGCTAGTAATAAAATCTAGGCAGACGAGCTTATAAACACCTACGCAGACCTAGTTACTTATTTATAAGAATAAATACTATAGGCTTAATAAGAATAAGCTTACTACGCTAACACCTCTTACTAATTAGTGCTAAAGTACGCTGTTAGAGACTAAGTTATAGTTAACATAATTAATTAGTCTACTAAACAGGAATTAAAGAAGCTAGACCTTAAGTAGGCAGGGCCTTACAGTATTACGAGAGTCGTGCATAACAGCTAGGCGTATTAATTAGACCTTCTACTAGACATGTTAGGCAGCAGAGTTTTTCCTATATTTTACTCTAAGCTTTTTTAGCCTGCGCCCTTAAAAGGGCTTCTAGATTAAGCGCTAGCTTAGCTAGTAGCTGTTAAGGTAATTAATCCTAATAGTAAGGTTTAAGATAAGTAGCTTATTAATAATTTTCTTAATTATTAGTAAACTAGCGTTAAAGGCCGCTAAAAGCGCGAGTAGCAGTACCTAATTAAATAGACTAGATACCTAAAACCCTCCTAGCACCTAGTAACTAAGTACCCTAACAACTACGACGCTTATCTGTTTTATTAGTAACAGCCTAATAAGCCTAAGCCACCTACTTATCGTATGCCTCCAAATTGGTTACTACTTAACGAGGATAGGCTAGCTGCAGAAGAGTATCTTAGCAGCGACGAAGGTATCTAAACAGTTTTGCTTAAGTTAGCGCGCCTCAATTTGCCTCGATTTGCGCGCCTCTAGCCTCAATTCGCGCATCTATAGCCTCAAGATTACTCGCCTTTGCCCTTACTTAGCGCAGTGCGCCTCGCTTTGCGCGCAACATCTAGAGACCTTGTAACTAAACGAAAATTACAAAGGTTACTCCTATATATATCGTATAAAGGTCTTTAGGTTCTGTTTTCGCGTCGCAGGGTAGAAGTGTTAGAAAACACCTTAGAGCTTAGTAATTTTGTATAGGAAACCGTTTAGACATACGCAGCGCTATATAAAGCCTATTACCAGATTTACTAAGTTAGAGGGACTTAGTAGTAAACAGTTTTCTTATGTTTTATCTTAAATTTTTATCTCTTAGTTCAGAGGCCCTTACTATTTTAAAGGGGGGGGTCGTGTTAGGGTTTAATCCTTTCAGGTTACTAGACGCAGGTGAAAGGGTTCAATCCTTCCAAGTTACTAGACGCAGGTGAAAGGTAACGATCCTGCTAAGTTACTAGACGCAGGTAAAAGGTAACTGTTACCTCTTACCTTTCACTAAGCTAGGTAACTGGATCGGGACTAGCCTGCTCTAGCTCATGTATATAGGCAGCACCTCTCCCCCGAAGGTGAGAGGTATCTGCTATTTTGTCTATTTTCTTTTAAATTGAGTTTCTTCAACTAAGACTGTCCCAACTGTGCGTGTTAACTGCCTTACACTAATTACGTTATATAATAATAATTTACGTTACTTACTATCTTAACTTAAATAACGCTAGTATCTAACAGAAATAGAGATTAATATTACTAACTACGCACCTATTAGTTCTGCAGAGCGTTAAAAATAGATTAAAGAAGAATACTATTTTAAATGTAACTCTAAAGATTATATCTCCTATTACTACTCTATTCTCTTACTCTAACTACGTATAAATAGTTATTATCTATAGTTACTAAAAAGCCCTTAGAGTCGCAGATCCTTAACTTTAACTAGTAGCTTAAGATAATCTTATAGACGTAAAGTAGCTTATTCCTACTCTTATAAGGGAAAAGCCTTATCCTAAAGATAAGTTACTCCTTAGGACTATATACTTACTAAATCTCTACTAAACTTTAGGCTACGCCTTATTAAGACTTATAGAAATATAGTATAACTATACCTTACTTAATCTAATAAGGCCCTATAAAAAGTAACCTAAAAGCCTTTATTAATACTAGAGTAACTAGTATTAGTTATATCTATAGAGATTTTACGCGTAACCTAAAACTAAATTAAATACTACTACTTTACGTTATATACTTAACTAGATTTACTAGAACTATACTTAATAGTAGAGAAGTCTCTTATACTATTAACCTAACCCTCTACTATAGAAACTATATAGAGAACTTATACCTATACGTTATAAATATAGGCTATTATAATATAATTCTTAGCTAACCTTTAATATATAAGTATAAATAGCTAAAGTTTAACGCTTAATAGTGCACTAAACGCTGCCTACGTAAGAACTATAATACAAACCTACTAAAGACTAAAGCCTTAGCTAGTATACTAGTCTATACTAGTTACTCTAGGCCTACTTACCTAAACCTAACTATCTAATACTAATATAACTACTAGTTACTTAAGATAAATTACTAACTAAAAGAATCTATAGAAGAGTCCCTAGAGACTCCTGCTTTAAGACCTAATAGAGAAGAAGAACCTAACCTCTTATCTTAACCTAACTTAGATATATACTATATTAAAGCTAAACTACTTATTTACCTAGCTAAGAAGTAAGACTATAAAATATTTATAGTATTAATTACTAATATTAATAAAGCCTTTACTCTTAAGACCTACACTAACCTAGCTACTAAGGTACCTACTAAATATTATAATCTGCTTATAGTCTTTTCGCGACAAGAGTTAGATTAGCTACCTAAAAGATAGCTATATAATTATAAGATTAACCTTAAGGAAGGTAAATAACTTAACTTTAGGCTACTATATAGTATATCTTAGAATAAGCTACTTATATTACGTAAATACCTTAAAGATAACCTCTTAAAAGACTTTATCTAAGCTAGCTTATCCCCTGTTACCTCGCCTATTATCTTTATTAAGAAACTTTAAGGAGGCCTTTAATTCTGTGTAGACTACTAAGGCCTTTATACTATTACTATTAAGAACTAATACCTAATACTACTAATCTAGGAAACTCTAAACTAACGTAGTAAAGCTAAGTACTATATAAAGCTTAATATTATTACTACCTTTAACTACCTTCTGTATAAGATATAGTATATTTAAGTACCTTATTATACTCTTTAGCTTAGCTAACGTGCTAAAGATGTTCTAATACTTTATAAATAACGTCCTACGTCTATACCTAGATATTTTCTATACTACCTACCTTAATAATATCTTAATCTATAGTAAGAACCTATAAGAGCACTAAGAATATATCTAATCTATCTTTAGAGCCTTATAAGAAGCTATATTATAACTTAATATTAATAAGTGTAAGTTCTACTAATCTAAGGTTATATACCTAGGCTACGTAATTACTATAAGCAGAGTAAAGATAGACCTTAGAAAGGCTTAAGCTATCTAAGACTAGGAATACCTAAGAAACGTAAAAAACGTACGCGCTTTCTTGGAGTTTACTAACTTCTACTAGAGGTTTATTAATAACTTCTTATATATAGTTACACCTCTAGTACACCTAATAAAGAAGTATACTAAGTTCTCCTTTACTAACGCTTACTGCGAAGTATTTAATAATTTAAATTAAGCCTTTATAACTACTCTAATTCTTTATTACTTTAACTCTAACCTACTTATAGTTATTAAGGCTAACGCCTTAGACTACGTAATAGTAGGAGTCCTATCTTAGAAGGATAAGGGAGGGGTCCTCTAGCCTATCCTGTATTACTTAAAGAGAATAAACTCTACTAAGAGCAATTTTAAGATATATAATAAGGAATTACTCGTAATTGTACGCTGCTTTAAACACTAGAGACTAGAACTAGAGGGAGCTTACTTCTTAATTAATATATTAAGTAATTATAAGAACTTATAGTATTTTACAACTATAAAATAACTAAGCTACTAATAAGCCTGCTAGTTAGAGTACTTATTCTGTTTTAACTTTATAATTACGTATTAACTAAGTAAGCTAGGAGAAAAACCTAACGTACTAATATAACGCTCCTAAGACTAGCCCGCCTAAGAAGAGGCATATAACGCTTATAAATAGATACTGCTATAACTAGATCTGTTTAAATATCTAATATCTAAGGCACCCTCTAGCGCCTATAATCTTTCCTTATTAGAAACTAAATACTCTATCTAAGAGATTATTAACGCAGAATATAACTCTAACCTATTTATATAAGAAATCTTAGCCCTATTAAGGACTAACACTTAGTAATCTAAGAAAGTCTTACTCTTAGAATATAAAGAATAAAATTAGCGCTTATACTACTAGGGATAACTAGTAATCTCTATATATAATAAACTTATTATTAAGCTCTTACGCGCAGTATATAACTCCCCTGCAGGCAGCTACCTAGGATAAGGAAAAACGTTAGAAATCCTCTAAAGAGAATACTACTAGCTAAATATATTCTAGATAATTTGCTGTTATATTACTTACTACTATACCTACTAATAATTAAAAGCCTCTTATAAGAAGTATTATAGCCTGCTTAAGCCTCTACTAGTACTTAAAAGATAATAGTAAGATATATTAGTTAACTTTATAACTAACCTCCCTAAATCTTAAGGATATACTAATATTATAGTAGTAGTTAATTAGCTATCTAAATACTGCTACCTAATCCCCTATACTAAGATAGAAGCTCTAGACGTCGCCTAGCCGTTTATTTACTACGTGTAGGTACATTACAGCCTTCTAAATACGATTATCTCTAACTGTAGCAGACAGTTCGTCTCTGCTTTCTTTAACGAACTCTGCAAACAATTAAAAATTAACTAACACTATTTAACTAGCTACTACCCTAAAACTAATAGCTAGACTAAGATTATAAACTTCGTAATAGAGTAGGTTCTACGCACGTATATAAACTATTAGCAAACTAACTAGGTTAGCTGCTTACTTATTACCTAATTTAAAGCTAATAATATAGTCTTAGAATTAACTAGGTTATCTCTAATAATAGCCTACTTTAGCTAGAACCTACAAATAGGTTTTAAACTACTCTTAAATATAAGGAGAGCCCTATACTAGGCTCTACAGGCCTAAGAAGCTAACTAGATAATTAAGAAGATGCGTAATATAATAGAGTTTATCCGCGAAGAAATAATATAGGCCTAAGTCTATTAACAAGAATACGTAAATAAGAAACGCCTCCTAGCACCTGCGTACGAAGTAGGCAACAAAGTCTAGCTTAATACTTAAAATATCTACACTTAATAAGCCTTAAAGAAGCTAGACTAGAAGAATCTTAGCCCCTACTACGTAGCTAAGAAGATCTCCTCTTACGCGTATAGACTTAAACTGCCTAAATCTATAAAGATACACCTAGTTTTCTACGTCTCTTTACTCTAACTAGCTATAGCTAAGTTAGACTACTTACCTAGTTAATAAGTAATACTACCTAAACTAGTAATAGTAGATAAAAAAGAGAAGTACTTTATTAAAAGTATAGAGGACCTACGTCTTAATAAATAACGTAACTAATATACATATCTAGTAAAGTAGATAGGCTATAATAAGATAAGTTAGGAACCTACTATAGACTTAAAAGATAATTAAGCTATAACTAATTTCTATAAGAGGTACTCTAATATCTTAGAGCTACCTAAAACTACGTAAGAGTAAGAGTAAGGTCCTTACTATATAAAGATATAAACCTAACACTAGTAATAATACTACTCTATAAATACCCCTTATAGGAGCTTAAGAGTAAGAGGGGGGTACTATTATAGTAACTACTATAGTTCCTATAACACCTAAATTAGCTAGCTCTGTTAAGGCCTGAGCTTAAGCATAGGCCTAGCCCCTAAGTAGTCTTCTGCACCTAAGTTTCTGTTCTCTTCTCTTCTTTACGCAACGTCTTATATTACACCTAAGATTGTACGTAGTATAATAATTAAGCTATTAGTTAAGCGTTGAAATCCCTACTTATAGCCTCTTGTAATAATAATACTTCTTCTTATTAATAAGAGCCTTTTAAAGCTACTTATTTTTATATTAAAGTAAAGTATTTTAAACTAATATTATATAGAGTGCTTAGCTAAGCTTCTATACCTTTAAATTATATATATCCTTAATAGTATACTACAGTAATAGCGTAATCTTTCTTTAATTACTAGTGCTAAGTATAGAGAAGCTACTACTACTTAAAGATAGCTACTTATTACGTAGTATTATAGAATTAAACTTTTTAAGTATAATATTTAGTTTAAAAGGTACGAGCTCTATAACTTTAAACGCTTTTAAAATCTTTATTTTAGTAAACGCTAAGTACTAAGCACTATAAAATAACTTAAAGAAATTATATTTTATAATTAAAGTAAATTCTTAAGCTATATATATAAAGATATTAAGTTTATTATAGTAGGTAGCTATAAGAAGAGTAAAGAAGTATATATTAAGTAGCTAAAGCGTATACATTAAATAAGGAGGTAGTATAGTAAGGAGTATCTTATTATTATTTTTAAAATCTATAAAATCTATAGTTACGTAAGATCTATAGCTATTAAGGATAAGTAGCTACTCTAAGCTACGCGCCTTAGCTTTAGTCTTATAATTAAAGACTTATTTAAGCTAGCTTAGGCTAATATTATTACTTATCTATCTACTTAATAATAAAGTAAAGAAGGATTTATATTATATAGCTTTAGTTTCTTATAACTGAGTATCTTATATAGTACTAGAGGTAGCTTAGTAGATAAGCGCTAGTAAAAGAGCTATACTATTAGTATAGATATAAGCTATAGTAGTAATCTACTTATAATTACTATCTTAAATAATATACCTTAGTTTTCCTAACTTATATATAGTCTTATAAAATACGCGTTTACTCTTAGAGAGTATACTAATAAGAAAGCCTTTCTTATCTATATTATATATATAGTAACTATTAATATAATTATAACAAAGTATTATAAATCTAAATCTTAGTGTTACAGTATAATTGCGCTAGGCCTTTCTAAGGGCTAGCGCGCACCGCGGCAGACCTACTTAAAACCTACGCTAGCTGCGTAGAGCAGAGATAATAAGTATTATTCTCTCCTATAGCTAAGTAATAGTAATATAGAACTATCTCTTTACTATTATCTATGGCATAAAGTAAGTTCTATTACCTAAAACTATATATTATATAATAATACTTCTCTATATAATAGTCTAGGGATAGTTCCTCTTACGCGATCTAGTAAATAGGCTGCCTCTGCTAGTAAGACGCCTAACCCCCCTATTAAAGTTAAACTATAATAAGATAAAAAACTACTAATTCTTAGTATAAATATACCTCTAATACTTAATAAGTATATTCTAGCTACTAAAAAGCGGCATAATAAGCTCTAAGCACTTCTATACCTACGCGTAATTAGAAAGGAAATTATATAGCTAGAAAGTATTAAATATAACTTTACTTTAGCTTTATTAGTAAATAGAACTTCTAAAGTTTAAGTTATAGAGGCGTGTAAGAAGAGCGCACTTAACGCGTCTTTACCTCTATACGTAAAACGCACGCTTAAACTTAAAGATCTATCTAAATACTAAAGAAAGAACTTGAAAGAATATTATAAGTTTTTTTACTTATATGAAGTAGTATTTTAACTCTTATTATAAGAATTTATTTTAATAATAATAAAGTTATCTAGGTTATATAGTACCTAAGAGGAGACTTAAGAGACCTTTAGTATATAACGTGCCCTACTACCTGAGGAACGCCACCACCTAAGGCACGCGCTAAAAGAAAACTACACCCCCTCTAACTTTCTAAATACTATAGCTATTAATATAAAATTTTAATATATAACTTTACTATATATAAGCTAAAATTAAAATTAAAAATTAAAAGATTTAAGTATATAATTATAAAGTTATTTAACTTTTAAATTTTAGCTTAAAAGAACTATTTACTTTAATATCTTTATAAGTATTAATAATATAAGTATAAAATTAAAATAATATATTTATAATATACTATATAAATTATTATAAAAATTTAAAGTTTTAATAATATAAGCTTATAAAGTTATAGTACTTTAAAATAGCTAATTATAATTATATTTTATACTTAATAAAATAAAAGTATATAATTTAAAAATTAAAGTTAAAAGTATTAAAAAGTAAATATATATATTAAAATTTAAAGTTAAAAGTATTAAAAAGTAAATATATATATTAAAATTTAAAAGTTAAATAACTTTATAATTATATACTTAAATCTTTTAATTTTTAATTTTAATTTTAGCTTATATATAGTAAAGTTATATATTAAAATTTTATATTAATAGCTATAGTATTTAGAAAGTTAGAGGGGGTGTAATTTTCTTTTAGAGCGTGCCTCAGGTAGTGGCGTTCCTCGGGTAGTGAGGCACGTTATACTATAAGTATATATTTAAAGTAAATAAAATAATACTTACCTAGGAATACCTTAAGTAGTATATACTTAACTTACTACCTAACTTAATTAATTACAGCCTTAAAGTAGCTATAGCGCACGCTTAGGCTACTATATAGTAGAAAGACTAGACTATTTAGTTTTTTATAACCTACTTTATTATTAAAGATTAACTTATACCTTATACAAAAGTATAAAGCGTTTAGTATCTCTTCTTAAAGTTAAGGCCTAAATTATAGAAGGCTATTACTAACTACTACTAGATTCTTATAACTAGAGAAGATTTAATAGTATTAGGCTTTATGCTTAAGCAGAACCTACGCTAAGCTTTACTAACGTAAAACTAGTATACGCGTAATATATTTAAGAGAAAATCTTAAGAAAGTACTCTAAAATATAAACTTAACAAACCTTTCTATAAACTATAAGATAAAAGTAAAGTTACTTACTTTAATTATAAGAAGGTTAAATACTATACTAATAAGTACTAAGGTAGTAATCTAAACTACCTTCTAGTACGCAGTAACTAGATAGAAAAAGTTAAGCTTTACTAGTAATCTAGGAATAGTAAGGCGTATACTTATTAATATTTTACTAAGTATAAAGCGTAAGTACAGCGTAGCTGTAGAGACAGGCCCTAAGAAGAAACTCTAAGTTATTCTTAACCTCTAAGCTAACGTTAGCTTAATTAGTTAGAAGCTAGCTATTAAGATAAGACTACTACTACTTAAAGAAGTAGAGCTCTTAAGACTAGGTTAGATTAGTACCTAATATTAAAATACTTTTATAGTATATAAGCTTTAGGTACGTTTAATAAATAATAATAGCGTTAATTACTAAGCTTAGGTTATAGCGTATAGAGTAGATAAGGAAGGCGTTCTTCTTCTACTTAGTAACCCTTTTTTATAATAGTAGAATATTTATATTAACTATAGCTCTTAACTATAGCGTTAAAAATATACTTTAGCTAATATTCAGCTTATTACTACTATAAAACTTTATTAAGATATAAAGTAAACTAGCTTTAATATATACTTTCTAGGAGTACTATAAGTTATAAGTAAAAGTTTAGAGTACTTATATCTTTAGAGTGCGTATTACGCTAGAAGCGCGTATCCCTAACGTATTAGCTAACTATAGTAATATATTTAATAATAAAAAGGTAGAAGCTCTACTAAATTTTAAAACTTCTAACTATACTATCCTACTTATAGCTAATAAAGAACCTCTATATAATCTACTATATAACCTCTCTGCGCATAAGCTTAAGCTACTCTATAACTATATAAAGAATACGCTACGTAAAGGCTAGATTTAGTATAGTATAAGTCTTACAGGAGCTCTTATACTATTTATCTCTAAAAAGGATAAAAAGCTTTACCTCTATATTAACTATTAAGAATTAAATACTATTATAATTAAGAATTATTACTTATTCTATTAATTAGAGAGACCCTAAATTACCTGTTAGGCGCACGTTATTATACTACCCTAGATCCCTATAATACGTACTACTACCTAAAAATTTAATTCAGAGATAAGTAGAAAACTACCTTTTAAACTTAATATAGCTACTTTAAGTACTTAGTTATACTATTTAGGCTAACTAATACTTTAGTAAGCTTTTAAGCCTATATTAATAAGGCGCTTAGTAAATATTTAGACTATATTTATATAGTTTACCTTAATAATATACTTATCTATACTTATAGTAAAGATATTATAATATACTAGTACGTAGTACGCTCTATACTTAAACTCTTATAAAAGGTAGAACTCTTTACTAACTTTAAAAAGTATAGTTTTATATTAAGTAAGGTTTACTTTTTTAAGTTTATTATTATAACGCGTAGAATCTGCGCAGATCTAGCGCACGTTAAGACTATTACTTAATAGCTATAGCCTATAAATATTAAGGAACTTTAGTCCTTTCTTAGGTTTACTAACTTTTATTAATATTTTATTAAGAGATACGCCTAAGAAATAGCTCTTCTTAATAATTTACTTAAGGGTAATTAGGATTTTTATTAAAATAATATAGTAAATATATTATTAAAGAAGCTTAAAGAGCGCTTTTTAAGTGCGCAAATCCTACGCTACTTTAACCCTACTCTTATAAGACGCGTAGAGATAGATATATCTACTTTTACTATCTTAGGTATTTTGTAAAGATCTTAAAGGCTATTAGTAAGGATAATTAATAAGACCGTAAGGTTAGTTCTCTAGGATAGAGTAAGAGACTATATAGAAGGGGGTTTAATACTAAGACAGTAAGAGGGTGCTTCTGTAAAGAGTACTAAGGGTTAAGAATAATTAGTATTACTATTACTATACTGTAGAGTATAATATTAAGTTAAACACACTAGGCTATAGGGGCCTATTGTGACAATCTATATACATAACGCGCTTGTCGCGCTCGCCGCAAGCGTCGCGAGCGGTTACGTAACGTGTGCTAGAGTAGACACTAGCGCTTCCTAACTAGCTGCCAGCTCCTGAGGCTCTTCCTCCTTAACTAGGATTCTAGATCCTAACACTATCTCCTTCCTCCTTTAGGATTTGTCTTGAATTACGTGATGTCTAACTAGATTAGTTTAAAGGCAGCATACCCTGCGTCTGTAGTAATATAAGATAAAATATTATCTAAGTCCTAGATTTATAATCTGCGTTTTTATAACAAATCCTCTGTACTAAAACTATTACTAAATTTACCTATAATAAGTATTTTAAAGATAATATTATTTACTATATTATACTAAATTTAAGCTTAAAATATGCTAAATATACTTATTTAGGAAAGCTGTGTGTAAATATGTCCTAGGCTTCTCTAGACAAAACTTATAAAGAGTATTAGAAGAAAGTAGATAATAATAAAAAATTATTAGTAACTGTAATCGCACGGTTACTTTAGAACAAGGCGATCCTAAAGTAAGTAGAAGAAAGAGCGCGGAAGAAGGCGTTGTGTCTCGCGTTGGAGATGCATGACGACGGAGAGTTAGAGTTTGCTGAGGAAGCTCCTTATCTAGCTACTAATGCCTTAGTTAGTTTCTCTCTAATAGTATAGTCTACTATAGGCGCCCTAGACTAATTAGTAACTCTGGCGGAGCCTGGCTAGGTCTCTACCTTCTAAGTTTGTTGCTTCCTCTTCTTCTTAGCCTCCTCTCTTTCTTAGTATTCTCTAACTTTTTATTAACAGTTCCTTAGATATTCCTCTAGTTCCCACGTGCTTTCTAAGCTTAGGTATCCTTTCTATTTAACTAGGTAACTAAAGTTTAGTTCTAGGTTGTTAGTTCTCCTATTTTGTTAGTATCCCTAGATCTTCTTAACTTTAAACTTGTTTTCTTCCTCTAGGTTATACTAGAATATTTTTTATAATAGCGTTATAGAGTTAGCTAGTTCTAACTTAGAGATATAAAAGCGTAGGTAGATCTTTACATCTAGTAGTAGCTTAAGTGTGTAATTTACAAGTCTGTTTTGTTCTTTAACTAAAAATAGTCTAACCTTAACGTAATTAAGTCTCTTACTTAGTTATTTGTTGCGTAAATTCTTCGTAAGTAAGTATACTTTATCCCCCTTCTTTAGCTAAGGTACTATTTTTCTTTTCTTATTCTAGTAGGAAATACTATTATGTTATACTTTCTTAAGGTTCTCTTAGAGTTGTTCGTGTACTTTTTTTATTTCTTTAGCTATTTTTATAGCTACTTTAGCTTTTTTGCTAGGATATGTCTTTATAAAGAGATTAGGGTGTCTCTTATAGTTAGTAAAGAATAGTGTTTTTCTAGTTAATTCTAATAATTTGTTATTATAGGCTAGTTATGCTATTAGCAATTGTAATGGGCTGCGCCCTTTAAGCAGGAGAGGCTTCGCTACTATCGCACGGGGAAAGAACTCAATCTCCTCTGCCCCCTTTTCTTATTAGCTCGTACAAGTTAGCAGCTAGAAGAGCACGTTCTTCTTCACTCGTACGAACATATATATATATCCTCTAAGGATACCTGTAACCTCTTCTCTATCTTTCTCCTTCTGTAGTATAGGACAAATGCACACTCGTTAGTTAGGCCTCTTCGCCCATAACAGTACCTAACAGGTTGTTCTTCTTAAATAAAGGTATAAATCTAGCTTAGGAAGCTAAGTAGTAGAAGTATAATAGGCAGGTTAAACAACGCACTGCCCTAGATAAAGTTCTTAAGGAACTTTCTAATAATCCTACTAGTAAGGCTGCTAGGATGCTAGACAGGAAGGAGAAACTGAGGCGCCTATCTATCTAAAGCGCAACTAAGTCTCTACAGACTTTAACTTATACTAGTTTATAAAGGTTGTTATCGCAGCAATAGGCGCTAAGTTAATATTCGCCTAGTTAGTCACCTATAGGACCTCCTCTCGCGCCTTCTCGTCCTAGGCAAGCGTAACCTAACATAAGCGCGTTAAATCTGCATGCACCGTCGCAGACTCCTCGTTGTAGTAAGAGGATTAAGGAGATTAAGAAGAAGAAGTAAGGATGATTTAGCTACACTATTAAGAGCCTAACTAATTAGTAGTCGCTAGGTAAGGCTTAACAGGCTCTAATTAGCTAAGTGCCTCTAGGTCGTTTAAAGGATACTAGGACGATAGTATACTTACTAGCGTCTTTAACAGTAAGGTTAAGGCGCGATTTCTTTTATTTTTCCTACTATCTTTAAGAGATTTAATAATAAAGTGCGAGAGTTTATAAAGGAACCTGCACAATTACAAGGACTACTCCTCCTACAGAAATATAGCTTATACTACCTTCCCTTTATTTATAGGGCAATAATTTCTTTCTTTCTTTCTTTCTTTCCTTTTCCTAGTTCTCTTCTCCTCCTACTAGTAGTTCTGCCTATAAGGAGAAAGAATAATAAGCAGGATTTGTAAGCTTAATAGGACTAAGCTTAAAGTAGGGGAGGTTTGTACTGTTACATAGGGTACCTAGGTAATTAGGTAATAATAGGTTTCCTTTATTAGTAAAATTTAGTAATAAGACTTAGAGATGCGAGAGATCTTAACATTATACACCATGCACCACACACCACGATAATTCACTTCAAAACTAAGATTTTGCAAAGTAGCTAGTGCATTAGCTACGTTAATTTAATAAGATTTTAGACTATTTTGTTATTACTTTTAATCAGGCTCCATACTTACCTTCGTTTCTAGCAGACTGCACAAGCAGGGCTACTCCTGTTATTCACGCACGTTTAATTCTAGCGTCACCTCTCATTCACAACACTAGAACTGCGGGATTATGCCGAACTACCTTGTTAACTCTATAGTAGTAGTAGTAACTACTATATTATATTAGCTATAAAGGACGTATAAGTAGTTTAAGTAGGTATTAAGCGTATAAGGGACTTATATTTATTAATAATAACGCGCCTAGAGTAAGCTATAAATTAAAGACTTATAGAAGTATAAGTATTATAGTTACTTATAATATAATAGTTATAGTGCTTATACTTAGAGTTATTATAGTTTTTCTTCTAATTAGTAATACTCTACGCGTAGCGTAGGTAAGTCTTAGTTACTACGTCTTAGTCTATACGCTTATTAGCTGTAGCTTATTTAAAAGGCCTAGCACTATAAAAGTATAACTTCTTAATATATATTAGATTAGGGTAATAGACTATAGTATTTCGTAAGTTATATACGTTATGTATATAATTTAATAGTATTATTATAATAGAGTAAAAGAGTAGCGTAATATTATAATAATACTAGAAAACTCTACTATTATAAAGTAGGTCTATACATTATTACTAAGAAATAAAAGTCTTAATTACTTTAACTTTACTAGAGGTAAGAGCGTGAATATAGAGCGCTTATAATATATAATAATAACGCGTATAAAACGCGTTAAGAACGCGTAATTAAAATATATATATATAGATACTCTTTTCTTATTTTCCTGTATAGTTTTAAGTTTTTATTAAGGCTGTTAATACTATTAAGACGCTAGCTAGAAGGGAAAGCTCTATAATAAAGTATTAAATTTAAATCTTAGTATTATAGTATAATTACGCTAAGCCTTTCTAAGGGCTAGCGCGCACTATAGCAGACTTACTTAAAACCTGCGCTAGCTGCGTAGAGCAGGGACAATAAGTATTATTCTCTCCTATAGCTAAGTAATAGTAATACAGAACTATCCCTTTACTATTATCTATAGTGTAAAGTAAGTACTATTGCCTAAAACTATACGTCACAATAATATTGTGGAGTTAACAAGGTGGTTCGGCACAATCCCGCAGTTCTGGTGTTGTGAATGAGAGGTGACGCTGGACTCAAATGTGCGTGAATAACAGGAGCAGCCCTGCCTGTGCAGTCTGCCAGAAACGAAGGTAAGTATAGAGCCTGATTAAAAGTAATAAACAAAATGGTCTGAAATCTTATTGAATTGACGTAGCTAATGCACTAGCTACTTTGCAAAATCTCAGTTTTGAAGTGAATTGTCGTGGTGTGTGGTGCATGATGTATAAGGTTTGGTGCATGATGTTAAGATCTCTCGCATCTCCAAGTCTTATCACCAAATTTCGCTGACAAAGGAAACCCCTCATCACCTGATTGCCTAGGTACCCTGTGCAACGGCACAATATTCTATAATTTTCTACTTTAAGAGCTTAAAGTAGAGGCTATACTTAAAGGCAGAATTAGCTTTAAAGTAGTTATAATTAAGGGTAGATACCTAGTAAGATATAAGCTTAATATTATACTATATAATAAAGTAGTTAACCTAGTTTTAACCTGCTAGCTTTTAAGTAATTTAAGATATAGAATTTCAAATTATAAGCTTTAAAGGAGGTAATCTATATCTATAAAGCTTATAAATATACTTTATAAGCTTAGCTTCTTATATAGTATTAAGTAATTCACTATTATTAATTTTAGATATATAGCTCTAAGTAATACCTCTATAACAGCGTAAAAGCGTTAACTAGTTAATACTATATTTTTTTATAATATCTGCATAATAGAATAATTCTCTAGGCTTTAAAGATTATAGCGTAGTAAGCGCGTCCTCTATATTATTAATATTCGTATTGTTGTTACGCGTTAAAATTTTGATGAAATTTGGTGTTCGCGTGCATCAGGTGGGGACGTGCATCAGGTGGTGAAACACGTTATTAGCGAATGCGATATTTCTTTGTTCGAAGAAAAGGTGAAATCTTGCCAGCCCGATGGGAATTGCAGCAATCCGCGCGCGGTAAGAACATTAACAGCCTGGGGTCTTCTACGCTCGTAGCGCCCTTATCAATAGCTGTATTATCTTTACGAGGGCGGAGAGCTTTAGCGTGTACAAGACAGCATCGTCGAAACCATTACACTCTCGGTTCACGCCAAGAGCGGCAAGGAATCCGACTATTATACTATCGATCAGCTTGCCGTGGAGTTTGTGATCGGGCAAGGCGATGAAGAGATCTAAGCAGCGCCGCTGTTCACCTTGCTAAACAGTCACCGTCAATGGATTCGCCATCAAGGGCGGCAGGCAGGACGCTGTGTCGCATGTTGGGATCTGGCTCAGCGCTTCTAGTTGACCAAGGGCTCGGTGAGACACGTTTAAAGCAATTACAAAGTTGGAGGACTAGAGATGGTGCCGATTTTGCGTCCTGCGTCGAGCGCTTGATGTCTGCAACGGATGCAGAAGCAGACTTGCTAACAATCAGTCCAGACTGTTTAGACTGATTAATTAACTGCCAAGAATTAGTCCAATCAGTCCAAGTTTAAGGACAGCGCTAAGCAGTCCAGTTACAGTTTAGAGCTTTAGACTAACTGGGCTAATTAGTAAACTAATATAGGGCGTTAGTGTTAAGGGCAGAATTATACTTATAAAGTTAACGATATAAACCTTAGTTACATTTAGCTAATAAGAGCCTACTAGACTTTTAAGCGAACCCCTGTAAGCTCTAATTAGCTATTACTTGCTTAGTAATTCGCGTCCTTGTTATCTAATCTTTATTAGCGACGCGTCTGTAACTATTCTTTACTAATATCCCCTGCTATTATGTCCTTACAGGCTAACTAAGCTCTCCGCCGCCTTATAGAGCGCGATAAACGCAAAGATCTAAAGCCTACCGCCTCTGTTACGCCTATTGTAGACGACGCTAAAGACCCTAACGCGCCTATTGTAGACGAGTTAGCTGAGGATAACGACAACAACAATATATATAAGGGGCTTAATTAGAGACGCGTACCTAAGCTTAAACGACGCTAAAAAGAGCACGCTCGCGGCTAACTTAGCTGGATATATCGCTACGGCTGGGCTGTTTACTACTACGAACGACAGCGCAACTACTAGCTTTATCGCTATTGCCACCTCTATTGTTAACTAGGTGGCCTGTTTAACGTATTAACGTCTACCTCGTTAGTGTGACGAATCTTAAAAGCTATCGGTGAGGATAACCAATAAGACTGCAAGGTTGGTTCTCCGGGATAGAGTAAGGGATTAGATGGAAGGGGGTTTAATACTAAGACAGTAAGAGGGTGCTTCTGTAAAGAGTACTAAGGGTTAAGAATAATTAGTATTGCTATCACTATACTGTAGAGTATAATATTAAGTTAAACACACTAGGCCATAAGGGTCTATTGTGGTGATCTATATACATAGAGGTTATGCATGTTGCTTAGTGTGCTCGGTGTGCTCAGTGTTACTGATCAGACTGATCAACTGAGCACGTCACGTGACCTCGGTTGTTGTCCAATACTTGGTGAGGTCCAGTTAGGGCCACTGGGACAGGGTCCTGGCAGGATCGTAACACCATCCCCCTCCTGTTCTAGCGCTGTCCTCAGTGCTTATTATATAACGCGGGCGTTTCCTACTTCTTACCGCATCATATCTCGCTATACCTAAACATCCACAGGTGTCTAGCACTATTCGTCGCTAACGTCTCTGTAATTTTATCGACTCTTTTAGGGAAGCTATAGTTCAAAAGTACGCGACGTGCGCGAAGTATAATCAGGTGTGTAAGGTCTATGTTCGTTCTGGGAAATGTAGCGAGTGTCTGCGTCGAGGGCAACGTTGCAACGTGCGAGTCACTAAGTCTGAATTTAAATAATTAGTAGATTAGAAGACGAAGCTTCAGGAACAGATAAAAGAATCTAGGAATGCATAAGAAGTTACGATAAAGGCGCATAAAAAAGCTCTAGAGGAGCTGCGCGTTGCTTAGGCTCGCGAAGAGCAGTTATAATAACAAATGGATTTAATTAATTAGCGCGCGGAGGAAGTAATAGCTGTAGAGGAACGAGATATTAAGGAACAAGAAGCGGCGGAGGCCTTATTACCTAAAAATGCTTCTAATACCCTTAGGTTTAGTTTATTGCTTAGTACTTAGGGTGCGTTTAAAGGCTTCCCTCTTAAGTATTAGGAGGTCCTAGTTAGCGATGGGCTACTAGTAGCAGGTCTGTTAGTTTCCTCTAGCTCTTAACGTTTCTTAAGGTTTGTTTGCTTCTTCTTTTTCCTTTCCTCCCTTTCTTAGTATTCTCTAATTTTTTCTTAATAGTTTCTTAAATTCTCTAGTAGTTCCCACGTACTTTCTACGCTTAGGTACCCTTTCTATTTAACTAGGTAGCTAAAGCTTAGTTCTAGGTCGTTAACTCTTCTATTTTGTTAGTATCCCTAGATTTTCTTAACTTTAAACTTATTTTCCTCTTCTAGTTCGTACTAGAATATCTTCTATAGTAGTGTAGTAGGGTTAGCTAGTTCCAACTTAGAGATATAGAAGCGTAGGTAGATCTTTATATCTAGTAGTAGCTCGAGTGTATAGTTTACTAGTCTATTCTATTCTTTAACTAAAAGTAGTCTAACTTTAACGTAATTAAGTCCCTTACTTAGTCGCTTATTACGTAGATTTTTCGTAAGTAAGTATGCTTTATCCCCCTTCTTTAGCTAAGGTGCTATTTTTCTTTTCTTATTTTAGTAAGAAATACTGTTACGTTATACTTTCTTAAAGTTCTCTTAGAGTTATTTATATATTTTCTTTATTTCTTTAGCTGTCTTTATAGCTGCTTTAGTTTTTCTGCTAGAGTATGACTTCATAAAGAGATTAGGGTGTCTCCCGTAGTTAGCAAAGAACAGTATCTTTCCAGTTAATTCTAACAATTTGTTGTTATAGGCTAGTTGTGCTATTAGTAACAGTAAAACCTAATTATTCTGCTGTTAATTGCTGTAAATCCTCAGGTAGGTTTTTAGTGTTCTGTTTATTCTTTCTGTTTATCTATCTGTTTGTAGGTAATAGGCTGTAGACAACTTTCTTTTTATTCCTATCGCGGCCATTAATATAGACTAGAAGTTAGATATGAAGAGCTTATCTCTATCACTTATAATTAACTTAGGTATACTATAATATCGTATTAGTCTGTCTAAGATAACAAACGCTAGTTATTTAGTGTTATAGTCGTTTCTAAATAGTATTATCTCTGCTGCTTTCGTAAACCTACAGACTATGTTAAAGATAGCGTTATACTTAATTCTTATTACAGGATCTTTAGATAGTAGTAACCCTATTACAAAGTCTATAGAAATGTCTGCCCAAGGTTTATTAGGTAGCTCTATAGCTTACATTTCTCTGTAAGGTGCGTAGGTACTGTGTTTGTTCTTATAACAGTCCGCATATTTTTTAATAAACTGTTTAACCTTAGTCTTTATATTTTTAAAGCTATAGTGTCGCTATATAAGTTCTATCGTTCTCTTAATTCCTAGGTAACTATGTACTAGGTCATCGTAGTGTTATCAGATAATTACTTCTTGCAATTCTTCAGGTACTTTAGACGTAATTATTATAGTATTATTTAATAACTTATTAGGTCTTAAGCTTCCGTCCTAGTTTACTTAAAGGATAGTATTATTAACTATTACTTTTGTTCCTGCGATGTCTGATCTGCGGCTGAGAGCATCAGCTCTGCTGTTATCCTTTCCTAGCGTGTATACAATCTTAAATTTATATTATCCTAACATTTTAGCCTATCTAACCTGTCTTTAGTTTAATATTTTAGTAGTAGTAAAATAAACTAGGTTCTTATAATCCGTGAATATTATAAGATCTAAGCAACTTTCTGCGTAGATTTGCTAGTAGTTAAGGGCGTCGACGACTACTATAAGTTCTTTGTTATGCACGTTGTAGCGTTCTTCAGCGTCTATGAATTTTCTTAAGTAGTACGCGATTAGGTGCTATTTTCTATTACGTTCTTATTTTACTGTTACACCTAGTACAAGGTCTAAGGCATCTATTTTAAACTGTAGAGGTTCTCCTGTTTAGAATATAATCAGCACTAGTAGTATAATACAGGCTTCTTTAAGTATCTAGAATACTTTCCTTTACTTATTTCCTTATTCCTATTTTATATCTTTTCTTATAAGTTTAGTAAGTAGGATAGATTTTTTAGAGAAGTCCTTAATAAATTATTAGTTAAAGTTAACAAATCCTATAAATAACTATATGTCTTTAACTATTTTAGGTTTAGGCTATTCTTTTACTACTCTTATTTTTTCTTTACTTATCTTTACTCTGTGTGTACCTACTATATATCTTAGGAATTTAACTTCTTCCTTATAGAACTTATATTTCTTAGGTTTAAGTAGTAAACTAAATCTTCCTAAGCAGGTAAGAACTATTTTAACATGCTTAATATATTCCTATAGATTATTAGAGTACACAAGGATATTATTAAGGTATGCGATAATAAATACGTCTAGGTATTCCCTTAACACATTATTAATAAGTACTTAGCATGTCGCTAGTATATTAGTAAGACTAAAAAGTATTACTATATACTTATAGTAGCTGTAGCGTGTTCTAAACGCGGTCTTCTATTCTTTACCTTCCTTTATATAAATAAGGTTATACGCTCCTCTTAAGTCTAATGCTGTAAAGACTTTTATAAAGGCTAGTTAATCCTGTAATTCTACTATATTTAGTAAAGGGTATTAATTCTTTACTATAATATTATTAAGTTTCTAGTAGTTAACGTATAATCTTAGCTTCTTATTCTTTTTTAGTACAAATAGTATAGGGTATCCTGCTAGCGACTGTAATTCCCTAATAAATCCCTTTTTTAAGTTTATCTTAATATATTCGCGCAGGGTCTTAAGTTCTTTTTCTAATAAACTATAAATTAGGCCGAAAGTTAGTTACTTTCCTTCCTATAGGATAATCTTATAATCCTAAGGTTAATACTTAGGCAGTGCTTTTGTAGTTATCTCTTTCTAAAAGAGTAACTCGTATTCTTTATACTCGTCAGGGATTACTAGAGTTACGCTTTACTCCTTAACTCTAGCTTGTTAGTCTAAGGGCCTCCTATTAGTACCTGCTGAGTCAGACCCTCGTGTCCTAAGGCCGTCCTTATTCGAAGTAAGGATTCTAATCGTTATCTTCTTATCTACTTAGGCACTCAGCCGCAGCGTAGGTTTGCTCGTAGTTACGTCCGTTCTATAGCATTTAAACAAGAACTTTTTCTTTTTCTAATCTATGTCTAGACTATGTTCCCTTAACTATAGGAGTCCTAGTATCACATTATGCTGTGATAGTCCGAAGACGTCTAGGTCAATCGTTTCCCTATAGTTCTAGATAATAAGTTACACGCTCCGTACTTCGTGTGTAATTACGGACTCTAATAGCATTAGTTACCTATCAGCGACTGTTAATAGATATAAGACTAATTTCAACGATAGGACAAGGCCAGCTTATTCTATCGCTCGCGCAGAAATATAGCTCCGTTGTGCTCCAGAATCTACTAGTGCCTTTATCTAGCTTCTGTTAAGCTTAATATTTAGCTTAAGAAGTCCTTATGTGCCTGTTGTATATAGAGTTCACAATTTTTGCCTATTAGTAGGCGCGACTCTAAAAAAGGCTCCTCCTGGTAACTATTTAGTGTCTTAATATCTTTATGCTTAAGGCAATCTGAGTTAAGGCACGTTTGCTATTATCGCTAATTACATTCTCTATTAAAGACTAGCTGCATCGCTATAGTAGCCGCAGGGTCGTTATTTCCTAGGAAGTAGAGGACAGTCCTCTTATCCTATAGGTAGTTGTCGCATTTAACTTTAAGATAATTATACTATTAGTATTTACATTAGTAAAACAAGTAAGGGAAGTATCCCTATTCCGTTTTACTTAAATAATAGATTACGCACAGGTCTGTAGTACAAAAGGACTAATAGACGACACCGTGTCGCTTATTACGTAGATCTATTAAGTAGTCTAGTACTAGTTTCTGTAGTCCTTTGCGCATAGTATGTAGGGTCTAAGCTGCCTTAGCGTGCTTATACATTTCTTAGGCTTCTTCTTCTATAAGATACTAGAGAGGGTTAACATTCTCTTTATTATCTTCCTAATATATTTATTATTTAAGCTGCGTATAAATGTCTTACTTCTTACTATCTGTAAGCACGATTTCGCTGTAGGAGTTAACTTAAAAGTACCCTTATTATACTAGTTTCTTAGTATTTAGTATATAGAAAGCGTCTTCCTGTGTTAGTAGTAGTATTATTTAGCGTTGTAGTACGTATTTAAGGGTCTTAACTATTAGGGGTTCTAGTGCCTATGTTTATCTAGCTTGTTAAAGTTTCTATAGTGCGTCCCTAACGCTTACAGGTTACTATGCTTCCTTAGCTTTTTCTACCTATTCTTATATTACCTTCGTATAATGTTTAGGATAATAGTAGTGTTCCTGTAATATATCTTGCATCACTTGTTTAGCTAGAATAATTATACTTATCCCTTATTTTATAGCTGCTTCCTATTCTTCTAGGGTTAACGTGTTAATATATTATACTTTATACATGTGTTGTGCGTATAGTTAGTAGTTAAGTTCTGCGATATCTTTTTCCGCCTCTGTAGGCGTTACTAGCCTTAGAGTTCCTAGTTAATATTATTTCTAGAAGTTTTCCTTTTTCTAATCCTTAGTTAAGAGCACTATAGTATTATTAAGGTTTTCCTCTGCGTCTTCGTAGACTAGAGACAGGGAGCCGCTGCTCTCTTCTTCCTCGTCGCTATACTAGGTTCCTAGAATCCCTTTCTTAGTAGGTTCTAGGAGAGGTAGCTGTAATAACTCTATATCTTAGGCATCTTCCTCTTAGGTTGCGACGACTTCCTATATTTCGTTGTTACTATATTCTTCTTTTACTATTATTATGTTAATCTAAGGGGTTACCTTATTCTTACTCCTGCAGTCCTTAGCTATATAGCCTTTCTTATTACAGTTAAAACAGGTTATTTCTTTTTTCTTTCTACCCTTACCTAACTTTTCCTTATTAAGGTTATCTAAATATATTACCTTAGGGCCCCCTAACAGGTACTGTCTAGGCACTCCCTGTAGTTAATACTGATGTCGTAGGCGACTATTATTTAGCTTATTACGATAATCCTTCTAAAGTTTCTTATCTTCTTTTGTTTATCCTAGTAGTTATCCTCTAAGTCGCATATAGAGCTTATAGAGCTCTATATCTAGTTAGATAGTTTTATTAATTAGGTTGTCTAGTGTCGTAATTTTCGTGCCTGTACGCATAAGCTTAGTCTAGATGTCCGCTTTCAGGCCTTGTTTGTACATAGTTTTCAGGGTGTCGTCATTCTAACTAGTCTGTCTGGCGTAACCTAGAAATTTGTTAGTGTAGTTGGCTGCAGACCTAGTTTGTCGCATGTTTTAAATCTTACGCTCTGTAATAGTTGCTACGTTCGGGAGCCTAAACGCTTAGCGCATATATATTTTAAATCTTTCTGTATTTTCGAACATAATGATAAGTTCTTAAGGCTTCTCTTTGTTACTTATGTACTCGACTAGGTAGGGTTTCACCCATTTAGCAGCTTCGCCCCTTATATAGCTTAACATAAGTACTGCTTAGTCGTCGTCGTCTATAGTAGTTGCGTTAAACTTAAAGAACAGGTCGAACTAGAGTAGCCAGTCCTTAAGCTTGAACCGATCCCCATAGAAGAGGTCCGGTTTAGCGACAGCGTTGCCTAGCCTTATAGCATAATAGTTAGTAGTTTCTATCTTAGTGTTACTCATCTTAAGGGTGTTTAAAGTGTAACGAATCTTAAAAGCTATTAGTAAGGATAACTAATAAGACTGCAAGGTTAGTTCTCTAGGATAGAGTAAGAGACTAGATAGAAGGGGGTTTAATACTAAGATAGTAAGAGGGTGCTTCTGTAAAGAGTACTAAGGGTTAAGAATAATTAGTATTGCTATTACTATACTGTAGAGTATAATATTAAGTTAAACACACTAGGCCATAAGGGTCCATTGTGGTAATCTATATACATAGAGGTTATGCATGTTGCTCAGTGTGCTCGGTGTGCTCAGTGTCACTGATCAGACTGATCAACTGAGCACGTCACGTGACCTCGGTTGTTGTCCAATACTTGGTGAGGTCCAGTTGGGGCTACTGGGACAGGGTCCTGGCAGGATCGTAACAGTTAGCAGGAGCTTACCTAAAGCAGCTTGCGCAAGGCTACAGGATAAACGCTAATAGGCTAATTAAGGGCAACAGTAATCCTAATTAAGGCACACTTGTTACTTAGATGCGTGACAACAGCGTTTAAGTATTGCAGCAGGTAGTAAATAAGCTAGTAGTAAGCTTTATAAAGCGCAGGTTTTACGACGCGTTAAAAGATTAGATTACTACTAATAATTAGAGCTTACGCGTAATAGAGATACTAACGTTTTAACAATTAATTCAGGCTGCAAACCTATTAGCTAAAGCTGTATTTTGGCGCAGCCACTAGTCCCTCCGCAACGCTATCATCGCTAAGTACGTTGCCTACCTACCTGCTATTACAGCTTATATACGTAACGCTCGCTCCCTAATACACGTATTATTTAATAACTAGACGTTAACTAGCGGGAAGCGCGCGCTTACTAGTATCTGTGTACACTATCTAAACGCAGCAGGCGAGCTAGAGGACTATCTGCTTAGGCTGCCTAAGCTCTATAGCTAGCACAGCAGTAAGAATATAGGGAAAATTATTGCTGCAACGCTACGAAACTTTGAAGTTAAGGAGTAGTTAGTTAGCTATTTTGTACTTAATAACGCGTATAATAATAACACTGCAGTCACTTATCTAGCTACTAAGTATAGCTTTAACGCTCCTTGTCAGTGACTGCGCTGCTGTTGCTACATGCTTAACCTAGGCGCCTAGGTAGTAATCTGGGGCAAGGACCGCGAGGCGTACGAGAATAAGGGTAATAATCTAGACGTAAGTTAGCATCCTTCCTACGCTACTACTAGGTAGCTACTATAATTTATAGGACAAGGAGAAGTTTATGCAGGAATAGCGTAGGTATGAACCAATTAGAGTACTATTTAACGTAATTGCGTCTATCTGTACACCTTAATTACGACAACTGCTTGCGCACTTTTAGCGTGAGGAGGCAGAGCTGTTAGGCAAGCCTGTAGTATGTAAGGAACTCGTTAAGCCTGTCAAGACGCGCTGGAACTCCTACTACGCTGCCTTTATCTGCGCAGCTAAGCTCTACAGCCCACTTAATAGCTACGTAGAGGTAAAACTTAACGAGCACCACGTTGACGCAGCGTTAGCTAGGCGTTCAAAGAGGGCGCTACCGTAAGCGATAGAATAACAGCCTTAACTCTTTATACGCGAAGGTAGACTTATAAGCAAAGACTAGGCGATAATAAGTAAGTATATTAGTCTACTTAAGCCCTTCGCCGAGGCAACGCGTTTGCTTGAAGGCCGCGGTTAACACAGCTGCTACAGCGTAATTTAGGAGGTACTAATTACCTTTAAGTAGCTGCTTAATAAGCTTAAAGCACTAAAAGATTGCCTTAGCAAGGTTAACTATAACGATCTAGCAGCGCCTAAAGACTACCTTATAGTTAACGTTAACCTTACCTACGCTAAACTTACTATATACTACGCAAAGTTTAACAACGCGCCTGTCTACTACGCTACTACTATCCTCCACCCGCACTATAAACACCACCTTAAGGCCCTTTAGTACGTCCCTAATGACTATAATAGTGTTAAATACAGCCCTTACTTCCGCGACGGTTAGCTAATAAGCAATTATAAGGCCTTCTTAGCGATGTAGAAAGAGCGTAAGGAGACAGCTACTACGAGCGTTAGTAATAATAACAACGTAGTTAAGCAGCTAGCTAAGAAGCAGCGCGTTAGCCTACTAGCAGCGTCGTGATCAGCTTTCTTAAAGATCTAAATAGAAGTAGCTATAAAGAAGGTTAAGGATAGCCTTAGCGATAAGTATAAACTCTAGAAGCGCGAGCCTACACTACCTAAGGACAACGCGCTGTCACTTAATCTAATTACCTACTGGTGATTACAGACGTAACGATACCCTACTCTGTCGCAGTTTGCGATTGACGTCCTCACGATCCCTGCTGCAGCTACTAACTGTAAGCGTACTTTCAGCGAACTTAGTAATATACTAGGAACAAGGAGACTACAAATAAAGCCTGAGTTAATTACAGCGTTACAGTATTTAAAGAGCTAGAAGCGTATAGGTATTACACTACTAAGTAGAGCTTAGGATAAGGACGAGGTTGTTAAGATCTAGGCGCAAATTAACTAGTTTGGTTACGGTTAAGTCAATTAGTCTAATCAGTCCAAAAATATACGTTCACTCTTGGCAGTTAATTAGTCTCAATTTGGCCTGTGCAGAAGTCTTGGCAGTCAAATCAGTCCAGTCTGAGGGTATCGCTAAGCAGTCCAGTCCAGTTTTGACTAGCTGGACTGATTGGACTGATTGATAGCAACTCTGTGCAGAAGGCAGACACGGTTCAAGCGTGACTCTAGAAGACCTTGACGAAACTCTAGACCGGGTTGCAGCCATGTCATCTTTCTCGTCCATCGAACTGAGGCAGGGTTATGTCAGTTACCCCCTCACTTACGATTTCAAACAACTTCTAACATAACCGATGTGGCGGTATCTATCAGCAGGTGGCGCTTGCTACCATTAGCAGGGAGGGCGGCCAGCCCGCACCGACCCAGACCTTGTGCGAGAGGCATTGAAATTCTTGAAGCATGAATGAGGAGTGAAGTCAAGTACGTGGTGGGTCACTACGTGTAGTGGCGCTAAGAAGTTTCGGGTATAGCCCTTGGCCACGCCCAGACCAGATCTCGGGTAGATCCACAAGTAGTGACATGGATCCACTGCGAGGACTAGAATAGGGCCCATGGCTAGCCAGGAACAACCGAAGACTTGCATGTACTAACTTATAGCATGCTAGAACACCGCGATCTCGGCATTTCATTCCTTCACCTTTTATGATGTGGCCAAGGGTGGGGTCACGGTGTTCGCAACACCATGGCAGCAAGTCCTATCAATTATGGCAATTTGTAAACGGGCGACTGCATAACGAGTGGTAAGGTACAGAGTACGCAAAGAACAAATCAAGGTCAATGAAAGCCGTGCCGTCGACCAGAACCCAGAATCGTTGCAATTAAGACAATGACAGCCACAAACCACCATCAAGTGCCTATGTTGCCGCGAACTTGACGCCCAGCCTCTCGAGCTTGTCTGCTTCAGTATCGCTCGCCACTACATCGCCTCTGACCCCAGCGAGGACCTTCTCGGCGGCCTGGGCGTCGGGCTTGTACTCGAAGAACTTGGTAACCAAGCGCCTGGCCTCGATGATGGCGAAGTGGCGGCCCAGCGTCTCGTTTCCGAGAGCGACCTGGTATGCCTTGATGGCGCCCTCCAGGTGGTGGCCGCCAAGGACCAGCAAGGTATGGGTGGAGGGCGTGGTCAGAATGGCGTGGGCGGCTCGGGCATGGCCGGCGTCGACCGGGGGCGTGACCAGCACGGTGGTGCTGCCGGGCAGGCTCACTATCGCAGGCTGGTCGCCATCATGGCCACTAGCCACGTTCCAGGACACGTTGGCGGTCACGGTGTTGAGCCCAGACGACTGGAACAAGGGACCGTCGGGCCCGCCGAGCAGAGTCAGCGAGGTGCTCGTGCTCTTTCCTTTGGCGAGCGGCGCCAGCTCCTCGATGTAGTCGTAGACCACGAGCGGCCGGAATGCCCGGACCGTACCAGCCGAGTCGGTGACAGTGCCCGAGGTGAAGCTAGACGATAGCCCGAAGTTCTTGGGCACCAGGATCTCCAAGTCCCCGTTGTTGGTTATGGTCAGGCTGACGCGGACCGGGGCTCCCAGGGGCACGTCGACATGGAGCGGCGTCAACGTCAACTCAAGCCCGGGGACGTCGACGGCCGAGTCATCAGGCAACTTAGGTCTCTCGTCGTTCTGCATAGAAAAGTCGACGCTGCCGGGGCGCACGTACGCGTCGGGGAAGTGGCGCAGGCGCTTGAGGTCCTCACTGCTGTAGTTCCAGGTGATTTGGTTGTCAAAGGGCACGGCGGCCGTGGAGTCGCCGAGGATCTTGACTGTGCGCGCCAGGAACGAGTGGTCGGCCTCGGTGTGGGAAAGGCCGAAGGCGTGGCCGAGCTCATGAAGAGCCGTGCGGAAGTAGGGCGATGTGGCCTGGCCAAACTTCCTGCCCGAGTTGACGCCCCACTCCGGGATGTTCTGCAGCCTTAGCTCGCTTCCGATGGCGAGGCCCTCGCGCGGCGTGTTATTGGGGTCCGCCCCTGGCCCGGCGACCTTGGTGTCATACATGATACCGAACAGGCCGGCATTCTGGAAGTTGCGGATAGCCAGAAGATGGTAACGCCACTCGGCGTCAAGGTTGGTGACGCTCGTCTGGCGGCTGGCTATCATAGTCGCGTGGAGCTCGGCCACGTCCCAAGGGTCCTGGGGCGTGTCGGGAACGTTGGTCTGGCTCGTGATCTGGGTGTGCTGGAACCCGATCCTATCGAACACCGTCTTCCAGTTCTGCGAGGTCGGGGAGCCGCTGTTTTGCAGCGGCACCACCGCACCGTTGACCGTATCAATTTCGACAGTGATCTTGCGGTAGTATTGGGACAACCAGCCCATCTTGAGAACGCCAACCACCTCGCCTGTCACCTTGGACTTGACGTCACCTTCGGCATAGTCCCTCGGAGACGGGTATTCCGCGGGCGCCGCCTTCCAGGTCATGGTGACGGTGTAGGTGTCAGAAGGTATATTTGTGAAGTGAGGCGGGGCTTGGTTAAAACGGTAGAATTCAAGCTCGAGATTGAAAGTGCTCCCGACCGAGAAATTCTCATCTATCTTGGTGACCCGAATGTAATACCTGTACTTATCTCGAGCTAGGATAGGAATCCCGTTGGTAGGACTAGGGGCAGGAACGTTGATGGGGATGGTCGAGCCGTTCGGGAGCTGGATCAAGATGGTGCGGCGCAGATAAAGATCGCCGCTGGCGGTTCGCCCAGAGACGGGTTCCCCAGCTTGGTGGTTCTCAACCCTTAGGGTACCATCGTAACGGGCTGTGGTGCCTCTGGGCGTGTAGTTGAGGAGCCAGCTCCCGTCCCTGATCCAGCGGAAGATTGGTGGGATAATTGCGGCAGCACCTTCGCCGGTTCTTGGCTGAGCAGCATTGGAATCGAATATGCCAGGGTTCTCAACCAGGATGAAAGGTGGAAGATGTGGAACAGGTATGATGAATGAAAGTAAATGGAAGGTTGTCAGAAGTGGCAAGGATAACACAAACGAATTGGGAACTAATGTTTGAATGAGCTTGATTCCTGCTATTGCAAATAGTATGATCTCTTACATCGGTTGACCTGGAGGGGAAATAAACTACAGCCCGAACACATCATGGGAGAATTGAGTCTCGAGTTATATATCCATCCGCTCACAGAATTCTACTGCAGCCTGATTGTGGCGGCATGTGACAATCAGGCAATTCTGTCAGTCCGATGTTTCAAAAGTAGGTCTCATAGATTGTTCAGCTGCCTTGCAAAGTATGTAAGAAATCCGAACGTGGCATCACCCCTAAGGGGTGTGATGGGATGCGACTACCGGTGAGGTTGCAGCCGGGCTTGCGTATCACATGGGGCGAAGTTGGGTTGTTCAGAGCGGAATGGGATTACTCCTGTGTCTGCAATGCGAGAGCCACTCTTGATTCTGGCTGCCGACGTAGCGAATGGGCACTTTCCGTGGAAATGATTAAATCAAGCTTTTGCATGTGAATGAAGAACTGTTCGTCAAAAGGAAATATTATTAGCTCATAATCTTGATCCTTCCACGTCATGGCCCTAGCAGGGTAAGGTTGAAAGAAAATATAGAGTTCGAGATTACTGTTGGGCTGTTGACAGTAAGCAAATACGGGGACATAAGCTGAGACAATCTGCTGCTCATATCAGCTCGGAGCCCATCTCTGTCGTACGCGTACTTTCACAGGTCAGGATAAAAAATGGATGCGAGATTTGTTGGAGGTAGTGCTGCATTGAATACGCAATACACCCAAAATTATGATATTGAAAAAATCAATACTCTGTTTTTAGCCCATTCTTGACGTTTTGGAAGCGTATAGATATCCAAATTTTCGTGTTGAAAAACAAAATCAATATTGAATGCAGCACTGCTCGGCACCATCCAACTAACCAATTTTGCATATGCTGATGAGCTAGTTCTGTCCTTAGGGGCAGGGCCATCGTCGGCGAATCGCCGAGACACAGAGTTCACGTCCGCGAATGTTTAAGCACATAGACGATGGCAGTGGGAAGTTAATATCAAGCCCATTCCAAATTGCCATTGCATTATCTCACACAACTATCCTTTTGCGGCCGACTTAAGCACTTCGTCTGCCTCTCAGTTATCAAAGTCAATGCCAGCGGAAATGAACTGAATGTAGTCGTTTGGGCCATTGCCACTAAACTGAACTCCTAAACTAATGCCCGTTCCCCACAGCACCGAAGGCCTACCTGGCACATCCCTACTCTCATTCCTCAGACTGCCACTCAAATTAAGTCCGTCAAAGTTGGCGATCTTCTTCTCGCCGTCGTAGACGTGGAATCTCGTAATCTTGGCGCCGCTGCCTGTGGCATACCGAATCCAGGCTTTGACCGCGTGCAGGCGATCCCCCTCGACGATGACCGGAGTTGGGATTGCAAAATGCACCCAGCCGAAAGTAGATTCACTCGAGGGACGCACGGTGGAGTAGAAGCCTTGGCGGAAGGCAGTCCAAGAGCTGTTTTCCAATTCGACACTAAGGCCATGGGTCCAGCTGGCGTGTTTGAGGGACATGGTGGTGATGAATGGCTTGCTGTACGAATAATGTAGCGAGCACGAGGAAAAACGATGACTTTTCGAGATATAGCTGGCGTTCTAGAGTATGTTCAAACTTTAGAGTTAACGAGCATTGGATGCATATCTTTAAATATTAAGTATGGCAGTAGAAATTGAATCTAGGCTGAAATTCTTCATGTGAAATCAACAGAAAATCACAACCAGACAGAGGCGTCTACGCGTCACCGCCCTCGCCTATAGAGAATACCGTATAAACTGGTTTAGCCGCACCCCCTCCCCCCGGGGGGGGTATAGGGAGAAAATCGTAGTCAGCGTAATTTATGAGGGGGGGGGTCTAAACCAGTTTATACGGTATTCGTTTTTAACATGCATGGCCCCATCAGCATATACTTACTAAAGCAATGCAATTACCATTTTGGAACAGGACCCACATGCCATTAACACTTAAATTTATATGTTCAGTCACATTTCCTATAAAATTCGCTCATGAACGTGCGAGTAGACTCTACAGCGTCAGAGTGGCACTCATGCGACAGTCTATTAGTTGTTAGCTCTAGTAAGGCAGAGATTCACACAGTCGTTGTAAATCATGTTGGTAAAATAACAAGTGATGGCCTTTCTCCCAAGCCGCCCCGTTCTTCTGTTGGGATTGTGGTCGCGAACTACCAATAAGGCCAGTGCAATTCTCCACATCTGTGAAGAGGTGAAGCGTTAAGATTCCACCACAATCCCAACAGGAGATAGTTAATTCAACATGCTGATGTTAAGCGAGATAGTGCAGACGGAATACTTTAGAATCGGGCGTGACGATCAGCATCACTTCAGCATCTTCCATGGTTTGATCTGGATCGGCCAACAAACGCTTGCGTCGGGTGTCAGGAATAGGTAATAAAACGCGCGGGTGGGCAGCTTGAGTTTATCGGAGTCGGCGTTAGTCCATTGCAGGGGGTAGCATTGCAGCCAATGTAAGCAGGATTCCTGCTCGGTTGATTTCCCCACTTAACACAATTCACTGATGCGGAGCAGCAAGGGGACGAAGTCCTAATATGTGCCCAGGATTGATCATCGGGGGTATGGCTACGAATACAGGGTGATGCATTTCAATTCTCTCATGATCTAGAGTCTTGAGGGCTAGTTGCATGTGATGATTTCCACGGATGGTGGGGTTACGGCCTGTTGAGCTGGAAACTGCATATGTTTGCTTGCTGTGATCCAACTTACACATTGCCTTACTGGTGCGGACCTGAAGATAAAGTTCATCGAGTGCAGGGCAGGGATAACAAGAATCACTGTCAATGAGTCCGTGGAACTCGCTAGCCATCCTTGGCTTCGTATAGTTGGTTCTTGCAATGTTCTCTACGTGCGTGGATGATGGTGTTCCTCAGCCACGCAGCCAGCGTTCTCAGCTTAACTGCATGGTTTACTCGGCCCCAATGGCTGATTCTCAGTTTCTCTTCGAGAAAGGCCGTGCGGAGCACGGCCTTTCTAGCTCAATGATCGCACACGCTCAATGATCCAAATGTCGTAAAATGCCTTTTGTATAGTAATTTGTATGGTAATTACATCGTAAAACACTTGATTTATCACTCACAGCCCCATTCTAGCTGTTCTGGCGAGATACAGTCATAAAAGTCAATAATAGGAGATGAGTAGCCCTCGTCGTCGCTGCTAATAGGGCTATTTTCGAGCTGCGTCTCAGGGACATGAAATTAACTATCCTGTACTTGTATTATTACTTATTTTCCTTTAGGGAAGGATAGCAGCGTAGGTGCGTCTCCTTTCCTTTGCAGGTGCCGCGTATAAGGATCTATACTGCTACAGTTAACGTATGCAACTTTAAGTACTGAAATTAAGCTCTCTATAATAGAACGCCTTACTATAAACTTACCTCTCTCCTCTAATGTTTATATAGAGTTCTTATATAAATTCTATAATCGCGCGGCTAGCGCTAGGTTATTAACTCTGTACTCCTAACGCGTTAGTTTATCTGCTAAAGTTTTAATAACTAGGCCGTTAAATATAGTTATATATAACCTGCTGCGCGTAATAAGTAGGCCCTTACAGTAACGCCTAATTAACTTTTTGCCCTAATTACGTACGTTTAATAGTATTTTCTTCTAAGTATTAAATTATTTAACGAGCGCCTTTTAGTGGCGCGCGGCGACGGCGGCTTCTTGTTTAGCGGCCTTGTTAACGACCCTCTCCGCAGCTATCCTACGGCAGTCTCTAGCGTAAACAGGACCTCTGCTAATATTAACTATACGTTAATTACGCCTATAACGCTTAGCGTAAGCGTGCTCTACAGCCTTTGTTTAGTAGAGAGCTTACTCTAGCCTTACTGCGTTACGGGCTATTACTAAGCTGCCTTTAAGCGTTAAAATTACGTCTTCTGCAGCAGCTACTTTCTTAGTGTATACGCAACAGCTTTCTCTTATAAATTAAATGTACGTATTATCTTTAGTATACTCTACTCTATATTGCTAGGTAATTAGTAAGGCTAAGGTGTTTTAAAAGGCTAAGAGAGCTCTGTAAATAAAGGCGTACTTATAGCGCCTAGTAGCTGGCGGAGTAGTAGACTGTGCGTAGGAAGAGAGAGGCCCCTAAGTACTGCAGAGACGCCGTCGTCCTCCTTATCAGACAACTGCCAAGTAGGAGTTAAGGGCTCCTGTACGTAGTTAACAGCTGCTATTACCTCCTAAGCAGCGCAGGTAGCCTCCTGGGCTCTCAGAGGCTTGATTACCTACTTAGGGCAGAAGGGTAAGAGGCCTGTTTTGCGCTAGCCTTCCTTTACTATACGCGGCGTAAACGCCTGCCCTCTAATTTGTAAGAGAGTTACTAAGAAATCTAAGCGTCTGATTTTAGTTGCGCCTGTACAAGAGGCCTAGTCAAGCGTCTGAGCGTGATACTACTTTACAGGCTGAAAACAGCCTACGTCAAGTGGCTGGAGGAGATAAGTAGTGTGCGGAGGGAGGGTAAAAAGCTGTATACGATTACTCTCCGCGTACTTTGTAAACTCAGACGTAAGATAAGATCTATGGCTAAGGAGGAGTCTCCACGCGCCCTAGGCGCTCTCCGCAGTTATCTTATCAAAGTGCTTCATCTAGTCTATGGCTGTAAAGTCGTTAGCGTAGCTACTATTAGTAATATTTATAAGGTAATTATTAGGTAGATCAACCGCCTATTGCTCTAGTATTAACTTTGCCTTAATAATAAGCATAGGTGCGATAACTCAGCTATTTGCGGAGCAGCACTCTATTATAGAAATAAGCTCTTGATTCGTCGCAGTAGGTATAAGGACTTAACGCCCGCGTCTTATATATACGTAACAGTCCTTTGCAATACCTATGCGGATCTCTGTTTTATCCATATTGTACTTGTTTGCGTTAGAGATAGCGAGGCGTTACTCGTATGCCTGCAACTTCTCGAACTACGCCTGAAGGTTGTCTAGAGACTACGCTAACTTTTAAGCTAGTCTAATTAGCTTTGCCTTTATCTTATAGTATTTTGTATAAGAATTAAGCTAGCGAGATACTTAGTTGACGCCTACGCGGGGCGGGTTATTATCACCTTTATAAACTTCAGCTAACAGCGCGTCAGCATGCTGCCAGACAAGCTCCTTTATAATACTAAATCCAACGTTGTTAATTACGTCACAGAATTATTTAAGGGTAATATCTTGTTTATCTAATAGTTTTTTATTGGCAGCAGGGCAAGTTAACTTGTTATTGAGGCCGCGAAGAGCGCGCGCGACGCGCTGGCAGAGATAGCTAATGTTGCGATCTCAACAGTATGCAGTAACATTAGGCCGCGCAACTGTACGCAGCTCCACAAGGGCTTTTTTAACGATCTTAGTGTCGCGAATGTATTGTGAGACCTCCCTCGTGACTTTAGGCATTTTATTTCATGTAAGTTGGGCGTGTTTTAATGGCAGTGGGTTGGTAGGCAGTATTTTAGATCACTGAGCGTGTGCGATCATTGAGCTAGTAGGGCCGTGCGGAGCACGGCCTTTCTCGAAGAGAAACTGAGAATCAGCTATTGGGGCCGAGTACGTGTTGTAGCTGCATGCAAATGTCAGCACATTAAATCTAACGCCACATGTACAATTCTGATTATAGAACATAATAATGCTGTTCTAGATGCAAACCTGCTTGTAGAGCACTGTAATGGAATTATATATCTAAGTACGAAGAAGCTCGTTTTTGTTGAGTCCTAGGCCCGAGCGCGGGGCATAACGCACCTCTCGGAACACTAACTCCATGCACTATTTTGCACCACTATAACATTAAGATATGCCATCCAGAAACCCTAAAAAGAAAGGGAACGACGAGGATTTTATCCAGCCAACTCTTTATCCAAAGTTAACTAAGAATACTATTATCCCAGAGCATCTAAATAATTGATCCCTACCTAAATTTAAACCTATTCCTATAAATAATAATTACTCTTAACGTACCTCACGGGCGAGTGACGCACACGGGCGAGTGACGCACACGGGCGAGTGACGCACCATACCAAGCCCCTATCAAAACGTATAGTCTACTACATTATCTACGTGATGTCTCAACAACCTAACGATTCACCAGCTTCAAAAGAAGCTCGATTACAGCTTGCACTTCAGGTTATCAAACAAAACATAACACTTACCCAGTAACATACTGCAGCTATCTACAAAGTCTCTAAAGCAATACTACGCCGACAACGCGCTAGAACTACCTTTCGACGTGACTGCACGCCCAACTTAATAAAGTTGCTTAAGACTAAAGAGTAGGTAATTATTAAGCATATCCTTAACCTTAATAAGCGAGGATATGCGTGTGACGAATCTTAAGGCTATCAGTGAGGATGGCCAATGAGATTGCAAGGTTAGTTCTCCGGGATAGAGTAAGGGACTAGATGGAAGGGGGTTTAATACTAAAACAGTAAGAGGGCGCTTCTGTAAAGAGTACTAAGGGTTAAGAACAATTAGTATTGCTATCACTATACTGTAGAGTATAATATTAAGTTGAACATAATAAGCTATAAGGGTTTATTGTGGTGATCTATATACATAACGCGCTCGTCGCGCTCGCCGCGAGCGCTGCGAGCGCTCGTCCTTGGCTAAGCGAGCGGTCACGTGACACGTGGCAGAGTGGAACACTGGCGCTTCCTGACTGGCTGTCAGCACCTAAGGCTCTCCCTCCTTGTCCGGGATTCCAGATCCTAACACTATCCCCTTCCTTCTTTAGGATTCGTCTCGAATCACGTAATGTGTAGGTAGATTAGCTTAAAGGCGGCGTACCCCGCGTCTGTAGTAATATAAGACAAAATGTTGTCTAAGTCCTAGATTCGTAATCTGCGTCTTTACAATAAAATCCTCCGTGCTAAAACTATTACTGAATTCGCTTGCGATAAGTGCTTTAGGGACAACATTATTTATTATATTATACTAAATTTAAACTTAAAGTATGCTAAATACACTCGTTTAGGAAAACTGTATGTAAACATGTCCTAGGCTTCTCTAGACAAGACTCGTGACAAGTACTAGAAGAAGGTAGATAATAACGAGAAATTACTGGCAACTGTAATCACGCGGTTACTTCAGAATAAGGCGATTTTAAAGCAGGCGGAAGAAAGGGCGTAGAAGAAGGCATTATATCTTGCGTTAGAGATGCATGACGACGGAGAGTTAGAGTTTGCTGAGGAAGCTCCTTATCCGGCCGTTAATGCCTTAGTT
Source organism: Pseudopyrenochaeta lycopersici (assembly GCA_003313425.1). Taxonomy (NCBI): domain Eukaryota; kingdom Fungi; phylum Ascomycota; class Dothideomycetes; order Pleosporales; family Pseudopyrenochaetaceae; genus Pseudopyrenochaeta; species Pseudopyrenochaeta lycopersici. Next base: position 10,205 of record NHZP01000012.1, on the reverse strand, counting down.
AGTTTCTCTCTAATAGTATAGTCTACTATAGGCGCCTTAGATTAGCTAGTAACCCTGGCAGAGCCTAGGTAGGCTTCCACCTTCTAAGTTTATTTCTTCTTTTTCTTTTCCTCCCTCTCCTAATATTCTCTAATTTTTTCTCAGCAGTTTCTTAGATTTTCTAGTAGTTCCTACGTACTTTCTACGCTTAGGTATCCTTTCTATTTAACTAGGTAACTAAAGCTTAGTTCTAGGTCGTTAACTCTCCTGTTCTGTTAGTACCCCTAGATTTTCTTAACTTCAAACTCGTTTTCTTCCTTAGGTTTATACCAGAATGTTTTCTGTAATAGTGTAGCAGGGTTAGCTAGTTCTAGCTTAGAGATATAGAAGCAGGGGTAGATTTTTGTATCTAGTAGTAGCTTAAGTATATAATTTATAGGTCTGTTTTGTTCCTTAACTAAAAATAGTCTGACTTTAACGTGATTAAGTCCTTTGCTTAGTCGCTTGTTACGTAGATTTTTTGTAAGTAAGTATACTTTATCCCCCTTCTTTAGCTGAGGTGCTATTTTTCTTTTCTTATTTTAGTAGGAAATACTGTTACGTTATACTTTCTTAAGGTTCTCTTAGAGTTATTTGTGTACTTTCTTTATTTCTTTAGCTATTTTTATAGCTGCTTTAGTCTTTCTGCTAGGATATAACTTTATAAAGAGATTAGGGTATCTCCCGTAGTTAGCAAAGAATAGTATCTTTCTAGTTAATTCTAACAATTTATTGTTATAGGCCAGTTATGCTATTAGTAGTAATAAAACCTAATTGTTTTACTATTAATTACTGTAGATCCTTAGGTAGGTTTTTATTATTCTGTTTATTCTTTCTGTTTGTCTGTCTGTTTATAGGTGATAGGCTGTTAACAACTTTCTTTTTGTTCCTATCGCGGCTATCAATATAGACCAGAAGTTAGATGTGAAGAGCTTGTCTCTATTACTAATAATAGACTTAGGTATACCGTAATATCATATTAATCTGTCTAGGATAATAAACGCTAGTTATTCTGTGTTATAATTGTTCCTAAACAGTATTATTTCTGCTGCTTTTCTAAATCTGCAGACTATATTAAAGATAGCGTTATACTTAATTCCTGTCGCGGGATCTTTAGATAGTAGTAACCCTGTTACAAAGTCTATAGAAATGTCTATCTAAGGTTCGTCAGGTAGCTCTATAGCTTATATTTCTCTGTAGGGTGCGTAGGTACTATGTTTGTTCTTATAATAGTCCGCGCATTTTTTAATAAACTATTTAACTTTATCCTTTATATTTTTAAAGCTGTAGTGTTGCTGTATAAGTTCTATTATTCTCTTACTTCCTAGGTAACTATGTACTAAGTTATTGTAGTGTTGTTAGATAACTACTTCTTATAATTCTTTAGGTACTTTAGACGTAATTATTATAGTGTTGTTTAATAACTTATTAGGTCCTAAGCTTCTATCCTAGTTAACTTAAAGGATAGCATCGCTAACTATTGCTTTTATTCCTGCGATGTCTAATCTGCGACTAAGAGCATTAGCTCTACTGTTATCCTTTCCTAGCGTATACATAATCCTAAACTTATATTATCCTAGTATTTTAGCCTATCTAACCTGTCTATAGTTTAGGGTCTTAGTAGTAGTAAAATAAACTAAGTTCTTGTAATCTATAAATATTATAAGATCTAAGTAACTTTCTGCGTAGATTTACTAGTAGTTAAGGGCGTCGACGACTACTATAAGCTCTTTGTTATGCACGTTGTAGCGTTCCTTAGTATCTATAAATTTTCTTAAGTAGTACGCGATTAGGTACTATTTCCTATTACGTTCTTATTTTGCTGTTGTACCTAGTGCAAGGTCTAAAGCATCTATTTTAAACTATAGAGGTTCTCCTGTTTAGAATATAATTAACACTAGTAGTATAATACAGGCTTCCTTAAGTATCTAGAATGCTTTCCTTTATTTATTTCCCTATTCCTATTTTATATCTTTCCTTATAAGTTTAGTAAGTAGGATAGATTTTTTAGAAAAGTCCTTAATAAACTGTTAGTTAAAGTTAATAAATCTTATAAATAACTGTATATCTTTAACTATTTTAGGTTCAGGCCATTCTTTTATTACTCTTATTTTTTCTTTACTTATCTTTACTCCGTGTGCACCTACTATGTATCCTAGGAATTCGACCTCTTCCTTATAGAACTCGTATTTCTTAGGTTTAAGCAGTAAACTAAATCTTCCTAAGTAGGCAAGAACTATTTTAACGTGCTTAATGTATTCCTATAGATTATTAGAGTACACAAGGATATTATTAAGGTATGCGATAATAAATACGTCTAGGTATTCCCTTAATATATTATTAATAAGTGCTTAGTATATTGCTAGTGCATTAGTAAGACTAAAAGGCATTACTATATACTTATAGTAGCTGTAGCGTATTCTAAACGTAGTCTTCTATTCTTTACCTTCCTTTATATAAATAAGGTTATACACTCTTCTTAAGTCTAATACTATAAAGACTTTCGCAAAGGCTAGTTAATCCTGTAATTCTACTATATTTAGTAAAGAGTATTAATTCTTTACTGTAATATTATTAAGTTTCTAGTAGTTAACGTATAATCTTAGCTTCCTATTCTTTTTTAGTATAAATAGTATAGGGTATCCTACTAGTAACTATAATTCCCTAATAAATCCCTTTTTTAAGTTTGTCTTAATATATTTGCGCAGGGTCTTAAGTTCTTTTTCTAATAAACTGTAAATTAGGCTAAAAGTTAGTTACTTTCCTTCCTATAGGATAATCTTATAATCCTAAGGTTAATGCTTAGGTAATACTTTTATAGTTGTCTCTTCCTAAAAGAGTAACTCGTATTCTTTATACTTATTAGGGATTACTAGAGTTGCGCTTTACTCCTTAACTCTAGCTTATTAGTCTAGGAGCCTCTTATTAGTACCTACTGAGTTAGACCCTTATGTCTTAAGGTTGTCCTTATTTAAAGTAAGGATTCTAATTATTATCTTCTTATCTACCTAGGCACTTAGCCGCAGCGTAGGCTTGCTTATAGTTACGTCTATTCTATAGTATTTAAATAAGAACTTTTTCCTTTTCTAATCTATGTCTAGACTATGTTCTCTTAACTATAGGAGTCCTAGTATTATATTGTGTTATAATAGTCTAAAGACGTCTAGGTCAATCGTTTCCCTATAGTTCTAGATAATAAGTTGCACGCCCTGTACTTCGTGTGTGATTACAGACTCTAATAGCATTAGTTACCTATTAGCTACTGTTAATAGATATAGTACTATCTTTAACAATAGAACGAGGCTAGCTTATTCTATCGCTCGCGCAGAAATATAGCTTTATTATGCTCTAGAATCTACTAGTGCCTTTATCTAACTTCTGTTAAGCTTAATATTTAGCTTAAAGAGTCCTTATATGCCTGTTACGTATAGAGTTTGCGGTTTTTGCCTATTAGTAGGCGTGACCCTAAAAAAGGCTCCTCCTAATACCTGTTCAGTGTCTTAATATCTTTATACTTAAGGTAATCTAAGTTAAGGCACGTTTACTATTATCGCTAATTACATTCTCTATTAAAGACTAGCTGCATCGCTATAGTAGCTGTAGAGTCGTTATTTCCTAGGAAGTAGAGGATAGTCCTCTTATCTTATAGGTGGTTGTTACATTTAACTTCAGGACAATTATACTATTAGTATTTGTATTAGTAAAATAAGTAAGAGAAGTATCCTTGTTCCGTTTTACTTAAATAATAGATTACGCACAGGTCTGTAGTATAAAAGGACTAGTAGACAACACTATGTCATTTGTTGCGTAGATCTATTAAGTAGTCTAGTACTAGTTTCTGTAGTCCTTTACGCATAGTATGTAGGGTCTAAGCCGCCTTAGCGTGCTTATATATTTCTTAGGCTTCTTCTTCTATAAGATACTAGAGAGGGTTAACATTCTCTTTATTATCCTCCTAATACATTTATTACTTAAGCTGTATATAAATATCTTGCTTCTTACTGTCTGTAAGCACGATTTCGCTATAAGAATTAACTTAAAGGTACCTTTATTATACTAAGTCCTAAGTGTTAGGCACGTAGAAAGCGTCTTCCTGTGTTAGTAGTAGCATTATTTAGCGTTATAATATATATTTAGGGGTCTTAACTACTAGGGGTTCTAGTGCCTATATTTATTTAGCTTTCTGAAGTTTCTGTAGTACGTCCCTAACGCTTACAAGTTGCTATACTTCTTTAGCCTTTTCCGCCTATTCTTATATTACTTTCGCGTAATATTTAAGGTAATAATAGTGCTCCTGTAACATGTCTTACATCGCTTATTTAGCTAGAATAATCATACTTATTCCTTATTTTATAGCTGCTTCCTACTCTTCTAGGGTTAACGCGTTAATATATTATGCTTCGTACATGTGCTGTGCGTGTAGTTAGCAGTTAAGTTCTGTAATATCTTTTTCTGCCTCTGTAGGCGTTAACAGCCTTAGGGTTCCTAGTTAATGTTGCTTCTAGAAGTTTTCCTTTTTCTAATCCTTAGTTAAGAGCACTATAGTATTATTAAGGTCTTCCTTAGCGTCTTTGTAGACTAGAGATAAGGAGCTGCTACTCTCTTCCTTATCTTTACTATACTAGGTTCCTAGAATCCCTTTCTTAGTAGGTTCTAGGGGAGGTAGCTGTAACAACTGCGTATCTTAAGCCTCTTTCTCTCGCGTTGCGACGACTTCCTATGTCTCGTTATCGCTGTTTTCTTCTTTTACGACTATTATATTAATCTAGGGGGTTACCTTATTTTTCTTTCTACAGTCCTTAGCTATATAGCCCTTCTTATTACAGTTAAAACAGGTGATTTCTTTCTTCTTCCCGCCCTTATCTGATTTTTCTTTATTAAGGTTATCTAGATGCATTACCTTAGGGCCTCCTAATATGTATTATCTAGGCACTCCCCGTGATTAATACTAGTATCGCGGGCGACTATTATTTAGCTTGTTGCGATAATCCTTTCGCAGTTTCTTGTCTTCTTTTGTTTGTCCTAGTCGTCGTCCCGCGAGTCGCACGCGAAGCTCGTAGAGCTCTATATCTAGTCAGATAGTCTTATTAATTAGGTCGTCCAGTATCGTAATTTTCGTGCCTGTACGCATAAGTTCGGTCTAGACATCTGCTTTTAGGCCCTGTTTGTACATAGTTTTCAGAGTATCGTTATTCTAGCTAGTCTGTCTGGCGTAACTTAGAAATTTATTAGTGTAGTCGGCCGCAGACTTAGTTTGTCGCATGTTTTAAATCTTGCGTTCTGCAATAGTTGCTACGTTTAGAAGCCTAAACGCTTAACGCATGCATCCTTTAAACCTTTCTGTATTTTTAAACATAACAATTAGTTCTTAAGGCTTTTCTTTGTTGCTTATGTACTTGACTAGGTAGGGTTTCACCCATTTAGCAGCTTTGCCTCTTATGTAGCTCAACATAAGTACTACTTAGTTGTCGTCGTCTATAGTAGTCGTATTAAACTTAAAGAAGAGGTTAAACTAGAGTAACTATTCTTTAAGCTTAAAGCGATCTCTATGGAAGAGGTCTGGTTTGGCGACAGCGTTACCTAGCCTAGTAGTATAATGGTTCGTGTTGTCTATCTTAGTGTTACTTATCTTAAGGGTGTTCAAAGTGTAACAAATCTTAAGGCTATTAGTAAGGATAGCTAATAAGATTGCAAGGTTAGTTCTCCGGGATAGAGTAAGGGACTAGATAGAAGGGGGTTTAATACTAAGATAGTAAGAGGGCGCTTCTGTAAAGAGTACTAAGGGTTAAGAATAATTAGTATTACTATTACTATACTGTAGAGTATAATATTAAGTTAAACATAATAAGCTATAAGGGTTCATTGTGGTGATCTATATACATAACGCGCTCGTCGCGCTCGCCGCGAGCGCTGCGAGCGCTCGTCCTTGGCTGAGCGAGCGGTCACGTGACACGTAGCAGAGTGGAACACTGGCGCTTCCCGACTGGCTGTTAGCACCTGAGGCTCTCCCTCCTTGTCCGGGATTCCAGATCCTAACAATGCGCCCCAGCTTGCTGCCGTAAAAGATATAGCTAATTCTCTACTTACTGAGCGCTACTAATACCCAGTCGGCTAGAACTAGGCTACAACCTTTATTAAACGCTCACCTAAGCTTAAAGTTAAGTTTAATTAAAAGTATAACTATAAGAGAGTACTCTATAAGGATCCTAAGGTTATGCGAGGCAGGTCCTACTAAGTACAGAATATAAAAGCTAAGTATAGTATCCTTAACAAGGACACCTATAACTTTAACAAGATAGGCATTATAATAGGCTAGATATTAACTAGAGCTATTATTACGAGTTCTAAGCGTTAAGGACAGCTAAAAACTATTTAGTAGGGTAATTAAGAGTAGACGATAGTTATCTAGGGGTATTAATATAATAGGGTAGGTAATCCTACCCTTTATTATCTTCTAAGGCAAGTGTTAGGGTTCAATCCTTTCAGGTTACTAGACGCAGGTGAAAGGGTTCAATCCTTCCAAGTTACTAGACGCAGGTAAAAGGTAACGATCCTGCCAAGTTACTAGACGCAGGTAAAAGGTAACTGTTACCTCTTACCTTTTACTAAGCTAGGTAACTGGGTCGGGACTAGCCTGCTCTAGCTCATGTATATAGGCAGCACCTCTCCCCTAAAGGTAAGAGGTATCTGCTATTTTGTCCATTTCCTTTTAAATTGAGTTTCTTTAACTAAGACCGTCCTAACTGTGCGTGTTGACTACCTTACATAATAGCAGATTATACAGCGCTTTAGCTCCTCTCTGTAGTTAACACATAGTTACTTAAGCTGTTACCTCTTAGGTGAGTTTAATAGTAAGGTGGTACTAACGTACTAGGACCAGATCCTATCCCCCCTTGGTTAAGCTTTGGGATAGCCCTTGCACGATAGTCGATTTACAGTACTATCCTCTGCTGCTAGTTTAGCTAAAATTTTGCAAGCTATTCCCCCAGGCATATGGATCCCCAGAACTATGAGGTCTGCCCCTTTTTTCTCTTGCCCCGTGCGTTCGCTAATCTTACGAAACAGAAGGAGAACACCTAGAAGAATGCGTCCGCCCCCTTTATTCTGCGACTAAACCTTTCTTAGCTAGTGCTCTAACCTAGATTAGCTAGTACCTACGCGTAACGCGTTAGAGCATAAATCGCGTTCCTAGACGCGTAACTACGCGTTCTATATAATAGAATAAATAAGAGTAAAAGCGAGAGGGAACAAAAGAGAGAAAAAGAAAGACTATCTATAATGTTTACCTTTCTCCCATCCTACAGCGTCCTTGTCTGCCGCCAGCATACCTGCGCTGTCTACAGCCTTAATCAGCACCTAGAGCGCCAGCATAGTATGCCTGCAACGCAGCAGAGAGAGCTGCTTACAGCCTACTAAGGCCTTAACTTAAACCCGCTAGCGGAGGTCCCTCTCCCTTAACTAAACAGCCCTCCTATCGCGGAGCTAGGTTCCCCTCAGGACGCATTTCTCTGCTGTAATCACGTTGCTAGTAGTAGCAGCAGCAGCAGTAGTAGTAGCACTACTACTAGCAAGCGCTGCGGCTTTCTAAGCATAAGCCGTAAGTGTATATAGAAACATATAAACCAGCAGCACGGTATAAAGCTTACACGCTAGTCCTCTGCCTCTGCGACCTCGCACTAGGAGGCACGCCACGCAGCTATAGAGGCCAGTTAAGGTGCAGACTTTTTTTCCGCGAACAGCGCTACGTCCAGTACTTTGTAGTACAGGCCGAGCAGCAGACGCAAGAGCAGGAGCAGACGCAGGAGCAGGAGCAGGAGCAGACGCAGGATCAGACGCAGGATCAGACGCAGGATCAGCCGCAGGATCAGCCGCAGCAACAGCAGAGAAAGCAGCCAGATTACCAGGAGACGCTTACTAGCTTAGTAGCTAAATAGACAGCTATTAAGCGTCAGGACTAAGAAGCTATTAGCCAAATCGCTAAGGAGGTTTCTCTCTACAACCGCACTAGCTGGTTTAAGCGGACGCAATAGGAGCAGCACCTTAAGGCCTACCCAGACTAGAAGCGGCTCGCCTACGCTGTACAGCTACTAGGCAACGACGAGCCAGCACTACAGGGCGCGGTCCGCCGCGTTAAGGAGGTAGTGGAGCAGGCAGTTAAGGGACTCAGCTCGCTATCCCTTAAGACGCTACGCTAGCTACGCAGTGCAAGTCTACAGCAGTCTGATATACGCCCGCTAGGTCGTATGCAGAAGACAGCAAGCCAACGTCGCGCGGCAAGGCTCTAGGCACAACTAATCTGCTACTGCCTGCGGCTGATTGCTTCTAAGGAGGAGGGGGAGGAGAGGAGGAAGGAGGCAGGCAGGGGACTACAGCATATCGCCTGCCTATTCCTCTAGCACAGCGGGCAGAAGCAGGAAGCTGTAAAGCTCTGGAGGTTGCTAACAGGCAGCGACCGCAGCAGCTAAGAGATATACCACCAGCCTTTTAACAGCAGCCTAATCCACTTCCTAGCTGCGCTAGGTATTAACCCAGATACAAACTAGCTACGCAACGCCTTACAGTTTACTACTCTTCTTAGCTCCCTTATCTACTGCGTACGCGTGCTTACTACTAAGGCCTTCCTCCCCTCTGCCTAGCGCGCAGAGCAGGGGTGCTGCCGCGACAGCTGCTCTACTACAGCAGCGAGCGCGCTATCTCGTTAATAGCTCGCATAGCCTAATAAACGTTATAATCAGCCTACTTACCTACGCTAAGCATATCTCTCTACGTACGCTAGGCAGTATCGCAGGTAGCATATAGTAGTTGCCTGACCGCCAGACGTTCTTCCTTAAAGGCCGGCTATTAAGCTAGAGCGCTTTTGCGCTATAGCGCAGGGATTGTAGCTAAGGCAGAGAAGGTTCTATAGGAGCAGCTACTCTAGATAGAGGAGGAGAGCCAGCAACGCTTTATTAACCTAGCAGTAATCTAGGACGACGTGTCTATAGCAGAACGAGGCGCCTGCTTCCTATCGCTAGCTCAGCTTGACGAGGGCAGCAACTAGAGTCTCGCACGGCTAGCTAGCGTGCGAGCTGCACAGCAGCTATATAAGCAAGGAGAAGAACAGGAAGGCGATCAGGCTAAGGCGTCTCTACAGTAGTATAAGAAAAGGGTACAGCAGTATCTACAGTGCGTAGGTTGCTTCCTAGAGCTGCTTTGCCTCGCAGTGTATATTACAGGCAGGCAGCTAGCGCGCGGGCCCAAGCTACTGTCCGTTCAGTGGCGTAATAGGGGTACTCCAGGATTGTAACCTCTACATAATTAATAGGCAGGTAACGCTAGTAACCCGCTACTATAAGACACAGGCGCAGTGGGATTAACCTAAGGTAGTACCGCGGTTCCTGCTAGAGGCGGTAGGGCAGTTAATTGCTGCGTATCTACTCTACGTTCAGCTACTACAGGCTATACTACTCGCTAGTCAGGGCAAAGCTACGTCTGCCTCTAAGTGTAATTATCTCTAGATAGACAAAAGCAAGCTCTAGGACACGGACAGGCTTACGCGTGCTCTAGCGCTAGAGTCGACTAAGCTACTAGGCGCGCGGCTAACAGTTCAGGAGTACCGGCACGCAGCTATAGGTATTAGACGTAAGGTAGTAGGAGAGCGGTTCGCTGTAGGCTACTGCCAGGAGGAGAAGAAGCAGAAGCAGCGCAGTAGCTATTAAGGTTCGCGCTAGGCAGATAGTAGCAGTAATAGTAAGGAGGACAAGGAGGATCCGCTTAAGCTGTAGAGCGGGCGTAGGACGAGAGCAGGTATAGTAGCCTATGCCGTGCAGGCTGATATAGTACAGGGGCTAAGCGTACGCTTAATTAACGTGTTCTGTACGTTAAGCCGTGCCTAGCAGGCCTTCCTTAGCTTCCCTCCGCAGGGAGAGGCGAGTAGGAAGAGGAAGCGGGATTAGAGTGGCCTAACTGATAGTGTTAAGCTGCGAGAGAGGCAGCAGAGGCAGCAGGCGCAGGAGCACAGCAAAGACAGCAGTGGGAGCAGTGGCAGCAGATGCAGCAGATGCAGCAAAGGCAGCAGTGGGAGCAGATGCAACAGATGCAACAGATGCAGCAGGTGCAGCAGAGGCATCAGTGGGAGCAGTGGCAGCAATGGCAGCGGATACAGCAGACGCTGCAAAGTCAGCTTTATAACCTATCGTAGCAGGGGC